>CM052815.1:59763000-59820510 GCA_028533885.1 Nasua narica
TAACACTGAAAAATTAAAATAAACATATTTGGGGAGAAAAAAATAG
The DNA here is from genome assembly GCA_028533885.1 of Nasua narica. Classification (NCBI taxonomy): domain Eukaryota; kingdom Metazoa; phylum Chordata; class Mammalia; order Carnivora; family Procyonidae; genus Nasua; species Nasua narica. The sequence continues at coordinate 59,763,047 of CM052815.1, forward strand.
AAATAGCAAAGTCTAGAAGTTATAGGCAGGGTTTTCAGAGACAGAAACCAACATCAAAGTCCTAGCAAGTTTGCCTCTTGCAAAGCATATGACTTGGGGCAAGATATTTGACTTCACCAAGATTCAGATTTTTCATTTATAAGGTAAAGATAATGGCAGCATATACTTCATTGGTCTATTATAAGGATTAATTGGAATATTGCACTAAGCATGCTTAGCACAATGGCTAGTATGTTGTAAATCTTAGCTACATTTATTAACCATGCTTTTTCTCCTCAAGAAGCTTATTCAAGGACAAAACCACCAATCTACTGCTCCTCAGAACACTGATGTTGCTATTACACCTCTCAGGGTGTTATGGAGGTACTCATTCCATACGATTTCATAAACCTCTGTATTGGCAATTCTTTTGACTGCAGCTTATCACATTATTAACAGGGAAACATATGTGAATGTGATTTGTGACACAGTAAGATAAAGCAAGCAGATTATTACCAAAGTAAGCAGTACATAGCAGGGCATTTTGACTGGTTAACACCTGGAGCTTTGAATTATAGGTAAGTAGCTAGTTAATGAACACAGCACAAGCAAAATTCCCACCCAAGGGATGTGGACCCTCATATGGCTTCAGAAGGTAAGAGACACAGGTGGCAATAACAAAAGATCCCCTTTACCCTCAAATTTTACAAATGAGGCACCACTGCTTATAAATAGTTCCTTGAACAGTAAAGTAATTCGGTAAGAAAGCATAACAAGGTATGGAAAGTAAAGAAATCGTAGCTCCTTTTAATTTATTATAAAGCTCCCAGTGCAGTAAGGTCTTTTTGGAATGAGGCCTATGGGCCAAATTATTTCATTTGAGCTACTGAACCAAGTTCCCCCATTCTGACATTTCATAGCCCCATTAATTACAACTGCTACTTAGGATAAAGGAGATTGTCTCTTGGTACTCTCTTGATAGAGGCTACCCACCATCAAGCTTAGGAAAAATAAATCTGTGCTTAGTGTGCTTTTTGTAAACGAGGTACATTGTCTTATCCAACTCACTGAAACATCTGCAATGTCTTTGTGGATCAAGGAAATGACAAAATAATATATTATTTTATGATTAGATTTTAAGTATTCCATTCAGAGAGTAGGAAATGTATGTATGCATCTATATGCAGAGCTACATGAAGCACTACTGTGTAATTATAGCATTTTTTATCTGAGAATAAAACATGCCATTTGTTCACTGGCCATCTTCTCTAAGATTTGATTCCTTTTCTCTTTATAGCTCACTAGAGGATTCCGGCAAATATGTTATCTATCTCTCTGACTTCAAACCAACTTGTCCAACATTGCAAATTCATCTTAATAGGAGATTGACTTTCAGGATCATTCACCATCTTTTGAGCATCAACAAACCGGCTTGTAGGCTAAGAACAATATACAGATATTCCATCTCTTAACATTTTGAAAATTGCATAATAGTATTAAAAACACATGCAAAAGAAGCTGAAGGTTTAATGAGGATTTCTGACTTATTGTATTTGTCATGATTATATGGTAATTTCCATGTTGTCATTATGTCCATATTCCAAACTACACTGTAAGGCTCTTCAAGGAAGGAAGTACTTCTTCCAGATTTATGTTCCAAGCCCAGCATATAGTGCAGTGCGCCATATATAGCAGGTGGTCTGAAATGCCTTTCTGATAAGCCTTGTTTGTAATACTTTGGAGGGTTTTAAAGTTCATTTTAGATCATAAGAACTTAGATTTCAACCTAATTAAGATTAAAATAAATACATGAAGACAGATATATTAACATGTACATTACGTGTACATTTAAATTCTGAGTCAACTTTAAAGTCTAGTATTCCAGGCAAATAAGAACCACTAACAACTCTTTCCATTAATTGCATAGGTACCCTTATTTTCATTAAGACTGCATGCATTGGTAAAATCTGGGGGTGGCTAACAGCAAATTAAAATGTCTGGATTTCTGTAAGTTTATTTGTATTTCATTTGGCATAAATCCAAGCATGTAGCTTAGCTTGTTTGCTTTTTTTTTTGTCTTGAACATATAACTGAAGCACAAGGCCCTTTATAATAAATGTATGATCACAATCATGCTTAAACTATTAATCATTCTTTCTTAAACAACTGGAAGTCAGTATTTGTGTTCGTCTAGATTCTTCTAGATGTACAATTGTTGGAAGTCTACAGTGGGCAAATCACTATTACCAGAGATGCGGGAGATTAAACACTATGTGACAGAGACACAATCCCCAACTTCTGGGAGTTTGACCATCTCATAAATTACAACACACCCATGCACAGATGAATGAAGACATGTTATCTGCAAAGGAGTAAAACTTAAGATTTGACCATTGTTCTAAAAGTGAAGAAGAGGAACTCATCAATTTATATCTGACATCTAGTTGGTGACATTTTTACTTGTCTCACAGATAAACTGTTCAAAATGTGCTATTTACTGTAAAATTAAATCCCAGTTACCCTCTTCCAATTTTGTCCTCTTTTGCTCTTGCTCTCACTGTTACTCTCTCCCTCTTTTTTTTTCCCCAGATTTGACTGTCATTCACACAATGGCAAGACTAAGAAGACACTCACTGAGTATGAATATTAATATAGAGAGGCAGTGCCACCAGTTAAGATGCCTCAGGGGAAAGTGATTGAAGAGGTGAGTAAAACAATAGAGATGCGTGCGATATGGAAGTGTTTTGTCTAACTCTTCACTTTCTGTTACTTTCTTTGTTTCTGAGTAGTCTTTTACTGAGAGTGATTTTTTTCTTTCTCATTGTGCTAACCTGAAGGAATTTTCTGAGCAAGTCAAGCAAGGGCTTTACTGAAATGTGTGCAACTTTCATTAAAATTTTTAGGTTACTTTTTAATTTCAGAAAATGAGTCAATTTTACAGATTTAAGAAAGAATTTGCTAAGTGAATTAACATGTATTCAGTTTCACAACAATTATGTTCATGAAAAAATTGCTTATAAATTAGAAGATTTTTCTTTGGCTTCATTTTGTGATTGGTCTCTTGAAAACAAAACCTTTTTTTATCATTACTCTATACTGTCGCTATACATGTCTCTGCCTCACTTCCCCCCACCTCTACCATAAAAAGTAACTGTGGAATTTTTAGCATCAGAGAAACTATGGGTATCATCCAGACTGAAAATCTATAGTCTTAAATTACCAAGAACTTCTTTCAATATTTTCATTTACGAATGTCACTTCTGAAAGAATTCTCCCCACAAACCAGTGGATTAATAATAATATTCAGATTTGTATTAAAGACATCTGAAATTAATTACAAGTGTAATATATGCAAGAATAAATAAATGTTTGGGAGTTAGCTTCTATAGCATCAAAAGGGTTGATATACAATTTCTATTAAGTTTTTCAAAACATTGTTAGTATTTTATATTCCTTCATTAATTCTTTCCAAGTGGAAATCTTGGTATATAAACATCTCAGCTGTGGAACCCCCAATCCAGCTCATCAGCTCATCTATCTTTAAATCAGAAGTTATATATAATCTTGTAACTCAAATAAATGGCACACATTAGAGAATGCTCTTGCAACACAAAGTATTGTTAAATTTCAAAATTATTTGACTATAACACATATTTAGAAAATTACACAAAACAAAACGATATATCAGTGAATTGAGACGGAACAAACATCTTTGTAACACCAATTATTGTCAAGAAAGAACATTTCTAGTATTTCCTTTGTGCCCATTCTAATCACTCTTCTACCCAAGAGCAAAAGACATGTATAATGTCAGCTTTAGTAGAAAAGGCTAAACGCTTTAACAAATGTATCACACCCACTTAAACTCCAACAAACAAAATACAACAGTTATCTTTGCATCATATCTCTCATGAATGGCATTGTGGGTCTTTTCAATTTTAGTATTGAGAGCTCTTATGATTTATTTTTTTTTATTTTTCTCATTACAAATAAAATTTATAACTTTTCATATTTTCAGTGGGTTTTTTGAAGTTCTACAACTAGATACATACCTTTTAAAAATACATTTACCCATAAAAAAAGGACATATACAAGAACATTAATAGGAATCTTATTAGCCAAATACTGGAAATTATCCAAATATTCATCAGAATTAGAGCAAAATAATTATGGAGAATTCATATAAAAGAGCATTACAGAAAGATCAGAAGAATGAACATCATTTAGCAAAAGAAGTCTGTTGCTCATTTTGTATTGGGTTAGAACTTTTCCTTATTGACTTATGAGTATACTTACATATTCTGAATGTGACCCTTGGCCAATTTACATGCTGTAAATACTTCTTCCTATTGTGTTTATTAATAACATCTTTTGATGGACATCGACTCCTAATTTTATATAGTCTAGTTGATCGATCTTTTCTTTGTGGCTATGGCATCTTAGATCTAATTTAAAAACTCTCCCTATCCCCAGATCTCCTATGCTGTCTCAGAGTTTTATTATTTTGCCCCCTTCTACCAACCTGTTTTCCTTAGCTTCCTATAGCAAAGTTATTCACAGCTCCCACCTTCAAGGTCAAGGCTATCATACATCTACTCTAATGCTGACAAATGCAAGAAATACATTAAGAGTCTATGCCTTATTATTCAGATGATTTGGAACTGTCACCTGATAAACCTAGAAACAGAGGCATCTGTTATAAATCCTCTCATCATGTAGTACCCTATTCTTTGGCAGCAGCACTGGACTGATGCCATTTTTCCTTATACCCTCACACATGCTATTTCTTCTACTTAGAATTCTTTGTTCTTACTATACAATTAAAAATCTTAATAATTCTTACTGTTAGCTAAGTTAACTAAGTTAAGTTAGTTAATACTCAAGTTGTCAGTCCAGTGGTCAGATTCCACCCTAAATAAACAGATTTCTGCTCAGTTGGACATCAAATATTGTGCCAGCATATTCTATATTTTACAGACAAGGTGGTATTTTAAAATCACGTCCTCTGCTCAAAACCACTCAATAATTTCCTATTACCATTAAGGAAAACTCTAAAATACTTGGTATAATTTGCAACTCTCTTCACTGATCTGATCCATGACTACTTCACCAGCTTAAAATTTTGCTACTCTCCCCTTTGTCATTTCTACTATAGCTACGCTCAGCTTTCTTCTGTCTCTAAACATGTCAAATGTACTCCCAAATCCTGACTGTTGAACATGCACTTTCTTCTGTCTGGAATGTTTTCCCAATCCAACCTGACCCCATTTGCTTAATTACAAATCATCTTGAAATCAATTCCTTCTGGAATCTTCCATGACTATGTCAGCCTATCTGCCAAAGACTACAATAGATCCCCCATTATGCCTTCTCACAATATCCTGTGCTTCCACTTCTATTACACTCCATATTTCTATTAGGAGTTATTAAATATCTATGGTCTCCGATTATCTGAACCTTACTGAATTGTGGTAGTAATATCATTTTAATAACATAATGTCCTAATTATAATAAAATAAAGGTTATGAGAATATTCTCTATTGCTGGCTACATCAAGTTCTCAGGAAAGGAATATCTTATGTCTTCATTTTATCTCTTTCAGTGCTTAACCTGGTAAATATTCAGGAAGATATTATTAATGGACTGGCTGATTTTTTTAAATGGCAATTTTATAACAATTAGCTGTCTGAAAAGTCTCAAAATGGGATAAATACCCTGCATTCTATTCTATACTATCCATTGGAAGGAAAGTAAGAAGGGAGGGAGGGAGGGAGGTGGGAGGGAGGGAAGGAAACACTGAGACCTCAGACTGCTAGCTTTTTTAGTCACTCGTTGCAGATTTCATAAGAGGCAAAAACATAAAACAGCCTTCTGAATAAGCATGCACTTTATTTTCTAGTTCAGCTTTATTAAAATAGATGGCTTGATTTTAATATGCCTGTGCCTCCATTAACACTCAAGAAGTCCATGTGTTTCAGTGGTAATTTAATATATGTATATATACCGTGATCATAATTTTGGGTTTTAACTGCTTTATCCCTACACTGATTTGTCTTAATACTATTTAATTATTTCTCCAAAAGATGAAAACTAGCTCTCCTAAATTCAATAGATACTACCAAAAGCTTAGAAAATAAGTTCAAAAAGTAAATATCTTTCAAGCAGTCAGCAAAAAAACAAAGATTGGTAATAATATAGCTAATGCTTATTGAGATCCTGGTTATTTTTCTAAGTACCTGAGGTGTACTGCCTCCTTGAATCCTCCTAAACCTCTGATAGGTAATATTATATGCCCCACTTTGCAGATGAGAAAACTCAGGCACTAAGATTCAACAATTTCATCTAAGTCACAATGAGCAAGTGATGGAACCAGAGTACAAATCTACACCAAAGTACTTACCCCTTCCCCTGGTAAGCTTCTACATAACCCAAATGAGACTTTTATCTGGCTCTAGAGACAAAACTGGCCATATGAAGGATTCTTTTTCAAGAATTTTTGTAAGTTGTGACATTTCTTTTTTTTTTTTTAAGGTTTTATTTATTTGTCAGAGAGAGAGAGAGAGAGAGTGCACAAGCAGGGAGAGCATCAGGCAGAGGAAGAAGCAGATGTCCAGCTGAGCAGGGAGCCTGATATGGGGCTGGATCCCAGGACCCCGGGATTATGACCTGAGCCAAAGGCAGACGTTTAACCGACTGAGCCACCCAGACATCTGAAGCTGTAACATTTCTAAAGCCTCCAAGACTATGCCTCAGCATAAGGTCAGCCCGTTGTCACTTCAATTTTATCAGATTTATTATTCATGGTTCTTTTTTCTTGGAGGCTCACAATTTCTACTAATGAAAAAGATAGGCAAGAAAATCAAATTCTGGGCTCCATACCAGAAGAAACATTGTTTCGAAATAAGTAAGTTTAAAGAGGTATCTTTGGTTCACTTTAGCCTTTGCAAAAGCATATTAGGGCCAATGATATCTACATCCTAAGGTTATTTGTATTCAGGCTCAGCCCTCAAGTAAAGAAAGTCAGGTAAAAAACAGTCAGGTTGACAACAACCATTATACAATAACAAAGAGAAAAAGAACAAGCACTGAGTATTGAGTAAAAGGTACCAGTTAAATGCATCTCAATTTCTCATCATGAAAAATGGAGATAAAGTCTATCCCGTTGTTGCGAAGATCAAGTTAATTAAAATCCGACATCAAGTTGAGAGGAGGTCAAAACTATAGACAAAGGAAAAATGAGATCAGATTCATCTGAAACAATTAAGGCCAAAATAAGATCACAATATATTCCGATTGTTGATGTAAACTAAGCCAACTGATCTCAGCTATCACAGAGAAGTGTTTCATACAGCTATGCTGAGTAGAAGAACAGATGCACCGTTGTACCTCGATAACCACACCCCCACCACCAATTTCTTTATTTCTCCTGCACATACACCATTAGCAGTTATAGCTAACAGGGTCAGAGATGGGGATGAGAAAAGCTGCCAACATAAGGCAGACATTAATACTCCAGAAGTAAAAATTAAATGGGTGGTGGAGAAGAGAAATAAGATGCCAGAAATCAGAACATTTAATTCCAAATGAATTCCACTTGTATTACAGAATCAAAGTGTAGCTCTCTGATATCTACTTTTCCTCTGTTCTCCTGGTTTGTGGTCTCTCTGGAAAAACAAATTGCACCAATGGCAATGTTTAAGCTTCCTGATCTCCAGCAGGGGTAAAGGATGGTGGTAGTGATGGCAGCAGCCGCAAAAAAATGTAATCCATTCTGGATAAAGAAAGAAGTACCATGCCCATGTTTTAATTCCCCCAGTGTTTGCTGGCTGCCAATTTCTTTCCTTGCCTAAGGGAAAAATAGCTAAACAAGAGCTTGAAATTGTTTTCACCATCCCAAGGATGCAAGTGGTGCTAAATGTTTTCATGCCACTTCAGAAGCTCCCAGAGTTCCAAGGGTCACCCAAGAGTCACACCTTCGTTTTTAGAACCTAGGCTGGTGGGTCCCTAGGAAAACAGATCATTTCCTTGAGATTAACTCCTCCTGGCCAAGAAAATCCCTTTATAAAGGGGAAATAGTTCTCTTAACAATTGCCATTTCCCTTAGACTTATAAAACTGGTTCACTTTGTATCTTCCTCAGTATTTCTTGCTTTCATTGGCTTTTCTAACCTTAAAAAGGGCTAGGTATTGTTTATTTGGGAAGACAACACACCTGCATGAAAGTTGAGATATCTCAATCCCCGTGGCATGGAGCAATGCTATTAAACAAATCCCATTCAACACCAGATTGTGGGACCTACTGCCTTTCTCCCTCTAGTTGTAACTAGAAGATTGTCAGTGCTCCCCACTGGGTAAGAATATCTAGAGGAATGCAGAAATTTAAGGACAGGACATCAAAGAATTCCACATATTGTTAAAGGAAAGCTCAGAAGAGAGTAAAACCAGAAGTTAGGTGCAAAGAAAATTCTCAGTCTAGAATTAGAACACTATTTCCTACTTTAACCATTCTGAAGGCAAATTGTGATATTTCATTGTGCTTACAATTTGCATTTTCTTAATAGCTGATGATGTTTAATACATTTTCATGTGCTTAGTTGTCATTACATATCCTCTTTGACAAAATGTCATTTTATGTCTTGCCTATTTTCTAAATGGATATTCTGGAGTTTTTTTATTGTTGAGTTTTGAAAATACTTTATATATCCTAGATATGAATTCTTTGTTAGATATGTCGTTTGGAAATATTTTCTGCCACTCTTTAGCTTGTCTACCTTAATTTAATAATTTTTTCTTTTGTGGCTCATGCCTTTGGTGTCAAGTCTAAGTACTCTTTGCTTAGCCCTATATTCCCCAAATTTTTTCTTCTTTTTCTAAGGACTTTTATTTTTATATTTTACATTTATGTGCATAAATCATTTGGAGTTAATTTTTGTAAAAGTCATGTAAATTAGATTGAAATTCATTTTTCTCCCTTGGATGCCCAGTTGCTCTAGTACCACTTGTTGAAAAGATTATCTTTCCTCCGTTGAATTGTTTTTGCATCTTTGACAGCAATCCATTGGGCACATTTGTATGAGTTCTCTATCTTGTTCCATTGATCTATGCATGGATTCCCCCCACTTAGACCACAGTCTTAATACTTGCAACTGTATAATAAATACTGAAATTAGGTAGACTGATTATTCTACTTTATTCTTCTTTTTCAAACTTGTCTTAATTCTAGTTCCTCTGCCCTTCTATATAAAATTTAGATTAATTTTATGTATATCTATAAAAATATTTCAGAGTTTAGATATGAATTGTATTAAACTTGCATATGAATTTGGGGAGAATAGATATCTTACTTTTCCAATCCATGCTCATAGAATTTGTATTTACATCTTATTTGATTTCTTTCATCAGAATTTGTCCTGTATACTCACATCCTAAAAATACATTTTCAGATTCATATCTAAGTATCCTTTAGCAACTTTAAATGATATTGTATTTCTAAAATAGGCATTCACATGTTCATTGGAAGTATATAGATATACAATTGATTTTTGTGTATTTATCTTGTATCCTGCAAACTTGCTGAACCACTTACTAGTTTTAGGAGGGTTTTTTCTTTTTTTTGGTAGTTTCTTTGGGATTTTTCTACATAATTACATCATCTATAAGTAGGGAAAATTTTCTTTCTTCCTTTTCTGTCAACATTCCTTTTATTTTCTGTCTTTATTATTATACCGCCTAGAATGTCCAACACAATGTTGACTAAGAATAAAAGTAAACATTCTTTTTTGCTCCCAGTCTTATGCAAGCACATTCAGTGTTTAACAACTAAGCATAGTGTTAGATTTTTTTTTAAAGATGTTATTGATAAAGCCGAGAAAGTTACCACTCTGTTCTTATTTTTCTAAGAGTTATCATAAGTGGATGGTAAACTTTGTAAAATGCTTTCACTGCCTTGATTAACATAATTACATGATTTATTTTTCTTCATCCTGTTAATATGGTGAATAACATTGATTGACTTTAAATTTTGAACCAGATTTACATCAATGGAATGAATTCCACTTGGACATTTTATAAATTCTTTTTATGTATTTCTAAGTTCAATTTGCTAATATTTTGTTATGAAATCCCTTTACATTCCATTAGTCTCTCCCATTTATATTACAATTTTATTAGGTATTCCTTCTACATAAATAGGCCCTATCATTCTGTGTGACAATTTTTGCTTCAACTGTCAAACAAAATTTAGAAAACTCGAGAAGAAAAGCCTATTTTATTCACCCATATTTTTGAGTATCATGTTCTTTATTCTTTTCTGATATTCCAAAGTTCATACTTCTTTTGTTTCCTTTTTGTTTCGAGAACTTCCTTTAGCCATTCTTTAATAGTAGGACTTTCAGAAACAAATTCCTCTTCTGCAAATGTCTTGGTTTCCCTTCAGTCCTGAAAGATCTTTTCAGTGTGTATAAAAATTAGGTTGACAAGTTTTTTCTTTTAATACTTAAAAAATATTGCTGAACCCACTTACTGGCCTTTATGGCCTCCAGTTTTTGATGAGAAATCCAGTGTCACTTGAATGTTTTCTCTTATAAATAAGATGTATTTTTCTCTGGTTGGTCTCAAAATTTTATTTCTGTTTTCAGTTTTTACAAGTTTAATTAGGATATGTCTTGGCATGGATACCGTTAGGTTTACATTGTTTCGAGCTCACTTCAGTTTCATATTTATTTTTTAATGTATACAATGTGATAATTTAATATATGTATAAATTATGGAATTATTACCATAATTAAGTTAATTAACACATTCCTCACCTCGCATAGTTAACACTTTGAGTGTGTGTGTTTATGTGTGTATGTGTGCACAGGTGATGAGAATATTTAAGATCTACTCTCTTATAAAATTTCAAATATATAATCTAGCATTATTAACTAGAATCACCATGCTGTACATTTAATTCCTAGAATTTATTCATCTTATAACTGCCAGTTAGTACCATTTGACCAACATCTCTCCATTTCCGCCCCCCAACAATTCCCTGGCAATGACCATTCTACTCTGGTTCTATGAATTTAACATTTTTAGATTCAACATTTAAGTAAGAGCATACAGTATTTATGTTTCTCTGTCTGGCTTATTTTACTCAGCTTCTTGAATCTGTAGGCTTGTATGTCTTGTCAAATTCGGTTTCATAGTTTTTGGCCACTTTATTTTATTTTATTTTTTTAAAGATTTTTATTTATTTATTTATTTGACAGAGAGAGAGAGAGATCACAAGTAGGCAGAGAGGCAGACAAAGAGAGAGAGGGAAGCAGGCTCCCTGCTGAGCAGAGAGCCCAATGCGGGGCTCGATCCCAGGACCCTGAGATCATGACCTGAGCTGAAGGCAGAGGCATTAACCCACTGAGCCACCCAGGTACCCCATCGTAGTTTTTGGCCACTTTATTTTTCAACCCTATCCTCTTTCTTTTCTCTTTCTGGGATTCTGATGACATGGATATTAGATTTTTTGTTATGGCTCCACAGGTCCCTAAGGGTTTGTTCATTTTCCCTGTTCTATTTTCTTTCTTGTTCAGACTATACTACCTTCTAGTTCATTGATTCTTTCCTCTGCTTCCTCAATTATGCTGTGAACCCATCCATTGAGCTTTATATTTTGGTCATTGTATTTTCTGCTTCTAAAATGTCCATTTGTTCTTCTCTATTCTTTTTTCCCTGAGATTTTTCTATTTTTTCCTAAGGCTTTGCAGTCTTTGATTTGTTTTACTTTGTTCATAATTGCTCACTGACACTTTCTTGTCATGAATGCCTTAAGTTATTTGCCAGATAATTCTAACTTCTCTGTCATTTTGGCATTGGCATCTATTATCTTTTTTCTCTCAGTTGGAGATCTTCCTGTTCTTGATATGTGGCTTTTAATTGAAATCTGAACACTTTCATATTATGTTAAGAAACTCTAGATCTTATTTAAAGATCTTATTTGTGTTTAATTGTGCTTAAATTGTGTACTTAATTGTGTACTTAAAGATCTTATTTGTGCTTTAACTGGCATTCTTCTGATACTGTCCAATCAGGAGAAAGGTGAGTGCAGTCTTGTTATTGCCAGATTGAAGTAGAAATGCAGGCTCCCCAATCAGTTTCCATTGACACTTGTGTGTATGTGTGCGTGCACATGTGTGTGTGGTGAGGGGGGGGCAGGTCAGTGACTGGTCCGTGTTACTTCTCAGCTGGGTGGAAGTTCTGGTTCCCCTTGTGATCTCCACTAACATTGCACTGGAGGTGGCCTCATTATTTCTAGGTAATGTTGAAAATTCTGACTCCCACTGGACCTCCTTTGACACCACCCCAGCTGGGAGGAGGAAAGAGGCCTCATTACTTCAAAGTAGGGGTTAAAATCCACCATGTGAACTCCACCAACAGTGTGGGGAAAGGGGGGCTTGTTACTGGCTGGCAGGGATGAAAGTCCAGTGTCTCTATTTGGTTTTCTCTGATGACATGTGGCAAGGTTGATTAGCATCTTATAACAACCACATGAGGGTAGATATCTGGGTTTCTCATTGCCTTTGCTGAGATAGGCAGGGTGAGGCTACAGGTTTTCTATGGTGTTTGGCTAGAGTAGGGCAGTTATTATCTCCATGTTTTCTATCTTGCTAGGTTGTTCCTTTCGTGGTCATTTCACTAAAAAAGAGCAAGCTTTTGTTGGGGCTTTTTAAAGTTGCACTTTTAGTGTTTTTCAGGTTCCTGGCTTCTTCAGCTCTGAGTATGGGACACAGGACAGAAAAAGAAAACCCAGAAACACCACATGCCATTCTCTGGACTCTAGACTGGGGAGTCTGCCTTCTTTCTCCACTTTTCAGATTCTTCTCATGTTTGTTTTATGAATAAAGGTCCAAGGTTTTTAGTTGCACTTAATGGGAGAAATAGGGAAAAGTACATCTACCGCATCTTTCCAGAGGAAAATTTCCCTTTTTTTAGAATGACATTTTATAAATAAACTTATTAGTATTTGAATTTATTTGACTTTATTTTAATTTGTACTTTAATATTATTATTTAATGATACAGTTTAATAGGGGCGCCTGGGTAGCTCAGTGGGTTGAGCCTCTGCCTTAGGCTCAGGTCATGATCTCAGGGCCCTGGGATGGAGCCCCACATCGGGCTCTCTGCTCAGTGGGAGCCTGCTTCCCCCTCCCCCTCTTCCTCTACCTGCCTCTCTGCCTACTTGTAATCTCTTTCTCTCTGTTAAATAAATAAATAAAATCTTTAAAAATAATAATAATAATACAGTTTAATATAATTAATATAGTTTAATAATACTGTCTGGTCTTCATTATAGATCCTTGTATTTCTCTATATGGTTACCATCTCCTTCCAGAAAATAATATTAGTTTTTAATTAATGAGAGTATTGTAATGGGAGTATTGCTTTAATTTAAAAACAATAAAAAGGAGGAAATTATTTTTAAGAAAAATATTAGAGGTAAAACACCACATGAGGATATAGCAAAAATTATGAAGCTATAACTCAAAGTATATTTAAAAAACAATGGACTCTTTGAAGGTCCCCCCTTCTTCCTGTATATAACAGGGATGTAGGTGGGATGTCAGAAGATATATGTGTGACTTGAGCTTTTCTCCCCTATTCTAGGTCTCAGTCTGTTAATTCTTTGCTCTGCCACTTCAGCCTTAACATGAAGAGACCTAACATGCCAGAATCTCTGTGGCTGCTGGATATCCCGGGATCAATGGAAAAATGCTTTTCATTTCATTGTCAGACATGCCAGGACATGCTGTGTCCCCTGATAATATTGTGTGCACAGTTTCTGATTTTCACTTTCTGGGGGTGTCTGTGGTTCTGAAACAATTAAGTGCAGCCTGGCACATAAACTGAAACATGTCTTACAAACATGAAGCACATGTGGTGATCCCAGTAAAACTACACATTGATTTCTGACCTAAGGCTCTCCAAGGAGTGTCCCTAATCTCCCAAGGGGGAAGTTCTGTAAGGGAATCGTTGATTAAACTGTAAGATTAAAGAAAATTTAAGTGGCTGGACAGCTCCCTATTCACGGCATGTTTGAGACGTCTTGAGAACATGTGTTATTCTTTTCAAAGTTGGTTGTAAATCAAACTTCCTAAATTGCTTCCAGATCAGTCCCTTCAGAAACAGCATTAAAATGATGGTTCTATCACCCAAAATGCTAATTTTTGCTCAGATCTCACATACTGTTATAAATTCCCTTTACCTAACACAGAAGAAGTAGGTGACAATCCAACCAGTCATCCTCTCGCTAGGTCAGCAGATGTGCTGTCTGGATTATAAGCTGCTGTCAGCAGTTTGGTCACACAATTTAGCTCATATTTTTTAAGAGATAAGTTTTGTACGTCTCTAAAAAAACTTTGGCATAAATTCCAAAAATATTCTTCAGAACAATGAATATGATATCAAATGAGAGTAGAATATTTAAGTTACACAAAGCAGCCTTTCTGACAAGAAAATGTTTTATAGTTCTTCATATTCTGAAAAATAAAGTGTTTGATTATCCTATTTAAAATATACACAATACTCACTCTTGAGTCTTCTCCTTCAGCTTTTTCTAGTCAAAATTTCTTTTAACTGGACTTTAATGACTGACTACTTAAAAGTAATGAGTATATTGATCATGGCAGAAATGGAAGAAATGGCAGAAATTCTTAACTAATTTCTACAAATAATCCATCTGTGAAGCCACTATATTATGTGCTTTTTTTCCCCCTTCTGGATAAGGGATATATAGCTTACATTAGATTTTCAAAGATACAAATTAATTCAAACTGTACCACAAAATACTTTCTTTCATTAAAATAGCTAAAGAAAGAGTAACATAAAATGTGGACCACCATTTAATAAATATATACATACATCCTCAAATTTAAAAAGAGAAAAAAAACTTACAACTTACAACTGAAAGTATAAATACACTAATATGACTAAGCCAAACAAATATTTGTTTACTAAGCCAAATTATAGTATTTGTTTAATTTTGGAGCACTGATTATTTGTTCCATTTAGGAACCATTTAAGATAATACAAAATGAATTTTAGAACTTCCCAAATATCAACAGGTAACTTTCAACTTACTGACATCAGACCCGACTCAATGTCTTTTAAAGAATTTTCAACTCACAGGTGGCACCATTGATTCTACATAAATGTGTCTGTCATGAAATGTTTTCCATAGGTTCCCAAAGGCGAAATACAGACCTGGTAAGTGGATAACAAATATTTTTAAATAGCATATGAGTTTCCAATCTTGGGTAAAATGGAGTAAGCATACTTGACTGTCACTGAATGTAATTATAAAACCTGGATATAATGCATGGAACAGATCTTTGAGGACTCTAGAAAATAAGTAATAGCAGGCAACTAGAATGCAAAGTACCCTGAAACCAGTGGTGCCACTACCATTTTTTTTTTTAACCAAAATATCCTTCATGTACACAAGACTTAGGTGCAGTGCAGCCTGAAACCTAGAAGTGGACAGTAAGTGCAGCCAGGGAGAACTCTAGGAGACCCTTCAGTTCTCACGTGAAGAGCAGGAAAAAGAACACCTAACATTTAGATACACAGCAGAAACTTCCATCCTGTATTTTTTTTAATTTTATTTTATTTTCTCAGTGTTCCAAGATTCATTATTCATGCACCACACCTAGTGCTTCATGCAATATATGTCCATCCCATATTTTTCCTTTTTTTCCTCTCCATTCTCCTGCATTTCCACCCCCAAACAGTACTTCAGAGAGGGCCACAGGAGACAAAACTCTGAAAGTGGTGAACGTTCCTTGAGCCTCATTAGTGGAACTGTGTTCCCAAGAAGGTAGGTGATTCTCTGTCGTTTTTTTCCCCCACTCAGTTCTATATCTGCTTTGCCCTAGAAGTGGGTGTAACTGTGAAAGGGCACAGGAGAAAAGACTAACTAAAACTCCAGTTTTCTGTTCATGTGACTTAAAAGAGGAGTCCCTGGAAAACAGAAACTTAAGAGAGGCAAAGAGGGAGGAGCTTGGGAAAGCAGTATCATAGAATAATTTATGAACTTCTGAACTCACTCTTGAGCTGTATATGAATGGATTAGATAGTAATAAAACTACCTGACAGTTTGAGAACTGAACTAACAGACAGATCACCCCCCACCAACCCACAATGGTAGACGGATCCTTATAGTACTATAAAGGCTCTGAAAACTGAAACAATAATGGAATGAAGCACAGCTGATAGAAGATGGGCTAGAACTTGCAGTCTGCACATAACTAAGCAGAATGATTACTAAAACAAAAATAAATTCTCCAGAGGATTTAAACTTACACACTCATAACATACACTCATAATACAATATTGAAAATATCCAGGAAAATATTCAGAGTCACTCAGCATACAAACAATCTCAACTCTCATGGGAAAAGTCAATCAATAGACATCACTACCAAAGTGATGCAGATTTTGGAATTATCTGAGAAAGATTTTAGGGTAGCTACCATAAAATTCCTCCAATAAGCAATCATAAACATTACTGAAATGAGTAGAAAAACAAATAGTTGAAGAAGAGAAGAAGAGGAAGAAGAAGAGGAAGAAGAAGAAGAAGAAGAAGAAGAAGAAGAAGAAGAAGAAGAAGAAATAACAATAATAACAATAATAATAATAATAAAGAAAAACCAAAAAGAAATTTTAGAACTAAAAGTAAACTAACAACAATTTTTAAAGCATTTAGTGGTGACAACAAGAAGGGGTCAGTGATAATCTGGAATAAATGGATGCATTCCTAGAAACATAAACTACCAAAACTGAACCAGGAAGAAATAAAAAAATCTCAACAGACCCACAACCAGTAAGGAGATTGAAGCAGTCATCAAAAATCTCCCAACAAACAAGAGCCCTGGGCCAGATGGCTTCCCAGGGGAATTCTACCAAACGTTTAAAGAAAAATTAATACCTATTCTCCTGAAACTATTCCAAAAAATAAAAATGGAAGAAAGACTTCCAAACTCATCTTATAAAGCCAGCATTACCTTGATCCCAAAACCAGACAAAGACCCCCATCAAAAAGGAGAATTACAGACCAGTATCCCTGATGAACACGGATGCAAAAATTCTCACCAAAATACCAACCAATAGGATCCAACAGTACATTAAAAGGAATATTCACCACGACCAAGTGGGATTTATTCCTCGGCTGCAAGGTTGGTTCAACATCTGCAAGTCAATCAATGGGATACAATACTTTAATAAAGGAAAGAACAAGAACGATATGATACTCTCAGTAGATGGAAAAAAGGCATTTGACAATGTACAGCATCCTTTATTGATCATCCTTTATTGACCCTGTACAGTGTAGGGATAGAGGGTACATAACTCAATATCATCAAAGCCATTTATGAAAACCCACAGCAAATATCATTCTCAATGGGCATAAGCTGAGAGCTTTTCCCCTAAGGCCAGGAACAAAGCAGGGCTGTCCATTATTACCACTGCTACTCAATATAGTACTAGAAGTTCTAGCATCAGCAATCAGACAACAAACAGAAATAAAAGGCATCTGAATTGGCAAAGAAGTCAAATTCTCACTCTTTGCAGATGATTTGATATTTTACATGGAAAACCCAAAATATTCCTCTCCAAAACTGCTAGACCTCATACAGGAATTCAGTAAAGTGTCATGATATAAAATCAATGCACAGAAATCAGTTGCATTCCCATATACCAACAGCAAGACAGAAGAAAGAGAAATTAAGGAGTCTATCTCATTTATAACTGCACCCAAAACCATGAGATACCTAGGAATAAACCTAACCAAAGAGGCAAAGAATCTGTACTCAGAAAACTATAAAGTACTCATGAAAGATACTGAGGAAAACACCAAGAAATGGAAAAACGTTCCATGCTCATGGATTGAAGAACAATTATTATGAAAATGTCTATGCTACCTAAAGCAATCTACACATTTAATGCAATCCCTATCAAAATATCATCAACTCTTTTTCAAAGAAATAGAACAAATAATCCTAAAATTTATATGGAACCAGAAAAGACCCTAAATAGCCAGAAGACTGCTAAAAAAGAAAACCAAAGTTGACTACATCACAATTCTGGACTTTATGCTCTATTACAAAACTGTAATCATCAAGACTGGTACAAAAACAGACATATAGATCAATGGAACAGAATAGAGAGCCTAGAAATAGACCCTCAACTCTATGGTCAACTAATCTTCAACAAAATGGAAAGAATGTCCAATGGAAAAAAGATAGTCTCTTCAACAAATGGTGTTGGGAAAACTGGATAGCCACATGCAAAATAATGAAACTGAACCATTTCCTTACACCACACACAAAAATAGACTCAAAATGGATGAAAGACCTCAATGTGAGACAGAAATCCATCAAAATCCTTGAGGAGAACACAGGCAGCAACCTCTTTGGCCTCAGCCACAGCAACTTCTTCCTAGAAACATCACCAAAGACAAGGGAAGTAAGGGCAAAAATGAACTACTGGGACTTCAATAAGATGAAAAGCTTTTGCACGGCAAAGGAAACAGTCAACAAAACCAAACACAACTGACAGAATGGAAAAAGATATTTGTAAATGACATATTAGATAAAGGGCTAGTATCCAAAATCTATAAAGAACTTATCAAACTCAACACCCAAGGAACAAATAATCCAATCAAGAAATGGGCAGAAGACATGAATAGACTTTTCTGCAAAAAAGCCATCCAAATAGCCAACAGACACATGAAAAACTGTTCAATATGACTCGGCATCAGGGAAATACGAATCAAAACCACAATGAGATACAACCTCACAGCAGTCAGAATGGCTAAAATTAACAAGCTAGGAAATGACAGATGCTGGCAAGGATGCGGAGAAAGGGGAACCCTCATACACTGTTGGTGGGAATGCAAGCTGGTGCAGCCACTCTGGAAGACAGTATGGAAGTTCCTCAAAAAGTTGAAAATAGAGCTACCCTATGACCCAACAATCAGTTTAGGGTAACTGAGTAGTTACCCTGAAGATACAAAAGTAGTGGTCAGAAGGGGCACATGCACCTGAATGTTTATGGCAGCCATGTCCACAATAGCCAAACCATGGAAAGAGGCTAGATGTCCATCAACAGACGAATGGATAAAGAACATGTGGTATACATACACAATGGAATACTATGCAGCTATCAAAAAACCCAACGAAATCTTGCCATTTGCAATGACGTGGATAGAACTAGATGGTATTATGCTAAGCAAAATAAGTCAATCAGAGAAAGATAATTATCATATGATCTCTCTGATATGAGGAATTTGAGAGGCAGAGTGGGGGGTTGTGGGGGGTAGAGAGGGAAAATATGAAACAAGATGGGATTGGGAGGTAGACAAACCATAAGAGATTTAATCTCAGGAAACAAACTGAGGGTTGCTGGGAGGTGTGGGGAGGGATAGGGTGGCTGGGTTATGGACATGAAGAGGGTATGTGCTATGATGAGTGTTGTGAATTGTGTAAAACTAATGATTCACAGACCTGTACCCCTAAAGCATAAAAACATAATACATTATATGTTAATAAAATAATAATAATAATAAAGGAGTCAATGAACTTGAAGATATATCAATAGAAATTATCCAATCTAAAAAACACAGATTAAAAAATGAAATAACTGAATAAAACCCCAGAACCACTGGAATACCAACAAAAGCTCTAACATTTTTGAAAATAGAGTCCTAGAATTAGAGAAAAATGAGTATGGTATTAAAAAAATATTTGAACGGGGCTCCTGGGTGGCTCAGTGGGTTAAAGCCTCTGCCTTCAGCTCAAGTCATGATCCCAGGGTCCTGGGATCGAGCCCCACATCGGTCTCTCTGCTCAGCAGTGAGCCTGCTTCCCCCTCTCTCTCTGCCTGCCTCTGCCTACATCTGATCTCTTTCCCTCTGTCAAATAAATAAATAAAATCTTTAAAAAAAAATATTTGAACGAACAGTGCCTAAAATTATGGCAAAAGACATAAACCTATAGATTCAAGACGTTTAATAAACATCAAACAGAATAACCCCCAAAAGTCCATGCCCTGACATCAAACTGCTAGAAATTAAAGGCAACAAAAATAATTTGAAAGCAGTTAGAAGAAAAAAATGCATTTTTAAAAAGATTTTATTTATTTATTTGAGAAAGAGAGACACCATGAATAAGAGGAAGAGAGAATCTGAAGCAGACTCGGTGTTGAGTGCAGAGCCCGATGAGGGACTCGATCCCACAACAGCAAGATCATGACCTGAGCCGAAAGCAAGAGTCAGACACTTAATCGACTGAGCCACCCACATGCCCCCTCACCCCTCGCCACAAAAATGTATTTCCTCTGTAGGAAAAACAATTTGAATTTTCAGACTTCTCATCAGAAACGATGGAGGCCAGAATTAGCACAACAATTTTTAAATGCTAAAATAAAAAGTTGTCAACTCAGTATTCTGTGTCAGGTATAAATATCGGAAAGGAAGGAAGGTAAAATAGAGAATTTATGGGGCATCTGGGTGGCTCAGTGGGTTGAGCCTCTGCCTTCAGCTTGGGTCGTGGTCTTGGGGTCCTGGGATCGAGGCCGCGTCGGGTTCTCTGCTCAGAGGAGAGCCTGCTTCCCCCTCTTTCTGTCTGCCTGCCTCTCTGCCTACTTGTGATCTCTCTCTCTCTCTGTCAAATAAATATCTTAAGATAAACAAACCATAAGAGAAACAAACTGATTGCTGCTGGGGGGCAGGGGGAGAGGGACAGGGTGGCTGCATTATGTACACTGGGGAGGGTATGTGCTATGGTGAGTGCTGTGAAATGTGTAAGCCTGATGATTCACAGACATGTACCCCTGGGGCAAATAATACATTATATGTTAATAAAAAATAAATTAGGGCGCCTGGGTGGCTCAGTTGGTTGAGCGACTGCCTTCGGCTCAGGTTATGATCCTGGAGTGCCGGGATCGAGTCCCATATCGGACTCCCGGCTCTGCGGGAAGTCTGCTTCTCCCTCTGACCTTCTCCCCTCTCATTCTCAGTCTCTCTCTCTCTAATAAATAAATAAAATCTTAAAAAAAAAAGAGTGACTTGTTTAAAAAATAAATAAATAAATAAATAAATTAAAAAAATAATAAAAAAATAAAATCTTAAAAAAAAGCTAAAAAAAAGAATTTACACATGACACTAAAAGCACAATCCATAAAAGGAAAACAAATTAACAAACTGAACTTCATTAAAATTAAATGCAAAATTAAGCCACAATGAAATACCACCACCTACCCTATTAAAACCACTGAAGGCTAAAAAACAAAAACTGAGTGCTAGGAAAACTGAAGCAACCAGAACACTCACACACTGCTATAGGAATTCAAAACAGCACAGCATCCCCAGAAAACCATTTGCCAGTGTCTTAAAATGTTTAATATATACTTACCACGTGATTCATTAACATCTCTTTAAACTACTACCTCAGAGGAGGCACCTGGGTTGCTCAGTTAGTTAAGCAGCTACCTTTGGCTCAGGTCATGATCCCAGGGTCTAGAACCCAGCGTTGCGGCTCCTTGCTCAACGAGGACCTTGCTTCTGCCCATTCCCCCGTTCTCTCTCTCTCTCTATGTCTTACATAAATATATAAATTCTTTAAATAAAAGGTCTTAAAGCTTTAAAACAAACTACTACCTTAGAGAAATAAAACTTATGTTCATCCAGAAAGCGTACAGAAATATTTATATCAGTTTTATTCATCACGTCCAAAAACTGAAAACAATCTGAGGGTCTTTCAACAGGTGAGTAGATAGGGAAACTCGTACACAATGCAAAAGAATCCTACTCACCATTAAAAAAGGAACAAACTATTGATATGTACAGCACTTGACTGAATCTCAAATGTATTTGACTGAATGAAAGAGCCAGTCTCAAAAGTTTGCATACTCAGTGATTCCATTTAGATGACATTTTCCCAAACCAAAAACTGTGGTGATAGAGCATAGATCAGTGGTTGCCAGGGCTTGGGAGGCAGGGGGAATGTAAATGGAGCACGAGGTTGTTTTTTGAGGGTGATGAAATGATTCTGTATAGTCACTATGCTAGTGGACATGCTAATCTACACACATTAAAATTCGTTGAACTACACACCAAAAAGGTCTATCTCTATTGTACAATAATAAAAAGTAATATTTAAAGAACTGTGCATAATAATTTGACAAAGGAGAAAACGAATACATTAAAAGTGTGTTTATTTAATTAAAAAGTACTGTTGTCCAGTACCACACATGTGGTGCTTCCATGATAGTTTGTTTTATCTGTGATTTAATTAAGATTCATTTTCATGCCATACAGGTTATGCCATGTCTGTCTCATGATCTACTAAGTTGTAAAGACTTAGCGAACACACTGGTTCCCCCCCAAAGCTTCACATGAATCTCCTGTCTCTCAGGTAAATTGGCCCAGCTCTTCCTTGCGTTCACCTCTTTGCCCTCTGCATATTTTTATCATAGCATCTATAGTAGTATTTCTCTATTAACCCATAAATCCTATGAAGGAAGGGACAATTCCCTTTTCAGCATCAGTTCCCAGCAAAGAGGTTGGCATACACCGAACGCATAATAAATGTTTGTTGAAAAAAAAATGTTTGTTGAATAAATGAAATATCTAAAGCTGCACAGTATTTAAGTTGCGACCATGCAACCAACCAGGCAGTATTTCATCTCTTCTATGTTGAGTCTGTAATCTATAAGTAATCTTTTTATTCAGACCAAAAAGAAAAAAAAAATCCCCTTGATGAAGATCAGGTCGTTAGTCCTAGATTTTGGCTGATGGTATAAATCAGCTCCTCTATATTTTGTTACACATGTGTGAAATGCATTTATGTCCTGTGCTCCAATACTGCACTAATGCAAAATCCTTTCTTTACATCTCTTGATACCAATTAGCATTCAAGAGAAACTTTAGACAGGTCAGTATTAGAACCACTGTGTCGTCATTCTGACACGAAGACTCTGGAAACATTGACTCGGTGGGCAGGTAGAATATGTTATGTTTACTACAGTGGGAGCGCTGTGTGTGAAGTTTGAAGTATTCTTATTATGTCTCATGTAAGGGGAAAGTGCAATCTGGGCATGGATGGACATCAAGGCAGTCACAATGGTTCTAAGAATATATACTGATACGTAGTTTACATCAATTGCCACTAATTGTCTTTCCTCCTAATGAGAACAGAAAGTTACAGAAAAAATAAGTGCTGTTAAGCTTTGGAATCAATAATCTGTGATTTAATAATAGAAGTTAATCTACAGTAGAACAAAAGTTCATCCGGCATCCAGAGAAGCCCACCAACTATGGAGGTGGGTGGGTTTATATAAACATTCCAAATATGACAGACCCCTGTGACACAGAACATCACCAAATCCATAAAGGTGGAAATTCATATTCACGGTATGATTTCCTGGACCAACTGTGGACCTGGAAAAGGGCCTTACCCTTCCCAGAATCAGAGCAAACACTGTCTGTTTCCTAAAAAACAGAAACACTCAAATTCTCATCTGTGAAAGACAAAATGATGGATAAGAAGAGAAAGAAAAAAGCAATTGAAAGAGG
This sequence comes from Nasua narica, assembly GCA_028533885.1. Taxonomy (NCBI): domain Eukaryota; kingdom Metazoa; phylum Chordata; class Mammalia; order Carnivora; family Procyonidae; genus Nasua; species Nasua narica. The sequence goes on from CM052815.1 coordinate 59,786,629, forward strand.
GACTGCAGCAGAACCAAAAAGCAAGAGTCCCTGATACTTTTAAGAAGTCTTTATTGAAAGAAGGCCCTGGGGATGTAAACTGAGCTGCAGCAAGTAAATTAACAACAAGCAAGTGATAGTGCATTTCAGCAGAACAGGGGCTGTTCCCGGCATTAAGATAATATGCAGAGCAGGGATCCCTGGGCTGTGAGCGGGGAAGCTCAGTACTCCTCTACCCTTACTCATAACATGGGTATAAAGACAGTAAGATACGAAGACACTTCTTGACAGCTCTGTTCTGCTCAATGAGAATGTGGCAAACAGAGTTGGATGATTTCCAAGACGTTAACCAGGCCATTTCTAATGATGTCCCCATACAGATATTTCAGAGCCCCAAATGTGGTTTCTAGTTCTGTGTCCACTCTTAGAAGGGCAAAGAAGACAGATGATCCCACCGGTTATTAAGCAAAACCCTTAGTTACTGCAAAGATTAACCCGACTCTGGCGATCAAGCGTGGGAAGTTTTTTCCCCCCTCTATTTCCACGAACCTCCATTATGTGAATATTCTCACTGGCATCCAGTTTATTTATATACCACCCTGCTACAGAGTTCTTTATAGGTCTTCTTAAGGGTATAATAGGACCATGCCTTGCACATAATAAGTGCTCAAATATTTGTTTGAATGAATGAATGGATTTAGTCTTAAGAGCCTGTTGCATGGAAGTCAAACCAAGTGGAGTCAAGTCAGGGAGAACCCACAGAAAGGCAAAATACCAAGGAAGGCCATGTCCTTGGGGGATTGTTTATATGAATGTCTTCAGATACAGACTAAAAGCTCAGATAGGATTAGTTTTCTGTCCAGCAGCCCAGAACTACTGAATAATATAAACTAAGACTTGAATGTCGACTCCTATTCCTTCCAAACCTACAATTACACTCTCACACTTTGAAGACCTCATACAATGTTTCATAGCTTTGCTGCTTTTCTAGCAGGAGAAAACTCCAACAACTCAAACTAAAGGTATTTCCTGTGCTAGTCAGAACATAGCCAGAAGATGACCGCTACAATGAAAGGAATTTTATTCTCTAGAGAAGAGTTGGTAGAAGCTATCCTAAGCACAGACCTTCTAAGGAATGAAAAAGCAGACAGAAAAAAGAAAGGCAAGATTTCCTGCACTTGCCTTTCTGTTCTGAATGATCCCTCAAATACTTCTCAGAAATATCTCAGGGTGGGAAAATAGTTGCTAACATTGAAATTCCAACACACTTTCTGGTAAATTGTTCGTGCATCTTCACCTTAAGCTCACCTTCCCTATGTTGTCTATGCCTTTCATCCTTTCGGTAGCTCAAGCCCTGGGCTCTGCCCAAACGTATCCTCTCTTACAACTTCTTGAAGCCACTTGTCATAATATCTTGATGAATCCTAAAAGTTCAATGACAGTAGCCTAATTTTTCTTCCAGCTGGAAAAACTAGAACCAGAAAAGATTTTTGCTTTGCTTAAGCTTATCTCAAAAATTATCATTTCAGTAAGAAGTGACACTCTTGGCAGGTGTCCCCTTCATTGATACTGAAGTACTAGAAACTTCAGTACAGGCTGGAAAAAACACATTGGAGAAATAAAAACCTGCAGCTAAAAGGCAATTTCAATTTCAACTTGAAAGAATATGATTCGTGACCATGTCTGATGAGGTCAACCTAATAGTAAGTGAGGGGAATGAGACAACTTGACTATAATGACAACCGTGTACCTTGTAAGGTAATGAATGAAACAGAGGAGGGAAGAGGAAGAACAGTGTAATAAGAAAATAAAATATCTTGGAAGGAGCAGAAGGCATCTGTGGTACATAGAAGGCTACTTCATACTCCAGGGAAACTTTAAGGGTAAAAACAGTATATATGTGATAAAAGCACAGCTCAGGTATGACTTCAAACTGAAATCCCATTCCAACAATTCCATGAGAGTTTCCATTTGTTATCATGAAAAAGACAAATGTGGTCAGTAAATATCAAACCTAAAAGGTCTGCATTGCTTAAAATATCCTCAAACCAAGGCATTGTCAACCTCTTATAAAACAATAGCCTTGTGAAAAGGGAAAAAAAAAAGGAAGGGGTTCATTTTATTGATGAATATGTTAATCCATCAGCAGTAATTAATTGAGCACTTACTAAATACATAAGGTCCTTAACTATCAGTACCTGAAAATTGAGTGCTTTATAGGAATGTCTATAGAATTCATTATGGATTGGTGAAACATGATTCATATTATGTTTTCCAGTAGACTATAATTCAGAATGTATCCATGTTTAATATTCCAGCAGCATGGATTAGCTACGCTTAGCAAGGATCGAGTAGCAGTTAGTTGACAGGCTAAGCTGGGAAGCTCCAAGTTACATCATTTCCCCCAACGAGTTCTTGAAAAATCATAAATAATCTATATAGTGGGCGTCTGGGTGGCTCAGTTGGTTAAGCAACTGCCTTCGGCTCAGGTCATGATCCCGGAGTCCTGAGATCGAGTCCCACATCGGGCTCCCAGCTCCATGAGGAGTCCGCTTCTCACTCTGACCTTCTCCCTTCTCATGCTCTCTCTCACTCTCTCTCTTTCCTAATAAATAAAATCTTTAAAAAAATAATAATCTATATAGTTTGGAAGAAAAATTACAGGAAATAGTAACTTTATTGGGTAGTAAGACTTTAAGTGCCTACTATGTGCTAGAACACATTTATTCATTTGATGTTTTTTAGAGACACAACAATTTGTTAAATAGTTAAAAGATATTTTTACGCATGGAACCTATTAACAGAGTTAGTCTAGGCCTTCTAAGTAAATGTAGAGAGATCTTTAGTAGAGATCATCTCAGTCCTCAGTGGGGATTCTAAGATGTTAGGGTTTGGCTAGCCAACCAGGTAAGCCCTCCAAGAATTGATTTCTAGATGTGCTTGGCAAAGGACTGATCAAAGGGGAAGAGTTTTTAAAGATGGTACCACAATGATCTCGGCTGGCATGAGTCACTCCAGACGTCTGCTGTTAGTAAGCCTTGGGAATGGAGTTACAAACAGAAAAGGACAGTCCTGGAGCAGCAATTTCTATGGAGACACTGGGAATATTGTGATTATAGTTGCACTGCTAATGACACGTATTCCTGAGAGGTCATCTTAAGTGTGTTAAAAGATGAAACATACAAATAGGTACAGAAATGTTTACTAGAGATCAAGAACTTGAGCCCTACGCATGGAATTTATCTATAAATATTTGTTTTGTGTTTCACTCTCTACTGCAGAGTTATAAATGGATATGAATGCATTCAGAAAGAATTCGCATGTCCTTTCTGGTTTGCCCCAGTCCTCACTTCTTCCTATTGCTTTATAGCTAGTCTTTTGTCTTCATTCATGTTACCGACTATTCCCTGGATAATGATTTCAATCTTTTAGCAACTAGTGACCTCTGGCTTAGACAAATTAGTGAATGAACAGTTTTAATGGATAAAGCCAGCAATCAGAAGAAATCTGTGACCACAACTCTCCCAAACCTCCCTTTGTGACTCTTCATGTTTTCTGCTTTAACTTTGTTTGTATTCCCACCACCCCCACATGCCCAATAGACATCCATTTCTCCAGTTGCAGTCATGATGTCTCTCAACACTACATCAACACTACATCAACCACCCCGGTGCTTTTATTGCTATGGTTCTCCTGAGTGAGCAATGAAAAAAAAAAAATTTTCCCTTACACCAGCTAGAAACAAGTAGTCACTTTTCAATAAAATTTACTGAGAAATTAAGTCATAAAATAAAGATGTAAAAATGGTGGCAACAAAGAGCAAATTCTCTACCCTAAAATATTATCTTATTGAATAATTTGGTCATTCTATATCTTTTGTTAAACAATAACTCTTAATACTATGTGTTATCCTGGGAGTTTTTAGAAGAGTTGAGGAAGAAGATATGTAAATGATCTTGCTATAACATCATGTGCAAGAAGAGATCACTATAGTGTAGAGATAGACTTATCCTTAGCGCCTATACAGTCACCATTTCTACCTTAGCCTCAACTCTGAAGAATCCACTCCAGAGCCCTTTTATCTCCCACTCCCTACATCCCGGAAAGGCTGAGTCTGTCATAATTAGGTTCCCCTGTAAAGTGAACTTCGGTAGAGGATAGGAAAAGGGAACAAGCATTCTACTTCTTAAGAGCTTAAGAGCAAAGGAATAAAAACGTAGAAGTTATCTGATTTCCCACCACATTAAGTCACTCTAAGGAAAAAGTGTTTTCTTTCATGGTAGTTTCTAAGGAAAGTTGTGGGAAACCAAAGTGCACTCTAAATTTTTGAAAGTTTATATTCTTTCATTTATTTGGTAACATTCTACCTACTATATGCCTGGTACTTTTTCCAGGTGCTGTAGAGACAACATAAAAGACAATTCCCAGTTCTTCGGATTCTTACAATTCAATATCCCAAACCAGCAAGCTGACAAGTGTTATTATAAAGGTAACCATTTAGTTTCTATGAGGACTCAAAAGAGGGGTGCCTGAACCACACTGGAGGCAAATACATGGGTTATTGGAAGAGTCACATCTGATCTCAGTCTTAAAGAACGATCCAGATTAACAAGACACAGACATAAGTGTATTCTAGAACAGACTATCTCATAGTACCAATGTCAGAAACAGAGTAAGAGGCTAATGATCAGGGTTACAGGGCGGCATCTGTAACTTCTGAGATATGCCAAGTTAAGCGATCATTGTTAAAAGCAGTTTAATATAGCATTAAATCCCTGTATATCAAACAATCAGTCCCCACATGTTAACCCTCTCAAGATAAATAGCACCTCTGAAACCTAAGCCTTGGCAGATTTTAGCTGGCTAAGAATCATCCAAGGAGCTACATCTAATTAAACCAACCAACAACCAACCAACCAACCAACAAAACCAACCTTTTAACCTCATTTTGGGAATAGAGCATCACCATCGACACACTTACCACCCAGAGACACTGCTGCAACTGTTAGCATAAGGTATACAAAATACCTGTTTAAGTGAGGTGTATCTCCCTTACATAGGACTATTTATAACTAGAGAGATTTTTAAGGGGCTATTTCTAAAGCTTAAAAATATTGATGTGATACTGCCCATGGCCAGGATGGCTTGACCGAAGGAAAAGCCCTTCCTTTGATTTCTATCAAAGCCTATAAAGGCTTTTCTATAAAAAGCCTTTCCTATGATTTCACCTAAGAATCAATGAGGGGAGAAACAAAACCCAAAACTGTGTATCTGCTAGAACTGAGGTAACCAGACAGCTGGTTCTGCCAGTGATGCTGGTAGCAGATGATCTGATTACAATGCAAACCATCGACCTAGTAAAAATATTCCTGTGGGCAAAATGAACGCAGAAAACATTAATAACAATGAGGATAAACAGTGAGGGTGATTCTCATAAAATCTCCAGGGGGGAGATCTTCAGTGAGATGGCTAAGTCTGTCCATCATTTAGCACATGGTTTTGAATGCCTGTCATTTTCTGGATACTTTTGTGGAAAAAAGATGTAGCAGTCATAGATCTTACCTTAAAGAGCTTGTAGGCTAATATGGGAAACATGATAGATATATGTTATATAGATATAATTGAAATTTATAGTACATGGTGGTAGATGCTACAGGGCAGTGCATATATACATATTATTATATGAATATTACATAATATACATATTATTGTAAGGAATAAAAACTATTGCCAGCTGACAAATCTAGAAAGATTCTTTCATGGGATTGCTTCTGCTGTGTTCTAAACTTGTACATCCAACTAGTTTCTGATCATTTCTACTTACAAGCCCCACTACACTCAAAATAAAATCTAACATCTTTTCCCCAAAATGTGTTCTTCCTTTTCAACTCTACAGCTCACTGAATGACATCAGTCATTTTAAAAATAATGATAAACTATCTCTCCTTGTTAGTTGTACATTTGAGTCCTTTCACTTCCGTCACCTCTATAGAGAAGACTCTGGAAACTGTTGCCCATCCTATAGACACTCTGAGGGCCTTTCAAGTAACTTTACTCGTGGCGATCAGAAAAATAGAGCTTTCCCCAAGAGACCAGTTGTCTTCCAATAAACATGTACATTAAAATTACAGAGATGTCTTTTCTACCAGGGACATTTACTTACTTATTTAATGCAAGGTGTCAGCAGACACTAAAAAAAGTTGACATATTTTGTGGTTAAGTTTGGGGCATACTAATGTTGTGGTGGTTGTAACTGATGTTATTGTCTGCCTTTTTAACCTTTACCCCTTTTATTCTTGTCAAAATAATACAGTTTTACATTTACACAATCATGTTGTCCTGAGAGGCTCATAATGAAAAACAGCAGTCCTCTGATAGTACCCCTGACTCCTTTCAAGAAGGATCCAGCTCACTGATGCAGATTGCGTAGGCTCTTCTACTGGTATTTACCTTCCCTTTTCTATGTACTCATTTCTTGATTGTTATTAATTTCAGAAATCATTGGTAATCACCTTATAAAATATAAGGATGCAATTCTTTTCATTGTCATATATAGTTAGATGACTACTTTTAGAGTGATCAGCAGCCAATGTTTATATCAAGATTATTATAAAGTATTACTCATAGGAATGCCAACTGATAACAAATGTCTAAATAAATAACTTTAATTTTGTCCCATGGGCTAACAGATACCATTAGCCTATATCTTGACATCTTTTTGTAATCAAGTGTTCTATTAGATCAAGCTATTTTTTGCATCCCCTTTTTCCTCTTGGAAAGCTTTTCCCAGAACTTTGTAACCATCTGCTCCCTAGACTTGCTGGGAGTTGCCTTCCAGAGACTGCTTTTTACCTCTCTCCTGAGATTCTGCCACTGTTTCTCAGAGATCATACTTCCTTTCTGTAGTCTTTAGTTCACCTGCTAGTTTTGCTGAAGGATTTCTAAGAAAAGATGCATAAAAACTAATTTTTGTGACCTTACATGAATATGACATCATTTTATGCTTATACCTGGCTGATGGTTTTTTGAGTATGGAATCCTAGGTTGAATATAGCTTTCTCTCAGGATCTTGAAGATATGTTGTCTTTATCTTCTTCTGTTCTTTTTGTAAATCTGTTATTAATAAGTTATTGAGTTGGGGGGGGTAAGTATTCTAGGACTATTGCTTTTATCCTATATTTTCTCCAGCACTGTTCCTTGGGTTTAGACTCTCAGTGATTTCTTCATTTTCATTTTGCAATATTTCCATTGATTTTCTTTTTATTATTTTATATTAGTCACCATACAGTACATCACTAGTTTTTGATGTAGTGTTCCATGATTTGCTATTTGCATATAACACCCAGTACTCCATGCAATCCATGCCCTTCTTAATATCCATCACCACCAGGCTAACCCATTCCCCACACCCCTCCCTTCTAGAACTCTTAATTTGTCTCCTGGAATCCACAGTCTCTCATGGTTTATCTCCCCATCTAATTCCCCCTCTTCATTTTTCCCTTCCTTTTCCTAGTGTCCTCCATACTATTCCTTATGTTTCTTATGTTCCACAAATAAGTGAAACCATATGATAATTGACTTTCTCTGCTTGACTTATTTCACTCCACATAATCTCCTCCAGTCCCATCCATGTTAATGCAAAAGTTGGATATCCATCCTTCCTGATGGCTGAATAATATTGCATTATGTATCCCACTGATTTTTTAACAACTGTATTTTTAATTTCCAATTGTAAATTTAATTTTCTGAATTTTATTTTCTTTTCCCTTTGCATGTGTTTTCTGTGTGTTTCTTTGTTTTAATATATGCAATAGTTTCTTCTATCTCTCTTGGGATATCCATTAGAGTAGGAATTTTAACTGGTGAGTTTGAGGGTATCTTGAAGAGGGGCAGGACATTTCCTTAAAAAAATCTTAAAAAGTTGTATGTGGAGAGATTTTCCCTAGCACCGTTTAGTTTCTCCAGAAAAGCAGATCCCTTTCTTGCCTGACGATTCAGTGCCTAGTTGCCTGTGTTTTACACACAGACTGGGGAAAGCAGACTTTCCAACTAAGATTCCTGTCCAGCTCCCAAGCTCCCAACTAGTGGAGGTGGGGTGAGACCCCTGACTGTTGGGGACACGGACATGACACTGGTCAATATTATGACTATCCCAGAGTTTGTTTTCATCTTGTGCCTCATCCTTTCCCCTCACTGTGTGTTCTACATGTCTACATATTTTGCTATGCGTACTTTACTTTCCAGCTTCATCACATTGGTTTCAGTCTTCCGTCTGTTTTGTATCTTCCAAAAATTTGTGGATATTTTTGTTTACCCTGTTTCCTATCTTCTCTGTGTTCTTATGGAGAAATATAGACATAGTTATAGATGATATAGATACAGATGCAGATATAATAATTTTAGTTTCTCCTTAGAAGAAAGAAGAGATCAATAGGTATAGTCTCCCTACAAACTAAAGTTCCTTGGCTGTGTTTCAAGCTTAAGAAAAATATTTTCTAAGTCTTAATAGACTACTATATCTCTTCTAACTCAATTTCATAACTGTTCTAACTCAATAAAACACCTGGAGAAAATTTTTCTGACAGATATTTACCTTTTTCTTCTACTGAGAACAAAATTTATTTTCACTGCCTATTTTTAGTGTTATCTATTTCATTATAATATTAAAGATTAAAAATTCCCCTCTTTTTTTTTTTTTAAAGATTTTTTATTTATTTATTAGAGAGAGAGTGAGAATGAGAGGGGAGAAGGTCAGAGGGAGAAGCAGACTTCCCGCAGAGCCGGGAGTCCGATATGGGACTCGATCCCGGGACTCCGGGATCATGACCTGAGCCGAAGGCAGCCGCTCAACCAACTGAGCCACCCAGGCGCCCAAAAATTCCCCTCTTAATATACATGGCAAATACATCACCTTAAATGGGAAAAAGGCTCTAGCAATTTACAACAATCAATCAGATAGCATCTGTCTTGGTGGGTGTTCCAGAAACGATCCAAACTGGGGGCTTGCTGACCCACTTTGTATGAGACTTTCTTTGGACACCAGAATGTTCCCTAAATTAGTAAAGTTTATAATCTGGTTGGTACAATGAAATCATAAAGCAGAAATCTGACTTTAGAATCTATTGTGTTTGAAGTCTACACATGTGATAGGCTTTAAGTATTATTTATGCCTCAATAGCCTAAATCTTATATTTTATACCCAACTTGCTCTATTAATAGAGAGCACCTGATAGACATCTATTCAGGAGAGTCTGAGGCAACAGGGCACAAACACAGTCCATGCAGTTTATATTATCCCTGCCAAAGCCCCCTGGGAAGTGTTGGTCCTCTCCTCACTACACAAGGAAGTACCACCAGCAAGCTACGTGTACAAATCCACCTTCCTCTTTTGTAATCAGAATGCACCTCACCCTGCCTGCCGCATTGAGAAGCAACAGGACTTTTCTCTTTGGCTAGGGGTCATTCTCTTTTTTCCCCAATTGTGTTTATTAAGGATAGCGTGTAGCATCAAAATTTATTTAATTTTTACTCATTGTATCAGTGAGTGTTCAGTTAGGAAAACAGGGACCAAAGCAGCCATTTTAATAACAACAAAATCATAATATAGGGAATTATTTAAATAAGTACTGAAAGACTAAAAGGGGACATTGAGGTAACATGGAAATAGTAACTAGAGGAAGCTGCTAGCGCTAGGGTAAAAAAATAAAACAAAACAAAAAACAGGTAGAGATTACTAGGAATTAGAAACCTGAAGGAGAAATCCCATCGAGCTGGGACTTAACTCTCTGAGGAGGAAACACATCACAGTTGGTTTTGATACTCTTGGGTGTACCCCTCCCCCAAGCCAGGACTTGATCCTGCAAGATACCAGCAGCCAGGAAGGCATGCTGCCTGGCTGCTGGTATCTGTGACATGACTTGTTAAGATGGTTTGACAGTGGTGGGAGGGAAGAACCCTGAAAATTGGAACCAGCTGCTGCTCCTGGAGCCAACAGCTACAAGCCAGTGTGGAAAATGATGGAATAATGCAGATAGGAATAGAAATCTACAAAAAGAAGTCCATTCTCCTGCCTCTTGTCTTCCAATCCTCCTTCAGTATGCTCATCAATGCAGCCCAATAGGGAGCAAGTTGGCCTGAGAGAAATGTGATTTACAGAGTCCCAGTATCATAAAGCAGGTATAGAAAGGTAACCTTCCAGCAAAGAAGCAAGAGCTTAATAACCATCACATCCAAACCTTAGGTAAAACTTACTACTTCAGTGGAAAGAGAATTGACTTCTAGTGTAATGCTAAAACTGGACAATTGTCCTTAATAAGGTTAATATATAATTCCACTCTTGTGTGATAACAGAATATATATTTATTTGTCTCTGCAGTTCCTGGCACAAAGTTCCTAAAATTCTTATAATTTTCCAAGTGATAAGAGCACCAGCCACAGCTTTTGTTCTAATATTTGGTCTTTGACCCTGGTTTCTGATGCTGAGCTCTTAAATCTGTTGGAATTTCTAGAGTAATGGAAACATCATTCATCCAAGTGAAGACACTCTGGATGGGCTCCTGGATGGCACCAGAATGGGGGCTGCTCACCAGAAAGATCAAGGTGTGGTTGGAAGCTTGAAATTTTCAGTTCTATTTCTCCTCATTCCTATAAAAGGGGGAAGGGCTAAAAATGGAATTAATGATTGCTCATACAGACATAATGAAGCCTTCATGAAATCCTAATAGTGTGGGGTTCAGAGAGCTTCCATATTGGTGAACACATCCATGTACCGGGAGGGTCACACATCCCAACTCCACAGGGATAGAAACTCCTATGTTCCAGACCCTCCCAGACCTCACTTGATGTTTTCCTTTATCATATCTTTCAATAAACTGATAAATGTGTTTCCCTAAATTCTGTGAGAAGCTCTAGGAAATTAATGTAACCTGAGGAGGGAGTCATGGAGACCTCAGATTTATAGTCAATTGGTCAGAGCACAGGTGACAACCAGGACTTGCTACTGGCTTCTGAAATCTCAGGGGGCTGGAGGTGAGGAGGCAGTCTTGTGAGATTAAGCCTTTAACCTGTGGGATTTGATGCCATCTACAGGTAGATAGTGTCAGAATTGACTTAACTTTTAGCACACCCAGATGATGTCACAGAAAATTATTTGGTGGAGGGAAAATCCCCACACATTTGGTGACCAGAAGCATCAGAAGTGAAAATAAAGGAGACACACAGCAGGAAAGACTGAGTGTTTTTAAATTCAGTTACAAACATTACACTCATACCCACTCCTACCCCTCCCCCCCAATTTAGGAAATAGACATTCTCTTTTACTCACTAATGAACATCAAGGATAAGGCTACAAAAGATTTCAATGGCTACATTATCAGACTTAGAAGCAAACAATGATTATGGTCTCCTCCATTTCTTTTTAGGTTACCAGAGCCAGGGTTCAGTTCATTGAACTCCACTCAGTTGCTAGATATTTGTGGCTATAGGGCAGGAAAAATAATTTTCCCTTTACCTTTCTAGGTTCTTGGCTGAAATACCCACTGTAATAAAAGATTAACGAGAAAAACAGAAGTTTAACTTTAGGATACTTCCTATATAAACTAAAGAGAGCCAGGGAAACTGAGTAGCTCTCCAAAATGGCCCAAGCCATCACTTTAAATACTATCTCCAGTTAAAGACAAAAGACAGTGGGAGGGAAGGAAAGGGCAGTCAAGAGCGGTTACCAGGAAAGGCACAATAAACAGGAAAAATTGTTATGCAGATTTAAGTTACTCTCTTCTCCACTGCTGAGATTTCTAGACATTTGGTCATTTTCTTCTTCCTGGTAAAGAGAGGGAGACACCTTTACAAATGGAGATTTCCTTTATACATCTAAGTATCTCTTATAAAAAGTTAACTTCTACTCGGTTTTCAAAGCTTCTCCTCTTTTTGCTGTTTCTTACAAATAATCAGCCTAAAATAATACTTATGCCAAAATAGCATATTTCAGGGTAACAAATTCTGCTCCCCTTCATTATGAATTTCCTTCCCTCTGGACCAAGTTTCCTCCAGCACAGGTATTCTCAAAGCACTACCTGAGATCTTCAAAGAGAGAAAAATTTAGCTTCTTTCAGAGAGCTCAAAGCAAAACCACTCTCTTTTATGTTTCATTTGGCTCAAGTCTTTCTTACTCTTGAAGAACTCTTCATTTGCCTACCAATATCCACTTTCTCCTTGTGCCTTACTAACAGAATCCCAATTTTGTTCAAGATGGTGATGTGTTTAGGTAAAAAAACAAAAACAAAAACAAACCTGCATTTCTTAGCCTTTTTTTTTATAACTAGTGATGGGTGGTTGTTGAAGGGTAGCAGAATACCACCTCAGAAATAGGCTCCTTTGGCATAAAAATTATTTTAAGCTGATTCTTTTTAAGAGACTACAGACATCATAAAAGCCCTCAAAACTGAATAGAAATTACCCTTTTGTAATAGACATTGACATTTACAAAGAAAATCTCCATTGTAAGGGTGTCCTCCCTCTGTACTAGCTAGAGAAGGATGACTCTAAATTTCTAGAAACTGCTATCAATGGAGAAGGCAATGAGTTAAATCTGCATAACAATCTTACCCTTGTTTACTATGCTTTTCCTGGTAATTCCATAACTGGCCTTCACCCCACCCTTTCTAACATCTTTTGTCTTTAGTTGGAGTTGCTGTGTAAGGTGGTGGCGAGGGCCATTTGGAGGAGTTTTCCTGGGTATCTTCTGTGTATACAGGAGGTATACAGGTTATCAAACCTCCATTTGTTTTTCTCTTGATAATCTGTCTTCTTTTTTCTTTCTTTCTTTCTTTTCTTTTCTTTTCTTTTTTTTTTTTTTTGTTTTAATTATGGGAGCCAGGGGTCTTCTTCAAGAACCCAGAAAGGTGGAAAGAAACTTACTTTCCCTTCCCCACAAAGTCACAGTTCCAGCCAGTGAAATAAAAGCAGAAATCTGCTTTCCCTTGTTTTTCTAAGAGGGTTTTCTTAACTTTTCTCTTTGTTAGGTTGCTTTCTGGAACATGAATGGGAAACTGGAAGTAGAACACAATATTGCAAAAAAGAAAATAGCATAGAAAGAACGAAGTGGGAATAAAGAAGGCATTTCTGCCATGGTTTGCATATCCTAGATGTCTTGTGGAAGAAAAATTGTCTTTCCAACTTCTTTCATAGGTAACTTACAGTTTCATAATTGATATACCATTAAACAATTGCTGCAATATCATTCTTTTTTAATTTAACCACTTTCAATGGAACTAGTATATGAAAAGCACTGTCCTGAGCAGTACAAATGATACAAGATAGAGAATAAAAGAGAATATGCTGACCTTAAGTACCATATAATATGGTGGAAGAGACAGACATATAAAAACTTGGTTAAGATTAAAGGTCTTTCAGTGGCATTTATTACCAAAATAGCTACATTCTTTTTTTAGCTTTGACTCCTAGAGATTCTGAGCAATCACGGGCTATACTAGGTCCCAGATTCCTAGGAGGTTTTAATGATGCCATGATGCCTACCAAGCCTGGAAAGGTGCATAAATTTCTCTTGTGCCCAACCCTATTGCAGAAACATTCAAAAAAGGAAATACTTAAAAACATCATTCCAATTTATCTGAGTTGACAGAGCACGAAATCATCACAGCCAGTTAATATATAATAGATATGAGATTTCAGAGCCAGGAAGTCTGTTACCAAATCTGTACTTCTAACTACACCACTATATGTGTTCTCACACAACCACCCAAAGGAGGGACTCTTGCCTTGACTTGGAGGTTAATGTGACTTCTCATTTTTCATGTGAACTCTCAGTATTCTGAGTTCATCTGCTCATGAACATGGCAGCATTTAGAAATTGAAAAGCATTTATTCTGGTTTTGCTCCTAGGATATGATGTGGGAAACAAAGGCAGAAGAAAAATTATTAAGTTACCTTACTATCTACAGCCCATTGACAAGTTCTTGAAACAGGCAGAGTGACATTCCTGTATGGACTCAACTGCCTCAATGTTAATAGTTTGCTAAGGACAAAAGGCAATCTTAGCCCAACCCCAGCATCCTTTAAGTCTACTTTAACATAGAAGAATTCTTTTAGAAACTTCGTTTATTTCTGCCCCCCAAGATATATCTTGGCAACCATCTCCCAAGCATATGACCCACCAATATACATCTGAAAGCTCTCATGACTTAGGTTTTATTAGACAGTAATAAATGCCTCTTTCCCAAGAATAGCTAGCCCCCTCAAGGTCCTGCCAACATTGTTTCCCAATTCCTTAGAGCCTTACCCTATCCCTAATCCCCTCCCAACTTGAAAGTATTTAATGGGCATTTCTCCATGACCCTGGTGTGGTATATAATAGGTTCTCTCTCATGTCCAACATGAGCAGATCAAACGAATGGCAAATTTACAAAAACCCCAACTTATTGAGAGGAGGGGAAGATGAAGGTAACATGTTTTAAGATAAAAGGGAGCACAGATTACCACCCTGATATATAGATAATGAAATGCAGGATTACAGAGAGCTGATACAAGGTCTAATGCTAGAGACTAAAATATTAAACAAACCCTGGTTGACTTCAAACACTTGCTAGTTCATCATAATTTCCAGAGTAGTTCCCCAAAGTCTGATTGAAGGCTCTCTCAACACCAAATGGAAATTAAATGCTTGCTATAATCAAGATATAAGCTATGGGGCATGGAAGAGAGAGTAATTTATCCCAAATGGGAGGTCAGCTTCAAGGAGAAAAAGGCATTTGAGTCCAGCCTTTGACATGTAACTGGTAAGGTTTAAATAGATAGGATATATGGAGCAAAAGTCCAAAAGACACAATGACCCTGAGGCATTCTGTAAATTATGTAGAATGTCCATGTGCCATGCACTGTGCTAGGGATGAAGTTAGTATTGCAGAAAAGGTAAAATAGGTTCACCAAACAGATGATACCTCTATGTATTTATAATGAAGGGTGGAAAGTATGAAATAGAAGCAGATGAGTTTGGAAAGGTAGAATGAGAACAGATTGTGGTTAATGGAATTTCTATTCAAAGTAAACATTTTCCCTTTTGTGGATGAAATTCAAAAGACACAATGTGTAAAGATTTTTGAAAGTTCACAATAAGAAACGTAACACTGTATAACAGAAGAAAATTGTCACAGCCCAGCTCTTTCTCTCTTTAGAAATGTATTTGAATGCAGGAATGCGTTTATAATATAAACCATTTCTATTCCCTTCAAGATGATGAGGGAAGAGCCACCTTTTATGAAATGTATGGAGTTTAAAATTCAATAAGCACAATGTTTACAATGTTACACATTCTTTCTTAGCCAAAAAGCAAGGCTATTCAAAGTGTTCCCTGCAAGATTGACTTATATTTTATTTATTGGAAAACACATTGACTTCCTCTATTCCCAAACTTCAGTGATGCTTGAATACTATTCAACTCATTGTTTAATCTTTCTGGGGCCTTTCTGTTTTCTTTTTCTAAGCATCTCATTTACTTATGGAATTTAAATTTTACCGAATTAGAGTAAAGATTTCTAGTTGATTGCCTTCTGGGGCTACATTTCAGGGGTCTATATGTCATGGTCCACACATATTATTGCTCTAAGAACCGAGTACTAATTGTGTTCTGCAGCCCTGGACTGAGGTATATGACTCACAGAAGGAAATAACCAACAGTGTGTGACCAAAGGCATTTGGGAGAAACACTTAGTAATTTCAACCGCTGGCTTGACTTGCAAGTCTCACTGATACACAGAGAGCAGCAGGGTTTCAGAAAAAGTACTGCCTAACTTGTCTATTGTATTTCAACCCTTTTGGCCCACAATTATAGAGGACAAAGACCAGGAAAGCATGCAGGGGTAGAGAAGGGGAATGAATCTGAAGATCTACATGCCTCTCATACATGACATAACAAATAGGGCTCTATAAATTAGCAAAGATGTCAGGTCAGTGGGAAATTTTATCTTTAGAGTCATTCTTTTGAACAAAAACAATGTGCATGGTATGTAAATATGTTCTAGAATAGGGTAATACTTACACTTGATTTGTGAGAGCACGTTCCTTTATTCTATTCCGTGAAAGAGTGGGGACTTTAGAAGGCAAATATCAGAGAAGTTTTGATTGGGACATGGGAGATGGTAGAGGGAGATGTATGTTCAGAACGTGGGGTCCAAATGAAAAGGGGACAAAGTTGAGATCCTGGGTAAACAGGATCTGAGAAAATTTCTGGAACCTCAGCAAAGTCAGAGAAATAAATTCAGAGGTAATGTTCCCCTATTGTTTCTATAGTGTGATGGTGTAATGGCAAATGACATTTGTGTGACAGACCCTAGGATGCTTACTTCCTGATATCCATATCTCGTGTAAATCCCCTCCCTTTAAGTATAGGAGGGAACTGTGGCTTGCTTCTTAATCGATATAATAAAGGTAATAGAACATGACCTCTGTGATACTGTTTTACATGTTTGTAACTCATCTTACTGGGAAAATACATTGTCCTTCCTAGTTTTGAGGAAGCAGGTGGTCATGTTCAGAAGACCCTTTTGGCAAAGAATTGAGGATGGCCCCTGGCGGATAGTCAGCCAGACACTGAGCCTCTCGGTCCAGCTACTCAAAGGGAAATGAATGCTCATACTGTATAGCACTATAGTCAACACCTTGATTCCAACCTGGTGAGACTCTGAGGCAGAGGCTCTGCTAAGTGCCCTAATCCAACTTATAGAAGTTATAAGATAATAAAAGTGTGTGGTTTTCAACTGCTGAGTCTATGGTAATATTGTGTTTTGCAGTCTTAAGAAAACTGAACTTGAGGGGCGCCTAGGTGGCTCAGTGGGTTAAGCTTCTGCATGCAGCTCGGGTCATGATTTCAGGGTCCTGGGATCAAGCCCCGCATCTGGCTCTCTGCTTAGCAGGGAGCCTGCTTCCCCTCTCTGCCTCTGCCTACTTGCGATCTCTTTCTCTCTGTCAAATAAAAAATTTAAAAAAAAATTTAAAAAAAAAGAAACTGAACTTGAGACCTACTACTTAACCTCTCTAAGCCTAAATATAGATATATGTTATTTTATTTATCTTATTATATAATATATAATTATGTAATATAGATAATAAAATATATTTAATATATTTAAATAAAAATTTAATTTAAATGTTAAATTAAATATTTAAATAAATAAGATTTTATATATATATATATAAAATTTCTTTTGTATATTGTCCCTCACTATAGGCTAACTGCATAATGTCAAAGTTCCATTAAAACAAAATTCTGCTTAGCACTAACACCATAAGATGTTGCTCTCTGATATAGCTCTCTGGAAGTTTTATAAAGAAAAATGTATTGCATTCAGGGCATCTTTTCTCCAAGCATTCCTCAGAATACTGACTTTCCTGGATATTAATAAGCATGGCATGTAAAGTGTGCCCAGCGAAAAATAAATCTGAGAAAAGACAGTAAATAAAAGTTAATCAGACTGCTTTACTTCAGCCTTTCAGATGCTTTCAGGTTTATCATGAATCTCCGAAAAGGGATGAGGACTAAGAAGCTTGAATGAAAGTGCTCTGAGGAAGTACCCAAGGAAAATATGAGAACTTCCTAGGAAAACCATCTGGAATCTGCTTCAAAAAAGGACAAAGGATTGACCTAAATCCCTGAGGCCTATAACATGCCTGCAGAAATTTCAGCCAGGAAAGTTTTTCCCAAATGATTTTTACCAAATATCCATCTCAGCAATTAAAACAAATTAATAAAATTCCAGACAACATATTTTAAGGCACCCAGAAACAAACACTTTTTTTTTTTTTCCCTACAATTTGGGGAATTAGGGTAGAAAAGTTTAAACTGTGTAACTCCAGCATGCTTTCAGGAACGCCTTAGTTGAGTTTGGCTTTCGAGTGTTGTGTAACTCACCAAGCAGCTGGAGGCAAGGACAGAAGGTTGGGGTGTGGCAGTGGGGCTAGAGGGACTTGAAAGCTGCCAGGAAGAAGGCCAGCAGGATTCCTGTAATTCACAATCCAACCAGCTTGCAAATAGGCATCAAACCAGATCCCAGGTAGCTCCCACTGGGTCTAGCAGAATGCTAAAGGCCTGAAGTCTGTTTCTTGAAAATGTAACATTTAGTGGAATTGCTACTTTTAAAGAAAGCATACAGGGGTGCCTGAGTGGCCCAGTGGGTTAAGATTCGGACTCCTGATTTCTGCTCTGGTCATGATCTCAGGGTCCTGGGATGGAGCTCCAGGTTGGCAGACTCCCCGCTTAGCAGGAAGTGTGCTTCTCCCTTTCCCTCTGCGCATGCTCTCTTTCTCCCTCTCTGAAATAAATAAAAAAAAATACATCTTTCAAAAGAAAAAGAAAGCCTACAAAGGGGAACTCCAGCTTCCAGGCACAACAGATCACTTTCTAGTGGAGCAATTCGAGCTCCCAGAGAGATACTGCCCACTCTGAAAAAAGTAGAATGCCTGCTCGAAGAGACACTTTTTCTTCCCCTAAAAACCTTTTCATTTTCAAAACAGACATATTCTGGACACTAAGTGTTCTTTTTATTTAATCTTACTTTTTGGCTGCGAACACACAAGTAAAGAAGTTCAGAGCAATTACTCCAGCCTACCAAAATCACCCTTACCAGAAAACTTTAGATAACTGGAAACAAAAATAGGTCTTTTGGTTTTATTTTGCCTTAGTTGTAAGAATAACCACTTTTACTCCACACTTTATCAGAGAAAATAGAATCACCAAGTTTAAAATTTCTCTGTGATCTGACAATATGCATTCAAGGAAATTCTTTGTAGAAAGACTATTAATCTTTCCTGTATTTTTTTTAAATTAATTATTTATTTGAAGTAAGGGGACAGAGGACGAGGGAGAGAGAATCTCAAGCAGACTCCACACTGAGCAAGGAGCCTGACTCGGCTCAATTCCACCATCCATGAAATCATGACCTGAGCCGAAATCAAGAGTCAAACGGTTAACCGACTACACCATCCAGGCACCCCTATATTTGGTTTTTAAAAGGAATTTAATGATGATGATTTCACAATCAACACACAGAAAACAGTAGTTCTCCTTGACACACCATTAGCCCTTTAATGGAAAATTGATTTGTATCCAACTAACAGTTATAAAGTTTAGTATGTGTCTCTGTTGAATTCTCAAGTATACAGGCTATTAAAGATAGGGCACAGGTCTTCTGAACCCTTAGAGTACTAAATAGATACTAACAGAATGCCAAAGTGGACCAAAATACTTTTTTAGTTGATCTATTTTTTTTTCCTAAAAAGAGAACCTAAGTTTTTATACTATTTCTCAAAAATTTCCTATTAACCAAGTTAATGTGATATGTAAGTTTTATACATACATATACATACATATGTATGTATATTCATAGAATATTGATATATAAAAAAAGAATATTGATATATAGAAGTACATGAAATATGTAAATTCTTATGAATATATATTCATAGAGACTTGCTGAATAAAGTTCATATGTGAAAAATACCCCCTAATACCCTTATTGGTCCATTTGTAATCTGTAAGATAAGGAAGACAAACAACTTGACCAATGTTCCATAGTAATTAAGGTGTAGAAATGTCATTCAAATCAGATCTGTCCTAATTCCTAGCTTATACTTTTAAATACTACCTTATGAAGGGACGCCTGGGTGGCTCAGTCTTTAAGTGTCTGCCTTCAGCTCAGGTCATGATCCTGGGGTCCTAGGATCGAGTCCTGCATTGGGCTCCCTGTTCAGCAGGGTGTCCGCTTCTCCCTCTGTTACTCCTCCAGCTTCTGCTCTCTCTCTCTCTGACAAATAAATGAATAAAGTCTTTTAAAAAAATAAAAATAAATACTACCTTACGAACAGTTATAAACAAGGGCATAAGCATCAGACACCTTCCTTCTTTTCCCTCACTATCCTTTGAAACCTTCTCAAAAGGCTGTTCTTGACTTCCCCCTGCATGAAATCTCACACTAATTCCATAGTCCTTCCAGTCATAAATATTAAACACTTCTCAGGATTCTTCTAGTCCCAAGAATTGTCTTATATCATTAATTTTCAATGTCTGATAATAATCAAATGTAGGGTAATAATCAAATGTTGGTTACTGGCCATCTCCATCCCTTGTCACCCACCCTGGTCTGTGAGACACAGGAACCTGAGCCAGGTCCTCACCCAAAGTACAGCTGGCTGGTTCCTGGGATGCCACCTCTCTTCTCTTCACTACGAGAGGTCCACCCATAGCCTACTGCCTCTGAGTTTCACAGATATGTGTCAGACACCAGTCCCTTATATTCCTCCAAACTCCATGGAACAAATACAGAGCTCATTAATTATTTCACTTAACCACTCAACGTGTATTTACTGCATACATGCCATTTGGAAACCATTGTTCTCGAACCGCGAACAAGACAGACAAAAGTACTTGTTTTTATAAATAGATTAACCAAACCAAGACATTTTTGAGAATGAGGGTAAGAATGGCAGTGAAAGAGAATGTTCTTCATAATTACATTGGGGTATCAGGCATAAATTCATTTTCTCTCAGGTAGACCAGGACACATGGTCACCCTGCAGAGAATGAATCACAGTGTGTGATTCGTATTATGAGAGAAAATAGTGCAGGTAAGGGGGATAAAAAGGGCCAGGATGAGTCTAGAGCTTCTAATTTTAAACATGGTGTGGAGGGAAAGTTCACTGCCTAAGCAAGCAATAAGGAGAGGAGGGAGGGAGGGCCTTCAGGCAGGCAGAGGATGCAGTGAAAGGCAGGCTCATAGGGAAGGGCACACCTTGAAGGTGAGAGAGCCAAAGAGCTGAAGGGCTAGAGTCAGCTAGGAGGAGCAGGGACAGCATCAGTGAGGCAAGAGAGGGGGAGGTCATTTAGGGCTCGATAGGACTTTGTGGAGATTTTTGGCTTCTGCTCTGAGATGAGAGCCATGAGAATTTTGAGCATAACAGTGACATATTCTGACATATTTTAACAGGATGGAACTGGCTTTTGTATTGTTATAAACCATAAGGGCAAGTGTGGAGTCCGAGAATGCAGAGACTTGCAATATTGCAGGTGAGAAATGATGATGACATGTTTTAGGGAGGCAGTGGGGATGGGGAGACATGATCAGATACTGGGTTCATTTTGAATATACTGACGTCAACATTTCCTGATGAACTGCATAGGGACACACAAGGGAAAGCGGAGTCAAATTTAATCTCAAGGTCTTTTGGCTTGACCACTTGGAAGGATATTGTTGACTGGTTTTCTCAAAGTTCCTTCAGTTCCCTTGCCCCCACCTCATCCTCACAGGGTTTCAGAGGGTTTCAGAGAGGAACGGGAAATGGTGCCATACTCTAGCAATTTCTCCAAATAAATTTCCTCATGGTCTCTTTAATCTCAACCATTTTATGTGCTGATGAAGATACTGGGGTGAGAATCATAGTAGTGACTTTTTTCAAAGTTCTGTATAGATGGAGTAGAAAGTTACTTTGGAATACAGAGATTTTTATCCTATACAATTTGATTACTGCCTTTTTGATGACTGAGCTAAACAGACAGAAACAATCCCATTTTAAGATCTTTTTTTTTTTTTTAAATAAGCTTTATGCCCAACACGGGGCTCAAACTCATGACCCTGAGATCAAGAGTCACATGCTCTACCTACTGAGCCAGTCATTTTAAGATCTTGTTTAAATAGACAAACACATGTGCACTCATACAGACACACACACACACACACACACACACACACACACCCCAAAGTCAGGGTCATATCATGACTTTACAAATTTTAATCTCTTTTCATTTATACCCTTCATTATTAAATATGTTTTGAAAGGTCTGAGCTTTTTCACTGTTACGCATATTGCATCATGAGGACTATATGTGAAAGTTTGCCTGTAATTTCTTTTTTTTTTTAATTTGTAATTGTCCATGGAGGCATAGCAATAAAAAGCTATGGCATTTGGCAAGTTAATCTAGCTAAAATATATTTTAAGTAGAACTATTATGTACATAAACCTTTCAATATGTATAGATGGAGCAATGCGAAAAGATAGGTACCATGTATAAATCATTTTTAATGTCCTTTCCAGGCTTAAAATTCCATGCCCCATGATCTATTAAGGAAAAAGAATAAACTGTTTATACGTGGTAAACATCTATGCAACATTAATTCTTGACAAAGCCCAAGATTTAAGTGTAGCCAGGCCCAGTCAGATGGTTCATTTTAAAGAAAGATGAACTCCTCATGAAGAAAGGTGATTCCCGAGCAGAACTTAATGGATTTAGTCTTATTTATCTTCCTCAGAGGAAAATAGCACTTCGAATATTGGCAGAAATCAGATGAAGTGAGGAAACAGCCACCTGCATCCATGAAGGATCAGTTAAAGGTAGCTGAAGGA
This sequence comes from Nasua narica, assembly GCA_028533885.1. Lineage (NCBI taxonomy): Eukaryota > Metazoa > Chordata > Mammalia > Carnivora > Procyonidae > Nasua > Nasua narica. Next base: position 59,809,012 of record CM052815.1, read on the forward strand.
TTTGGGATTTTAGCCATCGAAGTTAGAAAAATAAGGACATTGGAAAAAGCAGATATTTTCTTGGAGAATTAATTTTAAAAATGCCCATAGTATAGTATTATTATTACTATTATCATTAGTCCTCAAAATCTCACCAACTCTAATCTTTTCTAGTCTTCAGAGACTTCATCAAATCGATAACTACTGTAAACGGTCATTCACGGCAAGTACTTTTATCTGATGATTAGAGGAATCTTAACTTCTCTGGCTTCCAGAGGACTCATTCACAACTATCCACGTGCATCCACATCAGAAGAGCAGCCATAATTGCGCCAAAGCCCACATTTCCCTTCTTTTTCACAGCTTAGTTAATAAATGATTGGTTTTGAAAAGTTACTGTTTAATGAGAAATTATGTGACGGATATATTTAAAAGGTAATGAAATGCACGATCAGAAATAGTTTGTGGGAGTCATTATCCCCATTTTATACGCAGGTTGTCCGAGACTTGAATAAAAGCATTATGTATGAGTTCTAAGAAATTGATGGGTAGGATAGGGTCATAACATAGAAGTAAAATTATGTGTCCTCAGTCACCTGGCTAGCAGATTGATACAGCCGATGGTCTGCCTGATGGTCCTGCACTTAGTATTTATCTTTGCAAGCACACAAAGGCTCTTAGAAGCAGTGAAGTCTGATACTTATTTCTTCCCTGACTCTGCCTGTTAGCACCAGCATGCCCTAAACACACCATCTATGTCTACTGCAGGGCTGGAGGTTTAAGCACACAATGCAAATAACCTCCCCCTAAATTATCTGTTCCTTAAGTTCTAGTGCTTATGTGATTTTAAATTCGGCATTTCCCATCAGGAAATTTAAAAATGATTTCAGGGTAAAAAGTGACTTTTAGGAAGAAATCGGGGCCAGCCTTACCCAAATCAAAAAGCTGATTTGGGGGTTGTAGTGGAGGAGGACCTGAATGGAATTTTGTTACTGTCAGGTTTTATATTTGCTTATTTTTGTGTTTGGAATTTGGACAAGATGCCTGGTTATCCAAAAATGATGTAAATTCAGGAGTCATTAAATCAGGCACATCATCCATTCACAAGTCTCTCCCAGAATATTTATTAAACAATCTATAAATGCAATTGTATGTAAGACAATGTGCCAGGTGCTATGGGAATTACAAAGATAAGAAATATAAATGTGACGTCAAGGAATCTGAACTATACTGGTGGAAATAAAGCCTACAGAAAAGTATAAGCTATTATAAGATATAAAGATATATTTATAAGATATAAAGATAAACCATGTGTAAGTAAAAATTGATAGTTAAGAAAAGGTATGGTTTCCATTCAAGAGATGGAGCTGGAAGTGAAGGTGTGGAGGGCATAGCAATTGAATTGAGAAGGGAGGAAAAAAAACCACACAACTGTTTTTGACTCTCTCAAAAACACCAGGAATGGTGCTTAGTCTTTAAACATTTTTGAAAAATATGTAATCCTCTAGAAAAATTCTTCTGAGTGTGTAATACAAGCATCATTATCAGAGGGAGACAGGGAGGGGCCAGAACACAGAAGGCCCTGATGCTGTGTAGGGGCTGCCCGTGCTCAGTTGAGAAACTAGACTTTCTGTCTATCCTGAGAAATTCCAATTGCCAGCATATATATGTCTCTTCCTGGAGGCTTTCTCTAAAATTACTGAGGGCGACTCTGCCCTGCACTGTAATGGGTTGGAAATACATAGACACCAGCACCTCTGGGGAACAGCCCTCAACCAGCAGCTGATGGGAGTTGGTATATATAGACCTCTGCATGCTCACCCTTTCAAAGTAAAATATACATTTCCCATTTAATATCAATATAAATTTTATTCCTAGAAGACACTTTCTAGTTGTGTTTTCTTTCTATCACAACACTTAAAATTATGGATAAAATATGACACATTTTCTTTTAAATGAATCATTGTTTTGGAAGAAAAGGAGCCCTTGGAGATGAAAAATGGATCAGGGTCTTGTATGTAGAGCAGTCAGAAGGGAATAAAACTAGTGGCCAGGAGTTCAGAGTACTGGGATATAATAGCCAAAGTAAATTCAATAGGAAAGGACTTTGATCCATACAAGACAGGAAACTGTAACAGAGAACCACACACAAAGCTTGGATCTATGAAGAATTATACCTTCACTGAGAGAGTGACTAGAAAAAATTCTCCCCTACCTCTCCCATCCACCCAATAAAATAGATGGCAAAGAAACTAGCTCTGGTTTTGAGGTAAGCAAAAAAGTAAGCTTTCACAGCTATAGACTGGCATTCAAGGATATTTTAAGTTCGAAATCATATCAGCTGAGAAGTTTGGAGAACCACAGTCATACAGACTAAGCTAATTTAAAATACTCCCAGGTCTTGAGGCACCCGGGTGGCTCAATGAGTTGAGCGTCTGATTCTTGACTTTGGTTTAGGTCATGATCTCAGGGTCATAAGACTGAACCCTGTGTGGGGTTCCACGTTCAGTGAGGAGTCTGCTTGAGATTCTCTTTCTCCCTTTCCCTCCGTCCCTCCACTGCTTAGGCTCATGCTCTTTCTGTTTCTATTGAAAATAAATAAATAAATTCTTATAAATAAGTAAATAAATAAAATCTTAAAAAAAATTTCTCTCAGGTCTCTGTTTTGGCAGAAACAAAATCAAGTCCCCTTCAGAAAAAAAAAATCTTCTATAGAGACCTCCTTAGATCTATACACATAATATTACAACAAGTGTAATGTCCTTTTCAAAATTCACAACTCCGTCAGTGGGAAAAATCAACATAAATTAGATCCAAAACTGGAAAAAAAAAATAAAGGAAGCCCAAACATGGACAAAATATGCCCCAATGTTGGACACACAAATATTGAAATACTGGGTATGAAATGTAAAATATATATTTTAATATAATTCCAGAAATATAAAAGAAAATTAAAATTTTCTTCCAAACAAGATAATATAAAATTATTCATGATTATTTGAGAAAGTAACAAATGCATGCAGAAGTGAAAAATGTAATTATTGAAATTAAAAGCTAAATGAAGGGGCACTTGGGTGGCTCAGTGGATTGAGACCTCTGCTTTCAGCTCAGGTCATGATCTCAGGGTCCTGGGATCGAGCCCCGCAGTGGGGTCTCTGCTCAGAGGGGAACCTGCTTCTCCTTCTCTCTCTCTGCCTGCTTGTGATCTCTCTCTTCAAATAAATAAATAAAATCTTAAAAAAAAAAAAAAGCTAAATGAATGTCTATCCCCAGGTATTTACATTAGAGGAATGGAAACTATGTCCACCAAAAGATATGTATATGAATGTTCATGGCAGTCCATTTCCATCAACAGGAGACTCACTAAACAAACTGTGGTAGATCAAAAATGGGATACTACTAGGGAAAATAAAGTGCTGGACTGCTGACACATGAATTAATATGGTGATAGCTCAAAAGCACTGGGTTGAGACAAAGCCAGACACAAGTGCACACATTATATAATTCCATTTAGAGGAAGTCCAAAAATAGGCAAAATATTCTATCACTTTGGGGAAGCATGACTGGAAGAGTTGATCAAAGGAACTTTCTTGGAGCTCTCCTTTCTATATTTAAATTATGATGGTGCTTGCATAGATATATATAATTGTCAATACTTATCCATCTGTTTATTTTATTAAATGTAAACCATGCATTAAAAAACCATTTTGGAGCAACTTTTTAGCACAACTGAAGAGAGAAATAGTGAACTTCTATTAAGAGCTAACATTTATTGGGACACCTGCGTGGCTCAGTGGGTTAAATCCTCTGCCTTCAGCTCAGATCATGGTTTCAGGGTCCTGGGATCGAGCCCTGCATCGAGCCCTGCATCGGGCTCTCTGCTCAGCAGGGAGCCTGCTTCCCCTACTCTCTTTACCTGCTTCTGATCTCTCTCTCTGTCAAATAAATAAATAAAAATCTTTATAAAAAAAAGCTAACATTTATCAAGTGCTGAGCATGACTCTATTTTTACATAAACCCTGTTAATCCAATGAGATGGGGTTCGTTTTCACCTCTAATTTTTCCTATGAAAAAACTGAAGCACATAAAAATTAAGAATCTCTTTGCACAAATCTTGATAGTGAGTAAGAAAATGGGTTGGGATTTAAGCCTAGGAAATTGGACCTCCTTCCCTACATCTGAAGATGCATGAAATACTGATTCCAGGCCCACTATCCTCAGACTAAATAAATCAGAAACTCTGAGGTTAGGTCTGAGTCAGTAATGGAAATTACTGCCTTGGGCAAACTGAAGATTTTTATTCTGGAACATTCACAAGAATGTTTATAGTATATTTATTTGTTTATCTTAGCATAGAACCAGAAGCAACAAGAAACAAGAGAGATGAATAGGACTGGATTCTATTTATATAATGTAAGATTACTTAGCAGTGAAAATAAATGCCCTTTGGTACTTTAGTATATGTGGATATCTCAAAAAAATAACAGAACAAGAACAGCAACTTGTAGAAGATTATGTGCCATATGATATCATTAATATTAAATTCACAAACATTTAAACTAGTCAATATATTGGGTAGGTGGGATAAAACCAAAAAGAAAAGTAAAAGCATTATAAATACAAAATTCAAAACAGTGGCTCCTTAGGCAGTGGGGACAGAGAAATAAAGAGGATAAGTACATAAGGAATTTTAAATATACTAGGAATATTCTATTGCCTAAATTCATTCATAATATAGGTGTGTTCTTTACATTGTTCTTTATACACACATGATTTTGTTGTTATGAAATATTTATATAAAAAATAAGAGTAAAAAATATGACAACTGTACTAACACCCAGAAATGACTGGTTGTTTTTTGTAAAATTCAGCTTATGCTCTATGTGTAGATTTTAAAGAACAGATAAGACATTAATACCATAGGTTCTAGCCTGAATTTTATGTAAGTAAAATTTTATGTATATAAAAAATTGAATATCCCACTCATTTGTTCATTATTTCTAGTTTAAAAGGAAGAATATTCAAAAATAGTTTTAAAGAATTAATATCTGTGCCCAAGTTCATAGGAATTAAAACTGCCATTATGTTGCTCCATTCAGCATCAGTTTGTGGAGAGTTAAAAATATAACTCTTCATCAATTATTGTTGGAAGCGTGTGATCCATCGTTAGCAACAGCTGAAATAATAACTAACACTTGCACAAAGCTTACCATCTGCCAGGCAGTCTTCTATTTTCTTTGCATATATTAATGTATGTATGTGATCTTAGGACATTCCTATGTCATATGCTTATGATTGTCTCCATTATGCAGTGGCATAACTGAGAGATAGAGACTTTACATAATTTGTCCAGGGTAACATCCCCAGTTGGGAACCAAGCTAAGATTTAACCCCGGCTCTCTGGTTCCATATTTGGATTCTCAGTCTCCCAGTGATATCACCTGAGTCCCTGCTAAATGCAGCAGGGTGTCCCCTCGTGCCTCCAAAGGAATGGGAACAGAGCAAACGCAGCAGTTGTTTGATGTTCTCAACAACACCATTCCATCTGCATTGAGTGATGAGGACCAAGCACAAACAATAAATGTCCTCCTGTCAGGAAAGCAGAGGACATGACAGCAGAAAGGAGACCCCTCGAACTCGCAATCCTTGTACCTCTGGGCGGGAGGGCTGCACTGAGCAGAGGCAAAGACTCAGTGGTATATTTTTGAGACCTTGAGAATCTGAGACTTTTTCTTTCCTTAACAAACGAAAAATACTTCAGTTTGGTATAAAGTTGTTGGGTCTCTTTTCCTTCTTTTTTTTTTTCCCTTTTTCTTCCAAGTCTGTAGATGCTGTTCTTCTACGCTTTGCTTTTTCTAGCCTTTGCTTTTGCAAAGGAGGCATCTGAGCCAATATTTAATTTTTTTTTCCTTTTTGATACTGACGTGTTCTGCAAACATATTTCAAAAATCTTTACAAGACAAGTCTAGGTAAGGTTTCTTTACATTGACTTTGGAAGGGGTGCATATAGATTTGCATAGTCATGTTTCTTTCCAGTTCTGAAAGATTTCTTTAGCCACACCTTTGTTAATTGTTTTACTTCTGATTGTTCTGACTGTAACCTCAGGAAAAAATACAATTCCTAACTTGAATCCTGTGCTCTTTGTTTTCATCTTCTCATTATTGGGCTTTTTTTCCCCCCCCTTCTCTGCATTCTGGGCAAGTTTCTCAAGTTCATCTTCTACATCATTAATTCAGTTTTGCAAGGTAACTGTCTTCTTCATTACCTCCACTGAAAATTTTATTTCTGCTATTACATTTTTAGTTTCCTTATAAAACCTCATTATCTTACCCATTTTCCTGTTTTTAATCTCAGTGGTTCCCTTTTTATGATTTTCTGAACATGTTTCAAAGGAGTCATTTATTATGATCTCCCATTGAGAATACTAAACATTTTTCGAAAATTTTTCTTGCTTCAGATAAGTTGCAAAGATCCCCTCTTTCTTTGAGCATTCAGTATGATAAAGCTTTTTCCTTGTTTTACAATGTTTTCATATAGTATCTCTCCTCTTGGGCGGGATGGGTAGGAACAATCTATTTTACAGAAGGATAGCTCAAAATTCTTGTCCATTCAATCTGATCCGAACTATTAACCATCTGGCAAGTCATTTTGAATGGTTATTGGGGAAATTCCCAAAGTCTCATAAGTTCTTGTTGACTTTGGGTCTGTGACACTAAGATAGCCCAGTCCTCTTCTACTTAGAACATAGTAAATATATGGAAAGATAAAATCCCCACTATGGATAGCTAACAGGCCATATTCTGACCCTGCCTTTTGATTACTTTTAGTTATAGGAACCACACCTCTTAGGATGTACAACCATGTACATCTAGGTACATGTAGACCCATGTACAACCATGGGGACCACCACCCAATACTCCTCCAATCCAGCCAATAAACATAAAAGGAGACACTTCTGTTGAGGAGAACAAAACAATGCTTTGTGTCTCTCAAAGAGTAGTTGCCAATCATTACAGTTGCTTCTTAACACAGAACCCAGGAGACAGACAATAGAAAAAGAACAAAAGGTCTTACTGCATACTTGGAGGCAAATAGACTTATTTTATGCTTATAAATGACAATTTTAAATCTAGTCCATAGTTCTTGTAGTGAGTAGACTTTGTTTTGTTTTGTTTTGTTTTGTTTTGGATTTTGACAGTGGAGTTAATTATCTAGCTAACAGTTAGTTTTAAGTTTTCATCTGAGTCTCTGGATATATTTTAGTGTAAAATTTGGAAATATTGTGCCTAAAGCCATTATCCAAATACCATTGAATTCTTGTTGGCCCCACTAATATGGGATTTAGATGACACAGATTTCCCTGTGTCTATCTACCTCATACTCATATTATTCAACCGGGTGGCAGATTACAGCCTGTCTGTCCTTTCAAGTTTGCCAATAACTGAAGAAAGATGGTGGTACTATTGTTTTCATTAATGTTGCTGTTTTCTCACAGTGTTACCGAATTGAGATTTGAATATTGCCAATCTGGACTTTTGAAAACAATAGATATAGGGACATTAAAGTATCATTTTACCTACTTTTTTTCCAAAGGAATTTATTTTCAGAGAAAAATCTTAACCAAGAATGGAATGTATAAAAGCATCCCTTTACATGCTCTAAATAAATATCAGTTTCCTTTCCTTTCATCCCTTGGGTACTTGTCTAAGCTAATAGGCTTTGAGGGGCATTATAAAGACCCTTTAGCGCCATTTTTATAACCTGGACATTTCATGAATGGAAATTCATATCACAGATTTAATTGGTCATGACTGTGTTCCTTTTTAAAATAAAAGTCTGCTTGGGATAGTTAATTGATTTCCTTCTGTCATTATTAATGAATGCAACTCACCTCAGTGGGTGTATTCTATTAGGTAGCTTGGAGTAGAGAACCAAATCAGCCATGTTCCATTCCAATGAGAGAGGGAGAAAAGGGCTAGGGAGACTAGAGGTCAGCAGCCCCAGAAGAAAATGTTATTACCAGTTACTAGTTAGCATGGAGGGGAACCTAGAGGTCCTAAAGGATGGCAAGGGAAATAGTCCACAAAACCACAAGTTTACCTAGGGCCACTCCTGTGTCACCTAAACCATTAAAAAGCTTTAAGAACAGAGGTCCCATGATCCCAGCACACACCTCGCTTTCACAAAGTTTTCTTCTCTCATTAAGGTAAATCCCCATGTTAAAATCTATGTCTGTGTTTCTTCTTTTCTGACCTTGAGTTGCAATAAACAGCAGGTTTCCGACACTCATAAAATAAGACGCCATGTTCTTCTGGGGAGGAGGCAGGGGTCACAGAATCATAGAAAAAAAAGATCTCAGTCTAATAGCCTCAAGTCAATAGTGGGGGGAAGAAACATCTCGGGCCAGGAAAGGCTGAGCATCAGGTTCATGGTCTGAATCAGGTGAGAGCCACGGAGGAGAGGTGCCTGATGGTGGAGACATTGCTGACATAGAAAAACATGCACCAACTCTCACCATTTTGAAGGAGGACTGTGCATGGAATCTCTGAACAGGACACTGAAGCCCACTGTTCTGTCGCGACTTCTTGCTTTGGCTTGTATTGTGTTCCACACTCTCGAAAGCCAAAGCTTTTCAAAGAGTTGTGGGTATCTTGTTTTTGTTTTTTTTAATAAGCTTGCTAAAGTTATTAGCCACCTACCTTTGTTCCTCTATAAGAACAGTGTGGCCTCCTATAAAGTTAAAATGTCTCACTGAGTATACCCCGCTTTTAAGAAAATGAGAGGACTCTGAGGAGTTCAAGATTCTGAACTGAATGTTTCTGAATCTGAAATCAGGTCTTGGTTAACTAAGTAAACAGTCAACTTGTTTAAGGAGACAAACTGGCAACTAGTAGATAAACAGTCCTGGAGATCTAATGCATACCACAGTGAATATAGATAACAATACTGAATTATAGGTTTCAAAGCTTCCAAGAGAATAGATCTAAATTGTTTTACCTCAAAAAAGAAATAACAGGGGCGCCTGGGTGGCTCAGTGGGTTAAAGCCTCTGCCTTCAGCTCAGGTCATGATCTCAGGGTCTTCGGATCGAGCCCCACATCGGGCTTTCTGCTTAGCGGGGAGTATGCTTCTCCCTCCCTTTCTGCCTGCCTCTCTGCCTACTTGTGATCTCTCTCTCTCTGTCAAATAAATAAATAAATAAATAAATAAATAAAATCTTTAAAAAAACAAAAAGAAAAATAACAGTTATGTGACAGGATAGAGCCCTTAGCTAACACCAAGAGGGTGCTCAAGCTGTACTATTGTGTGTAGATATCTCAAAATACACTGTACATTTTAAAACTACAGATGTATGTTACATGTCAATTAAACATCAATAAAAGATAATATCACACACACACACACACAAACACACACACACACACACACACACAGAGGTCAACTTGCACAGTAATTGCCAAGCTTGATAACAAGACTTTTCCATTCCAACTAACCAGTCTATTTTAGGCTTTACTAGGATATAATATTTAGCCAAAAGCATCCTAGGAAAACAACAACGACAACAAAAACTGAAAGTAAGCATGATTTAAAATTATAATTTCTGTAAAAAGAAAACAAATTTTCAGCTCTCATATTGTAGGAAAAAGTCCCAGAAGGGACTTGAAAGGAGAGCACTGTGTTTAGCCCTGGAGTCCCTACTTCAAGAAACATTCCAGGGATTATGAAAAACTGAACCACCAATTTTCTTTGGAGAATTCCAAATATAAAGTATGGAGTATACTGTAAATCTTATGAACAAGAGTTCAGTCTGTGAGGTGGTATTCTATTATTTTTAAAAAATAAGAAATGTACCATTTAAGGCATCAGAAAAAAAAATGTTCACCCAAATTTGGAGCTGGACCTATCTCTGCTTCATTTTTTATCTATGAAACTTGTAGTTAGGATAGAGATAGGATCATTAAATATATCCAATTAACTGTATATGCCAGCCATGGCCCTAGGGATTAGAAATACAGAAGAGAACAAGATAAAGATCTTGTCCTCACAGAATTTATATCCTATGGAGAAGAAGTAGTTGAGAACCGTTTACATGGTAAAGTACTATAAAGAAACAGAAAGAGGACAGCATGATAGAGAGTGACTGGAACTTCTTTACGTCGGAGGGTCAGGGAAGGTGTCCCTGAGGGTGTGGTGTTTCGTTAGGGACCGGAAGAGAAGGAATAAGCCAGATACAGATGTAGGAGAAGATTACTCCAGATAGGGCCAGTAACTGCAAAAGACTTAAGGCTGAGACCAGTTCAGGGTTTTGGAGACCAAAGAGACCTACTATTGGACCCAGTGAGGAGAGTGAGAGAGGTAGATGAAAGGTGGGAGAGGTGGGCAGGTGGGTGCCCCCTTATGCAGGGCCCCCCATGATGATATCCAGGGACCTGTTTAATAGCCTGCTCACTTGATTTGCAGCACTCACCAATTTTCAAGTTTCCTAATGTAAATACTATCCCCGCCGTCACCATGGATGATTCCATGCTATCAAAAGTTCCAGACCTGGCTTACAAAATGCCTGAAAATTTAACAGTATGATGTGGCCCAATCCAGCAGAGTAAGAACACTGGCTTGCATTTGTTTTGGGGGAAAACCCAAACAGGGTTTTCCTTGGGTTTCATCCCTCTGGTTTCTACTGGAGGGGAGAGAAGAAGAGTATCCACCCTAATTGTCTGCAGATAAAAACAGGCAGGAGCAACTTGCCTGACTGGTGCATTTGGGAACAGGAACTGGACATGTCAGGTGGTGACCTTTTGCAGGCGTTCTCGTCTTCAGATCTGCTGGACCACAGGCGGAGAGCATGCTGACTTGCTAACACATGCGGGAAATATTTGGAGGTGTCTTCGCCTGCGTTGGGAGAAGTCCACGCTCCTGGAGAATGAGTGTAGCTCAGGCAGAAATACACAAGTCCAGGGTGGCCTCACAGCTAAGACAGGGCATGTTCTCCAGTTACCATTACCACAAAAGGTGACACTTGAATCTCTCTGATCCTACGTAGACTTCTCAGTTCTAAATTCAGTGGAGAAATTAATGGCTGTCATGGTTTTTATCCTTAAAGCCCAACCTTATCATAAGAACAAAATGGGTTTTATTTTATTTTATTATTTTTTAAAGATTTTATTTATTTATTTGAGACACAGAGAAAGTGAGAGAGAGCATGAGAGGAAAGAAGGTTAGAGGAAGAAGCAGACTCTCTGTGGAGCTGGGAGCCCGATGTGGGACTCGATTCCGGAACTCAAGGATCATGACCTGAGCCGAAGGCAGTTGCTCAACCAACTGAGCCACCCAAGCACCCACAAAATGGGTTTTAACATGAGGATTATCTTACCTGATTTATGTTTTTCATAAACAGAATGCTGTGTCCAAGAATGACAGAAAGTACTAAGAAATGTCTTCCTAAATAGTTATAATTTAACAGGGAGAAGAAATCAGCATCAGAAAGATGGGGAAATGGCGTCTCTGGTGAAGAGCAAAGAT
>CM052815.1:59821010-59847647 GCA_028533885.1 Nasua narica
CCCTGCTAGTGTTAAAAGTATATTGGCATCCTTTTATAATCTGCGACTCAGAGTATTTCTGTAAGGAAAAAACATCTAGAGGAAGGGCAGCTCAGTTTCCAAAAGTAGAAACAGTATTCTACATCTCATATACTACTTAATCCCAAGAGAAATTTGGGGTAACTATATAAGATGTTTAATTACTTACGTGGTATCACAAACTGGTAAACATGCCTTCACTACCCCATCTAATTATTATCTTCCCATATTTCTCCACAGGATCAACTGTGAAATAGGCTGACCTTACGTGGGAAGGAAATGTATACTAAATTAAGAAAAGTTCATGATGAAAATTCAACTTTTTATTACATAAGGAAAAGTTAGAAAGTATATAGATATGCAAGTTATTATTTGCATATAGTTAATTTTATCAGTGTATAAAGCTAATTTGAACAAAATTTACAATTCTTAGTGAATAGGGCAGTTGGCTTATATATAGTCACACCACAGCTCATCTAACACAGACCCCACTGTTTTAGCCCCACATTCTATTTTTTCCCAGAACCACTAAACTCCACTTATAGAAGTCTCTTCCACATTCCTCTTACTAGCCATGCTTCTTTATCCTGTTTTTTCCCACAACTTTTTCTTCTCTCTGCCACATTCTTCCCCCACACTATTTTGTGTACAAATCCCTAACTTTTCCCAACCCAAATACAACCCTTTACCAAGCAAAATTAATCCCCTCTCTGTTTCCATAACCCTACATCCCACAGAACCTCTCAGATACCTTTTATAGCAATCAACTGGTAGAAAATTCTTATATATCTATCTCACACTAAAGCCTGAGCTCTTCTCCAAAAATCACTTGTTCTAATCATTGACCTATCCCTAGGACCCACTATAATTCCTGGCACAGGGAAGTCAGTCATTCCTTCTATTTGCCATCCTTTCTATTTATCTCATTAGGTGAAATGCTCTTGGGTGAGGTGCTTTCAATTATTCATCAAGGAATCGATGTGACATCTCTACTTGCATGTTTCAGATGCCTCAAAAAAGCATGGTCCTTCTACTTACCTCCCCTGGCCAACCTGGTCTTTTGCACTTCCAAAAACAACACCCCACAGAAATCTGGGGATTGTGCTTAATCCATTTTCTTTTCCTTCAACTCAGCACCTAATTTTTCAACATAATTCACTTGGTTCTGACACCAAAATAAACCTTGAACCCATAGCTGTGTATATCTTGCTAGTCTAAGCTACTATCAGCTTTCTCCTGAACAACTGTCAGAGCCTCCTAAGTACTCCCTTTTCCTATTTCATCTCCTTTAAGTCTCTTCAAGTAACCAGAAAGATCTTTTAAAACTGCAAATATGATTATATCCTCTTTTGTCAAATTCTTTCTTAAAATAGTAGCTTTTCACATCGCTTATGTAAAAATTCTACCTCGTTATCACTAATTATAAATAGGGCTGCAGATTCACCAAATAAGAACACAGGACATTCAGTAAAATTTGAAGTTCAGACTTTTTTAGTGTAAGTATGTCCTATGCAATATTTGAGATATACAAAAAGAGGCATTAGCTGTTTATTTAAAATTTAACAGGGACAATTCTAGTTCTAGTGCCCAGGAAAATCTGGACTCTGTCAGACTTTCTGACTTTTTTTGGTATTACTCTCCCCCTTATCACTATGCACAGCTCATACAAACATTCTGACAGTTCCTAAAATGTGCTCAGTTTATTCTCATCATAGTGTTTCTGCACTTTTTGTTCCCTCCATCTACAACATTTTTCCTGGTCCTTTTGATGCCTGGCTCCTTCTGATCACTCAAGTATCAACCTAAATGTCATCCTTCAAAGAAGCCCTCTCTGAACACCTAATATGTTTTCTAACTGCTCAGTTTCTTTTGTTCATAGAACTTACTACAATTTGGTAATTCTTTTTGTTTGCTTACTTATCTGTTGCTTGTTCCTACTTTTATCAACTGTTTTTTTTTACCATAATTTTCTGATATGAAGGCAGGGAACTTGTCTGGCTCAAACAGGATAGGTTGAATGAATGAAAAAAAAAGAAAGACTGAAATTCAGCCACACTACATTTTGATTTGATGTCTGGCATCAGACTTTGCATAGAGCTTAAAATAAAGACTTTGAATCTGATGGGGAGGGTTTGAAATACTGGTTCATATAGTTTGAGTAACTGTTGAAAGGAATCAAATTTTAAAAGCATTATTGCTTCACTATTGAATTGGAATAACGACAGTATGTGCTCTGTAAGACTACTGTAAGAGAAAAAGTCTTCATGTCCAGCACACAGAAAATATTCGATAGGTGTTAGCTACTATTATCACTACTGTAGTAGTTGCTATTTTATACACAATCAAATTTACCACTGAGACTTTTAGACACTATCTAGGTACTCAACACATTCAGCAAATCTTCTCTTTGAGAAGGATGATGAAAAGAAGTATGTTTACTAAGAGGTGGTTTGAGAATAAGGCAAATATGGAGGAAAGCTACAACCATTTCCCTCACTAAATTCTTGGAGAGACAAGGAACAAGATACAAAAGGACTGTTGGCCTGATGTCTCTGACTTTGTGTTCTCAGGGCCTTCCGGGTTGGGAGGGCTTGCAAGAAAAAAAGAAAAATGATTATTCCACTTCCCACTTCTTTTAGTTTTATGTTCTGGTCCATTTCTGAGATTGAATTTGGTAGGGCTGGAGAAAGATAAAAACAACAAAAGAAAAAATAGTAACCAGGGGGCACCTGGGTGGCTCACTTGTTTAAGCTTCCAATTCTCAGTTTTTCTCAGGTCATGATCTCAGGGTCTTGAGGTGGAATCTTGCTTCTAGCTCTGAGCTCAGCACAGAATCTGCTGAAGATTCTTTCCCTTCCTTCTCCCTCCCCCTCTGCTCCTGCCCCTGCTTGTGCGGGCAGGTATGGGTGTTCTCTCTCCCCCCGCCTCTCTCTCTCTAACAAATAAAATCTTTAAAGAAAAATCAGGCAATTGGCATTACTTTTATGGATGGCTAGACATTCTAGCAATGCCAAATTTGGGCATCTGACTCCTACCAATTCATGGAAAGCTGTCAGGATAGTCTTTCTGATGTAGAGCATCTGAAATATCTGTGGTAAAGAAACATGAACTGTTTCTGAAGAAAATCGAAAGGACAGACCTCACATTAAATAAATCTAAGGGAATTTTAAATACTTTCTACTTTCCCAGCGTAATTCAAAATGGATAAACCCCAGAATCCAGAGGCTTTTGTATAATTTTAAAATTAAATAAATTGCTTTTGCAGAGACACAGTTACTGATTTTAAGAGCAATCTTCCTGCAGTAAGGGGGGAGTATGTAGGGAAAAAAAATAAAATATGCCACTATATGATGCTAATTGTTAGAGGAGTTTAGGTTTTGAAAATCAATCTTTCCTTCCCAAAATGGAGACAGAAGAAAAGCTTTCAAAACTATATTTGTTCTCTCAAACTAAAACACAAAGAGGCTAGCTCATTTTCAGCTGAATTGAAAATAAAGTCACAGGGATGAGAAACAGTATATCAACTTTCCTTTCAAAATGCATGTTTTTAGCATTAGATGTAGTGTCATAAACATGATGCCATTGTAGCTGAAATCAAGCTTTGGATACTCTGCCAAATGCATGTTTTTTAGTCATGCAAATAGTGTCCTTTTAAAACATGTATTTATAACTTACTCTGAAAAAGTTGTTCAAAAGGATTCTTTCGTTCTTTTTTAGGTTCACTGTTATATAACCAGCTCATCTCAGGAATATCACTGTGCTGAACATAAATGTGGCTTTCATCTGACTGGCCACAGCCAATCATGATGCAGATTTGCTTTACCAAGCAAATTTACCTGGGAGGGAGATGGGGCAACGTCAAAGGGAGATTTGGCCTTAACTAATCAAACACCGCTTACTTGTTTCCAAAGCTCTCTCATAATCAGATGTTTAAATGCACACAATGGAAGGAGAAAGGAAGTACAAAATAAACTTCAAAGCAGCAGTTAGAGAAATCCTATTCTTTGTTAACTGAATCTCTGAGGATACAATACTTCCCACACACTCCCTTCAAATTATACCCCTAATGTCTTTGGAAGATAGTCAGAATTGCCTCGGAAAGACAGTCAAAACCATTCGGTTAGATAATACCAGTCATCGTGTGGCTGGAACACAGTATCAATGGGGTAGGTTTATAATCAAATTATAGGTGTTATAACTGGCACAATGAGAGTAATTCATACATCGATATATCTATTAAGTATTTGTCCATAACTAAAGGACTGTTTTTTTTTTTTTAAAGGACTGTTTTTAAGGCCGCCCATTGACCACCACACATAGAGAACTGTTAGCTATCAGAATATAATTAGAAATACTAAGCTATATATGTAAACTTGCAGGCATCCAACCGTGGATTATATTAATGAACATACTAAGATGTTTGAATTGGAAATCATAAACATCTAGTAGCATATCATTAAAACTGATGATTTATTTTACATATGTGAAGAGTTCATAGTGTAAGGTTTTTTTTTTTTTTTAATGGCCTAAAATGCACTCTGGTGACCTTGATGAACTGGAACCTCCAATCACATCAAATATCCAAAAAAGAGTATTTTAGGGGCACCTGGGTGGCTCAGTGGTTTCAGTGGTTTAAAGCCTCTGCCTTGGTTCAGGTCATGATCCCAGGGTCCTGGGATCTAGCCCCACATCAGCCTCTCTGCTCAGCAGGGAGCCTGCTTCCCCTCTCTTTCTGCCTGCCTCCTTTACCTACTTGTGATCTCTCTCTCTCTGTCAAATAAATAAATAAAATCTAAAAAAAAACCCACAGTATTTTAAGCACCAGTAGTATCCAGTCGGCATATAAATACTTTTAACCATATTACCAAATAAAACATCATCAACTATGCTATGCCCTGTAATGTGAGCATGACTGATGGTTCTTTTCACAATAACTATATAAAATGAGCTTTTATCACAGAGTCAGGCAGAATAATGAATATTGAGTTCAAGTTTTCCTGGCATCACATCCAGGCTCCTCCATGAATTAGCTCAGGGAATATATGCTCTTGGGCCTATGATTTAGCTTGCCTGGGCCTCCATTAATTCCTGTGTAAAATGAGGACAACAAGTTGCCTCTTGGGACTTTGTTGAGGAAGAATTGTGGTAATGAGTAAATAATTCTGGCATTTAGCGCAGGCTCCATAAATCTCAGTCTCCTTTTTCCTCTTCAGAATGAAACATGGGGGACGCCTGGGTGGCTCAGTTGGTTAAGCAGCTGCCTTTGGCTCAGGTCATGATCCCAGGGTCCTGGGATCGAGTCCTGCATCGGGCTCCTTGCTCAGCAGGGAGCCTGCTTCTCCCTCTGCCTCTGCCTGCCACTCTGCCTGCTTGTGCTCTCTCTCTCTCTCTGACAAATAAATAAATAAAAATATTAAAAAAAAAAAGAATGAAACATGGATGTTATTCTCACAAAATGAGGAGCCCAGTTTGACTTCTTTAAAGGACACTGAGAGACACCACAAGCTTCAGTTTATATCTGACATGGCTCTGATCAACATTCCAGAAGCTTCCCAAAGGAGCAACTCTTGGTTCTTCTCAATCAGAATGCTCTGAGAGCTGGGGTAAAGGCAAAGGTTTGAAGAGGGGCTGAGTAGATAAAGACTCAAAGTTGCTTCATAAACCCTTCCTTATGAACTGAAAATCTCTTGAAAATTGGAGTATATTAAAGTCATATACAGACTCCAGTAGCTTTTTCCTCCTAACCACTACCATTATTCTGTTCCCTGTCATCAAGTGACCATTCTATGTTCGGGGCACAGTGCTGAGTGTTTGACATCTCTCCATTTCACACTGTTACAGAATGCTTGGGTTATCATTTCTTAGAATATAAAACCTAAGATATGTAACTTCACAATCCATTTCATTATTTCTCAGTCCATGGAGCATACGACAGACCACCAGTTCCATGGAGACCTTGTGGTTGTGGTAGATCCTGCCTCACTGACACCAGATTCTGCTTGTTACTATAAATTCTCAATTTGTGGTTCGTTCTAAAGAGACAATGCAGTTGTTAATTTCTTTCCATTATGCCATATTTTCACATTATGCCACAGATGAACAAAGATCAAGGGGAGGGCCTAATAAGCTCTACAGCCATGATGTTGAAACATTTGATATAGAATTTCTAAATGTGGAAGCTTATGCTCCACTTCCTCTGGGAAGTCTTTCCTGGTATTCCCTGGACGAGGTAGATAACCCTCTATGATCTCTCCCATAATAGTGAACTTCCCTATGATCTCCATCTTATAAATGATTTTAATTATTAGTTGAATTGTCTGTCTTCACCATCAGACTATATTCTTCTGTGAAGGCTTACAGTTGATCTGTCTTGGTCCCCATTATACTTTCAGGAACCGGCGCTCTGCTCGGTTCATATTCAGTGGTAAAGGGTGTTTGTAAATTAGCAATATACTGCTTCTTCTTGAGGTGATTAGGAAGGTCATTTCCTCACAGGTGGAGAGAACTTTTCAACCTAATAAGTGAGTATTTTACAAATATACATCCTCACTTATTACTGGAGTGTGTCCTTCCTTCCTATGTATGGGTATGGGTACATACCTACACTAGCACAGGGCCTGATACACAGAAGGCAATTAGTTAATATTTTTGAATGAGTGGATTAGTTAATAAATTAATCCCTAACATTGTTATTTTTATTTTTTTACGGACCCTATCTACAATTGAAAATTCCTATGCCACGGAATAGACTTCTATTGTGTTCCTAACCATAGTTAGAGCCCTCAGTGGTGAAATTCACTTTTTCAGATTTTCTGTGACATGACTCCTAAACGTTGAAACTATAAGATGTGAGATTACTCTGCTGTCAATGTGTTTTAAAGGTAAGGGTTGGCTTGCTCTATTTCTTGTTAAATGTTTACAGAATAATAGCTTCATAGTTAACATTCTTCTGTTCAAGTAAATACTGTACTTGATTTAAAATAAACATTTCTAGTCAAATGCTCACATACTAATAGTTTTGGTCTTAACACGATTCTGTTAAAATGCAAGCATTCTAAGACATTTCCTAACTGCTCAAGAGTCACTCCACAGTTTTGTTTTGTTTTTAATTCCTAGGCGATTCTATCTTTATGTGAGACCCATATTAAAAGAAATTAGAAATTCATCACAGGTATTAAAGCTCAGAGTCACATAAAGAGAACACAGAAAGTATTTTCTCCTCTGGTTAGAGAGGCCATTTCTGTAAGTGTCTATTTGCTGCAACATCAAGAATGGCCAAGTTATCCTGATGGAGTTGAGTTGACCAGCGGCAGCATGAAGAGATTTGTGTCCAGATTGTTCTCCTTCTGAGCCCCAGATCCTTTACAGCCATTTTTACATACTCCATCTGGTTCTGAAATCTAAAACAGCCTTCTATATTTGAATATAAAAATCTTGTATTGAAATATTTCCTCTTAAGACCATGTTACTCTAAACCGTGCGGCCTAAAGACAAAAACCTATTGGACCCCATAGCAGGAAGGGACAACAGCCTGGGCACAGAAATGGCTGAGGAGTCAAGAGAAGGTGACTCACTTCAGCTCTAAAATAATCCTGAAAAGTTAACAAAATAATTAAAATGAAAACCTGTGGATTTTTACGTTTTCTCTCTTTGGTATGACTATATGATTTTAACACAACACAACACTATCACTGGAATCTATACCTTTGATACGATTTTAAAGCATCACCTGGACTTCGTTGGGTTATAAGTAATAAGACGTTTCCCGTTTTGCAAGAGAAAGAGATACCTCAGTTAAGTCTGTCTGACTTAAGGGGGTACTAAGTTAAAAAACAGAAAAAGCAAGATTTGGGAAAACGTTCAACGTCCCTTGAGAAAATATTCTTTGGTTATGTGTAGATATCCATGAAGATCTTCTTACTAGTTACATTAAGTATAATCTAGCAGTGACCTCACAAACCCCTTCTTTTGCACCACCAGACCTGTGGTTTGTACTGTAAAAGAAATTATACAGCTGACCAAAATAGCCCAGTGAGTCAAATCTGGAATATTTCTTTATAACTAACTTAATTTTTTTCTGAGTCATTGTTTAAGCTAGACAAAGCTAAGCACTGGGTTGCTTAGTAACCAACTACCAGAAATGTCAGATTATTATTGGTTTACCATGAAAATTATGTCTGTTTAATACTACTTTTTTTTTTAAAGATTTTATTTATTTACTAGAGAGAGAGAGAGAGACTGAGAATGAGAGGGGAGAAGGTCAGAGGGAGAAGCAGACTTCCCGCAGAGCCAGGAGTCCGATATGGGACTCGATCCCCGGACTCCGGGATCATGACCCGAGCCGAAAGCAGTCGCTTAACCAACTGAGCCACCCAGGCGCCCCTGTTTAATACTACTTTTATGCCACTGACATTCCCAGAAGCCTAAGAACACCTCTGTATTTATGAAAAGGTAAGTTATCAGCAGTTATTAAACTTCCCACCCTGATTCTCTTGAAGTGTTCCAAGAAGTCCATCTGCCAGGCTGTATTTTTCAATCCACAAGGGAGCACCATTTTCCTCAAGGAGGCAATAGTAAACCTATTAGGAGATTCCTACTTCTTGGGTACCATTACTATTGCCTGGTCTCATGGTCCTGGCACATTTTTTTAAAGTATCCTTCTGTTAATATCTCTTATTCTTTACTTCTAGCTCCTTCTCTTAATTGTCTTATTCTCTCTTCCATTAATGCCCTCTTCTGGACTTGGAAATCAGAACATTTTCCCTACCCCTATCATTAATATGGTACATAAAAATACTTGAGCCCTGTAAGTCTTAGTTTGTAAACAGTTTCTTCATTAGATTTGGTAAAGAGCCTACTGGCTTTTATTAACTGTTGCATCTAATTATGTGGTCGTTTACTGGCTTTTATTGAATGCACTTAGTTAACCTTCTTTTAGCTTTATTAGGTAGTAAATTTGTTAATTTGGCACAACCTTTTGCTTTCTTGGCTTGGCATTCTGGGTTAATAATTGCTTCCCTATAATCAATGAATTTACTCATTTACTAATAAATGCTCCTTTACCCTCCTAATTGTAGATCTTCATCTTTATTTAAAAGCCAATTTAGGAAAAATGGCTTCCTGGCCTCTTTAAATTTGGACACTTTATAGGAAATAGCATTTCCTTCCTCTAATAAGCATTATTGAGTGCTAAGCTTGTTTTTAACATTTTGCTAAGTGCTATGGTGAAAACAAGGTAGCCTCAGACTCAATCTGTCTTCCAGGAAACCCTTACACTCCCCTCTTTGATTGCTTTCTTTGTCCTGTGCCCTGGATCTGCACTGTGTTCTCCAAAGTGTCAACCTGGTCAACCAGGCAGACACAAAGATTCATTCCTCATGGCGTCCAGGTTCAATATCATATCCTGTTCTTAGTGTTCTGGGAAAGTTTCTAGGGAAAGCCAAATTCATTTTCTCTCATCAACTACGCTCTCAAACCAGTTTACTTATACCACTGGTCATACCGAATAACAGCTATGAATTATGACTATGCCTTTATATATCTATATCTTTCACTCCATGAAACTTCTAAAGTGCATGAAATGCATTTATAAATTTAATT
This sequence comes from Nasua narica, assembly GCA_028533885.1. Classification (NCBI taxonomy): domain Eukaryota; kingdom Metazoa; phylum Chordata; class Mammalia; order Carnivora; family Procyonidae; genus Nasua; species Nasua narica. Next base: position 59,830,629 of record CM052815.1, read on the forward strand.
ATTTCCAGAGCTTAGCTCAGAGCAGAACTTTACTCCTTGAGTCAGAAGTCCAGAGATCATGACTTTGGTTTTATAACATCCAAGATTTCACTACATTTGAGGAAGACAAGACACATAATCACTAGCCTTCAGAGCAGTCCCTGGCAGCACAGAGCCTACTCTGAATAAATGTTGGTTAGACTTTAATGATCAGCCAAAGAAAACTGAACCAGGAGGTAACAGGGACCTGGTCTGCTACTCTCTGGTAATGTGACCTGGGGCCGCATATTTAACCTCCCTGAGTGTTAGTTTCCTCATTAATATCACAAATGTGGTAGAATTAATACTTGTTAAGGGTACCTTGCAGTGGGAAGATCCCATCACATGGGATTGGTGATATATATAAACATTTATGTAATATTCAAGAAGTCTTAGTTATGCCTGGTTTAGACAATATGTATTAGATAAATTTAGAGGAGAGTTTGGGACACTTGTGCCAAAAAGTCAATTACAGTTATTGTAAAATGATCTAAATGATCCAAAGTGGAGGACATGAGCATAAACTGCACATGCAACGTGAACAAGGAGAAGTCATTAGCGTTCCTCAAGCAGACAGGTCCCCTGGTGTATTAAAACTAACACATGTGAGCCTGAAATGAGTGGTTACATCAGCTGTTATTCCTAGAACATTCTTAGATAGACATTGCCAGGTGTGTTGACTTCAAAGTAACTGGATATTACATTTCATCAGACTGAGCAAGAGAAAAAGCAGGTTCATGCTAAGGATATAGAGTATGATCGTCTTTCCTCCATAAGTTTTTCTGGAAAAGAAAAAATAAACACTACAGGCCGATCACTTATAAAAGTTGTTCTAATATAAAATTACAGTTGATGAGAAAAGTAGTGAGAAGTGAGAAGTGAGTCATAGCAGCTTCTCTTAGATGAATTGGGAACCCAAAGCACCCACTAGGAATGACAGTTACTCAGGCAAGTGTACAAACCTATATTCTCATTTTAGAATGTCAGATATCCAGATTTATAGACCAGCCTCTAAGAAAAGCTAGACTAATATTCTGGGAAGAGCAAACAGCTTTACAACTGTGATTTGGAAGAGAACCTAGAAGAAATGAGGATGAATTTGTATCTCTGTAGTTCGAGCTGGTGTCTCTCCACAAAATGGCTGTACGGGAAGTAAAATTTTGAAAGTGGCTTTCCTTCCATGCATGAACAATCTGCACCTGCAGACATTAGTGATCGTGGCGCCAGAAGCAGTTCTGAAGGCAGCCCAAGAGGTCACTGGGAAATTAAGTCAGCAAGCAGGTAATTGTTCTGTCCATGATCCAATTAGGGACACAAAGAACCACAATTCACTTCCTGAAGCTTTTAAAGAAAGCAAGGGGCATGGACAGCCATTGTCATAAAAATGTAATTATACATGCAGTGCAAGTGCTAACAGGGAGAAACAAACTGATTTTTCAATAGGGCCGCAAACGTGGTTTAGCACTTAACTTGGTTCCTAGCAGGCAATGAATCCACAGCACAACTTTGACCACTGACCGGCTGAAGGTTACAGAAGGAATTAGGAAACCTCCTTAGTGTGAGACCACTAACATGAGAACTAATATCTTCTGTGAGGAGTCTATTACAAAACGTTGCCCAAAGTAGGCCACATATCTGTATCCCATGGGTGCTTTTTAAAAACCTGATTTCCAGGTCTCACCCCAGAACCAATGTATAAGAAACTCTGAAAACCAAGACCCAAGAACCTGCATTTTTTTACGTTTCCCAAAGTTTTGAAGCAGCCAGCTTAGCACCTGTTACATGAAATGTGAAAAGAGCCACAGTCAACCTAAACAACATTCGTTTCTTTTTCCATTTATATGTGTGTCCACCGAACCTAACATAAATACTAATAATGAATTCCTGCCAAACTTCCCTGTCTAATCATTAAAGACAGTTTGGGGCTCTCTTTAAAGGAAATTAAAGCTTAAGATGCCATGAATATCAGCAAAATCATAGAGTGATTGACTGGAGTAAAATGTCAAATGTAGCCTCAGAATCAACATAGCAAATCATGAGGAAAAGAGCAACATGCAAAAATACAACAAAGAAACAAAATAAAAGTCACAAAGGATAACTTGCTGGAAACTTCATTCTATCATGCCTCTTGCATTTCGTCCATGGGTATCTGCTTTTGTTGGGATCCTGCTTCATAGAACAGTTTTTGAGCTGGGAGCACAGACTCTTTCGATAAATAATAATCCATGCCTACCGTGTGCCATGCTCTGTGCTGGGCACTGAGTAGAGAACAGTGTTTTTCAACCAGGAACATTTTTTATTTTTTTTAAGATTTTATTTATTTATTTGTCAGAGAGAGAGAGACAGAGAGAGAGGACAGGCTGGGGAGGGGCAGAGGGAGAAGCAGGCTCCCTGCTAAGCAAGGAGCCCAATGCGGGACTTGAACCAGGACCCTGGGATCATGACCTGAGATGAAGGCAGACGTTTAACCGACTGAGCCACCCAGGGGCCCCTCAAGCAGGAACAGTTTTGCCTCTCAGGCAAATGTTCAATGTTCAACAATGTCTGAAGGCATTCTTGCTTGTGGTAACTGGGGGCGATGGGGCAGGTGGGGAACTACTAGCATCTAGTGGGTGGGGCCTGGGATCCAGCTAAACATCCTACAATGCACAGGGCAAGCCTACAGGGCAAAGACAATTATTTGACTCAAAATGCCAGTAATGTCAAGGCTGAGAAACCATACTGCAAACTGAAGGACAAGCAGATATATTCTTTGCCTTTAAGTAAACAGATCTTAAATAAACATGCAAATAAATGTATAGAAAAAACTATCAAAAAGTGCTTCAACAAAAAGAACAAGAATTAGTGGAATAGATGGATAGCATTAGAACTCATTGTTTGTTGGATCAACAAAAAAGAGCAGGGTCCACCTCAAATTTTTGGTGAATTAATAAAGCCCACTAATTTTAGTAATAAGTAATCTAAAGATCTTACTCTTTCAACTCTTTTTAACTCCCTTGCTCTTTGAGTAATATTAGCTAATGTGAACGTGGCACACTTGGAATGTTCTTGAATTTTACATCATCTCCGGCCATGGCAACCACTCCCCCAGTGCTTTCCTCGACTTGCTACTCATGAATCCCCTACAGTGCAAATTCAGCTGTGTAATCTGGTCTCCTCAGTGTAGGGTCTGTGGCTCCAAGGGGGCGGGGAGATTTTCTCTGACGACACGAAGATGAAATAAGGAATTGTACAGAAGCACTAACAGAGGAGGCAGTTAATTATATGGCAGGTGTTGGTGCTCAAATGAAGACCTTTATCACCTATAGATGACCCTGTCACCAACCTCTCACTCTGCTTGGAGCGCCACCATTGTCCTTAAGAGAAACTGCTTCCTCACCATGCAACCAGAGTTTTCTGACCTTGGGGAAAGGCACAACCAATAGTACTTAAGTCTGGATACTGGTTGGACTTTTTGAAAAAGAAGCATTTTACTTTCATTCTGATAGTTAACAGGAAAATATAGGAGTCTAGATTTGCTGGCAATTGTCTTACCACAAAGAAAGGAGTGCCTTCTATAAAAACAGAGCCAATCCAGGGGGAATAAAAAAAAAATGGCACTGCACCCATGATATGATCTGAGCCCCAGAACCCAGCATTGCTTAATGCCAGCTAACCTAGGTAAATGTGTCAATTTGGTTTAAATCACAATCTAACTAAGTAAAATTGAACCCATGTGTGGTCCTGAGCTGAACTCACAGATTAAAAGGGCATGGTGCTGCCATTTAGAACTTCATCTTTATTAAAGGAAGCAATTTTATTTGTGAGCATCTACCGTGGTTTAGTCACTATACCTAGATAACGCATAGAGATAATATCTTTATTTTATTAGAACTTATGCTTAGTAACTCCCCCAAGTCACAGAATAATTAAGCGATCATCCAGAGTTTGAACCCAACTCTGATTCTAAAGCTCCTACACTTTGCTCCAAATCATGTTGTCTCTCTGTAATTTACATTCACAGTAACATTATCAAGTGGTTGCTATTTAAAATATATGTGTGTGTGTGTATATATATATATACACACACACATCTGAGAGAGGGTATGAGCTAGAGTTGGGCAGAGGGAGAGGAAGAAAGAGAAAATCTTAAGCAGACTCCATGCACAGCACAGATCCCAACATGGGGCTTGATCTCATGACATGAGATCATGACCTAAGCTGAAATCCAGAGTCAGTTGCTAAACCAACTAAACCAACTAAACATCTGAAAAATAAGAAATAAGTCCTAATAATTTCATTTGCCTCAAAATATGGCATAGAAACAGTCACATAGCATATCAAAGGCGTATAGCAAAATTTCATAAAGAAATTACTGCACATATCACAAACCAACTAAAGCAACCAACCACCCAGGCACCCCCAAGTGGTTGCCATTATTATCCCCATTTTTAAAGATAACATGGTGCATGGAAAGGTGAACCCACCTGCCCAAACAACTGGACTAGGATGTGGAACCCAAGTAGCCTAGCTCCAGAGCACACATCTTCTCCCTATATTGCCTCCCATATGGCTATACACAAGTTACAGGAAGTATAGGTACACCGATGACAAATAAATGAACATCATGATTTAGATTAACAGTTCGATATTTGCTTATATCCAAATCACACTCATTTTTAAATTATTTACAGATGACTTATAGAGATTTATTTTGAAAAATGCTTCACTTGGCATTTCCAATTCTGTATAAAATAGATCAGACTTTTTTTGGCATGGCAAGGACAATTATAGACTTAATATGTTATAGCTGAAGGTTAAACTTTAGACTAATAGAGAATATAAGGCAACTCCGACAACTCACTTTCTGGCCTCGTGGCACAGAGGCAATATATTCATTCAGCAACTATTTTGGTTCCTATCCTTATCAAACATATGGCCTAGGAAGCTAGTAACAGTCCCATTCAATAAAAAAGTAAGATGAGGTTATTTTCTGAAATGATATAATTTATGTCTATGTGTACATGCGTGTCTACCACAAATAAACATATTCATATATTCACATAAACACACACACACACAGATGTAACTCCCTTTATCCTGTTACATACAGTGGGTTACATCTGAAAAATAAGAAATAAGTCCTAATAATTTCATTTGAATCTGCTTTTGCCTCAAAATATGGCATAGAAACAGTCACATAGCATATTAAAGCCATATAGCAAAATTTCATAAAGAAATTACTGCACATATCACATTGCTATTTTGATAATATAAAATTTTAAATATACAAAATCACACAATTTAATATAACTATGTTAAATGGAATTTATTGAGAGAAAGCATTGTGTGCTATGAAAATATGTCTGTACCACTTACTATGTTTTCAGTTAAGTGATTCTTAACTCTCTAGAGCCTCCAAGTTCTTTATCTACGAAATGAGAATAAAAATTTAAACTTGTGACAGGCACCTGGGTGGCTCAGTCAGTTAAGCCTCTGCCTTCGGCTCAGGTCACGATCCCAGGATCCTGGGATCCAGCCCCGCATCAGGCTCCCTGCTCAGCAGAGAGCCTACTTCTCCCTCTTCCTCTGCCTCCTGCTCTGCCTACTTGTGCTCTCTCTCTCTCTCTGTCAAATAAATAAAATCTTAAAAAAAAAATTAAATTTGTGTTAGGATTATTGAGAATATTGAATTAATCACCCTGCTGCCACTTGGGCCCAATAAATAATAACTTTCATAATTTAATATATATACAGCTTTAGCATATGAGATAAAATTTGCATGACTCATAATCCTTGACATTGTTTCCTGAAATAGATCAGAATGTTAAGAAGCACCTTCATAAAAATATTGAAACCCAAAAGGAATTCTCTGGAGATTTATATCAGGTTGCCTTTGAAAAAAATTGAAGTTACTTCAGGAAATCTGGAAACAATCGGAGAACATTTTACTGTTTTTTTTGTTGTTGTTGCCTTCTTTTTCTTTTTATGTACCCCCTCGTAGTAAGCACCTACAGAGCTGGACAGAGGCTACGTTGGTTGTCCTTCAGCTGCCTTGGACCAGACATGCTGTCTGTGAGGTTCCCTCACACAAGGCACCTTTAACTCTCCACCCCCGGGCTGAGAACACTATCTATGGGGCCTGAGCCTGATGCCTTAGACCTTTTATCCCTCTGTAAGCTCTTTACCTGCTCCCTGTGACAGAAAGAAAAATAATCTCATAAATTAATGATGTTGGCTCTTACTAATTACACAAGAAACATGAGCAATTAGGATAAGAAATTACATCAAAACAGAACCTGTGTCTACCTTGCAGTATTCTTCTTGCCAGAACTTACATTTAGAAAATTGCTCAAGCACAGAAAGATGTTTGTGCACAAGTGTTAGATATGTATGCCATGTTATAGCACTGTTTTCAGCGGGACAAATTAGAAATGACCTAAATATCAATGTGATGCTGATTAAGTCAATTCTGTAAGAAATTTAAAATGGAATCCTATGCACTCATTAAAAATAATGCTGTAGGGGTGCCTGGGTGCCTCAGCGGGTTAAGCCTCTGCCTTCGGCTTGGGTCATGATCTCGGGGTCCTGGGATTGAGCCCCACATCGGGCTCTCTGCTCAGCAGGGAGCCTGCTTCCCCCTTTCTCTCTGCCCGCCTCTCTAACTACTTGTGATCTCTCTCTCTCTCTCTGTCTCTCAAATAAATAAATAAATAAATAAATATTTTTTTATTTTAATAAGTAAATAGAATCTCTTTAATTTAATTAAAAATATTTTAATATAGGGGCGCTGGGGGGCTCAGTGGGTTAAAGCCTCTGCCTTCGACTCAGGTCATGATCTCAGGGTCCTGGGATCAAGCCCCACATCGGGCTCTCTGCTCAGTGGGGAGCCTGCATCCCCCTCTCTCTCTGCCTACTTGTGATCTCTTTCTGTCAGATACATAAATAAAATCTTTAAAAATATATGTTTTAATATAAATAAATCAAATAAAAATTTTTTAAAAAATAAAATAAATAAAAATTAAACATAATGCTGTAGATCTGGATGTATTGATTAGATAGATAGGCACAATATATGCTAGGCAGGGGATCGAGTTACAGAAAACATGTATTTTAGGACCTATTTATAGAACAACCTATACATATAAGTATAAATATTTATAGGCAGACAGAGCAATATCTGGAAAAATAGTATTTTCCAAAGTGTCAAATTGGAATGTTAGCTTCCAAATTGGGCAAGTCTTTTAGGTTATGTCTACTTCATATGTATATTAAGCTAACAATAATACCTATCTGGGCAAGATGCTTAACTGCAAGCAATGAACACAAATACTTGATTTAAATTAAAAAAAGAAAAGAAAAGAAACTTAAGTAAAGGCAATCTGGCACCTTATAGAATTACCAAGAGGACCTGGAGGAGAGAAAGGGGAAAGGAAGAAAAAGCCATGACACGAGAATAGTGATTCTATTTGGATATGAGAATTTTTGATCATCCCTACATCTTTTTACTTCTCTCATATTCTGTTTTTACACTTATTATGTACATCGAAAAAAATTTTTTAACAAACATCTGACTGCTTTTTTAAGGTGCAGAACTTTGGTATATATTGTCTTAAACTCAAGTCAAATTGTGCTGGTTTTGATCCAGAGGAGGGGAAAAAAAAACAACTACTTCTGTAAATTTGCCATTCTGGCCTATTAACACTTAATATACCACCTAAATTGGCCTTTGCATGAACACACTGAGAAAAGTAGGATCAGCACTGTAGTTAAAAGGCGAGCGATGATGCTAAGAGAGGTCAAGCAACTTAGTCTCATTCACACAGCTCCTAACTAAATAGACAAAGAAACTGGGATACAAACTTATGTTCTAGTCTCCTTCTAATATACAACAGAGGAAGGACAGATAGAAAACTTAACCACAAATCTGTGTCCACTCTAGATTTATTTCAATTATCCAATTATATTATTTTATTTATTTTTAAATATTTTATTTATTTATTTGATAGAGAGAGAGAGAGATCACAAGTAGGCAGAGAGGCAGGAAGGAGGGGCAGAAGCAGGCTCCCCGCTGAGCAGAGAGTCCAATGCAGGGCTCCATCCCAGGACCCTGAGATCACGACCTGAGCCGAAGGCAGAGGCTTTAACCCAATGAGCCACCCAGGTGCCCCATCAATTATCCAATTATTTTAAAAGACTATGAAGAAGTTCATATGGTTCCTTTTAGTGATTATAATTTATATTATGTGCCATAAAGAGAATAATAACCAGCATTTATTGGACAAGGTTCTTTTCAGAGGACTGATTTGAATTACCGTGATCTAACTTCAACAACCAGCCTGTGAGTTAGATGCAATGATAAGAGTCCCATAATGACTTCGAGTGACCCAGAGTGCTTAAATGACTTGCTCAAGGTCACAGAAAGGTAATGGTGCAGCAAAGGATTCTACCCCAGGCAGTCTGACTCCAAACCCTGCATTCACAGCCCCAACTCTGAGCCCACTTTATATAACCGGGTAAGGATAGATTCTTTCATAGAGGCCATCTTTGGAAGCCAGGTGTTTATTTCATTAAGCTGCCATTGCCCAATATAACTTTGGGCATTGTATTTGAGGTACAATATCATACACAGGCACTTTTTTTTTTTTGGACTGTCAATTTGGGGTACCTTTTTTTCCTTCTTCGTTTCTCCTTTTACACAGGTCATTTGTACACACAGAACTTTTCCCTCTGACCTAACAGACACGAGTGAAAGAACCACCAAGTTAATCTGCTGTTGCCCTTGGCTTTTAGCAGTTATGCATCAACTGAACAGAGAAGAACCCTTGTGTGCATGTTCTGGAAACAACCAGCCTGAAGTCAGTTCATTTGCACACCGCCTGGTGGCCTACTGAAGCATGATGTGATGACTTGGGAGGAATGAGAACTGCAGAATGTCATGATTTGAAGACTACCTATGTCCAGGCAGAAAATACCAATTTACATACGAAAGGATAATCTTATGTTTAAATGAGGCAGTGATTGTTGCTCTAAACACTGTGCAGTCAGGGGCCATTAATAGCCATTAACGGGTATTTCCTTTGTATATTGAAATTTCATACCAAGAGGCAACACTTAGCTCCAGCTCCTTCAAATGAATTCACCTCTGATCCAGATTTAAACTAATATGTATTTAGACTGTGGATCTCAGGATAAATGTAAAGAAGATTTGGGTGCATACATTACTAGAATTCCATATAAGAATATTCATATATTAAAATTATAAAAGGTAACAAAATGAAAAATTTTAATTTCTCGATAAGGATATTTGTATATACCTCAAACCAATCACTCCATCATCCCTGATGTATTCAGATAATAGGAATACTGAAATCTTTAATAAAATGATGTAGGCATTTTCATAACCACAAAAGGACACATGCCCAAAAAGAACTCTATCAGAGAAAAGCATTCCCAAGTGCTTTTTGCTTTAGTATTAATCAAGGAAATACTCATTGGTATCCTGATGTGCCTACCTGGTTCAAATCCTGGGCTGGCTTCTCTAGGGGGAGTCAAAGAAGGATGAGCAATTTCTGACACACAGTAGGAGGCCGCGAGATTCAAACTACCAGAAGCTTACCTAGGGGTGCAAAATTAATATGAATGAAGCAATTATAGAGCTGTAGAAAAAGTGTGTAATTAACCTTAGTACTCCTTCTCTCAGTTTGACTTATTACCCAAATGGTTAGTTGAATTGAGCTAATGTTACTTTTAGACAGAAATGTTGAATATATCAATCCTATAGCATGATTTAAAGCCTGATTTATTATTTTTTTTCTTAAAGGCATCAGAAATCATTTTTTAATGATTTTTTTCAAAAGGGAATGTAAAGGAATTTGCGTAACTCACTACCTTCTAATGAACTAACCAGTATGAAGTTTATTAAATTAGAGAAAAAAAGTCAAATGGCTTCACTTATCATCTGCCTTCTATGTAAGACTTCTTTGTCTCTGCTACATAGATAGATAACAGATTGATAAATAATAGATACATCGAGCATATACATATGAGAGAGAGAGAAGGGGGTGGGGGAGAGAGAATCTCTCTCTCTCTGTCTCTGTCTCTCTCTGTATATATCTATATCCTTGAATAGAGAGTGATGTCTTGGCTTTGTAGTCTATTATAATATATAATATATTTGATTAACTGAATTAAATCAAATTTACTTTGACATACTTATTTTTCATAGTCTATTGAGCTTCACTTCAGGCCTGCAGGTGTCTCCTACCCTATACAGGACATTGGGGGCTAGGAGAGGACAAAGGATCTGTCCCAAAAAGCACACAATCTGATCTAATTGGTGTGACTCAGGCAAACAGGGACAGGTCAGAGAAACATAGGAATCAATGTGGCAGGACTGAGGAAAAGCGCAAAGAGACTAACTTTCATTAAGACAAGGGTTCTAGCCCTAGCTCTGCCACCCTGTGTCTACAGGGAAGCTGTGGGTTGCTAGCTAGTTGCCTCTAAACCTCACTTGTCATCTCTGGAAAACAGGTCCGAGCAAGCTCCTGAGCTTCCAAATTGGGCAAGTCTTTTAGGTTATGTCTACTTCATATGTATATTAAGTTAGCAATAATACCATCTGGGCAAGATGCTTAATTGCAAGCAATGAACACAAATACTTGATTTAAATTAAAAAAAAAAAAAAGAAAAAAGAAAAGAAAAGAAACTTAGTAAAGGCTATCTGGCACCTTATAGAATTACCCAGAGGACCTGGAGGAGAAAAAGGGGAAAGGAAGAAAAAGCCATGACATGTGAACTATAGCTCAAACAGTGCCCCAGAATCTGCTGCTACCGCGGATTGCAAGATTCTACAGCATGGGCTATTCCATGGCTTTCGGTGGACGTGGACAGTGCCACCTGTTCTGAGGGTGCTGTGGGACCCCTGTGGCTCTTGTTGACAAAAGAACTTCTCCAATAGTCCAGCTTCCTGGGAGAAGAGGCCTCGGGAGCTGGGCTTGGATGGGAAGCCACAACTCAGTTAGAAATTCAGATAAATGGGAATTATATGGTTTCCTTCCCACCTAACCCCAAACTTGAAAATAGGGGGAGTCTCAGGGCGTTTGGGTGGCTCAGTTGGTTAAGCGACCAACTCTTGGTTTCAGCTCAGGTCATGATCTCACAGTCGTGGGACTGAGCACTCCACCAGGGGCTCGGTGCGGAATCTGCTTCAGATTCTTTCTCTTCTCCTTCTGTCCCTCCCCACTCATGCTCTCTCTCTCACTCTTTCAAATGAATAAATAAAATCTTAAAAAAAAAAATTTACGGGTATTCTCCAAATACAATACAACACAGGGTTCATATGTTGGATAGACAAAAACTGAGCCTTATTCAAACATGAAGAACTCTCCTTAGAATTTCATACTTTTGGACACAAAGGACACTATCGAGATATGGTGAAGTATTTGAGCCAAAGTTAAATGAAGGTTGAGTACAAAAGCATATTTTTAATACACTCGAGAGTGATCCTTTATTAGCTCTTCTAGAACACTGTGTTCATAATTTTCTCATGAGGTTTGCCCTCTCCCAACAAGACTGTGCAATGACATGTGCCTTATTTTTACTTTGTATTCTTGGCACAGTTTAGGGATGAACTAAATATTTTGCTTTGTGTGGTTTTGTTTGTGGGGTTCATAGAAAATAAAAACACATTAGAAGAACATATGGTCAAAGTTTAATATTGTCAATGTGTAAAGAATTCATGCAATCAATAAGTACCAATACCTTAATAGATATTATAGGAAAGGACAGACAATTCAACAACAAAAAAGTATACCTAGATAACAAAAAAATTTGAAAATTCCAATAATGCCAGAAATAGAAAACAATATGAAATACTATTTTCATTTATTGAATTGGCAAGGATTTTTCCAGACCATAATATATGAGTTAGTACATATAATAACTGTATTGTGTTGGTCCAGGATTAAGCAAAATGGGCAGATTCATTAGAGGGGGTATAAATTCATAACATTTAGAGCAAGTTAAGATATGTATTATAAGGCTTAAAATTTCGATACTGACTCAGCAATAACTATTCCAATTATCTATGCAAAGGAAAATGAAGAAAAAAACCAAAAATGTTCATTGAAGAATCATTTATTACAGTTAAAACATGATGGTATAAACATAAATTTCCACAAGTTTAGAAATGGTCAGGCCTATGATGAAATATTTACGTAAAAGTGTATTATGCCACCATTGAAAATGATACTTATGAAATATTCATCCTGACAGGGGAAAATGTTGCCATATGTATCTTGTACAGATAGGCATTGTAACTAATCACACCCCATTGTAATTGTTTCCTTACATGTCTGGCCTCCTGTGAAATCACAATCTTTTCAAAGTCTAGTATCTTGTCTTATTTATCTTTTTATCATGATAACTAGTTCACTGTTACCTAATTTGAGCTCAGTATATTGTTGAAGAATGAAATGAGTGAATAAGTTGGCAAATAAATAATGTGTATGTCTTTAGAAAGTTGTTTCCCTGCATGGTATCTATGTCTATTATTTTATGTATTTTGTGACACAGAGTAGCACAACAGAAGATGATTAATCAATATTATGCAAAACCTGTGCTCTAAAATCCCTTTTGAAGTTCAATGCCTCATCTGGGCAAAAAGCATTTTACTTTGCCTTGTATTCTGTTCAGCAGGTATAAAGCTAAATACAATGGGTTCGTGATAAAACACAATACTGACTAGATTTTCAAAAGGCCTCTACAATATAAGTGAGCCGATAATTTTCAAAGTCCTTCAACAATATGATTAAAGTTACACACAAGTGAGTGTACACACACACACACACACACACACACACAAACTGTCAGGCTATCAGCACCTGGCTCAGTCTTCCAGACCTAAATATTGCCTGCAGAGGATGCCAGAGAGTGAAGAAACCACCAAGCTCATAACTGGGCATTGACAATCCCATGACTTTCAAATCTAAAGGACCATTGAACAGTACCCACTGGAATTACATTTAGGTGTATTGTACCAGTTTAATCTTCAGATCGGGCAGAGGGTAACAGTACCAGCAAACTAAGTCAGTTGCCAGGCATAGACATGTATCTCCAAGACAGCATAATGATTGGGACACCTGTGCCTGGATCAGGGAATTTTTGTCAAAAAATTAATTTTCCTCAGCCTCTCAAAAATAACCAAAATGCTCTGATCCCATAGGTAGCATTGGGATTTACTTGCATATCATATCAATTATTCATTAAATGTTTTATGCATAAAGACTTTGTTCCAAGGTTATTTATAGACATAAATAGGAAAATTTCATAAAAGGAAAAACATAAAGCAATGTCACCTATCTCCTCATTCTATGACAAGGTTCTTATGTCAGATGCATAAAAGGTGACTCAATGTATATTTTCACCTGAGTTAACCAACTAAATGGAAGCAGGGGTGGGGGTGATGTGTAGCTGAAAAATTGAGCCCAGGCTGTAGAGTCACAGATATCAGAGATCAGCTTATTGCATCTCACTCATTAGCTGGGTGTCCTCAGTTACTCAACCCCTCTTCCTGTGGTTCCCTCACCTGTAAGTGTGAATAATCATAATCATAATCATAATACATACCTTGGGCACCTTGGTGGCTCAGTTGGTTGAGCGTCTGCCTTCAGCTCAGATCATGATCACAGGGTCCTAGGATTGAGCACCACATTAGGCTTCCTGCTCAGCGGAGAGTCTGCTTCTCCCTCTCTCTCTCTCTCTCTCTGTTGCTCCCCCTGCTTGTGCTCTCTCTCTTCCTCTCTAAAAACAAAACAAAACAAGACAAAAAACCAACCTCTTAGGTACATTGAAGAATAAATGAGCCCACAAAACACTCGGCACAGTTCATGGGTTACAACCAGTACTAAATAACACTACTTAGTTGGCTAAAATTCCAAGAGTTCTTGTGACTTGGTTTATTAAGTCAATAGTACCTGACCACAATGGAAGTCTTCCCAATGTGAAAAGTGACACATTTTTTAAGTACATCTTGGTATGAGATCAGGCAGTTTTGGTTAACACAAATACTCAACAGGTTAAAATTGAAGAACAGTAAAGCCTAAGAGTCACAGGACTATCTGTAAACTGTTAATAAGCATAGAAGCATCTCAATATAAATAAAAGAGCAATTTCCTTCTGCAGCCTCACTCAGGTCTGCTTACACGCTGGTGGGGGGTGGGGGGGCAAGTGCAGTAGTTTAGTGGCAGAAGTTCCAGTGGTCCCTGCTGTTTTAATGGTCTTTCAGTGCCTTGACCACATTTCCAGCAAAAGCTATGCCCAAGAAGAAAGAAATAGAACCTTTCTTAAAGGGTCTGTAAGAAAGATCTTAAGGTATCTTAAAGATATCTTAAAAGATACCTTTAAGAGATGAGAATAAGATCCTAAATAATGGGGGGGGGGGTGGAGCAAGATGGCAGAGAAGTAGGAGGTTGAGATAGAGTCAGATCCCAGAAGTTCATCTAGATAATTATCAAACCATTCTAAAAGCCAGCATACTCAACAGGAGAGAGAAGAGGGGAAGAAATACAATTCCAGGAGCAGAAAATCGACCACTTTCCAAAAGGTAGGACGATTGGAAAAGTGAATCCAAAGCGATGGGAAGAGAGACCGCGGTGGGAGGGGCTGGCTCCCTGAAGCCACAGAGCACAAAATTGGAAATTTTAGAGTCTGCTCTGCTGAGGGACATCACTCCAGAGGCTAAGTGGGGGATTTAGCACTCGTGGGAAATAGTGTGGTTTCAGGACCCGTGAGGTCACAAAGGGACCAGGGGTGTCTGAGTGGGGCAGAGCTCCCAGGTATCAGAGGGGGGCGGGGAGAAGCCAGAGGGAGAGAAGGAGCCACACAGTGCACTTTCAGTTTGGGCTTACCATGGACCGTGATCCAAGACACAATCCAGCTGTGGCTATTTGAGTAGGGACCCCGCGGGAGGCAGCTCCAGAGAGACTCTCTCCTTCCTTCTCCAGGAGGAGCAGCACGGGAGCGCGCAGCAGGATTCGGAGCACAGCCCAAGCACTCAGCTCCTCTCACAGGAGACAGGGAGGCCACCATTTGCATTCCCGGCCTCCAGGGTGATACAGAAAGCACTCAGGGAACAAAACCTCTGGAGAGTGAACCTGAGAAAATTGCTTGGCCCATCCCCTGGCAAGGGTGGGGCAATTCCGCCTTGGGCAAAGACATTTGAGAATCAAGGCAAAAGGCCCCTCCCCCAGAAGATCAGTGAGAATATCCAGTCAAGACCAAGTTCATCAATCAGTGAAAACTGTGTTACTCCAGAGTATTTGTCCTCTCACTCATCTATTCTTAGCTCGATAAAATGACAAGGCGAAAAAATTCACCACCAAAAAAAAAAAAACAAGAAACAATACCAACAGCTAGAGAACTAGTTAATGTAGACATTAGTAATATGTCAGAAATAGAATTCAAAATGACAGTTATCAAGGTGCTAGCTGGGCTCAAAAAAAGCATGGAAGATATTAAAGAATCCCTTTCTGGAGAAATAAAATCCCTTTCTGGAGAAATAAAAGAACTAAAATATAACCAAGTGGAAATAAAAGAAAAGCTATTAATGAGGTGCAATCAAAAATGGAGGCTCTTAATGCTAGAATAAATGAGACAAAAGAAAGAATTAGTGATATAGAAGACCAAATGACAGAGAACAAAGAAGCTGAGAAAAAGAGAGACAAACAACTATTGGACCACAAAGGGAGAATTCAAGAGATAAGTGATACCATAAGACGCAACAATATTAGAATAATTGGGATTCCAGAAGAAGAAGAAAGAGAGAAAGGGGTGGGAGGTATATTGGAACAAATTATTGTAGAGAATTTCCCTAATCTGCCAAAGGGAACAAGCATCAAAATGCAGGAGGCACAGAGAACCCACCTCAAAATCAAAAAAAACAGGTCTACACCCATCATCTAATAGTAAAACCTACTAATCCTAGTGACAAAGAGAAAATCCTGAAAGCAGCTCCAGATAAGAAGTCTGTAACATACAGAGGCAGAAATGGTAGATTGGCAGCAGACCTATCCACAGAGACCTGGCAGGCCAGAAGGACTGGCATGATATATTCAGAGCACTAAATGAGAAAAATATGCAGCCAAGAATACTATTCCCAGCTAGGCTGTCACTGAAAATATATGGAGAGATAAAAAGTTTCCAGGAAAAACAAAAACTAAAGGAACTTGCAAACACCAAACCAGCCCTACAGGGGGTATTTCAAAAGGGGTCCTCTAAGCAAAGAGAGAGCCTAAAAGGAACATAGACCAGAAAGGAAGAGAGACAATATACTGTTTACAGTCACCTTACAGGCAATACAATGGCACCAAATTCATATCTGTCAATAGTTACCCTGAGTGTAAATTGGCTCAATGCCCCAATCAAAAGACACAGAGTATCAGAATGGATAAAAAAAACAAGACCCGTCAATATGCTGCCTACAAGAAACTCATCTTAGACCCAAAGACACCTCCAGCTTTAAAGTGAGGGGATGGAAAACAATTTACCATGCTAAGAGACATCAAAAGAAAGCTGGAGTGGCAATCCTTATATCAGATAAATTACATTTTAAGCCAAAGACTATAATAAGAGATGAGGAAGGACACTATATCATACTTAAAGGGACTGTCCAACAAGAAGATCTAACAAGTGTAAGTATCTATGCCCCTAACTTGGGAGCAGCCAATTATATAAACCAATTAATAACAAAGTCAAACAAACACATCAACAATAATACAGTAATAGTGGGGGACTTTAATACCCCCCCTCACCGAAATGGACAGATCATCTAAGCAAAAGATCAACAAGGAAATAAAGGCTCTAAATGACACACTGGACCAGATGGACATCAAAGATATATTCAGAACATTCCATCCGAAAGCAACAGAATACACATTCTTCTCTAGTACACATGGAACATTCTCCAGAATAGATCACATCCTGGGACACAGATCAGGTCTCAATCGGTACCAAAAGATTGGG
>CM052815.1:59848147-59863560 GCA_028533885.1 Nasua narica
TAGGTGCATACTGCTTCTGTACATACTATACAGGTTTATTGAGAGCCTATTATCCTCTGACCTCATTCTGAGATGTTAGAACATAAAGAGATTTTCCTTGTACTTAAGGAAATGGCAGTTCAGTGCATCAAGTTTCGTGTAAACAGGTAATCTGAATGTTGTAAGCAACATCTTTTTTTACTTGAGTATGAAGTACCCTAACATACTCAAGGACAAATTACCAGACTTGGTTGGTGGACATCAAACTATGAGCATAGCAACAACAACAAAAAAAAGACAATAGCAACTGCAGAGCACAAGCTCATACAAAGACAAGGATGGATATATAAGGATATGGGAGTGGCTAATATGTAAAACATAAGAGAAGTGGTGGCAAGAGAGGAGTTAGATTAAATTATGAAGGGTGTTATATAGCGAGCCAAGAGGTTGGGATTTCAGGATTTTATTCTACTGGTAATGAGGAGTTAACGTGGATAGCTAAGCAGTGACATGAAAGTTCAACTTTGTTTTTAGCAAGACAGTTCTGGAATCTGTGGAGGAAAGACTACCTATAGAAGAGAGGGAAAACAGAAGATTGCCGTAGTTGTCTAGGCATAAATACTGAGGGCATTTGGCTTGGGACTCAGCGTGGTTAGATATGGAGGAGTCCTTAGGAGGGATGGTATGTTATATCTTATGAAAAGCATAAGAAAATAAAATAGCATTATTGGGCTTGCAGCACTTTTGGGTCATTCACAGATATGCACTGAAAGGCAAAAAATCTGAGTTGCCCAGCATAATTGGTACCAGCTGAAGTGAAATAAGGCGATGTTCTGCCTTCTTGTTCTAGCGTTCATAGTGTAAACAAATATTCTTTTCACAATCCAATTAGTGCAACATTTCTCGCATTTTGTGCTTTCTGTTGTTGATTTTACTGTTAAAATGGCTCCCAAGCAAAATGTTGAAGTGCCCTCTAATGCTCTTAAGGGCAAGGAGGCTGTGGAGTGCCTTAGGGAGAAAATGTATATCAGAAATGCTTTGTTCAAACATGAATTTTAGTGCTTTGGGCCATGAATTCCATGGTAATGAATCAATACTATCTATTAAATATGGTATCCTTAAACAGAAACACATAAAACCAGGTTACATATTGATAGCTGACAAAAATGTGACCAGAGGTTTTCAGGAACCTAACTCTTTTTTTCCCCTTGAAGCACTGGTTCAGCATTTGCTAATTCATTGTTCACAGCAATTTTATAGAACATAACTACTAATAATGAGATCGACTTTATATATCATAGAATGTTTGACCTAGAAGAGACATTTGAAATGATCAAATTCAGTGCCTTTATTACACAAAAGAAACTGCAGTCTGATGGTGTAATATGAAGTACCCAAGACTGTATACTTATTGATCACTGAGATTGGACCAGCATGAAGACTCTTAATTTTTTCTTCAGTGATTTTTCCACTCACAAAAATACAAACCTTTAAACAGAGTAGTGCTGTGGATGGAATATTTGAATCAAAAGTATTCGCTGATTTGATATCCTCTTATTAATTAGTAGGAGAGCTGATAGACATATGTAATGAATCATACAGGAGATACTTGGTTTCTGCTCTGCTTCCCTGCCTTCCTGAAGACTGATCGTAAGCTCGTGTGATTTCAGTCTAAACTTAGAACCTAAGAGCCTTTAAAGATGACTAGAAGGAACTCTCAAGCACATACACCTGTGCAAATGGAAATACCATTTTTCTAATACCAACCATCATCTTTTGGGGAGGTCATGATCTAGTACAGGAGTCAACAAACTATGACTACAGGTCAAATTTGTTCCACTGCCTGTTTTATAAATAAAGCTTTATTGGAATGCACCCAATATTTATGTATTGTCTGTAGCTATTTTCATGCTATAACTGTAAAACTGAGTAGCTATAACAGAGATTGTATGACCCTTTGTATTTACTGTCTTGCCCTTTATAGAAAACATTTGCTGACCCATGGTCCAGCCTATAGCATAAACTTTGGTGCCAGTTTTCCATGTAAATGGTTTGTGGTGACAGTCTTTGAAAATATTTCATCAGTTTTGCTCTTAACTTGTGGTCTAAGATAGTCCATTGAGGAACCTTATCAAAGTATGATGACATGAGAGGATTATCTTTTGCTATTTGGTGTCATCCAAAAATCTGAAATAATTTAACGAAAGTGATCCATAACTCATTTTAGCACTTACTGAATTACATGTTAGTCACCTGACTTCCTCAACTCAAGGACTACAGTGGTAAGATTCTAAATCTACAATGCATTGCTTGCTTTAGCCCATCCTTAGCAGCTGTCAACACTACCTGAACCAATTGTTATTGTGGCTGTCAGAGCTGACATTCGAAATCAGTGACAGGACAGAATTAACTTCCCAAGTGTCTCTCCTATTGCACAAGCATATGTAAGAAATGCTTTTATTTAGCTTAGTGACATTTGCTACCCAGTACTGACAAAACATCACGTCTAAACAAATGTTGATTGCACAGATTCATCTTCCCATGATAATGAATGTTAAACACATAGAGTTAATTATATAATAATATCAAAACCACATGCAGTGACTTTTGCTTAATGGAATTACTTGGGAAAGAGTGTTTTAATTTTGTAACCTGACACTTCAATGAAAAGAATACTGTGGTAAACATTTTAGCAGAGCTTATTCTATATTCTGATTCTTGTTGAAATGAGCACTGTCTGAATGGAGGCTTTCTGAGCATTTAAAAGTTTATTTTCTTAATTAGCATATCATGGCTAAATTAATACATCATTTCAGTTTCTTGTTAGTCTCAACAGATATCTTCAGTAAAGAAGGTTTAGTGTCCCAAATGGGTATTTTATTACAACTGATAATTTTATAAAATCTTTGTCTTTGAATCTGCTAGGTGTGGAGTAGAGAGAAGTAGATAAGTAGGGTAGCAGGGCTTGGGATAATCAGATAGCAATTGAAAAATTGCTATTATTTCCTGGATATAGACCAGATAATATATTTTTCATAGACTTTTTTTTTTTTTTTTAAGAAAGAGAGAGGTAGAGTAGACACAGAAGGGGAGAGAGATTGAGAGTCTTGTGCAGGCTACATATCCAATATCGATTCAGGACTCAATCCCAGGACCCTGAGATCATGACCTGAAATCCAGAGTCAGATGCTTAGCCTCTGAGCTACCCAGGCACCCTTTCCATAGAATTTTTCTAAGGATTATAGGAATAGTAGAGCAGGAATGAAAAGAAAAGCATAACTGTGGGTGAGGAATGCAGAAAGGTAAGATATCTTAGGTTTAAACCCCATATTGAGGAAGAAATGACAAGGTTATGGGTCAAGACTGAGGGTGAATATGCACAAAAATTAACTCAATATGTATTAAAGATTCAAATGTAAGACCTAAAATTATAAAACCTAAAAAAAATGTAGTGGGTAAACTTGACATCAGTCTTGGCAATGATTTTTTTTTTTCTGGATTTGACACCAAAAAGCAAAGGAAATGAAAGGAAAAATAAATAAGCAGGACCATGTCTAAAAAGCTTCTTCACACAGAGGGAAAACAGTCAACAAAATGAAAAGGTGACCTATGGAATGAGAGAAAAAATTTACAAACCACATATCTGATAAAGGGTTAATATCCAAATATACAAGCAACGCACACAACTCAAAAGCAAAACACCAAACAACTCATTAAAAAATGAGCACTAACCTGAATAGACATTTTTCAAAGAAAGACCTACAAGTGTCTAAGAGGTACATCAAGAGGTACTCAACGTCACTAATCATCAGGGAAATGCAAATCGAACTACAATGAGATATCACCTCACACCTGTTAGGTGTTCCAAAAAGACAAGAGCTAAGAAATACCAGTGAGGGTGTGGAGAAAAGGGAACCCTTGTGTGCTGTTGGTGGGAATGCAAACTGGTGCAGCCACTCTGGAAAACAGTATGGAGGTTCCTCAAGAAATTATAACTAGAATTGCCATATGATCCAACAATACCACTTATAGGTGTATATCCAGCGGAAACAAAATCATTACCTTAAAGAGATACCTGTATTTTCAAGTTCATTGCATCATTATTCACAATAACCTCAATAAAGCTGGAGGACAAAGATGAGGATGAAGACGTAGATGGACTAAGCTACATTTATAAAACAAATTGTGATGTGCAGAAACGATCATGCTACATTATGATATACATTGAAGAAATATTAGAGATATTAAGGCTGCTGAGGATGCCTTGGCATTGGGAAAAGTGGGCTATTTGAGAAGAACACAAAATATGAAGATGGGCGTATTTAGGATTTGAGACTGTACATCTAGCTTCCACAATTTTATATTGGGTTAGTTGACTTACAGTTTTAGTTGTAAATCACCAAAAGCAAAATCACTATAAAATGCCTAAGGGCATGTGTAGTTATGATCAGAAAGGAAGACTGTCCATTTCAAAGTTATTCTTTTGTGTAGTCTCAGCTGACCTTAGCTGTAAACTTTTTTATTTGTTCATAGGCCAATTGTGAAACGAATGACCATCCTGACAATGATCTGTGATGTGGGGCTCATTAGCATCATGAATTTGATCATTCCAACCGACTCGCCTCAAGTATAAAGACAGTGGAGTGCTGATCTTCTGAAGGTCCATTGCTCAGTTCCTAACATCATGGACTTTAAAGTCAGAAAGATATAAATTTTATACTCAGCTTTGTCATTTATTAGGTGTGTGACTTTGGGCACTTGGCTCAACTCCATCCAAACTACAACACTTTATGTTAAGATGAAAATAATAATTCCTGGGCTTAGGTTTCTAATTAAAAATTTTAAAGAAAAGGAAATTACCTAGAGTATAGGAAACATCGATAAATCAGTTATTACATAGATGCATAGTTTCATCTTTTGAATATGATCATGGACCATATTAAGGACCAAGTATTCTATATTCTGTAAGCAAATAATAGAAATAAGCAAAGATGGGCAGAACAGCCAGAGTCTTCCAAGGTGCTCTTTGAAGCCAAAGTTGAACAAAAATTTATTTTTTTTAGAATCTATTATTAATTTGATGTTCTCGTGGAGATCCGTTGCTTTTATACCATACTATTTCACCAGATGTGGTTTTTAAATCTGTGCGAGGACCCAAAAGATGACTGCAAGATGCAGGTTTATACAGAAATAAGTCTCTAATCCCTTTACAAATCAATCTAGACAGCAATTTGTGACATAGTATTTTGCTCAAGTGAGCCTTAAAGCCAGTGTTCATTAGGAGTCAGCTTAGTACTACTGGATACACTAATAAATACATTTTAGGACTGCTCTGTTCGAGAAAACAAAATCTGTAGATTAAAGTTTGGCTGGAAGGTTGTGACTCAGTCTCTCAAGTGTGCTGTCTGCGAAGTAGCTCCTTAAAAGAAAACAAAACAAAGGAAAAGATATCACAGTCAATTTTAGCCACTAGGTTTCTAAGGAATTAGAACTGTGCCCTGATGTCAAGTTTTTGTTTTGTTTTTTTTTTTTTAGAAAATTGCCACATGTGTATCAAGTAAAAAAAAACAATTTCACTTTGGAAGTCCTTTGTTTGCCTTATTCTTTTAGAGTTTTTTAATTATACTGCCTTCCTTTGGTTCCTTAAGAAGGTTGTTCTCCAAACTTTCATGGTTTGGTGAAACAATGATTCCATATAATTTTTTTAAAAAGAGATATTTTAGAATTTAAGGAAGATACCTTCCCAAGCTCTCTCTCTTTTTTTTTTTTAAAGATTTTATTTATTTATTTTTTTGAGAGAGAGAGAGAGAGAATGAGAGAGAGGAAGCATGAGAGGAAGAGATCAGACAGAGAAGCAGACTCCCCGCTGAGGAGGGAGCCTGATGCTGGACTCGATCCAGGGACTCCAGGATCATGACCTGAGCCGAAGGCAGTTGCTTAACAACTGAGCCACCCAGGCGCCCCCCAAGCTCTCTTTGATGGCAGAGATTGACCTATACCAGGATTTTCAAAATTGACCTCTATAGAACTCTAGCTGCTCTTTAATATTGCTCCCTGAGAAAGCAGGTAGTAACACCATCAAATTTAATTTAGGGATTACGTTTTACTCCTATACAATCTCATAAAAAGTTATGAGAAGCTTCATGCTAAAGAAACGTGTTCGCTCATGTTTAACCCATGGTTTAACTCAATGTTAACGCCAGTTTTTGCAAATGTATATATAGAACATACCCTTCTTTTCCTAGCGACAATATATTGTCCCCCTGTGAATCTGTTGTTCTGTGGGGATATACTTTGGGAAACATATACCCATCATTGACAAATAATTGCACAAAGATGAGGATGGATATTTAATTAATTACCTTATCACATGGAATAGGGTGGCACCCTTAACTGATAACTTTGTATCTACTTTTTGTATCAGCCCAGTCTTTTTCTCTGTGATGTGGGCTGCATTTTGTATTGGCAACCCTACAGAAACAGATTAGCTTGTACTGAAAATAACCCTTCTTACACATGAAGATGGGGTGACTGCCACTTTTAGGCTGTCTCCAGGCAATTGTCCAGAAGGCTTCCATCCCCTTAATATTTCTCTTCAGTCTTTTTTTCTCCCATGATTTTCTCCAGATCCTTTTAAAGCAGGTGCTGAAGTACAGCACTAATGTTCCCTATTTTTTCAACATGAAAGCCCATCTAAGTTATTTTGCATATTGTTTCCAATTCTATATTTAGATGGTTGTTTTTAATTTCCAGACTATATCATCTTACACTATCTGCCATTGACTATTAGCATGTTTGAATAGATAATTACTTTATCAAGTCCGCTTTGCATTTAGCTTCATTCTTTTCTGGTTTAATTACTTTAAAAAAAAATTGTTACTTTCTTCAAATGTAATGAAGGCATCCTTCATTTAAAACACTGATAAAATTTTCAAGCATCTCAGAACCCAGATTCCGCTCTCCACTTCCACTCATCTTCTAAAAAAAATTTCCTCAAGGTAGCCCCACTCCCTCACCAACCAATCGTTGGAGTCAAGTATTATACTTATGAAGTATAAGTATTGAAGTTTTTGAGTGCAAGTTATGAATGTCACCCCTCTTTACATCTTGGATCCATGCAGTGTCTGTATATGATATGTTTTCAGTGCACGGGGAGAACATCAACAAGCAGTATCAGAATAGTATGATCTAGACCATATCTTCAGAGCTAACTGGTAAAAATACCACTTGAGAAATAACAAATGCCATAGGGGATCCCACAAATTGTATCTATTGTTTCTTCCTTATTTACGGAGCTTGTTTTCCTATGATAATAAGAAATTAGTCTCTTGCACACGTCACATTATCTCCTTGCTAAATGTGTAATGAGTTAGGTGACAGCTAGCTTACAGTTTTATAAAATTTATTTATTTTTTCATATTTTAAAATTTGTGAAAGATGAATCTTACAAATGATGGCATCTTAGCATTGGGTCATGGTTTAGTTGGCAGAAATTTTTCTCTCTTAGTGATGATAACAATAATGATGAGAAAGATTCAATAGAGATTTGATGAAATACAGTATTTTAATACTCCCAGTATATAGGGTACAATGCTTTGTGCCTGGACATGGTGAAGTTCTTAGAGAAGAATTATCAATTGTATCATGTTTGTAAAGAGTTTTCACATACATTGTATCACTTGATTAATATAATGGCAGTGGAGCTATTATTAGCCTAAATTTGTACCTGACAAAAAATAACACGCTTAAGTGACTTGCCCAAGGAAATAGATTCACAAGGGCAGGAACCATGTTTATTTTATTTAGAGAGCACAGTAGTGTTTGGCATATAGTGGGAACTTCATATGTATTTGTAGAATGAATGGAAGAATGAACTTGTACTCAAGTTTAACTTATTCTAATTTGAATATTTTTCTTTCCTTTATAACATTGGTTCATCTCCTCATCTCTCTCCAGTACTTTACTGTCTCTCACAAATGATGAACTTATTAAGAGACAGGACCAAATGAAAACACATTTAACAACCCTGTCATGGGGCATCTGGGTGGCTCAGTTGGTTAAGTGTTTGCCTTTAGCTCAGGTCATGATTCCAGGGTCCTGGGATCGAGTCCTGCATGGGGCTCCCTGCTCAGCGGGGAGGCTGCTTCTCCCTTGCTCATGCTTTTTCTCTCTCAAATGAATAAATAAATAAAATCTTTAACATGAACATTTAGAGTTGGAAGAATTCTAAGAGAGTATTTACTCCTATCTTCTTCATCCCAAAGAAAAGTAAGCCAAGGACACAAGACACTAAATGATTTCTTCGCGTTTATATGACCAGTATGTGGCAGACCTCAGCTTTGAACCAGGCATTCTGGCACTTTGTATTATACTACCACCATTTCCTTTATATGGTTGGTCTAATAAGGCCAACTAATAATCTTTTGTCTTCAAGATTAGTTTGAACTTGGAATACATGTGTCCAAATTGCCACAACTCTCCCCTTGAATGCCTCACAGGAGCTTCAACCTCATATTTGGCAAAACAGAATTTATTATGGCTCATTCAACTGTGCTGTGCCTCCTGTATTCCCATCTGGGCTAACAGAAGACCCAGTTTTTCAGTCAATCTGGTGTAAACACTTCAGAACCATTCTTGATTTCTCTCTTTCCCCATAGCAGAGTAACTACTAAGTCTTGCTAATTTCAGAAAAACTACCCATTTCTCACATCTGTCTCCTATCCCACACGTCATGGCCTGGTTTTAGGCCATTGCTGTCTCCCTCCTAAAATATCATGGTGGCCCCTACAGGGTCCTTCCTCTCCTGGGTCTTATCCTCTGAAATCTATTCTATAAATTGTATAGTAAAAAAAAACTATAAATATGAAACTGATCTTGATTCTCTTCCCTTTCAAATCTTTTACTGGTTCTTTATCTTCAGATTTAAATCCATCTTCTCAATATCACCTATGAGTGCTTACAAAATCTGGCTTCTGCCTGACTCTTTACTCTGTTTCCCAACTGAACCCTCACCTCATAGTCATGCCAGATGTTCAGGCACAGTGATTAGGAGCTCTGCTCTGGAGTTTCTCAGATAGAACCAGTTCCTGGCTCTACTTTACTAAGTGTTTAATTTTATTTTAAGTGACTTAGTTTAAGTGTTTAAGTTTATTTTAAGTGACTTAATTTCCTTAGCCCTCAGTTTCCTCATTTTCAAAATGAGACTAATGAGGTTCCTATTCTATTACACTGTTGTAATGAATAAAGGTGATTTTTATACCTGACACATGCATTTTTAGCATGCAATACATATTAACTATTATTATATGTAATGGTTCTGTCTTTATTCATGTAGAGTAACTTTCTAGGAATGTAACTCCTTTTTGTTTTAGCTTGAGACATTCTTCCTCATCATTGAAAACTTAGTCCAGTCTTTACTCAACTTGAAAAACTTCCTTAACAAGCTTTCCCAAGCAGGGTTCTCTAGCCCCTGTGAACATCTTTATCATATTATGCCACGCGTATTGACTTACCTGTCTGTCCAACTACACTGAGTTCCTTGAGGGCAGCAGTTGTGGCTTTTAACTCTGTCTGAGACAGAGGAATCACTTGATAAATATTTATTGTAATGATCTTACAACCATGAGGGTAAGATACCATTACTGAATCCTCAGCCCCTGACTTATATATAGCAGGCAAGTTGATAAATATCTGTCAAATGGATAAATTAGTGGATTTAAAAATGAGTAAATAATCCTGTGACTAATACAATACTGTATGTCAATTACACTTATAATAATAATAATAATAAATCATAGGGAGTAGATATAATATATACACACAATGGAATATTACTTAGCCATATAAAAATGAAATCTTGCCATGTGGGAGAACATGTGTGGGCCTGGAGGATATTATGCTAACTGAAATAAGTCAGACAGAGAAAGACAGGTACAATATGATATCACTTATATGTGGATCTAGAAAACAAAATGAATAAACAAATAAATAAAAATTGAACTCTTAAGTACTGAGAACAAACTGATGGTTGCCTGAGGGGAGGTGGGTGGGAGGATGGGTAAAACGGATAAAGGAGATTAATAGTTAGAAACTTCAAGTTATAAAATAACGTGGTATGTCAATTATACATGAATAAATGAATGAATGAATGAATGAATTTTTAAAAGGTGAATACTCCTTTTGCTAGTTTTCTTCTTCCATGTGTAAGGGAGGAAAAACTTTTCCTTGACCTTCTTAGGGTTTTTGGCTAAGCCTGAACATTAAACAGACAAGAACAGAATAATGGGGAAAACACATGTACATTTACTTATTATAAGTTTTACATGGCCTGAGAGTCTTCATAAGGAAATGAAGACTCCAAAAAGCTGCTAATCTTGAGCATTTTTGATACTAGGTTTGATGAAGGGTAGGAAGTTGTAGAAAAAACAAGATAAGAACAAAAGTTTATGAGCTAAGTAAGAGTAGTGAACTGGGGGAAGTTCAGCAAGGCCTGCTGGTTCCCCTCCATCTTTGGAGATGAAGATGCTACTTTCTTCTGGGTAGAGGGATGGCACCTCTCACATGAAGATCTTCTAGCCTGCTTCAGCGAAGAAGGGGGGGAGGTTAGAGAGTCCTCCCTGCACCTGCCATGGCTCAGATTTCTTTAGCTAAAAAGTTCTTTATGCCAGAATGCCATATTGGGGGGTGGTATGTTGTTGACCCTGTTTCATGACATCCCCAAAACACAAAACAACTCTCTGCTCTCCATCTCTGACCGCCAATAGTCTGCACTTCATGGCAAGATTCTTGTACAAATGGTATCTGGGATCTGTGATTACTCTCATTTCAGGAGGTGACTGACACTTCTGCCCATGATTTTAAGGCAGTGACCTGTGTCTGATAAAGATGAGGACTGCTGTGTCAGGAACATTTGGATGTGCCCTGGAGTCACTCCCCCTTACAGAACGTTCCTCCTGCTGCCGCAGTTGAGTTTCCTCCTGTACCTTTGTGTTTTCCTTGCAACCTCATCACATCATCTTGTCACCAATACAGATACTTGAGGGCTCACTGAACTGCTCCTGGGGCTTAGCCAGATGTTGTTTCTGGTGTTACCTTGTGCATAGGGGTTTGCTCCATCTGCCAGAATTTCTTCTCTAAAAACCTGCAGGTCCGATTATTTACATGAAAATATGCTAGAGGTGCAATCGAGATATTTCCTATCAGACATAATCTGGTGCTGCTATGGGGCATTGTCTTGAAAGCTATCCAGGGCCAATGACCTCCTCTGGCCCTTCAAGACTCTGGCAGTTTCTCTCTCAACCCAAATCATTAGGTGTCTTCACAGTTGCCTGGTTTGTGCAATCCATTTCCACCACCCCCAACCATTAGTGTTTTTCTTCTTCTTCTTTATTCTTTCAGTTTCCCTTCTTTGGCTCCTTTTGAGACTCTTTCCCTCTGCTACTCATAGAGCATTATTGTCAGCACATTTTGTGGACCATTTGTGGGGTCACAGGTGAAATCTTACAGCCTGCATCCAGATTTAGATTTTCTTTTCTTTTTTTTTATAAGGGCAAGTACTGGAATTGGGACTAAAATTGTCAAATCACAAGAAATTTGGGAAGTCAGATTAGTTTTAATGCATGTGAAAACAGTAAATTTGCAAAATTAATTTCTTTGGCACTGTAATTCGATAGCATGTCTTTTTTACCTCCACTTGAGAACTTGCTAAGTCATGCCTTGAATTGTTAAAAAAAAAACATGAGAAACTATTAGATATCAGGCATTAGGCCACACAGCTCATGAATGTAACAAGAAGGTTTGCATTAATATTTGCAGATGATTGACTTTATGAAAGAACACCAAATGAGACATTCCATCTTTCCTAATGCTCTGTCTTCTTTTAGCTACTGGAACACCAAGCTCTTCACTACCTCAGATCCTTTGTACTGCTATCCCCCCTGCCAGGAATGTTCTCTCCTCCATTCTCTGAATTGGTAATCCTCCACTTTCCTGACCATTACCTCAGAGAAGATTTGCCTGACTGCTCTATCTTAAACTAATTTCCTTTTATCATTATTATCACAACTCCTTTCCTTTTGCCTTCAAAAACCCCGTTGTAGCAAGCAGTTATTTTGTTTATTTGCCTGTGTATTTGGGGTTGTCTGTCTCTTTAAATAGAATATAAGCTCTGCATATTCTCCGGAGAAAGGAACTGTGAAATAATAAGAAAAATATATTTGTTTCTGTGTTAGATCCAGCTAACATTTGGTCTTTGAACCTGTGTCCTCCTAAAGCACTTCTAATTTTCTGAGTGATGGGGGTGTCTCGCACAGAACTCCTAACCCCCTTGAAATTTTCTGGGTGCTAGAAGCATCTTTTATTCTAATGAAGCAACTCATGAGGTGGTCTCTGGAGAGGGCTAGTGACCAGAAAGTTTAGGCTGGGAGTAGAAGCTTGGGATTTTCAACCCTACTCTTCATTCTCCAGAGAGGGGAGCAGGACTGGAAATTGAGTGAATAATAGATCATACCTGTATGACAAAGCCTCCATAAACATCTCCCAAATCCCAGGGTTTAGAGAGGGTTGGTGAACACATCCATGTGCCAGAAGGGTGGGACAGTCCATCTTCACTGGTGCAGAAGCTCCTGGGTTTAGGACCTTTCTGGATCTTGTTTTGTGTATCTCGTCATCCCGCTGGTCATCTGTATCCTTTATCACATCCTTTATCATATAATACACCAGTAAATGTAAGTAATTTAGTACTTACAGTAAACTCAGTAAACGCGTTTCACTGAGTTCCATGAGCTGCTCTAGCAAATTACAAAACTCACGGAGGGGTTGGGAACCCTGATTTATAGCTGTCACTCAGAAGTACGGGGGACAGGCTGGGACTTGTAACTGTCATCGGCAGTGGGGGCAGTTCTGTGGTACTTGAGCCATTAATGTGAGGGCTCTGAGGCTAATTTTAGGAAGATGGTGTCAAACTGAGTTGATTTGTAGGGTACCCACCTGGTCAGTATAGGAATATGGCCCAGAAGGAGTGATGAAAGCAATAGAAATAGTGTGAAGGGAAACTGCATTTTTCCCTGTATAGAATCCATCTGTCCCTTTCTCTCCATAGTATTCCTAGTGGCCAGCCAATAGTCAAGCTCAATATACAATAATGTACTGTGCACTGTTGCAGATACTTTCCATGTAACTTATTTACTTTTACAACAACCTCAGCAAGGAGATGCTATTGTTATCTTCATGTTAGACCTAGGGAAACTGAGACACAGAAAGGTCAAATAACTTCTCCACTATCACACAGCTCATATGCGGTTTAACTGGAATTCAAACCCAGGAAGTTGGCTCTGGAATCCATGCTTGTAATGAACATAGTCACAAAGTTATAT
This sequence comes from Nasua narica, assembly GCA_028533885.1. Taxonomy (NCBI): domain Eukaryota; kingdom Metazoa; phylum Chordata; class Mammalia; order Carnivora; family Procyonidae; genus Nasua; species Nasua narica. Next base: position 59,861,500 of record CM052815.1, read on the forward strand.
ATAAGAAGGTAAATAATAAAAGAAAATGTTCTAATGCAAAAGTGATGGTGATGGTGATGCACTGGAGTGATGGTAAAATGTCCCCAAGTAACTTTGAAACACCAGCAATAGTGTTGTCCTGAGTATCCTCTCTGAAAGAGGAGCATTTCCAGGCCAGCTAAACTATACAGTTACAAGCATTAAGGTATTGTTAAGGCATTAACATATCTAAAGAAAGAATGTGTCAATCATAATGGAAATTATTCTGCAATGGAGATAAACAACACAAAAAGGAGAATTAAAGAGGTCGTATCAAGCTAAGGAAACCTCCCCCCCTCCTCAATCTGGAAAGAAAGATGATAAATTGATCAACACCTTACAGGTGTTCTTTTCTCTCTCTCTCTCTCTTTTTTTTCACTGTGGTAAAATATACATAATATCAAGTCAACATTTTAACAGTTTTTTGAGTGTTCATTTTTAAAGCCTCAGCTGAGATTTTGTGTAGCTAATGAGCATCCGTTAATATGTATTGTTTTGTGTATTGTTTTGTGTAGAAATTTGGGAAGTCAGATTAGCTTTAATGCATGTAAAAACAGTAAATTTGCAAAATTAATTTCTTTGGCACTATAATTCGATACCATGTCCTTTTTACCTCCACTTGAGAACTTGCTAGCCATATGCTTATTTTTTAATTTTTTGTTATGTACTAGGTTTCAGCAAGCATAATTTGAAAGATAGGGGTGGGAGCAGGATTGGATGGAGACATAGAGGAAAGACTGTAAGACTGCTCTCTCTGCATGATAATCATCAGAGCAAACTCCAGTGTGGGCTGGGAGTTTTGCAAATAACAGAAGAGTTAGCAAAATATTTATCTTCCTAGAATGAATGAATACTTTTCTTTGCAAAGACGTCACAGATGTCCTATCCAACAGTGAACATTACAAGACTCAGAAGACATTTTGGGAACTGTACTAGTGTAGTAATCTTTAAAGTAAACATCGAAAATGTATCGTTTATAAGTCTTGCTTAGTGTATTCCAGGTAGAATAACAGACTTGAAGAAATATACTGCTGGGGAGGGAGGTGTGCAATGGATTCTGGGCAAGGGGTATGAGGTTTCCTAAAAGTCATCATGAGAGATCGAGAGTGGACCCAAGGACAAGAAAGCAAAGTTAGGGGAAAATTGTTTGATATACCATGCAACTTTAAGTAGTATAGTCTTGCAAAAGGAAGTGAGAAACAAAGCATAAAATTAAGTAACACCTGGCTCATTCATCACCCTCAAACACCCAGGACCCAGGATCTTGAAGTATCACATTGAGAAGGAATTTCAGTTATTGAACAATAATATAAAGGAAAGCAGATGGGAGGTACAATCAACTTGAAAGCCAAGTCAATGAACCAGAAACCATCCATAAATACTAAGGAGAGGGCCTTAAGAAGGAGGGTCTAACTAGCAAGTGGGGCTCTCATTTTTCAAGCATAGTCCAAGGAGAGGATGCACCTTCTCAGTATACCGTATTCCTGGTTCCAGTGCTGAGTCAGTCAGCATTAAAACTGAAAACCATGCCCTTTGTTTCAAGACTACGGTATATAAGCAAACATCTAATTATCAGTTTTCAGTGTAGCTTCCTTATATGAAGAAAATACACTGCTAAAGAATGTTTATGTTTGGCCAGCTTGGTAGTTAAAATCTGGTATCAACTAATAAACTGGCATTTTGATAGTAATTTGGCTTGCTATGTAACTTGCCTACCTGGGGAGATTGTACTGACAATATAGTCTCTTTGTTCTGTTCTCTTTGGATATTTTAATCCTCTTCTTATTGATTCAGAGTGATTTTATATATCAGTCTGTATGGTTCTGGCTGATATCAGTTTCATAGTCCAGTGGAACGGAATAGAGAGCCCAGAGATGGACCCACAACTCTATGGTCAAATAATCTTTGACAAAACAGGCAAAAATATTCAGTGGAAAAAGACAGTCTCTTCAATAAATGGTGCTGGGAAAATTGGACAGCTATATATGTAGAAGGATGAAACTTGACCATTCTCTTACACCATACACAAAGATAAACTCGAAA
>CM052815.1:59864060-59880852 GCA_028533885.1 Nasua narica
ATGTATGTGTTTATTATGGAAATCCAAGTGTCTATACACACTACAGTGAAATTCTCACTTGTGGTAGGTAGTCAATAAATGTCTAATAATTATTTATATGATTTAATACATTAATGAACCAGGACTAGTGCATATGAACCTACAAATAGATCATAAGGCTTTCTCTGAAAAATACTGGAGCCACTCACTTTAACCAAGCCAAGAGGAAAAGAATGCTGCTGACTGGGAATTCTCTCTCCACTACCACCAAAATGATATCAAGAATTAGGGACATGGGGACTTTCCTTCACAAAACATGCTTGAGGCTTCATGTCTTAATAGACTAACAACTGAAAACTTGAGTGAGAAATCCCAGCAGAAAGATCACAAATTGGGAAAAACTTGGATCACAGCAGAAAAGACAACGCACATTAATGATAAAAGCAGGTAGAGGCAGTCAGTAAGGCAAAGCAGAACTAGTCATTCTAGAACCCTCACTATGTTTCTTCAGCACTGTGCTTTTTAAATGTCAAATACAAGGTTACAAAGACGGTTGTCAGCAGAGAGGAATTACAGAGCTGCAAAACCACTCACTCAATCTCAATGATTTAGCCCTCTTCCCTCAGGGAAACGTCTAAGTAAACAACACACAGATAACATTTACCTGACATTTTCTCTTTCTTCACCTTGATTGGTAATTCACCAGTAATTCGTGTTCCCTTGGGCACACCTCTTGGGATCAAGATAATTCTCAGAAATCTTGAGAAAAAGAGAGAGAAAACGGACAACTTCCCTCCTGCTTCCAGTCTTCATTCAGACTGATCGCTAAATGACCTCCCTCTTACCTTGGAAGAAAGACTAAACACGTCAGGAAAGCAAAGGCAACCACTAGCAGACGGTGGCGTCTCAGAGTCCATGAGAGCCAGCTGACAAACTAACATGATTACCTTAACTCACTATTGCCAATTCTGTCTGATGGGAACAATTGGCCTGTGTCTTACCCGAACAGGAAATCACTTCACTGCCACTTATTTTTTAGAGCTCTGAACATGTGAGACTCTCTCAGCACCCACCTTGATTATCCCCATAAGAACCGCAACTTGGTTGCTGAACAAAGTATTCCCGAGAAGCTCTGACAGCAAGCACCTGACTCAGGATGAAAGCACCATAGTACGTGATTCCGCCGGCCCCAGCCCCAGGTCTTTAAACTAGGCCTATCTACTCAGAAAACTCAGTGCAGCTGAGTCCTCTTCTCAAGGAGAATCTTGAACTGTGGACCTTCATTTCTGACCTTGCGCTGACTCAAATTCATTTCATTTCCTACCCTACCCAGTCTACAAAGCTCATGATTGTCATTCCTGACATCTTTTCATTCACTGATTAATAGCTGACAGTGACTTCCTTGCTTTTGACCCCTCTTCTCGAAAGGAACTTGAAACCTAATCTTTTTCTAGTTCTTTGTGCAACTGACCTTTGTGCAAAAATACCCACAAGCATAAGTTCTTACATTCCTGATAAGTGTCAATGCTCTGGCCAGACTCTCTGGCCCCTCTAGGAGGAGTCAAAATATAATTAATAAAATAATTATCTGGAAAAAAGAAGTATTTCCACTATTTTTATATTTTTATAATACTCTTCTGATCTTTTTCATTGTTCAGGTTTTTAAAAATACTGGAAGAAGAGGTGCCTGGATGGTTCAGTCAGTTAAGCATCTGATTCTTGATTTCAATTCGGGTCATGATCTTGGGGTCATGTGATTGAGCCCCATATCAGACTCTGCTGGACATGGAGTCTGCTTCAAGATTCTCTCTCTCCCTCTGCCACTCCCCCAATAGTGTGCTCTCTCTTTCTCCAAAAAGAAAAAACACCTGAAAAAACAAAATTACTCAACATCCCCAAATTTTAAAATTTTGACGTTATTATTTATTTATTTTATTTAAATTCAATTAATTAACATATAGTGCAGTATTAGTTTCAGAGGTAGAGTTCAGTGATTCATCAATTGCATATAACACCCAGTGCTCATTATAATACATACCCTCACTATTCCCCCACCCACCTCCCCCAGCAACCTTCAGTTACTTTAAAAAAAAAAAAAGATTTTATTTATTTGTCAGAGAGAAAGAGTACATGCAGGGGGAGTGGCAGGCAGAGGGAGAGGCAGGCTCCCTGCTGAGCAAGGATCCCGATGTGGTACTCTATCCCAGGACCCTGGGATCATGACCTGAGCTGAAGGCAGACGCTTAACCAACTGAGCCACCCAGGCGCCCCCCTCAGTTTGTTTCTTACAGGTAAGAGTCTGTTAAGGTTTGTCTCCCCTGATTTCGTCTACATTTTATTATTTTTAATTCCAATTAAAACAATGAAAGAATATAAAAATTTTAAATTCTATTTCTCTACTCATTTCCATTCTACTCCCTTCCTCCCCAAAGGCAACTGCTTTTATTCATTTGGTACGAAATCTTCTACGTGTGCATCTGCATAACTATAAGCAAATGTGTTGCATTACCTTGCATGTTTTTAATAAGATAAATACTATTACGCCACATGTTTTATTTAAAAATGTGATGTTTTCACTCGGCATTACATCTGATATCTATCCATCAATCTGCTTATCTACCTATGTATTGTTTTTTGATGTATCTATCATTCAGTCATTTTAAAGCAATGAACAATATTCTACCAGATAAACAAATAATGTTACAATTTAATTCCCTCTTGAGGGACATTTAAGATGTTTTCAAAATTTGCTCTTACAAATAATGCTTCAGTAGACATTATAGCACTTATAGCACAATTATGGCCCATATGTGCTGGTTTTTCTAGGGCAGTGTTTATAGAACTATGTTAAATCCATTAGAGTGTTATCAAGTCAATTTCCTATATCAAGGCTATCATTCTAAACAAATAGATTAAGACGAGTGAAATAGAATAGTATAGAATACTAGGATTCATAACACATAATGTTGTAGATGGTCCACACACATGATCATCAACAATTCCTCCTGGCCCAGTACATGCCTCCTCTCCATGTAGAGGTGGTATCCATTTCCTATCCTCTTAACATGCTCAGGCTTAATGACTTGCAGATGAAGTGTTTTTCCAAGTTCTGAAGGCTGGCTTTGAAGAGGTCTGGCATATTCTTCTTTTGTTCTAAGAGACCTGAGCTACCATGTGAAGAAATCCATTTATCCTGCATGAAGAGAGAGTGGCCAAGCCAGTTCAGCCATTCTGATTGAGGTGATGCCCAAGGAACCAGAGCCAATGTTGATCGGATAGCCCCACTGTAACCTCCAGGTGACGCCTCTTTATGAATGACCTGGGAGACCAAAAAATGATCTTCCCAGTGGGGTCCAGGCTAGAATGAGCAAATAAATGTGGGTTTTTGTTGTTGTTGTTATTGTCATTTAAATATGCTAAATTTTAGGTCAGTTGTATTAGTTCTTGTACATAATAAAAGTAAGAATATTCTAATACTCAGTATGGTCCATGTAATGCTATAAGATCAAAACCTCCAAAATCTTGGTGTTGGTAAAATCAAAGACTTATTTATTAGTCAGTCTCTATATGTCCATTTTGGGTTGGTTGAGGGCTCTGTTCTAAATCTCCTTACTCAAGAACACAGGCTGAGTAAGCAAGCAACATCTCAAAAGTCTCCAGTTGCCATGGTGGGGGAAAAATATAGAAAATCTTGCAGACAAATAAACGTTAGCACAGAAGTGATACACATTACTTCTTCTCACCATTTACTGGCCAAAACTCATCATACGATTCATGCAGGCTCAATGAGACTAAGAATTGTGAGCAGGGAGGCCTTATTTAAAGATCATATAGCAAGAAGGCAGGGAGCTAGTAATATCTGGTGAATTATATTACATCTGTGTGTTTATGTCTACTTTGTCTGATGCAACATGGATTTTTTTTTTTTTTCTGTGTGTTGTGATTTCAAGGAAAAGTTTGTAAAGAAAAATAGATCTAAAGTGTATTTCTCGGAGTGAGATTACTAGGTCATAGAGCAGGTACATTTTCAACTTTCCTATGTTTTATTAAGATGTCTTCCAAAGTGGTTGCACCAGTTTATACTCTAGAATTTTGCAAAGCAGTCATACCAAATAGTGCTCTCTGAGAATTCGCATTCTCTCATATCCATACCAAAATTTAGTATGGTAAATCTAGTAATTTAGTTAAATTTTTAATGCAGGTAATTTGATTACTTTAAAATATTCTGTTTTTCTGGGGGGCCTGGATGGCTCAGATGGTTGAGTGTCATGATCTCTAGGTCCTGGGATCAAGCCCCACATCGGGCTGGGCTCCTGGCTGGCTCAGCGGGGAGCCTGCTTCTTCCTCTCCCTCTGCCTCTCTCTGTCTCCCTCTCTAATAAATAAATAAAACCTTTAAAAATATATTGTTTCTCGTTTTACTTCTTTTTTCTTTTTTTAATTTAAATTCAATTAACCAATACATAGTACATCATTAGCCTCAGATGTAGTGTTCCTATTTCTATATCATTAATTATTAGTGAGTCCTTAATTAGTAATTGGTGAGGTTGTGTATCACTTCCTATGTTTTTGGCTATTCTGGTTCATTTTCTGTGATTTGCCTGTCTATATCCTCTGCTTATTTTATACTGGGTTGTTTGTCTTTTTCTTATTGGAATTTTTTATATATTCTGGATGCTAATCTTTCATCAGTAACATCCTTCTATTTCTCCCCCCTATTCTCAGCAGAGTGAACTGTGTCAGTCTTTTACTGTATGATTTGTGCTTTTGTTTTGTCTAAAAAAAATCATTTCTGACTCTGAATTTATAAAGATGTTTCCTAGAAATTAATTTGATTTTTTCCACATGAAAATATTGTCCCTTACCCATTTATAGACTAATCATTCTTCTTCCACCAACACATAATGCTTTCTGTGATTTTATACCAAGCTTTCATACATATGCGTACTATGTTTCTGGCACACCAAGGTGGGAGACATTGGGTACAGCCTTCTGTTGGAGAAGGCAGAAGAGAAAACTTTTAAATCAATAATAAAACTGGCTCAGGGCGCCTGGGTGGCTCAGTGGGTTAAAGCCTCTGCCTTCGGCTCGGGTCATGATCTCAGGGTCCTGGGATCAAGCCCCACATCAGGCTCTCTGCTCAGCAGGGAGGCTGCTTCCTCCTCTCTCTCAGCCTGCCTCTCTGCCTAGTAGCGATCTCTCTCTCTGTGTCAAATAAATAAATAAAATCTTTAAAAAATAATAATAAAACTGGCTCTAACTTGTTCTTCTTCTATTTTATCATGTGTAAGCAATGCTAAACAAGGTCAGTCACACAATACTCCAAACTGCCATGTGAGTTGTTCCCGGCCCCACCTTGCTATATATGCACTGCTCTAATCTATCCTATTGATAAATTTGTTTATCAAATCTAAAATTCGGAATTTGCACAACACATTTAAAATCTGTGCATCAGGTTTTGCATATGAACAAATATGCCACACTGTTTTAAATTCTAAGATGTGTCATAAGCATTGATAACTGATAGGGCAAGTTTCCCTTCCTTGATTTTTTTAGGGGGGAATAAGTCCTGTTCTTGACCTCTTCCTCATCCATATTGATTTTGGCATCAGATTGTCTAATGCCACAAAACCAAACCTGCTGATGTGTTAATTGCACTACATTGAACTTACAGATCAATTTTAGGAGGATTGTCATCTTTTAACATATTTGAGTATTCTTATCTATGTGTATTATTCTTTTCATTTTGTCCTGTCTTTTTTAAAAAATATTTTATTTATTTACTTGACAGAGAGAGAGCACAAGTAGGGGGAGCGGCAGAAAGAGAGGGAAAAGCAGGCTCCTCGCCGAGCTCTGCTGAGCAGGAAGCCCTGTACGGGGCTGGATCTCAGGACCGTGGATTCATGACCTGAGTTGAAGGCAGACACTTAATGAGTGAGCCACTCAAGCACCCCTTGTTCTGTCTTCTTTAATGATCTCAGTACTATTTTGCAACTTTCTCCAAAATAAGTCCATGCATCCTTGTTAGATGCATTTCTTCACATCATGGATTTTTGGTTGTTGTTACAAATGGGATTTTTCCTGCTATAAATTGGTTATTTCTAGTGTGTAGGACTGTCAATGATTTTTGTATAATGAGCTTATACCAGGAAAAATGCTGAACTCTGTATTGCTATAGTTTGTCTATAAATTCCACTATATCTTTTCCTTTTGGTTCTATATTTTTATTTCCTTTGTTTAACTGCAATCCCTAGTAGAGGTAGTAATAGCAGGCCACATTCTGATTTTAAAGAGAATGCTTCTTAAATTACATCACTGAATATGATCCTTGCTATAAGCTACAGTAAATATCCATTATGAAGAGAAATATTTTTCCTTCTTATCCAGTTAACAGTTTTTAATCATTAATAGATGTTGAATTGATATCTTTATATGTAGTAAGATGATGAGATGTTAAAATAGAAGATTAAAATAACAAATTTTCTAATATTAAACAATTTTGGCATTCCCTGTACAAACCCAGTATAGTAATGGTGCATTTTGGTATATTTTTACTGATTCTTTTTCAGGACTTTCCATCTATATTCATTAAGTGGGATTGATCTGTATTTTTCTTACTTTCACTCTAATTGCTTGGTTTTGCTCTGAAGGTTTTATGAACCTGATAAAATATAAGCAACGTTCTCACTTTTTCTAGTCTCTGGAATTATTTGTATTACATTGAGATTAATTGAAGCTTAAAAATCTGGTAGAAAACTTCTTTATACGTGTACAATTTTGAAGTATGTTTTTAAAATCTCCCAATATATACTTCTGTGTTAACTTTTTTTTATTATTGATTTATAACTTAATTGCCTTAATATCAGAAAACAAAAGTTTAAATAGCAATACTCTCGAGCCTTGCTTTATGGTATAGAACATAGATGGCATGATTACATCATTTTCCATTATACTTGAGAAGAATGTGTAAGATGTTCTTGGGTGAACTGTTCTATGCATAACTTTTTGATTCTTTTGAATTTTCCTTACTCTTATTAGTGATTTTATCTACTTGATTTATCAATCATTGAGAGAGATATATTGAAATCTCCCATTATGGTAGTAGATTTGTCATTTTCTCTCTGTCAAGTTTTTATATATTTTAAAATTATGTTATTTTGCATACATAATTTAAAAGGGATATTGCTTTATAGTGATAAATACGTAGGAATTAATTTTGCCTTTAAGGCTACTGTCTGTATTTTAATTAAGCTACACCATCTTTCTCTTGGTTAGTATGATTTCAACCGTTATAGTTCTGTTTCCTGTCTCGGCTCAATAATAAGGCAAGTTAATCCAATAAAACATGTAAATATGATTCTAGAAAGATAATAAAACTTTATGAGCCTCAGTTGCCTCACTTATAAATGGGTCTTTTAATTATTGTGATCTCTAATATCCTTTACAACTCTGACATCTATGATCTTCTACCTTTTCTTCCTAGAGTAGTACTATGCCAAAGTACTCCACTTACTCTACTTGAATTTGGCTAACTATGAAATAATGTAAATGTGCAGATATTCCAGGTAGTTTTATCTTGCCAAGTGGGAACAGAGATCAGAAGTCCACCCCATTCTTTAGAAATCAGAAAACAAAAAAAACCCAGTCATTTTATAACTGTGGCTTTCATCGTAGTCATGCAAACAAAATACCCACGTTGAAATCTTGGGTTTTGGTCTGATCTACAAAATCTTTGGATCATTAATGGCTAAGTAGAAACAGAGAGAAGAAAGTTCAATGTGAGGGAAACAAGGGCAGGGATGATGCCTTTATCTCAGCAGGAGAAGGCAATTTACAATAATTTGTACACCATTACCTATATTCTTGCCAAATACATTTCATTCGAAGGCTGCTGGCCAGCAGGCTTATCATCAAATATGACATAATTCAATAAATAAATATTAATGCTCTATGTCTAGTGCTAAAAGAAGTATGAATTTAAAGCCAGAAAAGATATTAGGAGTCATCAGTGCCAGACATTTCATTTTAGAAATAGAAAATTAGAACCCAAAGAAAGAGTGATTTACCATATTGTTTGTTTTTAACATAGTATGCTTCTGATTTTCATATATTGATCATCAATTTCTTTTACCTAGAACCTGCCAGAGAAGTCCTATTTTAGGCCTATATAGATGTATAAACCCCTTTCTCTCCTTAAGTCAAATTATATATTTTGCATGATAAGAACTTATTTTTGTTTACTCTTCACAATTTTTCCTACTGTATCCTTACATACATTTTTTTTAAGATTTCATTTATTTATTTGAGAGAGAGAGAGAGAGTACAAGCTGGGGAGAGAGGCAAAGGGAAGGGGAGAAGCAGGCTCCCCGCTGAGCAGGGAGCCCTACGCTTGGTTCCATCTCAGTACCATCAGATCATGACCTGAGATGAAGGCAGATGCTTAACCAACTGAGCCACCCAGGTGCCCCCTTAAACACATTTTAAGAAAGATTCAAAAACTGTATTGAGATGCTACAAATACTCTGACTCAAAGATTTTGAAAATCATTTTCAATATCATCTTGAAAATGTTTTCTTTCTTTCTTTCTTTCTTTTCTTTCTTTCTTTCTTTCTTTCTTTTTCTTTCTTTCTTTCTTATTAACATATAATGTGTTATTTGTTTCAGGGATACAGGTCTGTGATTCATCAGTCTTACACAATATTTCTTCTTAATTCAACTGTTTTTCTCTTCCTGGGGCTGACAGAGGTTGGATTTTTGTTTCTTATCATTGACATAAATGATTATGACTTAAGACTTTTCATATTATAAATTCACGTTGACCCTACTCAAATTGGATTGCCTCCAAAATACCTCTTTAAGACCTTGTCAGCTCAAGAATTTGAAGGGTACATATTATTGGCATTGAGTTCTATGACTTTCTGTACTCATTCTTAATTGTTTAAAATATGATTAGAATTATAAAACAATTAAATTTTTTTTTAAATTCACAATAAGCTTACCCCACAAAGGAAACAGGTAACAAGATATTGGCTTTTGAAAACTTGACAGCCCTATTTCTTGCAGTGCCTAGTACTTTAGAAATAAAAGATATTCTTAAAGATTGTCTGGGCCAATGGTTCACAGTGTGGTCCCAAGACCAGATTCTCAATCAGAATCTCTGTGGGAAGGTAAGGGGATCCATCAGACTGGTTCTAACATTCTCCCAGGTGATCTGACACAAACTCTGGTCTGAGAACCATTAATCTGGGCCATCCTCCATCTTCTTTGTCTGCCTTTTCATAAGTAAGGGCAAGTGAAGTACAGAGTGGTACTACAATCCCTTGTGCTTTGATATTCTGATTCCCTGATTTTCCTCAGGTTACCCAAACACTAACAGACCCAAGATGAGAACATGTATCTCTTTACTTATGTATAACTGAAGTGCAGATGAAAGAATGTAGAGGTAAAAAATACTTAAGATCAACGTATTCAATGTGTTTTATGTTCCCCTGCACTATTATACTCATAATTGTTTATTTAATGTCTATCTTTCCTACTAAATTCAGATCTCTATAAAGTGATAGACCATAACCTTTTTGATCATCATAGATTCTTCAGTGTCTTCACAGTAATCTGTAACATGGTATCCGCTTAATAACATCTACTGATCAAATAATGATTGACTATATAAACATAATTCCAGAAAGTAATTCCAGGAACCCATAATTATACTGAATTTCAGTCACATCCTTTTTCTAAACTGGTAAACGTTAATAAAAACATTTGTATTCTGATAATCCTTATACATACATAAAATTGAGAAGTTTGGAAGAAGTCACTGGCAGGTATGGAATGATTTATATTATTTAGAAGTATGTTCTAAAGTGTCCTAAAATATAAAATCAATGGCATATTTGACTTATTTCTGAATCACAGAGACCCTGGAACAAAGGAAGAATATTATGTTTCTATAATAAAAATAATTCAGAACAGAGAATAAATAACTTTTAATATGTAAGTGTGAACTTCTATTACTTAACCTTATCATTTACAAAAATGCATCTTCCCTTTAACAGCTAAACCAACTATAATTCATCTTGACACCAATATGAATGCATATACACATATATTCATCATATATCAATTTCTCCTTCTTTGGGTTAATTGAAAGCTATAGTCTAAAGGAAAATCAGACTTCACAGGGGCACATAGAATACTCCTTTGTTTTTTTGAAGACATAAAGATCAGGCTTCTAGCAAAGAGAGTTTAGATAGAAGCAAAAACCGAAAATGTATCACATTATAGTTCACTACGTGGGCTCTGCAACCAGACATCTGTATTTAAATTCCACCTCTGAATGTACCAGTTGTGTGACCTTAGGCACATGCCTCTTTTTTCTTTCTTTGAAATCTTGGATAATAATAGCAGATTCCTTGTAACGATAAGAGGATTCAATGCATTAATATATACATAAAGTACTTAGATGTAAATGTTAGCTATTATTATAGAGAATAGAGTGCTAATTTGGTACCTAAATCAGCTTCTCACTATTAAAAATAAATTGGCAACAAAGAAGTTCTTTTAAGTTAGTAGATTTATGTTGCAAGTATGGGTAGCCACTCCCCTGTCCTGCAGTCTCTCTTCTGATTTCCACCTGAATTTACATAATCCAGGTCAACCAAGTGACATTTTGTATGAAAGTACATTGAAAATGGCAAAATATTACAGAAATGAAAGGTAATAGCAAATATTCAAATTCGTTACATAGCTTTCCATGCCTCTCTGTCATCTTCCCTTGCCACTCTCCATCCCTTGCTAGATGTGAGGCCTCTCCCAGGTCTGCGTACATGTTACTCTTCCCTGTGCTTGGAAAGATGTTTCCCAATAAATGTCCTTGTCACCAATGACTTATCCTTTAGGCTTTGTTTAAACACCATTTCCTCAAGGAAGCCTTCTTTATATCCTTTCATATTTATTGTACTTATGCTATATTTATAATAAATTATATGTGTAATGTATATCTACTGTGACAGACCTCAAGCACCCCAAAAGTGAAGTCTCTGTCCTCCTGTCTTGCACACAGTAGGAGAACTCAAAAAATAAAAATAAATAAATAAATAAAACAAAACCTCACAAAGCTGTTCACTGAATGGGTAAAAAAGACATCTATATAATCCGGTAATGAATAATATAAAAGAAGATGTTAAGGAGAAAAACCAGAATCCCCATGTTCTCCAACACAAACCTTTTATTTTATGGAACTTAAAAAAAAAAATATCCACTGGGTTTTGTGGGAAAAGAAAATGTTTTTGAAGTCAGTCCACAGTAAATAGCTGAAAAAGAAGACTGGGGCTGGATTTTTCCGTAAACATACTGAAAAATTAAGCTGCTTCTGTATACATATTTCTGACTTTGTGTAAATATACAATGAGGACATGTTTTAGTTTTTTGTATCTTAGTATGATCATAAATATTTTCTTTGAAATAAGTAATCATTTGATTACTAAATTAATTTTAGATTCTAAAAATAACCCCTTGGTCCCGATTCTCAGCGAAACTCCAGTGAAGTCTTTGCAACGATGCCAGACCCACCACACTTAGCAAATGCAGCTGCAACGGCCAAAGGATAGATCCAGGTACCTTCTCTTGGTTTCTTTATAGTTCAGTGACAAAATTGTAAATTTGGATGTTGCCCAAATGTAGAAGAAATAGCAAGATTGTTTATTTGAAATACTGTCTTGGGCCCAAATAGTGTCTTGTAAAAGAAACAAAACTGTTTACCTAAGAAAGGACAGAAGGTACATTTTATCCTCAGCAAATGTTACAGTAACAAGATTCAACTTGGGCAATGATGAGCATTGATGTACCTTGGTGGTGGGGGGTGGCGGCATAATCTAAAACAGAGCTAGTCAATTGCCATAAGGAAACTTGCAAACAATATCAGGGAATAAAACATGGGGTTAGTAATGGGGAACAAATTCATAGGAATTAGCTATAAGACAGGAGAGAGTCTGCAGAAAGTCATTGAGGAGGAACTGCAGAGCTTCAGGGATGTGAGGGACCCCACAGTTGGGCTTGGCAGCCAGCCCTCCTCTCCAAAATGGCCCTGGAGCAATCAGTATGTCTTTTTCTTGCTCTCCCCTCTGTATCTCCATTTCACAAAGCATTCGTCACCTTTCTGATATCTATGCTTCCCCCCACCAACATGTCATGAACACTGGAGAATATCAAAGAGATGCAAGAAAGATGCCAGAGAACAGGGTGGAGAAGCATGGAGGCAGGACGACAGAAGGAACACATCCACTGATCTTTTATATATCATTTTTTTATTTTTTATTTTTTTAAGATTTATTTATTTATTTTAGAGAGAGAGAGCATGAGTGGGAGGGGCAGAGAAAGAAGGAGAGAGACTCTCAAGCAGACTCCCCAACAAGCATGGAGCCCCATGTGGGATTCAATCTTATGACCCTGAGATCTCAACTTGAGCAGAAACCAGAAGTCTGATGCTCAACCCATGGCACCACCTAGGCACCCCTCTCATTTAGATTCCATCATAATCTTAGGAAGCATATGTGATTGTTTTGACTTTAAAGATGAGCACATGGACATTCAGTGAGGTTAAATGACAGGCCCAAGTTCTCATAGCCAGTTAAGTTTTAATATCGTGATTCTAGCCTGAAGTCCATCTACCATCTTCTCCAGCTTCTTGCTATCCTCTCTTGACTGGGCTTTCCTTTCCTTTCCTTCTAAGTTCTGGGGCTCTAATGTACAGCCTGGTGACTACAGTTAAAAATACTATAATGTATATTTGAGAGTTGCTAAAAAGTAGATCTGAAATGTTCTCACCACACATACACACACACACACACACACACACACACACACGCACACACACAAATGCTAATTGTTTCAAAGGATGAATGCATGGGGCGCCTGGGTGGCTCAGTGAGTTAAAGCTTCGCCTTTGGCTCAGGTCATGATCCCAGGGTCCTGGGATCGAGCCCCAAGTTGGGCTCTCTGCTCAGCAGGGAGCCTGCTTCCCCTTCTCTGCCTGCCTGCCTCTCTGCCTACTTGTGATTTCTCTCTTTGTCAAATAAATAAATAAAGTTTTTAAAAGAAAGAAATTAAGGATGAATGCATAACTAACTTTATTGTGGTATCCAACTTTGTATTACATAGGTTTAATTTACAAAATGTTATATGCCAACTATATATCAATACAACTGGAAAAAACTTTTTAATAAATTCAATAAAAAATAAATTTAATAAATTCAAAAAAAAAGAAGTAGTTACTTAATGTTTGGGAGTATTAGCTACCTCCTTTTTTCTGATTAGCTATTCCCTGTGTCATCACCCCTTCCCAGCCACTGTTCTCCCCTAAATAGACTACTGGATTCCATTGAAGTTTCCAAGATAATTGAGGATTTTGAGAATATGTACAAAATTTAAACATAAACATGCATGCTGGATCTGTCCCTATAGCATCTTTAAAAGTGTTCATCCAGTTTCTATTTAAACAACTTCCAAGGCAAATATATGAACACATTAGCAGGCAGCCACTAGTTCTGTTGAATATTACTCAGCTGTTCATTCATTCATTCATTCATTCAATCAACTTTTTAACACCTGTATGTTCTGAATGAAAATAACTGAGACATGTTTCACTCTGCAAAATATTCAATCAAGCTAAGAGAGGCTTATAAGTAAATGAAAGTTAAAGGGGCACCTGGGTGGCTCAGTTGGTTAAGCGGCTACCCTTCAGCTCGGGTCATAATCCCAGGGTCCTAGGATTGAGTTCCGCATCATGCTCCCTGCTCGATAGGGAGTCTGCTTCTCCCTCTCCCTCTGCCTGCTGCTCTGCCTACTTGTGCTCGCTATCCCTCTGCCAAATAAATGAATTAAAAAAATCTTTTAAAAAAAGTAATTAAAAGTTAAATTTTGCAACAAAAGCCATTACAAAAGTTTATGTAATATACTAGATACAAAATTTTATTTTTAGTATCTGTTATAGATGCCGATGATATCAAGGATTCTCACTTTTACCTAAAGTAGAAAATAGGAATGAAATAAAATAATTGTCCCAAATATATTCTCATTAACTTTTCCTGATATCAACCTTACTTGATGGATTAACATTAAAAAAAAGAAGAAGAAGAATATGTCAATCAAGAGGCTTGATGAGACTTTTAAGCAGTCTCGGAGACTGAATGTTGGCAGGACCTTTTATAGGGGCCATTCAAAGGAATCAATATGATTTTTGGCTTTTCTGGAAGACATATATCTGTATCTTTACTGTTACAATAGATACATTAGGCTATCTTAGCCTCCTATCATTAATTATTCAAATACTGTAATTAATTCCTTTTGTTGATCGCCTTTCAACCAGCAAACATCTGACAATTTGGCTTCCAGAGTGGCTTGCTCATGGGGATTGAAGATAAAACTCAGGTTAGTGTTATTATCTATTATATAATAGATATGTAATATCTATCTATAATATAGATATACTAGATTATATAATAGCAGGTTAGTGCTATTATTCCCTTGAGTAGTTATAGCTTTCACTGTAATTTAAGAGTCTGGCATCAGTGTCTTGAAACTTATCACAAGCCACTGTCCCACAGAGGGACCATCTCTGGAACAGTGACGTGAACAGGTTTTGAACATGAAAGCCTACGTTCTAAACCTTGTACACGGCGTGTTCCCTGAAGACATGCATGGAACACTCTGGAGCTAAGATTTCCACCACAGGGCGTTATCTGAGAAAGACCTGGAAACAACTGTAGTCTGTTCTCCCCCCCACCCTCCCCTATGATACTTACTAAATACAGCAATGATTCAGTGATGTATGAATAGTCTCATCATACAATATCATGGAAAATTGATTTTTCATGTTGATCTTATACTCATTAGCTTCCTGTCACTCTACATCAGTGGACATTGTACCAACACAGAGATCCTGTTTCAATGCAAGGACAACGCCAGTCATGGGAAGTAGGCAGGGGTCTGAGATGAGGATAAGAAAGGTTATAAAAGGTAGGGCACAGGTAGGCAGCAATAATAGAAGATCAGCAATAATAGAGAGTTAGGAGAGGCACAGATGGAGTGGACCTGCTCAGAAACTCCAGGATATCTAACTTGTTTGGCAGCAGAGACAAACACAGGGACTAGTCCAATCAATGAGTGAGTAGAGAAGGAGGGTCCAGTTATGCTGGAGACCATAATTGGCCATTAAGGAAGCCATGTGCAGATATCTATGTCATTGGTCATGGTTTCACAGACATTATGGAGTGGTAGTAGGTACTATAAGAAGTGAAACAGGATTATAATTCTTTATATTTATTATCCTCATGATTACCAAAGTAAAATATCCTTCAAAAAAATAAAGGAAATATTTATACAGAACTTCAAGATAAATGTAGTAAACCAAACACAAGATCTTGCAGATTTTTTCCTTCTAAATCCCACAAGTATTACATCAAAGAAACTGCAATGTTATAACCCCACCATGGTAAGGAGAGCAGACAAGGATGGAACAGCAGAGCAGAATTTTCAACAAAGTTTTGAAAGAAAGAAAGCGGAACTAGCGCACAGTTACCTTTTAACTTTCTTGGATTTGCTGTGTACAAGCAGATGAGGACAGCAGAAGGAAACTAATTTTTTTTTCCTCCTAAGTATTAAAATGAACCCAGGAACAAGAGTAACCAGTTATTTTTCAATGCAAGGAAATATGATGAGATCATACATAGGAGAATAGGCTAAAAATCTGTATAAGGAGTTTTTAGAAACCAGAGCCCCTCTGCCACCTGAATGAAGAACAGAATTTATTTCCTCCGAGATCTCTGGCTACTCCTTATACCTAGGAAAGAAAACAGAAGATTTTTATTGAGAAAAAGTGCCCACTGATACATTTAGAAGTGATTCAACAAAAATTATGCATCCGTTTATTCACAGTGAAGCCTATGAATCAAGGAGCTTTGTGAAAGCATAGTGATCTTAAAATAACCTTTTGTTTTTTTAGCAATTCAATCATAGTCATAAAGACATATTTCCTAACCATCTCAGGAAAGCCTCTAACCTAAAAGACAGACAAAAGCATAGGGAAGATAAATAAGAAAGGAACAAAAAATATCAAAAGTAGGAGATAACTTCAAAAATCAATCTGTTTATTTTCAAAAAGATATATACAAAGTTGAAAGACTATGCTATTTTTTAAAAAAAGTAACAGCATCAAAAAGAAAGCTCCTGAATTAAGAACTATGAGAGAAAACTGAAACAGTAGAGAATTGGAGGGTAAACTTGGAGAAATCTTCCAGAAACCAGAAAAAATATAAAGAGATGGAAGCTAGATGAGAAAATCAAAGACTCAATTCAGGAAGTCCACCATTCGGCTCAAATAAAGAATTCCAGAAAGAGGGGTGTCTGGGTGGCTCAGGCATTAAGCGTCTGCCTTCCACTCAGGTCACAATCCCAGCGTTCTGGGATCGAGCCCCACATTGGGCTCCCGGGGGCTTAGCAGGAAGCTTGCTTCTCCCTCTTCCACTCCCCTTGCTTGTGTTCCCTCTCTCTCTGGGTCTCTCTCTGTCAAATAAATAAAATAAAATCTTTTAAAAAAAATTCCAGAAAGAGAGAAAGTAGAAATAAGAAAAATTTCCATAACTGGTACATAATATTTTTCAGAGTAAAAGAACCACTAAATACCCAACATAGTAAATTAAAAAGACAGACAGAAAGACAGACAGACAGAAAGAGAAGATTCTCAAGAAGACACACCATTGTGAAATTTCAGAATGCAAAGGGCAAAAAGAATAAAGAATCCTAGACAAAAAAAAAAA
>CM052815.1:59881352-59908063 GCA_028533885.1 Nasua narica
CAGTAAAGGCTGTTCTGAGAGGAAAGTGTATAGCAATACAAGCCTTTCTCAAGAAACAAGGTCTCAAACACACAAAATCCCTAACCCTACACCTAAAGGAGTGGAGAAAGAATAGTAAATAAAGCCTACACCCAGGAGAAGAATAGAAATAATAAAGATCAGAGCACAAATCAATGAAATAGAAACCAAAAGAACAGTAGAACAGATCAACAAAACTAGGAGCTGGTTCTTTGAAAGAATTAATAAGACTGATAAACCCTTAGCCAGACTTATTAAAAAGAAAAGAGAAAGGACTCAAAGTAATAAAATCATGAATGAAAGGGGAGAGATCACAACCAACACCAAGGAAATACAAACAATTATAAGAACATATTATGAACAACTATATGCCAGCAAATTTGACAATCTGAAAGAAATGGACATATTCCCAGAGATGTATAAACTACCAAAACTGAATCAGGAAGAAACAGAAAACCTGAACAGACCCATAACCAGTAAGGAGACTGAAGAAGTCATCAAAAATCTCCCAATAAACAAGAGCCCAAGACTAGACAGCTTCCCAGGAGAATTCTACCAAACATTTAAAGAAGAATTAATACTTATTCTCCTGAAACTGCTCTAAAGAAAGAAATGAAAAGAAAACTTCCAAACTCATTTCATGGGCCAGCATGGCCTTGATCCCAAAACCAGACAAAGACCCCGTCAAAAAGGAGAATTACAGACCAATATCCCTGATGAACATGGATGCAAAAATTCTCACCAAGAT
Organism: Nasua narica; assembly: GCA_028533885.1. NCBI lineage: Eukaryota > Metazoa > Chordata > Mammalia > Carnivora > Procyonidae > Nasua > Nasua narica. The sequence continues at coordinate 59,882,119 of CM052815.1, forward strand.
ACTAGCCAATAGGATCCAACAGTACATTAAAAGGATTATTCACCACGACCAAGTGGGATTTATTTCTGGACTGCAAGGTTGGTTCAACATCTGCAAATCAATCAATGTGATGCAATATATTAATAAAAGAAAGGACAAGAACCATATGATACTCTCGATAAATGTTGAAAAAGCATTTGACAACATACAGAATCCTTTCTTCATCAAAACTCTTCATAGTGTAGGGATAGAGGGTACATACCTCAATATCATAAAAGTCATCTATGAAAAACCCACAGTGCATATCATTCTAAATGAAGAAAAGCTGAGAGCTTTCCCCCTAAGATCAGGAATACAGCTGGGCTGTCCATTTTCACCACTGCTATTCCACACAGTACTAGAAGTCCTAGTCTCATCAATGAGACAACAAAAAGAAATGAAAGGCATCTGAATTGGCAAAGAAGAAGTCAAACTCTCACTCGCTGCAGATGATATGATACTTTATGCAGAAAATCCAAAGACTCCACCCTAAAATTGCTGGAGCTCATATAGGAATTCAGTAAAGTGTCAGGATATAAAATCAACGCATGGAATTCAGTTGCATTTCTACATGACAACAAGACAGAAAAAAGAGAAATTAAGGAGTCAATCCCATTAACAATTGCACCCCAAACTGTAAGATACCTAGGAATAAATCTAACCAAAGAGGCAAAGAACCTGAACTCAGAAAACTATAGAATACTCGTGAAAGAAACTGAGGAAGACACAAAGAAATAGAAAAATATTCCATGCTCATGGATTGGAAGAACAAATATTGTGATAATGTCTATGCAACCTACAGTAATCTACACATTTAATGCAATCCCTATCAAAATACCATCAACTTTTTCCAAAGAAATGGAACAAACAATCCTAAAATTTACATGGAACCAGAAAAGACCCCAAATAGCTGGAGGAATGCTGAAAAAGAAAACCAAAGTTGATGGCATCACAATTCCAGACTTCAAGTTCTATTAAAAGCTGCAATCATTAAGACAGTATGGTACCAGCACAAAAACAGACACATAAATCAATGGAACAGAATAAAGAGCCCAGAAATGGACCCTCAACTCTATGGTCAACTAATCTTCGACAAAGCAGGAATGAATGTCCAATGGAGAAAAGACAGTCTCTTCAACAAATGGGGTTGGGAAAACTGGACAGCCACATGCAGAAAAATGTGCTTGGACCATTTCCTTACACCACACACAAAATAAACTAAAAATGGATGAATGATCTCAATGTTAGATCCATCAAAATCCTTGAGGAGAACACAGGCAACAACCTCTCTGACCTCAGCCACAGCAACTTCTTCCTAGAAACATTGCTAAAAGCAAGGGAAGCAAGGACAAAAATGAACTTTTGGGACTTCATCAAGATAAAAAGCTTTTGGACAGCAAAGGAAACAGTCAACAAAACCAAAAGACAACTGACAGAATGGGAAAAGATATTTTCAAATGATGTATCAGATAAAGGACTAGTATCTAAAATCTATAAAGAACTTATGAAACTCAACACCCAAGGAACAAATAATCCAATCAAGAAATGGGAAGAAGACATGAATAGATATTTCTGCAAAGAAGACATCCAAATGGCCAATAAACACATAAAAAAGTGCTCAACATCTCTGGGTATCAGGGAAATACAAATCAAAACCGTAGTACGATACCACCTTACACCAGTCAGAATGGCTAAAATTAGCAAGTCAGGAAATGACAGGTGTTGGAGATGATGTGGAGAAAGGGGAGCCCTCCTACACTGTAGGAACTGGTGGGAATGCAAGCTGGTGCAGCCACTCTGGAAAACAGTATGGAGGTTCCTCAAAAAGTTGAAAATAGAGCTACCCTATGACCCAGCAATTGCACTACTGAGTATTTAACCTAAAGATACCAATGTTGATTTGAAGGGGCACATGCTCCTGAATGTTTAAAGCAGCAATGTCCACAATAGCCAAACTATGGAAAGAGCCTAGATTTCCATCAACAGATGAATGAATAAAGAAGAGATATGGTGTGTGTGTGTGTGTTATTATGTACATATTACAGAAATATTATGTACATGTACAGAAATATTATGTACATCAAAAAACCCTGAAATCTTGCCCTTTGCAATGATGTGGATTGAACTCTAGGCTATTATGCTAAGCGAAATAAGTCAATCAGAGACAGATAATTATATGATCTCACTGATAGGAGGAATTTGAGAAACAAGACAGAGGATCATAGGGGAAGGGACAGAAAATGAAACAAGACAAAACCAGACAGGGAGACAAACCGTAAGAGACTCTTAATCTCAGTAAACAAACTGAGGGTTGCCTCAGGGGGTGGGTGGGAGGGATAGGGTGGCTGGGTGATGGACATTGGGGAGGGTATGTGCTATGGTGAGTGCTGTGAATTGTGTAAGACTGATGAATCACAGACTTGTACCCCTGAAACAAATAATACATTATGTGTTAATAAAAACAAAACAAAACACACAAACAAAAAAAGCACACAGTGACCCTTTGCTAATGTTAGATATCACTATTATTGTGTTAGGAATATTCATAAAATCTTATCAATCATAGATAATTAGGAAATGTATAATTCCCTTCATTAATAGAGAGTAACTGTACCCTTAAGTCTTTTGTAGCTTGGTTCCTTATGTACCAGCAAATTATTCTTTTGTCTGGACACACCAATCATTATTAGAGCCACTGGGAACCAGAAAATAAAGAAAAGAAATTCCATAAATCTCAAAATAACTGTTTAAACCACTTGTGCTAAATTTTTATATTTTGTGGAATAAGAGAATATTCTTGTCCATTTACACACAAGACTATGTATCTTGGTCCCCTGCATTCTCACAGCTCGGCAGATTGGAAAGGGTGTATTGGAAGGCAGATGGCTACATGAGGCCAGCACACACACCCGACAAATAACCAGTGCAGCTAGAAATGAAAAAGACCAAAACCAAATTTACCAGATTAGAACTTGATGTAATTATTAATTGTTGTAATGCTCATTTTGAGTCACTGGAAAAAAGTCACATTATAATCTATACTTTTAAGGAAGCATGAAGTTAAATAGTATGGAAAAAAGTCTTCCAAAAATGGCTGAAAACATTTGGTCAAATGGTAAAACTTTAGTTACATAGAAACTTCACCTTTATTACCCCAAATTACAGTGAGATGTCACTGTATTTGATTTGGGCAATGAAATCTTAACACATTGAGGACAAAGGTTTACAGAGTAAACTGTAACTTACCTGTTTATTAAATAAAAGAGTGATTGGTTGTTTCACCTGTGGAAAATTCTATTTGGGCATTACCTGGAATATAATATGATTTCTCTAAGTATAAACCAAATACCTGGAAAAAGGTATGCTTATGAAACGTTTCATAAAAACGATAAGAAAAATATACTCCTGGCAATTATGTGTGGAGGCCCATTCATTCAAAATTTATTTTACCAGGGTGTCTGGCAACTCAGTAGGCTAAGTGACAGACTCTTGGTTTCAGCTCAGGTCATGATCTCAGGGTCATGAAATCGAACCCCGTGACCTGCTCCCTGCTTAGTGCAGGGTCCACTTGGTACTGTTTCTCCTTTTGACACCTGTCCCTCTCTCTCTCTCTTCCCCTAAAATAAATAAATAAATCTTTAAAGATTGAAATTTTACTTTTTTTTGCAGGTTTCTGTAGGTTCAAATTACAATGGATTAAGTAATTGAACACCATCAAGTTACTTCACAGTGATTATAATGCATGAAAAACTTGATAGGACACTTTTTAGCCATTGTTTCATTTGATTTTCACATTACGATCACAATAATAATGATGGTAACAACAACAGCAGCTACGTGTGGAACACTGTTCTACAGTTTTATATGAATTATCTCACTTATTACTTTAAAATAATCCTAAAGGTCACTACCATTTTACCTAAGAAAAAACAGAATTAGGAGATTAGGTAACTGGTCACCCAGCTAATTATTTGCAGAGACTACAATTCCAACATAAACAATATCTCTTAAATCACAATGCACTATTGCTTCCCAAAACTCTTTAAGTGCTGGAATGTTTTTACTATGATCATTCTTAAGAAAATTAATCTCGGAGCAGTTAAATAATTTCCAATATTATTACTCAGCAAGTAAGCCCAGGATCAAACAGGCCTTTTGACTAGTGATTGCATGCTTTTGTTCTGTCCTTTTCACCTTCCCAGTTCAAGGATGCACGTTATGTTTTCAAATTCTTAACTCAAAAAAACCCACAAAAATAAATCCCCACAGCACAGCTACAAAGCTCCAAGCAAAGTAATCTCTAGGGTTTGTAGGTAAAACCTCCCTAAAAAACCAGAAATGCAGAAGCGAATGGGTAAACGACAGCGGGTACATTAGGGGCTCTCTAGCTCAAATGCCTGACTCACTCACTTTGAGGCTTTAGCTCGAACTCTGGAAGCACACTCTTTTCTGCATCTGATCCCAAATCATCTCTCATGAGCAGACAATTAACATCAAAGTATCATTTACATAAGGCAGGGACAGAGAACTGCTTATTATTTCGAGCCTGTTCCTCCCGCTGCAAATATGTCAAAAGGAATGCCACTCTTGAAGAGGAAATTTATAGTCTGAGGACCAGTTCAGAAGCAATAGGGAAAAAAAATCTAACATAATATAAAACATAATCCACCTTCTGTTCGTCTCTGAAGTCACTAGTTGACTTCCCAGGTGAATGGGATGGACAGAGCCACTGGTGGTCATTACGGCTGCTCAGGCTTTGGAATGATTCACAGCCCATCCTCCACTTACAGATCCTTATCAGACAGCCAAATCATAGACTCGCAAAAAACCAAGGCGGCTAGGAAGTAGGTTTCCATTTCTGAAGAGGTATTCCCCTACCATTCTATGTAATTAAGACAAAAAAGTAGGCTGCTCATTGAGAAGTCCACTGCGATATACTTCAATGTTTAATTATGACATTCATCACCATTTGCCTTTGACTAAGAGAAATCCTGCCATATTTCCAGAGGCAAAGAAATCCCAAGGTTCTATTAAACAATGCTTCTGGACTAGGTAAAAACAGCATGGACTCTGGCTATGTCTGGTTCGTTAAAGAGCTCTTCCCATGGCTGGACAGCAGGAGCCTTGCACTGTGCCATTAGCAGCAACAGTGGTGTGCCTCCGTCGCCTGTGTGCAGCTGTGTGTGGATGCATTATGAAATAAAGAATCCTTTCTCTGTGAAAGCCAGAAAGGAAACAAAAGAAGTTTCCAAATGCCCTATGCTTTCTCCTTTTCTTCCTCTATTCAGCTCTTCACAGGGGCAAGTGGGAAAGAAGGAGACACAAAATAACATTTCCAAAATATAATAATTGTCCTGCAGGTTAACCTGATTTTAAAAGTCTTTGATGACTCACTGGAAGAGAAAGAATTCTTCTATTTAAAGTGAATCCAATATTTGTAATATCATCTTTATCCTATTAGAGCTGCTTACCATGGAGTCAAAAGTTGCCTTGTGTTAATTTGTGTTATTTCATTACTGTATCACTTGTTTTGGTTTTAATGAAGAATTTTCATATGGAAATTAACCCTTTACCTTGTTATTTCTCCTTTTAAATTTTGAAGTTCGAAGCTAATTTTACTGTTTTTTGTTTTTGTTTTTGTTTTTCTTTTAGTTTCCCCAAGCATTTGTGGAGATCCTGTGTTCAGGTAACCTGGATTTGCAAGCTTTGAGGTATACTCCGGTCCTTGTTACACTGAGTGTACAATTGTGTAAGTACTTTAAGGAGTTCCTTTAGTTCATTTAATAATGTTTCCTAAAAATGTTATGTTAGGAACAGACAGTAGTTTTAAGCAAAGAGAACTCCTTTGCAACATTTCAACCTTAGATTATAAACTGGGTAGTGATTAGGATCACAGTTTACTTACTTATTTTTGTGTACATTTAGCCAAATACAAGTATACTGTTACATGTTTATTGTGTATTGTTCAATAGTTAGAATGGTTTGGTAGTCTGTCTCCTCCTAAAACTGAAAAACAAATACATACCTCTGAATCAAAGATTTGTTTTACTAACCAAAAGGTAAGCAATCTTAAATTTAAGTAACATTTGGCCAAAAGAAGGTTATCAAAAGAAGTCTACCACCCATGATCAACATTGCTTAAGACCAGAATGCAAGATGGATTTATAAAAACACTGAACATAAGCCGTATGATGGCAGAGAACGTTGTCTGTTTTACTTACTGATATATCACAAACCTCTAGAACGATCCCTGAGATAAAGTTGGCACTCAATTAAATATAAGTTGAATTTTTTTTAAGGTTTTACTCATTTATTTATTTGAGGGAGAGAGAGAGAGAGAGTGAGTGGGGGCAGGGGAGGAGTAGAGGGAAAGGGACAAGCAGACTCCTTGCTGCACGCAGAGTCAGTCACGGGGCTCAATCTCACAACACTGAGATCATGACCTGAGCCAAAATCAAGAGCCGGACTCTTAACTGCCTGAGCCACCCAGGTACCCCCAAATATAAGCTTAATTTATAGAATTTTTACCATTCTTTTCAATCCAGTTACAAATGCACAGATTTTTATGATCCAGTGTGTAGGGGGCTTTTTCACCTAGAGGGACTCAGAACTGCTCTGGACCTTGCCTTTCCTGACATCGATCTTTTTTTCACCTTTTCTTTATTTGTCAACCAACACCACACCCTTCTAATGACACCTCCATGGCTTAAATTAGCCAGAATTGGTTATTTTCAGCTTGCACAAAGACTCCTAAGAGAAATATTATTCTTATCACAATCAGTCTCAAAACTCTATCCAATAAACGAAATAATCCAGGATATTGTTGAAGAGAGGGGTGTGTGTGACTGTGTGTGTGTTAGGGAAAGTAGCTGCTTTTTGTTTTGATGTTGGACTTTTTAATGCCAACCAAATGGGATTATATTGCTTATAACCACCTGGATGTGAAGTGAGCAGCGTTACTGAATAATATTTAGTTATTGGTTAGACTTAGAGATGCGCCATATGGCTGCTCATTAATTGCTCATAATGATGCTTTACTACAAATAATTGAAGTAACCAGGCCTTGGAGCTCTCTTAATTTATTTGCCAACCACTCTATCCATTTTCCCTGATTCCTCTCCACACACTCACCCCGCTCCCTCACCCAGCCCATTCTTCCAGGCCAGAATTTCAGCCAGCCACAGGAGGAAGCAAACCCAAACAACTTCTATTTTTCCTGCTTATCCCTTTGTAAGGTAGCTAGCCATTTACCATCCAAGAGGTCAGTCTCACAGAAGGTCTCTGAAGCCAGGATACTTAAAAGGCCAGTATTCTTTTATGAGCAGAAAGCCCATGCAGAATAGCCACATGGGCTAAATCCTATGCTGCGGGATCGCTGTATTCTCTCAGAAATCATCAAAGGCTTTTTATACCAGAAAAGTAACTACAAAACCTGCTGTGAGCACACAGGCCGGGTTTTCCTTGAGAAATTGGATATTATTATCAATATCAGGACTTTTCAACAGGGGGTCATGACCCATTAGTGAGACTTAAAAATCAATTTAGTGGATTGAAGCCAGCATTTTGTTAAATGGTAAAGTTTTGGAATTAGATTCTGTTGCTCTGAAAAAAGAATCCTCATTTCATTTAAGCTTCACAAAATAGGCAAAACTGAAACAAGCAACACTTGCAAAATGTGCTGTGAAGTCAATTTTGTGGCCGATGTTACGGCTCACAGACATGGTAGCAATGCTGTGTGCCCTCCAGTGGTGCCTCCTTCTTGGAATGACCCTGGCCGACAGGGTGATAGGCTCATTTGTCCTTCTGTGCTGCTGAAAGAGTGAGCATGCTGTGAACATGTAAAGACAATAGTCAGTCGATCATCTTTGTACATCACCACCAAGGTTTTTGTGCCCTGGGGTAAGTACTGGACTGCCCTTCCTAGGTATGGAGCTGCAGGTGAGTATGAAGATTATCCCTTTTTTACAAATGAGGAAACTGAGGACCAAGGGGTTAGGTGACTTGGCTAATAAGCAGCAGAGCTTAGAGACCTTTGGCCACTGCAGCGCACTGCTTCTTCAGGAGACTGTGAAGGGGTCAAGCCTGTGACCTTGAAGCACAGCACCCTGTCTAGTCAACTGTGTAACAGTGTGCATCCTGAGCAAATGGTCATAGCTCAAGAGCAAAATGGGGGAAGGAGTGTGGATCCCAGATGTTTCTTTGCTCAGATTCTCTTCTTCCTGAAGATGATTTTTTTTTCAGCCTCGCCAAAAAGAACTGCCTTGTGAAGGGTAACTGTAATTTGATTTAGAAAGTTTTGCTGAAACTCTCTCACCTTTCTTTACTCCTTTGTGTAGTCTTCAAGATTTCTAACTCTATTGAATTTCCCGATTATCTTTTGTCTTTAAACTCCTCCATCTAATACAAAACTGGTTTGCTCTGACTTTGACTGTTTTCACTTATTAAATCTTCCATTTTTAATTTGCCTACTGAAGGCATTTGTCTATTACCGCTTAAAAAAATGCCATGACTTAATGACACCTAATAGGCTGCAAAAAAAATTAAATCTAAACTACTGAAAACAGTCAGCTTTTTAAAAATACAGATCATAAAATCACTCTCCAAGAATGCCCTGGAGAGCAAATTAGATAGATGGCTGCAGTTCAATAAAAACAACTTTGAAGTGTATTGGGACTGGGTTATTACATGCTTCTGCTGCGTACAGCCAGTGTATTTCCTCTTCACTGTAACTCGTAAGTTCAAGCTACAAATACTTCCTATTGACCTGAACTTCATTGCACTTCAGGTCTGTCTTGACTGCCTGCTGCCGGTAGTATCTGTTGCAGGGATTTGGTAAGGCTTTAGGATGACTCAGATTTTGATTCACATAGGCTATGTTTTACATTGGACAACTGGATTTTATTTTATTATATTATTAAGAGCCTAGAGAGGTAAGAAAACAGGTGACACAAGCAGCAGGGTGACAGGGCACAGGGTTAATATTTTGGGTCAGAAAGGAAAGGAGAGTCAGGTTCATATTGTCCAACTGGGGCTAGGATTGAAAAATGAGATGGAAGCGGGTCCCCATTTCAAGGTAAACATTCACTTGTTAGGCAGACCCTCTCATACTGCCAGTCACACTGTGCTATGGTTTAAAATGTGGGACCATCTGTCGGAGAGGCCAGAGAGCGCTGGATACACATGCTCCAACTTTGGAATCAGATGGACTGCGTTCAAATCATATCTCCATCAATTACTAACCGTGGGATTACAGACAGCTTGCTTATTAGCTTCCCTAAGCCTCGTTTGTAAAATAAAGATAACAATAGTGGGTGCTTCATAGACTGTGTGCAAATTAAATGAGCTTGGAGAAGTAAATGGTTTAATGCATGGCATATTATGAGGACTCAATGTATGTTATTTGAATATTGTGTTATCCCCCACGACCACCACCACCACTGCGCCAAGCCCAAGGTGGAGCTGTGGTCACAACAAGAAGTCCACTACAGGGAGGCAAGGCAGAGAGGTAGATGTAATTATGGAAAAGGCAGAGAAAGGGGGAGCTCAAAGAGGAGACATGTGTATGGGCTGCAGGTCAGACGAGGTGTGCGGTATGAGAGAGCACTCGCCCGACAGGCTGAGAGAAAAGAGCCCTGCTGGTTGCAGGTCACCCACGAACTGGTGAGACGGATGCCGGCAAGCCCAGGGGCTCTGCCTCTTGCTCAACTCAGAGAATGTAAAACCAAAGGGTTAGCTAAACACACTTCTGCTGCCCCATTTTTGCAGGTGGATATCATGGCACACACTTGCGAGTAAGTTACAGTCAGTGAAGGTGTGGAGAAGCAAGAAGCAAGGAAGAAGGACCACTGCAAGATGGAGAGAGAAGGGAGAAGGGGCTCAATACATCAGAGGATGGGCGATGTGGGAGGTCGAGAGAGAGATCCAGAAGAAAAATAATAAAAATTGAATGCAATTTCCCCCATTTTCTTTAATACAAGAGCATTTGTAAGAGGAATTCTCCCAATGGGCCCATTGAGAGTAGTTCCTCAAATACCTGAAAGTATGTAAGGAGCTTGTACTAGTAGCCTCCCTCATGAAACATAAAACAGTTCTCTGGGTGTTAGATACAGCATCACCCACTGGCCTTAGGTTAAGCCACACAAACACACGCACACACACACACACATTTCTGCAAAATACATTAACCCTAAAAAAAAAAAAATACATTAACCCTAACCCCAATCAACCATCCTTATCTAATATTAGACTTAATTGCTTAAATTGAAATTGTTAAAACTTCTAGTTAATTAAAATTTTTATATAAATACAAATAGGATTTAACGCATATCAGCTGGCAGATTCTAAATAGAGGTTAGTAAACAGCATTTTAAAATATTCTCTCACGAAAATAACTCTAAATAATTCCTTAGTCCCATAACATTCTGTTGAAAAGTATCTCCCTGGGAGAATAGCAATATTAAAATAGTAATGTGCTCAACCATTTGTCTTTTTTCCCCTTTGACTTGTTCCTCTCTCACACAAAATGAAATAGCATTAAGAACATCTTAAAGTTTTTTTCCTTAGCTTGCATTGTATTTTCTTATAATTGTATATATATGTGTATATAAACACTGTGTATGCATGTGTGTATATTTTTTAAACCACTCAACATTCATGCACTCTCCATCTGGTATCAAATATTTGCAGATACACCCTTCTTGACTCTACAGACAACATGGGATCCAAACCAAATCAAAGTAGAACATATGAACCAGGCTTAGGAAAATCAGCACATCATGTGACCTCCAGGCAATTCTTGTCCATTAACGAGCATATGTTGTAATCAGATCCTCTGAGATACAATGAGAATTTTGCTTGGACATTTGAACTTGAATAGAATACTGTGAACATGTATGGTCATCTTGCCTCCATTAAAGAAACTCTGCGAGAGAAGTGAGCTAATACAGAGAAAACAGGCCTGAGAGATGGAGCGAAAGATTAACTGATTCCTGTTTCTACCATTTGAGCCCTTACATAAAATCTGAATGAGGCCAATCTTACCTTTAAATTTTTAACATACTCACTTTTTGCTTAAAAAAAGGACTGTTATTTTTAAGAGATGAATATCTATATAAATGAGATAAAATGGACACATTAACCTTAACTAAGGAGAATAATTATTTTCTCATTGGAAAATATACTGAATTCTAACATTAAATCTGTGAATGCTCATACACACATGCACACACACATCCATACACACATACAAAGTGGGCTGACTTTGAAGTTGAAAAAACCCTGTGATATTTTTTATTTCAAGCACCAGTGACATTTTATTCTTTCGCACTAAAGCCTTGATGTGGTCTATTCTTTTTTTCAAACTACCTTTTCACAGATATTCCTAGTTCTTAGCTTACCAATGACAATTATAGCATTTTGAGATATTCAAAGCATGGCCCTTCCAGCATATAAAGACCTCAGGTTTCAGGAACCTAAATTTTCAGTTTGCCTTTTTATTCAACAGTCACTTTATTTTTCCAGTGATATTTCCTTTGACAGAAACAGCTCAGACTTTATTTCTATCCAGTTTTTTTAGCCAAATATTTTTCAGGTGGATCACAGGGATTGCTGGCCTCAGATGAGAAAATTGCTCATTTTAAGGATGATCACAAGAACAATTTTCATTTACAGAGGATTTTCTCTCCAAAATTTAGTATCTCTCTAAATGACCTCTCTCTGGTGAATAAACCCAGCTGGTATGTCCAAGTATATCTGTGAGAAAACATGAACATTTATTCAGATTTGTGGGGGTGTCCCCAAGCACCCATCCTTGGCCTTCTTTCTCTTACTATATGTTTCTTTCTGGATAATCTCATCTATTGTCATGGCTTCAACTATAACCTAAATGCAGATGACATGCAAATACACTTATCCTGCTCACTGTCATTTTCCAAATTCAGTTCTGAAATTTCTGGGGTGTCTCAGAGTATGCAAACCCTTAGCCAGACTCAACAAGAGAAAATAAAAAAGACAGACCTCCAAAAAATAAAATCAGAAAAAGAGAGGAAAAGCCAGTACTGACACCATAGATATACAAAGGATTATAAGGGAAAACTATGAAAACTTATGTGCCAACAAATTGGACAACCTAAAAGAACTGGATAAATTCCTAGAAATACACCGCCTTTCAAAACTGAATCAGAAAGAAATAGAAAATCTGAACAGACTAATTACTAGTAATGAAATTAAATCAGTAATAAAAACAAACAAACAAAAAACTACCCAAAAGTCAAAGTCCAAAACCAGATAATTTCACAGGGAAAGTTCACCAAGCGTTTAAAGAAGAGTTAATACCTATTCTTTTCATACTGTTCCAGAAAGAAAGAAAGAAAGAAAGAAAGAAAGAAAGAAAGAAAGAAAGAAAAAGGTGGAAAGCTTCCAAATACACTCTACGAGGCCCACATTACCCTGATATCAAAGCCAGTATCAGCCACCACAAAGACACCACAAAAAATTAAACTAATGATGAATATAGATGCAAAAATCCTCAACAAGCTATTAGCAAAGCACACAACAATTCATTGAAATGCTCATTCATCACAGTCAAGTGGCATTTATTTCAGGGACACAAGGAAGGTTCCAATATTCACAAGACTAAATTGATTCAAAGCTGAAGTCATCATCTTTCTAATAAAACCTCTCTCTAGGAGTCAGGCAATGTATTCATTTTCTAGAGCTTCAAAGTACCACAATCTGTGTGGCTTAAGCAATAGAAATTGATTTCCTCATAATTCTAGGGGCCTGAAGCCCAAGACCAAGGTGTTGACAAGTGTGATTTCTTCGGAGGGCTCTCTCCTTGGCTTGTAAATGGCTCTCTTCTTCTGATGTCTTCATACAATCTTCCCTCTTTGTGTGTCTGTGTCCTAACGAACTCTTGGTTTAAGGATATAAGTCATATTGGATTTGGGTCCACCCCAATGACCTCCTTTTAACTTAATAACCTAGTTAAAGATTCTATATAGTTCTCAGATACACGGGGTTAAGGCGTCAACGTACAAATTTCGAGGGGATGAAATTTGACCATAACAGGCAAAGTAACAGGATTTTTTTTTTCTGAGTCAAATACCTGAGAATAGTGGTGGATCAAGGGCAGGGTGATTGATATACCATCTCAGGTACAGTCAATTATGGGGTGCCTTATATGGAGAGAATTTAAGGATAATAGTACACCTGACTAGAAGCTGATTTTTTAAAGATTTTATTTATTTATTTATTTATTTATTTATTTATTTATTTATTTATAGCAGTAGGAGAGGGGGAGAGGGAGAAGCAGAGTCCCCACTGAGTGGGGAGCCAGATGTGGGACTCGATTCCATGACCCTGGGATCATGACCTGAGCCGAAGGCAGACACTTAACTGACTGAGCCACCCAGGTACCTAAGAAATGGATTTTTTTTTATCACCCCCCCATCTGCTGGCAAGTCTGAATGTCAGTGATAAAATTCTCTTCCCTCAAAAGGTTTTTCTAAGTTCTAAATAATGGTTATTCCTGAGTTTTACTAATATATGCTCAAGATTCAAACTAGCCTATTTAATGACATACTATAATGAACATTTTATTCTTCAGAGGAATTAATCTGAGAATCTCCAGTAACACAGTTGACTCCCAACATGTGTAGACACAGATACACTTGCTTCTTTCAAAAGTAACTTTAAATGAAATCATATGGTATTTGTCTTTCTCTTATTGATGTCACTTAGCATAAATACTCTCTAGCTCCACCCACATCATCGTGTCATTGCAAACAGTAAGATTACATTCTTTCTGATGGCTGAGTAATATTTCATTTTGTGTGTGTGTGTGTGTATATATATATATATATATATATATACCTCACATCTTCTTTATCCATTCATCAGTCGATGGACATTTGGGCTCTTTCCATAATTACTGAATGGCTAAAAGCCATCAAGCTCACTTCAGGCATAATGCATATCCCCATTTCCTATGACAATACATAGTCTTGCATTAAAACAGTAGGTTACAATAAACAACACTAGCAGAGTGATTGAAAAAAACAAAGCAAGACAACTTGGGTGCTGCTGTTCTTTCATTAGAATGCAATGACCACTTGGAGTTCTCATTTGTGTTAGAAGTTTAAAATATTGAAATAAGTGTGAATTGGCTAGTGTAATATTTTGTCTGGAAAATGCAAACAATAAATATTTAGTAGAAATATATAAAATCTCTTAAGTTTAAAAAATGACTTTAAAATTTAAATGTATTCTTTTGTCTGTTATTTTCAAAGTACGAATCAAGATAGTAATGATGTATCAACTGTGACATGATTATTACTAAAAATGATTTTGTTACATAAAGAAGGGAAAGTTTAAAAATTATCTGCTCTGTGTGGCAACAATTCCAGAGCTGTAAACTGTCTGGGAGACATTCATGATCCATCTCTTATTCTCCTCCCCTCACCATTTAATGAGCCATTTGTTCTTTTGGATCTTGTCTACAAATCTTGTCTGATTTCTCCCTTCTTCTGTATTCCTACTCCATTGGCCTTATTTCAAGCCCCTACCACTTTTTGTTCAGACTAATGTTCTTCTGTTTGGTCTCCTGATCTTAAGTTTCACCACACATAATCATTGAAGAGAAGTGGCATGATGATGTTTTGCATTTCAAGGTTAGGTGAGCGATTGTTTGGAGGGTTGTGAGAGTAAATATGAATAAATACTTAAGGGACAATAGTAATAGTTTAAGAAGGAGATGACACTGCTTTGGGCCAGGGTGGTAGCAGGAGAGTTGGAGAGATATGGACAATGGAAGAAGTTTATAGAAAATCATATATGTTTGGAGAGATATGGACAATGGAAGAAGTTCATAGAAAATCATATACGTTTTCTAAGGCTTCCATGACGAAGTACCAGAGACTGAGTGTATATATAAATTTATGTTTTCAGGGGTCTGGTGGCCAGAAGTCTGAAATCAAGATATTAGCAGGTTTCATTTATGCTCAAGGCCTCTCCTTAGCTTGTAGATGGCTCTTTTTTTCCCTGTGTCTTCACATGGTCTTTCCTCTGTATATGTCTTAAGTTCCTCTTCTTATAAGGACAACAGTCATATTGGATTAGGGCCCAAGCTAATGGTGTCGTTTTAATTTGACTACCTCTTTGAAATCTCCATCTCCAAATACAGTTACATTCTGGTGAACTGGAGGTTAGCACTCAAACATAAAAATTTGGGGGGAGGGGGGCACCTGGTGGCTCAGTTGGTTGAGCATCCAACTCTTGGTTTTGGCTCAGGCCATGATCTCTGAGTTATGAGATCGATCGAGCCCCACGACCAGCTCTGCAACTCAGTGCTGAGTCTGCTTGAGATCCTTTCCCTCCTCTCTCCCTCTCCCGCTGCTCTTTCCCTTGCTCACACATGTTCTCTCTATATAAAATAAATAAAATCTTTAATTTTTTTAAAATTTTTTAGAAAACTTGTAGGGAAAACAATTCAGCCAATGACAGAAATATACTTCAGAAGCCTACCAGACAATAAAGACTACCAGAAGCTGTGCATGAAATGCACTTACATGGTGTCTGGAATGCAGGGAGCTGCTCAGCAGATACCGTAATAATGTCACATGTCTCAGACATAACAAACCTCATGTGAATTTCAAATCATGCCAGGCTCTCTCATATGTCCAGACTTCTAATTCAGGCTCTTCTTTCTGCCTAGATTGTCCTCTGGCTCCCATTCACCTTCAACTTTTTTTTTCCCCCACTGGGCTCATATTTATCAGGTAATACCCAGTTCCAACATCACTCCCTCCTTGAAAATCTTTCCCTCTTCTCTTCTTACCTTAAAAATGTATCACTCTTTCCTTTACAAATCTCTTGTAGCTGGTATGCATATATAGTGACTAATTTTATCTGGTGGCATTGTGGTAATTATTATAAATGCCTAAATCTTCTAAATCTCCAGCTTCTATAGTCAGAAGTTGTGTCTTTCTTACTTTATTGGCCAAAATCTACCAACATGCCCTGTACACAGTAGTCACTCAATAAATGTTTGTTAGATGAAGTAACATACTAAGTACACATATAAAGCTATTATATATACAACAGCTTGCATCTTTGCAAAGTACTTTTATGTATAAAGTCTTCTTTGAATCCTCAATAAGGACAGTACAGAGGAAGAGCAGTATAGTACAGGGGACAGCTAACTGGTCTATAAGGCCAAATTTATCCCACCATCTGCTTCTCTAAGGCCCCTGAGTGATTTTCTTTTTTCTTTCTTTCTTTCTTTTTTCTTTTTCTTTTTTTTTTTCTTTTTTGCAGGTGGGGAGGAAGGGACTTACTTTTTAAAAAAAATATTTAATAAACTTTTTCTTCAGAATAATTTTAGATTTACAGAAAAGTCACAAGCATATCACAAAGTGCTTCCATATTCTCCACACCTAGTTTCCCCTGTTATGAGCATCTTGCATTACTAGGGTATGACTGAGATAACTAATACCGAAACATTATTGTTAACTAAAGTCAGTATCTTGTTAGGATTTCTTTAGTTTTTCCCTAATGTTTCTCTTTCAGAATCCCATCCAGGATCCATATTACATTCACTCATCAAGTCTCTTTAGCTCCTCTTGGCTGTAACAGTTTCTCAGACTTTTCTTGTTTTTGATGACCTTGACTATTTTGAAGAATACTGCTCTGGTATTTTGTAGAATGTTTTGTGATTTAGATCCAGTTTTCCTCATAGTTAGATAGGGTTTATAGGTTTTGTGGGGGAAGGACATAAATGGAGAGTTTCATTCTCATCGTATATCAAAGGTGTTGAAAGGCTGGTTGCTTAACTTTCCACTGATGATCTTAACTTTGATCAGCTGGCTGAGGTTAAAGAATGGTTTTTACATTATTAAAGGTAGGGAAAAATTAAGTGTCTGTAAATACATTTTATTGGAACTCAGCCATGTTCATTTATTTGCACGTTGCCTATGGCTTCTTTGACATTTCAATGATAGTGGTGAGAGTTGCAAAACAGACCCATAGACCTCAAAGTCAAAAATACCTACAGTCTGGCCCCCTGGTAGAGTGGAAGAATAAATGGATTGACTCAGACACACTTGGGTTCAAATCTCAGCTCTGGCATCACCATCTATCTACTTGACATGTGGCCAGTTACTTAATATCTCTGAAATGTAGTTTCCTCATCTGCGAAATGGGAGCATCAATACCGTTTTCAAGATTATAATGAGGATTATAGATGTTTATAAATATGTCAATAATTAGTATCTATTACTCATCAAATAGATGTTATTATCCCCCATTAAAGAAAAAAACAGATTCAGAAAGGTAGAGTGATTAGCATACCCCCGAGAAAATGAACAACTGGAGTTCCAGCATGGTGGTGGTGTTGTTTGCTTCTTGTTTTTTTTTTTTTTTTTTGTCTTTTGATTTTTTAATAGATGCTTCAGCAGATAATACCACAAGCTTTAAGCCCAGACACCTCAATTCAACTCTAGATTCTGGATCCTGCCAACCTTCTGTCTTGGGGCAAGTTAGTCTTCCTCCCTGAGGTTGAGTTTCTTTATCTACGAATGTGGCTAACACATAAGATTTATTAAAGAAGACTGATGTGACGATCAGCTAAGGTCAGGTATATAAATTCTCTGTCACATAGGATGGAGTCAATAAACAGGAGTTCGATTTTTCACAACACCAAGCTGCATTTATGGCAATAGCAAGCTATCTGAATAGTGCTTCAAGAAAAACATTAAAAAGAAGGCAAAAATTCCAAAGGCAAAAAAAAAAAATCAATAATCCTCTGCTTATGTCTTATTTGGAATTATCTGCTTTATACATTTTAAAGATTTTATTTATTTATTTGACACAGAGAGGGAGAGATCACAAGTAGGCAGAGGCAGGCAGAGAGAGAGGGGGAAGCAGGCTCCCCGCCAAGCAGAGAGCTCAATGCGGGGCTCGATCCCAGGACCTGAGATCATTACCTGAGTCGAAGGCAGAGGCTTTAACCCACTGAGCCACCCAAGCGCCCCTGGTTTATACATTTTTCTATGAGCCCAGACATCAGGGTGACTATCAGGTCTAAAGCATGGAGGCCAGGGAAATGAATGGGATGCAGCCCCTAGCTGCAGGAGTTATGAACTTGAGTTGATTACAGTATAGATTGAGGACGCATACTTCCTGTGAATTAAGAAATCCATAACTGAGATATGATTATAAATACATTTCTTCATGTGAGATGCTCAGCTTCTTTGAAGCACTTCACAATTCCCATTGGCCTTCCCTTCTCTGAGCTCACCTCTAGATTATCCATGTAGCATGAAGTCATTCATACATATGCATGCTCTTGCAAATTCTTCTTTAAACCCATAATTGCTTTGGAGACAGCCCCATCATGGTTAAGAAGTTAGCTTTCAGAGTGGGTCCTAGAGAAGCTTTTTGTTTTATTTCTGGATCCTTTGTTGGCCTGAGTGATGCCATCAAGACATTGTGGGGGCTTCTCTTAGATGGTGCAGACATTTTTTTAGATGCTCATCCAATATTAAAAATATTTTGAAAAGGGTAATATCTTACAATATTATAAGTAGTCCATGCAAAAAATTCCTATTTCGTTTACTTTGATCAACAAAATAGGAATTCAATGAACTTTTAACTCTCTCTCACTCAATGTGCAGAGGGTATACTTCTTTAGGACAAGAATGTGATCAGTTTCCCTCTCTCTTTTATCCCCATGCTCAGAACAGCTCTTGCACATAACAAAAACTCAACAGATATTTACTAAATGATCACCTATATGGCAGCCAAAAGAAAAGACTTTCAGTGCCCAATGATTACTGTATGACTTAATCATCATACTCTCATTTTCTTTCCCTTTTTTTTCCTTCTCTGAATATTTAGAATACATATTCTGTGCCATTCCAGATACTAAGTGTTGGAATACAGTGATTACCAAAATAGATATTGGCCTAGCCTGTATAGATATTACAGCACGTGGGAGGAAAGAGACAAAGGTACATTTACAATATAACTCGGTAAATGCTATGATAGGAAGCATAAGGTATAGGAGATGAACCTACTGCAAACTCAGAGGTAAAGAAACGTTTTCCAGAAGATGTGACTTAGCTGAAACATAAAGAATGAGTAGAAGTATAATCTGAACACAAGTTGTAACCTGACATGGCCCAGTTTCTTCATGGAATCACAATCAGAAATTGTACATAGTACAGCCCATCAACAAAAAGTTATTAAAAATACATTCTAATCTGTACTTACATCTCACAAAGAACATTAACATAGTCTAGTTTCTTATGTATAGCACATATCTCAAAATACACTATGCTCTCCTTCCCAATTCTGCAATCTCGTAGTACCTACAAAGCTATATAAACTTAAAAAAAAATAGGGGCACCTGGGTGGCTCAGTCAGTTAAACATCTGCCTTCAGCTCCAGTCATGATCCCAGGGTCCTAGAATCAAGTCCCGCCCGCATCTGACTCCCTGCTCAGCAGGGAGCCTGCTTCTCCTTCTACCTGCTCTGCCTGCCACTCTCTGTGCTTGTATTCTCTCACTCTCTCTCTCTGACAAATAAACAAAATCTTAAAAAAAAAAAAAACTTACAAAAATAAACTCTCCCTTCAACATCAGATTCTCCATTGCTTCTATGTGCATGTGTCTCAGGCTATACTCCATTCTCCAACATAACTGTAAGTTTCTCAGCAATTTCTACTTCTACCACCAGCAATGCGGGGTCGTTTCTGTAGATTCATGACCAGCCCAGCCTGGAAAAAAAGAGTTTGTGTTAAACTCTGCAAAGTATGATTCCTCTCTTGCTAAATGAGATTACTTACTTACTTAATTACTAATTAATAAAACTAATTTCTAATTCATAAAATTGCCACTATCATTATTGGAGTTAGTCTTGTGAATGAAAGGCGGTAGATATTGGAGGAATAATCCAAACAGAGGAATCATTTTGGGGTGCCTGAAGTATGTCAGTACAATGAGAGCATAGCATGTACAGTACAGAGGGACAAGAGAGGAGATGAGGGACACAAGTAGGGTCCCTATCATTTGGGCCATATTAATTGTGTTTTAACAAATAAAAAAAACTAGAGGAGATTAAGATTTTTCTATCACTTTCAACTGATAGCCATTAGCCTCCTTAGTGAATGTTGTCCTGTATCTTCTAACTTAATCTCGTCTGTGAAAAGTTTTAAATCCAAGTAGTAGAAAATTATAAATACATGAAGAGATGTCCTTATCAAACACTGTGAGCAACAATATCTCAGCCAGCCGCGATCAGCTGTGGCCTCCTCTGGCCTCCCGTCTCTGGTGTCTACTTTCTTCTCAGCCACATTCCTTCTATGCCAGCTTCTCTACCGCAGAGAACTACACTTTCTGTGTCTATTCCAAAGTACCTTCAAGGAAATGGTGATAGTTGACAAAATGAGCGTTTCACAAATGAACTGAGCAAAATTAACCCAAATATAAGTTACATCGTTAGGATAACTCAAAGGTATTTATAAACACGAAAAAGCTCCTTAACAGTTTACAGTGTATGCTCTGAGTTCAAGGACACCAGCCCACGGTATCTGTCTCATGGTCTATGCATCATGTCTCCCACTTATACTTCCACTTTGATGTGTGTGTGTGAGTACCCCGTGTGTACTAAGGCTCTATTTCTACCAAACAGCTAACCCCAGTCAAGTGTCCTAAATGCAGTTTCCTCACCTATAAAGTGCAGATAACAACACCATCTTGGTGGTAAGGGCAGAGTGAAAGACTATTGTGATAATAATTGTAGTACGTGAAATGCCTGGTATAGGAATTGAACTAAGGAATGCTCGGGATATGCTAATTCTCTTCCCTTTTCCTTTTTTGACAAGTGGAAGAAGCAAATTCAACTTTTTGTCGCTGCTTCATTCTTGGAAAAAAGAATAAAAATCTGACCTTGATCTTCACCATAGGGTATGGCAAGAGGTCTGAATGGATACAGTGCTATGGAAATGCCAACTCTTCCATGGCGCAAACTGTCACCTGTCTGGATAGCACACATTAAAGGAATATATTGTCCTAAAATGCCACCTTTCACCTCCACTGTCAATTCTGAGTATCCGTTGACCTCAGAATCTGTGAAGGCATTCTCATCCATCCGTCCATCTTGTTGGTCCTTAATGGATTTGTGAGAGGCCACTAGCTGGAATTCAGCAAATGCAAAGCTTCACTTAGGCTCCTAAAAGGCCAGGCAGAAAGTCCAAGAGAACAGAGGGTTCTCCAGTTCTCTCATCTGCTCTGTACCGGGCTATGATTCACGTCACCCAATTCACCCAGTGTTGTATAAACATAAGACAAAGACTTCATAGGAATTGATCTGTGTTGTAAAACATGGGTGGGACTTTGAGAGCAGGAAGAACATTCTAAATAGAGGACATGCGGTGAACAAAGGCCTAGAGGCAGAAGAAAACACAACATTATCTTGAAACAAGGATTAGCCTAATATAGAACACATTGTGCAGAGCATCTGTAAGTTTATACAGAGGGGAGAGAAATAGAATGGCTATTCTGAAAAAGAAAAACAAAATGAGAGAAATCAAACTACATGATTTTAAGACTTACCATAAAGCTACAATAATTAAATCAAGATAAGACAGTTAAGCTTTGCTAATAGATCAATAGGAGAAAATACAGTGTCCAGAAATATACCCATAGAAATACGGCCATTTAAACTTGCACTTAAGTGCAAAAATAATTCAACTGAGAAAATATAATCTTTTCAATAAATGGTGTTGGAACAAATGGTGTCCATATATAAAAAATGAACTTTGACCTAAACTTCATACATTTTATAAAGTTGAACTCAAATCATAATTCTAGATGTAAAACATAAAGTTATAGGACACTCAGAAAAAAATAGGAGAAAAATCTCTGAGACGTGGAATTAGGTAAAGAATTCTTAAAAATGACACAGAAAAAAACTGATGAACTGACCTTTACCCAAATCTAAAGCTTTGGGTCTGCCAAAGATACTTAGCGAAAGAAGGGCAAGACACAGATTGGGTGAAAATATTTGCAAATTACACATCCAACAATGGACTTTATCTAGAATGCATAAAGAATTTTTATTTATTTTTTATTTTTTTTATTTTTTTAAGATTTTATTTATTTACTAGAGAGAGAGAGACTGAGAATGAGAGGGGAGAAGGTCAGAGGGAGAAGCAGACTTCCCGCAGAGCCGGGAGTCCGATATGGGACTCGATCCCGGAACTCCAGGATCATGACCTGAGCCGAAGGCAGTCGCTTAACCAACTGAGCCACCCAGGCGCCCCGCATAAAGAATTTTTAAAACTCAATAAACTCAATAATAAGATAACAAACAACCTTATCAAAAATAGGCAAAGATCCTGAACTTCACAAAAGAGAATATAAGTATGGCAAATAAGAACTCAGAGCGTTCAACATCATTAGCCATTAGGACAATGCAAATTAAGAGCCATGGTTTGTTGTTGTTGTTGTTGTTGTTGTTGTTGTTGAAGTAGGCTCCACACCCAGTATGGAGCCCCACATAAAGCCTGAATTTATGACCCTGAGATCAAGACCTAAGCTGAGATCAAAAGTTGGATGCTAAAATGACTGAGCCACTAAGTCAAGCAGAGAGAGTCAATTATCATATGGTTTCACTTACATATGGAGCAAAAGGAAAAATATGGAGGATATTAGGAGAAGGAAAGAAAGAGTGAATTGGGAGAAAACAGAGGGGGAGATGAAACATGAGAGACTGTGGACTCTGAGAAACAAACAGGGTTTTGGAGGGGAGGGGAGTGGGGGGTTGGGTGAGCCTGGTGGTAGGTATTGATGATGGCATGTATTGCATGGAGCACTGGGTATGGTGCATGAACAATGAATCTTGGAACACTGAAAAAATAAAATAAAAATTAAAAAAAAGTTGGATGTTCAACTGACTGAGCCACCCAGGCACCCCTAAAACCCACCGTTTTAATTGCTATACTACCATTATTAGAATGGAAAAAATAAAAATACTAAAAATAGCACATGCTGACAAAGATGCCAAACAACTGGACCTTTCCTACATTTTTGGTGAGAATACAAAGTGATACTGCTGATAATTTTATGTGTCAACACGGATGGGCCATAAGTGCCTAGATACTTGATCAAACATTATTCTGGATGTTTCTTTGAGGATGTTATTGGATAATATTAATGTTTAAATTGCTGACTTGAATAAAACAGATCTCTCTCCATAATGTGAGAGGCCCTCATCCAATCAGTTGAAGGTCTTAGTAGAAGAAAACTGACCTTCTCAGAGCAAGAAAAACTACTGCCAGTGGACTGCTTTTGGATTCAAACTGCAATTCTTCCCTGCGTCTCCAGTCTGCTGGCCAAGCCATCAGATTTTGGACTCATCAAATCTCCACAATCATGTGAGATGGGAGTCAATTCTTTAAGATGAAAGAAAGAAGAAAGAAAGAAAGAAAGAAAGAAAGAAAGAAAGAAAGAAAGAAAGAAAGAAAGAAAGAAAGAAAGAAAGACATATGCACATGTGCATACATATAGATGCATACGT
Organism: Nasua narica; assembly: GCA_028533885.1. Lineage (NCBI taxonomy): Eukaryota > Metazoa > Chordata > Mammalia > Carnivora > Procyonidae > Nasua > Nasua narica. The sequence goes on from CM052815.1 coordinate 59,905,714, forward strand.
TGTGCATGCATGTTCATATACATATGTATGTGTGCATATGTGTGTAGAATGCACATACATGTACATATGCATGCACACACAAATTAAATGCAAAAGAATGAGTGGTAAGTTTCTGAAAGTTTCGTTAAAGGAGCTGAGTGGTTTAGTCACTCATTTACCCAAACCATAGATACTTTCGAGATGACATGTGGACATACTCTTAGCAGCCAGGGGAAATAAAATTGTCACGGACATCAGCCTACCTTTCTGAAACTCAGAGTTTAAAGCTTCGAGCTATAGGAATAAATTACCTAAAAATTATTGACATTTTCACATAACCTCATACTTGTACTTTTGCTAAGACTTTGATCCTCCGCTCTTGTTCCTAAGCACCAAGAGTTAACAGGAGTCCTGCATGGCCATTAGTGAATGGGCTTACTTACATGAATAATGCAGCAGAAGAGACATTGCTATCTTCATCTCACTCTTCCACTAAGTCAGCTGCTGGCTTTAGCTGTCATTTCCAAGGACCACAAGATCCGCAAGGATTATGTACTCAGGACTTCCTGACAAATAGCACTGAGAATCAATAAAAAGTGATTGGTCATTTAGCATAACATCCCTCGGAATAATAGGAAGTTTCCCATTCGGTAACAGCTTGACTACGAGGCTCTGGCCTTGCAGGTAGCTTGTGGAGATGTATCTGAGGAGCCATGTCTTGGACGACTGGATCTGTTATGGGTCAGAGAGACAAGGATTTACTTTAAGACAGCAGACACTTGACATTGCCGGGGTGCTGTGATAACGAACAGCTGTGCGCAGCAGCTCTGCAGACTGACTGAATGGGCAGGCCCCTCCTTGGGTTTCCGAGCTGCTGGCTGGTGGGTGAATGCAAATTTTGAAGGAGAAGACTTTCATCTGCCTTTAAAACTTTTCAAAAACTCACTTCTTTCTTACCCTCACCTAGGCAGTGGGCTCACAAAAGTGAGAAATTTTTGAACAAGGATGATATGGGTGAATAGTCGTATTTTCTCAACATTCTGTTATTAGGAGAGACTCACTATTCCAAGTCCACTCGGGCAGATTTTCCCAGTCTCTAGTTCATTGCCAGCCTGGATGTATGAGAAAGCCCTTAGAGAGACAACGTGTTGAAATCCAAAGAGCAAAGGCTCTGAAATAAGAAACAGCTCTGATTGAATTCTGGCTCTGAGACTTGTGGATGTGGGAATCCTTGGGCGAGTTACTTTCCCCTGAGCTCAGCTGCCTCATATAAAGGAAAAATGGTGATATTGCCTTATAAGGTAGTTCTGAGTCTAAAAAAAATGTATATTAGAAGCGCTGTCGCATCAAAGGCATTCAACAAGTACAGATTATGACTGTTGTATTGAGGGTCATAACTGGATGATCCCAGCTTTTTTTTTTAATTATGTTATGTTAGTCACCATACAATATGATCCCAGGTTTTGCAAGGCACTTCCAGCCTGAAAGTGGTCCTAGGAAACAGGAGAGTGTTCCTTTGTGTGGGGCATCTCCTCTTTCTCTTAGACAACTAGGTGAACATATAACTGACTCCAAAAGAGTTATTCCATTTTCTCCAGGTAACCACTTTAGTGATATGAAATAAGAAAGTACTGTTCTTATTCAAGGATTTTTTAAATTAACATATAATGTATTATTTGTTTCAGGAGTACAAGTATATGATTCATCAGTCTTTTTTTTTAAAAAAAAGATTTTATTCATTCACTTGACAGAGAGAGAGAGATCACAGCAGAGCTGTGAGCAGTAGGCAGAGAGGCAGGCAGAGGGAGAGGTGGAAGCAGGCTCCCCGCTGAGCAGAGAGCCCGGCACAGGGCTCGATCCCAGGACCCTGAGATCATGACCTGAGCCGAAGGCAGAGGCCTTAACCCACCGAGCCACTCAGGTGCCCCTATGATTCATCAGTCTTACACAATTCACAGCACTCACCATAGCACATACCCTCCACAATGTCCAACACCCAGCCACCCCATCCCTCCCACCCCACTACCCTCCAGCAGCCCTCGGTTTATTTCCTGAGATTAATAGAGTCTCTTATGGTTTGTCTCCCTGTCTGGTTTTGTCTTGTTTCATTTTTCCCTTCCTTTTCCTATCATCCTCTGTCTTGTTTCTCAAATTCCTATCAGTGAGATCATATGATAACTTATCATATGATAAGTGAATCAGAGAAAGACTTATTTCACTTGGTATATTTCATTTGGCATAATACCCTCCAGTTCCATCCATGTCATTGCAAATGGCAAGATTTCGGTTTTTGGCTTTTTGATGGCTGCATAATATTCCGTTATATTTATCTATAGATATAGATATATATCTCACATTTTCTTTTTTTTTT
>CM052815.1:59908563-60082315 GCA_028533885.1 Nasua narica
AGTTTCATTCTTCTACATATAGTTGTCCAGTTTTCCCAGCACCATTTATTGAAGAGACTGTCTTTTTTCCACTGGATATTTTTGCCTGTTTTGTCAAAGATAATTTGACCATAGAGTTGAGGGTCCATCTCTGGGCTCTCTATTCTGTTCCACTGGTCTATGTGCCTGTTTTTGTGCCAGTACCATGCTGTTTTGGTGATCACAGCTTTGCAGTAAAGTTTGAAAACAGGCAATGTGATGCCCCCAGCTTTGTTTTGCTTTTTCAACATTTCCTTGGCAATTCGGGGTCTTTTCTGGTTCCATACAAATTTGAAGATTGTTTGTTCCAGCTCTTTGAAAAAAACTGGTGAAATTTTGATCAGGATGGCATTGAAAGTATAGATTTCTCTGGGCAGTATAAACATTTAACAATGTTTATTCTTCTGATCCATGAGCATGGAATGCTTTTCCACCTTTTTGTGTCTTCTTCAATTTCTTTCATGAGTGTTCTATAGTTCCTCAAGTACAGATCCTTTATCTCTTTGGTTAGGTTTATTCCCAAGTATCTTATCTTAGTTCTACAGTAAATGGAATCGATTCTCTAATTTCCCTTTCCATATTTTCATTGTTGGTGTATAGGAAAGCAACTGATTTCTGTGCATTGATTTTGTATCCTACCACATTACTGAATTGCTGTATGAATTCTAATAGTTTGGGGGTGGAGCTAGGGAATCATCTATTCAAAAATTCTGTGAGAATTTTTAACCTGATGAAGTCCCAATAGTTTATTTTTGCTTTTGTTTCCCTTGCCTTTGGAGATGTTTCTAGCAAGAGGTTGCTGTGGTCGAGGTCAAAGAGGTTGCTGCCTGTGTTCTCCTCAAGAATTTTGATGGATTCCTGTCTCACATTGAAGTCTTTCATCCATTTTGAGTTTATTTTTGTGTGTGGTGTAAGGAAATGGTCCAGTTTCATTCTTCTGTATGTGGCTGTCCAATTTTCCCAATACCATTTGTTGAAGAGACTGTCTTTTCTCCATTGGACATCATTTCCTGCTTTGTCGAAGATGAGTTGACCATAGGGTTGAGGGTCCATGTCTGAGGTCTCTATTAGGTTCCATTGATCTATGTGTCTGTTTTTGTGCCAGTAGCATGCTGTCTTGATGATTACAGCTTTGTAATACAACTTGAAGCCTAGAATTATGATGCTCCCACATCACTCAGCATCAGGGAAGTATAAATCAAAACCACAATGATATACCACCTCACATCAGTCAGAATGGCTAAAATTAACAACTCAGGAAACCTCAGATGTTGGTAAGTATGCAAAGAAAGGGGAATCCCCTTATACTGTTGGTGGGAATGCAAAATGGTATAGCCACTCTGGAAAACAGTATGGAGATTCCCCAAAAGGTTAAAAATAGATCTACCTTATGGCCAAGCAATTGCACTCCTAGGTATTCATCCAAAGGATACAAACATTGTGATTCAAAGGGGCATGTGCACCCCAATGTTTATATCAGCAATGTCCACAATAGCTAAAATATGGAAAGAGCTCAGATGCCCATCAACAGATGTATGGATAAAAAGATATATATATATGAATATAAGAATATTATTCAGTCATTAAAAAGAATGAAATCTTGCCATTTGCAAGGATGTGGATTGAATTAGAGGGTATTATGTCAAGTGAAGTCAGTCAGTCAGAGAAAGACAAATACCATATGATTTAACTCATATGTGGAATTTAAGAAACAAAAAGATGAACAGAGGAGAAGGGAAGGAAAAATAAAATAAAATGAAAATAAAGAAGGAGGCAAACCATAAGAGACACTGAACTCTAGGAAACAAACTGAGGGTTGCTGGAAGGGAGATGGGTGGAGGGAAGGGATAATTGGGTGATGGGCATTAAGGAGGGCACTCAATGTAATGAGTACCGGATGTTGTATGCAACTGATGAATTGCTAAGCTATATCCCTAAAACTAATAATACTGAATATGTTAACTGCATTGAATATAAATAAAAAATTTTAAAAAATAAACCTGTGAGAACTAGCATACACAAAGCAATCTGAACTTACAAAGCTGAAGCTGCCACTGTCACATAGGACAACTGTGCCAAGCAGAAAAATAACAGGAATAGAAATAAGCATTTGTTGAGCTTTACGAAAAAGTTCTCAACAAATCTTGGTCAAATAAATGAATGAGCAAATGAATCAGTGATGTTGGCTTATATCTGGCCTTAAAGAGTGAAGATGGGAGGGAAATCCTGAGAGGAAGAAATATAATGGAATATCCACATTGAGGAGAAGGTGGGCGAAGATACCAAGGTAGGAAAATGCCAATGCCAACTGAGGCTTTCTGAACAGCGTGTTCAAGCTGCACGCATGGGCACGGGCTGGTGTGGTAAAGAATGGCACATGCAATGCCTGTAAGAGTTGGAATGCACAAAGTCTGGAGGCTGGAGAGTTTAAAATTATTTTTAAAAGGTGGAAACACTGGAGGTTTCTGTGTATGAAAATATGTAAATCAGAATCAAATAGGAAAGTAAAATAGTCAGGTAAATAGGTCATCTTAACTGGTAAATTACCTATCACCTGACTATCACTATTACTAATTGCCTATTTACAAATAGTCAGGTAAATAGGTCACCTTAATTGGTTAATATCTTCTTTTTTACTTTTATTCTTTTAAATTTTTTATTAATTTTTAAAAACCCTTTGCCTATTGTTCTTTTTACTCTTTACCTCTCTTTTGCCTTCTCATGTCCTGCTACGCCATTGTGTATGTGCGTTGCATGGGTGTGCGGGGGTGTGTTTGAGTGTGTGTGCACATGTGCATGTGTGTGCACGTGTGTGTGCACTTGCGTGTGTGTATGTGTTTGTGTGTGTGTTATAGAGGGTTATCAGGCTTATAATACATATAACTCTTTTAGGGAATTGATCCTCCATGCAAATCCTCATGATCCTTCCTTTGACCTTGTCCTCTTTCTTGTCTTCACCTTTTTTATGAATGCTTCACTTCAAACCCTCCCATGCTTCTCATGCGATGTGGTTTGCAATTCTTCCTGATCTGGCTGCCTTTGTGGTCCACATGACTTCCTCAATCAGGAACAGGCTGGCATATCCTCTTCAGGGCACGCTCTCCACTGCTCACGCTTCTGACCACAGCCCTCTACACGGACCAGCACGCCCAGTACAGGCCTCCACCTCTGACATCTAGAGGAAAAGACGACTTCCACGGTGGAAGTGAGGTCTATAGTTCTGCCCTAACAAGAAGTGGAAAGAACTAGGAATCAATTCCTTGGGAAACTCTGACTTTGAAGTAAAAAGAGATTGGCTTCTTTTAAAAAAAAAATCCCATTAGGGGAATCACCCTTCTAAGAGGCAACACAACTAGCTATGCCATATGTGGTGCTTTTCGATTTCCTCCCAATGTCTCAGAAGCATCTTTAAGCAGGACTGCAATGGATTTTTCTTTGATGGGGATCTACACAGCAGCAGAAAGAATTTAGACTCTCTGCCGATAGGCTCACTAGATACCCAAGACCTAGTCTAAAGTAACTCTTTCCTATAGAGACTACTGGATTGTCCCTACCTGATGTCCTCACATATCAAATATTTCCTTTAAAGAGTGGAAAATCCTGTTGCAGTATGGAGATGGAGTACAAGAGGGCCTTAGTATTTCCTGACCCCTTTCTATTTAAGACACACAGAGCAAAGATTTCTGGTCTGTGCACTACATCCTAGACTAGAGCTTTACAATTGCCATCAGTTCAATTGACTGTTTCCCAGACCTGGAGAATCACTGGCAATGAGGAAATATATGGTCTCTTCTCGCACAGGCTAATAGGAGAAACAGGTAAATGAAGCCACATTATAAGGCACTATGATAAGTGCTCTGATTGCTGTGTTCACGTGTAGCAGGAGCAGAGGAAAAGCACCCTTTTGTTAGTAAGCAGTACAGATGGTAGAGAGGCTTAGCGCACCAGGAGATAGACTGGGTCGGAATTTCAGTTCAAAGACTTCTCACCTTTGTGACCTTGGACATATTATTCAACCTCTCTGTGCCTCAGTTTCTTTATCTGTAAAGTGGAGATGAGATAATGCCTGTCTTATGAGGTAGCTGTGGGGATTAATGAGAAACTCCATGGAGAGGACGTGGCATGGGCTTGGCATATAGACAGTGCTTAAAAAAATGTCAGCTAATTTATTATGTTTATTCACACTCCAGACACTCTATTTGTCTGATCACATCAAACCACTCCCCAACATGCATTTTTCATACCTGTTCCCTTTATCCTTGTGCCCTTTTCCTCTGATGGCATATATAAAATCTGACCCACTTGTATTGGTTTCCTATGGTTGCTATAACAAATAGCACAAACATGGTGGCTTAAAACAATAGAAATTTATTCTGTCACAGGTTTGGAGGCCAGAAGTCTAAATTCAAGAGGTCAGCAAGGCTTCACTCCTTCTGGAGCCTGCCAGCAACCCTCCTCCAGCTTGTGTGGCTGTCCACATTTTTTGGCTCATATCCACATCACTCCAGTTTCTGCTTCTGGAAAAACATTGCCTCTTTCTCTTCTATCAAATCTTCCTCTGTCTCATTCTTATGAGGATACTTTAATCGGATTGAATAGGCCCCACCTTGATAATCCAGGGTTAAGTTCCTTCTCTCAAAATCTTTCACCTCATCACATCTTTTAACATATAAAGTAATATACAAAAGTTCTAGGGATTCACACACAGATACATCTTGTGTGGTCACCATTCAGCTCGCTAGACTACCTCTTAAGAACCAAACAAATGCCACTTCCTGCATAAAGCCTTCCGTGACAGCCTCCAGCTCAAAGTAGTCTTTCCACAACCTGAGAATCCATAGCAATTTACTTTTACAACTCTTAACACCTTATTGTTCCTTAGCCTTTAAAAATAATTATTTCTCGCAAATCAAATTTGCCCTACCAGACTTTTTTCTTTTTTTAACGTATAATGTATTATTTGTTTCAGGGGTACAGGTCTATGAATCATCAGTCTATTATACAATTCACAGCACTCACCATAGCACATACCCTCCCAATGTCCATCACCCAGCCACCCTATCCCTCCCCACCCCAGCAAGCCTCAGTTTGTTTCCTGAGATTAAGAGTCTCTTATGCCGATAGGCTCACTGGTCCCATCTTGTTTCATTTTTCCTTCTCTTCCCCCCACAACCCCCTGCCCTTTCTCTCAAATTCCTCATATCAGAGAGATCATGTGATAATTATCTTTCTCTGACTGACTTATTTCACCTAGCATAATACCCTCTAGTTCCATTCATGTCATTGCAAATGGCAAGATTTCAGGGGTTTTGGTGGCTGCATAGTAATTCCACTGTGTGTGTGTGTGTGTGTGTGTGTGTGTACACACATCATATCTTCTTTATCTATTCATCTGTTGATGAACATCTAGGCTCTTTCCATAGTTTGGCTATTGTGGACATTGCTGCTATAAACATTCGGGTGCACATGCCCCTTTGGATCACTACATTTGTATTGTTAGGGTAAATACTAGGTAGTGCAACTGTTGGGTCATGGGGTCAGACTTCTTGATAGTTAGACTAAATAGATTTAAATTTCCTTTCACCCTAAAGAGTATATATTTCTTTTCTGTAAGTTCTTTGATTTTGGTGATCATGATGTTTCCACTCTATATGCCTATGATGACTACCAAACTCTTCCACATATAGTAGATGGAAGTAAATCTTTGTTGCATGAATGGATCACTGGACAGACGGATGTGCGTATGATTGATGTTTTCAGCTTTCGAAAGTACTGTTGTTTCAGAAGCATTCAGAAACAAATATAGTGACAACAACATTTCAAAGAGAGATTCTGTGAAGATGCAATAAAAAAGAACAACTTTCTGACATTAGGCTGCAATTTTTGGATTCTGAATACTTTCTCTGCATATCATCCAGAACAGGAGATAATTCACCAATATAGCATTGTCTCTTCACGTCATGTAAAACGGAAAATGCGCGCTCTTCTCAGTGGCTGGCGACTCCCTTCCTTCTTGGGCAACACCAATTAAGATTTTAGGCATTGGCTTAGAGTTAGGGAAGTCCACTTTGGAGTCAGTAGGACACATAACCAAATCATAGGATCTGCCTGCTGCACAGATAGTTTCTAATTACCTGTGATCATGTTGAAGCCTGGAGGGCAAATTGCAGTTATGAAGTATGTATGGTAATAAAGGTGTCCTTGGTTGGGCCATCGTTTCATAAAGTGCAAGCAGTGATTGATCTGACAGGCTAAACCACAGGCCACCTGCAGCCTGTCTAAAGGATATGATATGTCCAGCTCGAACATCAGACTCAGGCTACTCTCCAACTTGACCTTTTCCCTGAGCAGCTGGAAGGAACACTAACTCATGGTGCTGTGGACCAGCTGCACTTTCACTCATAAGCATCTTGGGTGAACACTAAATATGCTGCTCTACATCTATTGCTGCTTACCAAGGTCTCAGTACTTGAAAGACTGTCTCATAGCTGCCCAGCCTTTGAATTTGATCTTTTAGTTGCGGTAAACACTTCAAGAGAGAATGTGGACATACCGGCAAGGGAGAACTCACTAGAATTATAAGAAGGAGCTCCATATAGACCTTGTGGGCTCCAACTCCAGAACCCTCTCTGGGCAGGCATGGGCATGCACCTGACTGCCGGGAAGCATAGAGCCAATGCGGAGTTCAAGCCTCTGTCTCTGGCCTCAGTTGATGGCCTTGGCTCTAGTTCCCCATCCCCTCTCACTTTGTTTTTTGATTACTATTTTTTAATATCTTTTAAGTGACAGTCAATACTATATTGCTTCTCATGAAACATTTTTTTGAAAGTAGAAGACATTTAGAAATATAAATAAATAGGAATAAAAGTAAACAGAAATAATACAAACCTCTTTTCAAAGGTTATTGGACAGAGTGCTTATAAAAGAAAAAAGCCTGCTAGAAAAAGAAATGTCATTGGTTTAAAAGAAGCAGGTCATGGTTCAGCTCTGCCATGAACTCCAGGTCCTCAAAGAAGCCAGTCTTTTTCCCTGAGACCTATGTCTTCTTTTGTCATTTAACAAACATATTCAAGCATCTGCTATGTACCAAGAACTGTGCTAGGAGGCATCATGATAGCTAACACTTTGTGACGATCTCCCTATGTACCAGAAATGTCTTCTACAAGCATCACCTCCTTTATTGGCACACCAGCTCAGTGAAATCAGTGCTAGCTAGCATCACCCCATCTTACAGATGGGGGAATTTACGTTAAAGAGTCTGTGTGGTGGTAAGCCATGGAGCTATCATTCAAACCAGGCTTTAGGGCTCTGGAACCCTGAGCTCATACAATGGACCACCTTCGGGGAGCCCGGGACAGACTAATGAAACATTGTCTGGGGCAATAATTAGGAAAAAAAAAAAACAAAGGAAAAGAAGCAAAAAGAACAGATTTTTGAAAACATGTTTTGGTAACTTAGAAGAGAGATTAGTGAAAAGATACAACAGAAAGGAAGGGGAAATAAGACTTACGATGATGGTGCTGGCTGAAAAGTCAATTATAAATCCCACTGTAGGATGCTGAATGCTCCTCTCAGATGTGTAATGACTGCCCGTTTATTACTTAGATCTATGCACACATTCCTGCGGTACCAGCAGGAACTCTCCGGAAACATTCCTGATTGCACCATAGTCCTGAATGAATAACATAGTTACAGGAACACATCCCTAAAAATGTACTCTGCCCTTCAGAAGAGATGTTTGACAGCTTTACCTTGACTATGTGACATTTCTGTATTTAAGGTTTGCATCAGAATATTTGTACTTTTCATTGGGAACAGATGGACCATCAGTTTAACCATGAAAATGAACCCAGGCATAGCAGCCAACAGTACTGTGCTTGAAAGAAGGCAAGTTCCCAGGAAGCATAGGCTGTGAGGGCCCCAAAGCTAAAGGAAGCTGCATACACAAAATATGTTTTTCTCTCCACCTGTTATTTGCTGAGGATTTAGTTATTTTAATACACAAGGCAGATGAGTACTTTCTTTATAAACTATTCCTCATTTTTTCCCCAAAGATTATTTGAGAGATAAAATGCATGCGTGCAGGAGGAAGGGGCAAAAGCAGGGGGAGAGAGAGTCCCCGCCCAGCATGGAGCCGAACACAAGGTTCAATCTCATGACATCAAGACCACCACCCAAGCTGAAGCCAAGAGTCAGTGGCTTGACCCACTGAACCACCCAGGTGCCTCTATTCCTCATTTCTTTAATTGCCTTATCCCTGACACACAATGTTACTTAGTTTCAGATATATAACTATGCTTCGTCTAAGGCCCAATGTGAACACCACCTCCACACTGCTGCCTTCTCTGGTTAAAGAGTTGATGAGCCCTACCAGTGCTGGGTAACTTCTATTAAAGCGCTAGTGTCATTTATTATATTTAATTATACATTTACAATCTGCCTCCCTGAATGGATTATGAACCCCCGATACATGCACACTCTTCATAAAAAGAATATGGGTGTTAAAGTCAGAAAGAAGCATCCAAGGTTAGAACTGGAAAGTGGTAGAGTTAAGTTAGATAACCTTTTGAGCCTTCTTGTCTTCACCTGTCTGTTGGAGATGGTGATATCTACTTATTAGAGTTCCTGTGAGGAGGAATTAGGAGACTACATGGGAAATGTTAGCACATTTCTAGCTACTCAAAAAAGGACAACTGTATTTTTATTATTCCTGTGTCCCTGATGCCAAGTGCCATAGAATATGTGTGCCCCCAAAATGCCCATTATTAACTAAATGAATACCACACCACTTTCCTTGGCTGATAAATTAATTGATATCATAAAACCATGCAAAAACAAAGTGAGGATTGATGAAATCTTTCCTAAGTGATCTTCTGTGTCTTGGCGGTCCTGTTGTATATGTCAAGGTTACTGGAATGAAATAGGAGTCCTACCTCTCCCTTGGCATCCAATGCATTCATAATACTCTTCTTCTATCCTCATAGCCCTAAATTAAAGTAAGCACTCACTAGAGAGTGCCTCCAGTTCTAGACTGCCCTGGAGCAGCACTGTGACCTTAAGCAAATTATCCAGTTTCCATCTTTAAAGGGGCAATAATAAATCTTGTGTTATAAGAATCTTATAAGGTTTAGATTTGAAAATGTGAATAAAGTAACTGCAGAAAATACACTATCGATGTAAACCTTTTCTCCCACTTTTTCCCCATCCCCACCCTTTTAGCAAGCTGTTCTGTTAGGGAAAAAAAAATAGAAAAGAAAAGGAAAGAAAAAACGAGAAGATTGATTCAGCCACACACCAAGATCAAGGACTAACAGCTAGTTGTTCAAAGTTTTTCCTTTTCTGGCCCTGCCTCTTTGGTTTGCTTCTCCCCACAGCTGAGACCATTTATTCCTACATGCATATTCAGACCTGCTCCAGCTCCTAGGAGTGCCCTGCTTTCCTGCCAGGAGGATTTAAACACCTTTCTCCCAGCGTGTGGTCTGAGGATGGAGGGAAAAGAAATAATTCACAAATTCACCCATTCCTACACTCGAGTCATCATTCAGCAAACACTTAAGGAAGAGATATCATGTGCCGGGCTCTGAGCTAAGTATTGGAGACATGGAGATACGTATGTAATAGCAGTACCAATAATTAATAATAACAACACAGGGCCCCTGCTCTCGAGTTGCTCACCATTTAGTGAGGGAGACAGAAACAGAAGCAGACCACGGCAATGCCGCGTAATGACTGTTATGAGAGAGGCCAGCTACCACGGGCCGAGGCTGGAGCTGGGTCGGTGTCATATGCAAAACCTGCTGCTCATCAGTCCCCATCCCAAGCGCTACTTCCTGTGTCTGAACTCTGTCTCACTCATGGTCTTGACACTGCAGTGCCCCCAGGACAGGGGTCCTACTTTGCTCTAGTGCATCTGTCTCCTGGAGACTCGAATCTTTCCCTCATGTCCAATTCCACGGTTAGGGCCCACACCGTGGTAACAGGCTGCCCTGATGGTTTTGTTTCTGCCTGGATCTGACCCTGCCTCCCTGGAGGCACCTGTACAGAAGCCTACTCGACACATCCGGGCTCTGCAGCTTTGTTAGCATTACCTTGACATAGCCCACGTGCTCTCCTGCTAGATGGGGACTTCTCTCTCCCCTTTGTTTGCCTCCTCCATCCTCCCCATCACCTCCAGATGCGTCCTGATGACATTTCCACGTGATCCTTACACACTCTGACGTCTGAGAGCCACCTACAAGGAAGGTCAGTGGCATACCTACTTAGGGCTGGGAAGGGATTCTTTCCCATGACTCTCCTTTTCCTATTGGGTGATGGAAAGCATTCAAGATCAGTCTTTCTGAGTATCTGCTACATACCTGACACTGTGGCAAACACTGGGGAGATAATGGTGAGTGAACTGCACAGACATGGGACCCCTGCAGGCACATCTATGACCCAAACCCTAGAAACAGCTCTTCATGAGGTATGAGCAGTGGTGGACATCAAGGAGGTAGTTAGCTCCAGCGTCCTGTGGCAAAAAAAAAAAAAAAAAAAAGGAAAGAAAAACCTATTTTTGCAGAGGTCCCAGTATCTGCAGCTATAAAATTAAATGAGCTTCTTTCTCATCTTTACTCCCTGTTTCTCCTCTCTTAACTCTGATTCTCACATCCTCTTAGGAGAGACATATATTAAACGTAATTATACTTCACAAAACTTTCAAGAACACGGTGATAAGTGCTAAAAATAAAAAGTATCTACTGTATGCCTGGCATCGTGCTATATACAAAGCCCGAAGAAAGGTACATTAGAAGCAATTTCTGCCCTAAGTAGCTCACAGTATAGAAAGAAAATGCAATATAAAAATTACCATAAAATATAAATTACAACATGCACTATGTTCAAGTGATTGATTCCGCCTGAGAGTAGCATGCGGACCGAGATTTTACATATGCCTATAATCCAACCGGAGAAAGCGAGTCCCACATTTTAGATCCCACTGATGTGGGATCACAGACACCTAGTCACCTCCACCTACATATCGCATTAGCAACATTCCCGACATATCTCAGTGTCAAAGCATTTCTCAAGAAAAAAGGTATTTTCAAAACCTTCACATATCTGTTGGAAAAGAGAAGTATGCAGCCAGATAAAGAAAGCTGCCATTTGCTGGAAGTAATATTCCGCTGAGCTTTGTGCTGAGACATAGGACTGTAAATAATTCTCACAGCGGGCCTATAATGTCGGCATTCGTATTATCCCAAGTTTTCTGATGAAGAAACTGAGTTTCAGAGACAATCCCTCACTTGCTAGATCAAGTGGCAGGCAGTGACAGAGCTGTGATGGAAACCCAGGCCTCCCTCCCTCCAGTGTCCCAGCGTGGTCCTGCTGCGCTTTGTCACTTTGAAAGACTTTCTTCGTCCCCTCCCGGCTTTGTCTTTTGTTTGGTTTAGCATTTCTTTGGTAAATTTTTCTGAGTGCTTTACATTATTACATATTTACTCCTGCCCAGTGCTCAACTGGGGACACTGACCAAAGCAAAACCTGCTTTCCTGGAGGAACTGAGTCATTTAAATTGATTCGACCACCATGTGATTAGAAAACATGGCCCTACTGGTTACCAGGTGCTCCAGGGCCTGTCTTCCATCAGGAGGACCTGCTTATTCCGGGCACTGGGGGCAGAGACGGAGTAAGAGATAGCCTCTGACCTCAAGGGGCTCCCACTGTAGCAGTTGGGAAAATAAGACATTAAACTAGCAGAATCATGAATCCAATGACAGAAATGTGAAGGAGGTGCTATGCAAACCCAGGTGGTGGGGATCGGGGGGGTGGGCAGAGAAGTCTTCCTGGAAGAGGAGGCACTTGCATGGAATCCAGAAGGGTGAGGAGAAACTAGGTAAAGTTGGGGGTGTGTTGTAAGAAGTTTCAAAGCAGGAAGACAGCAATGTGTGGAAGCCCCGAAGAGAAAGTGTCTGCCAAAAACAGGAGAACTACACGCAGATTAATATTAATTTTCCTTACTCATTATACAAGTGCTGAGCATAGGGCTAAGAAAACTGGCTTTAGCATTAGGCACATGTGGTTTCAAAGTTGGCATTCTCTGCACCTCGACTCCCTACCTATAAAATGGGGATGATACCTATTGTGAAGAATGAAGGAAATCATGCAAAACCACGAAGTTTACCAACGGTAAGCATTATTCATGTTACTGGCACTTCTTTATCACAGGGTGACAGAGGAAACCATCACCATCCGATTAGGGACTTATATTATACGTTGTTTCGAGCCATAAAATACTATTGCAGAATCCCCCTCATAGTCTCCGAGGGAGGATATGGATCAGCGCTGTTTATGGTATGAGAGCCATAATTCTCCTGTGATCAGGCCAGACACATCTATGAACAACGCATACAGGAGCAAGCAGTAACTGACATCTAGTTTTGCTTTGTTTTCTAAGAACTGTAATGGCCTCAGCTTCCTTCCTTCCCCTCAGTGAGCTTGAGCAGAACAAAACCAGAATTTATTTCATTGTACTGCCAACACTTCATTTCATTTCCCTGGAATAATTCTCTGGGCACATCCTTGGCTGTTTCTTATTTGTCAGTCCTCTCCCAGTGCAGCTCAGGAGATCTTAGAGGAGAGAAGCCGAATCGATATTTGAGCTTTATGTGGGCCCTGGAAAAGCCCTGAATATACAGCTGAGGCCCAAATCTGCCTTGAACGAAGCCCTGTCCCACTGAGTAGGCTCCTGACCTGGAAGCGAGGCTGAGTGGCAAACGCTACTCCCCTGTGACTCGCCCAGGGCCCCAAAGAGCCCCAGATGCCTGGAGTTCAGACGTTATAAAATGGCTGTCTCATATCGACCACCATGACTGCCATGCCCATCCCTGACATTTGGTTTGCCCTGTCACTCATCGGCTCTGAAAGGGACTCAGTGGGTCTGAGTTCTAGTCTTAGCTCTGCTGTGTGACCTTAAGCAAATCATTGACTTCTCTGGTCTGTTTTCTTTCCTAAAAATGGCCAATGGGGGAAGTGAGTCTAATTCTGTGCTATTTAGTAAAATCAGAATGCTCTTGTTCAGTATTTTAACATCAGTGTACTCATTCAATAAGTTATTCATTCATTCTATAAACATTCGCTGCATATTTACTTAGATCAAGCACTCTGCTGGGGATACTCCTGAAATACTATGTTTCATAGCCTTTGTCACTCTTGCTGTCTTGCAGGCAAGTACAGATACCAACCCAATTACAGAATTGCAAATGTCATGAGTTAATATAAGGTAAGAAGGAAGTAAGATTAACTCTTTTCTACTCTTCTTTTTTTTTTAAAGTTATTCGTTTATTTATTTGACAGAGAGACACAGAGCGAGAGAGGAAACACAAGCAGGGGGAGTGGGTGAGGGAAAAGCAGGCTTCCCGCCAAGCAGGGAGCCTGATGTGGGGCTCGATCCCAGGACCAGAATCATGACCTGAGCGAAAGGCAGATGCTTAACGACTAAGGGACCCTTCTTAAAACAGAGCAGGCTTGGAGGCTTGCATGGAGTGTTGAACCCTGTGGACATAGGCTCATGAAGATGAAGTGGGTAATTTTAGACAGGAACAACCTGAGGAGAGTCCCTGAGTCCTAAGGAGATTTGAAACTGGCCACATGAAGAACTATAGAAGCATAGCCAGGGAACAGAAGACCTGATAGAGGGGATGGAAATTATTAAAAAAAAAAAGTCTTCAAATAATTAAAGGATTGCCATGTGGAAGAAAGATTAAACTTGTTCTAGGTGGTCTCATGAGGTAAAATTGTGACCAGCAACCGGAAGTTAGAGGGGAACAGATTTGGTTTGCAATAAGAAATCACACAAACTGAAAATGTAACAGAATGGTCTGTTTCAGGAGGTGGTGAATTCCCTGTCACTGAAAGTGTTGAAGCCAACACCAGACAGACGACCATATAGGCAGAGCATACTTCGCTGTAGTGAGTATCTAGACAGTCAGCAGTCCATCCACAGTGAGTGGATGAAGGAAGGACTCAAGTAATCAATGTATCAAGGCCCAGAACACATAAAAAGGGTGGGAATGCTGAAAAAGCTACCTATACAATTTCTCCCATTTTGAGAATCTAGTATTCTACAGATCTATGATTCTAGTATAAATTTGCTGGCTGGAGAGGGATTTGAGGAATATAAAGGAACTTCTCATGATACAAGATCTTTCTTATCTGCTTGAAGTTGCAAAGGCTCTCAATTTCTGAATCTGTAAAATGAGAGCAATAATACTTATATCATGAGGTATATGTTTTAAAGGCAGAAGAGAAGTCCCAAATACAATGAGCTTAAATGAATGAATTCATGCAAAGCATTCAGAATACTGCCCGGGAGATGTTCACTGTAGCTCTGGGTAATGGGATTTTGTTCCTTTTGCACTCCAGAGACCTCTAGGGGAATAGCACGTTAACAGGGGAATTACAGGAGGCTTAGCAGGAGAGCTGGTTGGGGAAAGAGAAGGAATGAAAGCTTGAATTGTTAAACGGATTGAACTCGAGGTATCTGAAAAGTTCCAGACAAAAGAAGTGTCCCTAACATCAGAACAGATGGGGAAACTACAGGAGCTTGGGCAGAGATGAGGAGAAATGGGAAAGGGAAAAATAAAGGCCAAGTTACCAAAGCAATCTTCCGTGTGTGGACTAAATGGACTGAACTAATAATTCACTTGTGGATTATGCCTCAAAGACATCTCTCAAATCTTATTCTCCTCTCCACTTACAGAGCTGCTGCCCTGAGGAAAGAGGGAAAAAACATGGGTTAAACCAATGAAGCAGGAGCCAGACCGAGAAGTCAGGGTCAACACTAAAGGAAGGAACTGGAATGATTTCCTGAGGGGTTAGAGAGTGCATAGCTATAGACCGGGGTTGCTTGCTTGGTGAGAAAGGAAAGGTGTGAAGCTGGCTCAAACTACTGTAAAACCTTCCAGTTGGTGCCACTTGCCTGCTTCAGCCCACCCTCCACACTGCTTAGTAGAACAGATCTGCAGAAGATCAAAGCTGATCGTGTCTGCTTGAGAACCCCAATGAGCTCCCCATGATGTGAGGTACACGACAGATGCCTTAGCTTGGGCCAGCCCAGGGCCACCTCCAGGCCTTCCTCTCCTCCCTCTTCACCGCCTATCCCAGCATGCTCTCATCATGTGAGGTGCTCCCTCATCCCCAGAGCCGTCAGACCTTTCTCTCCACCTGGAACTGCGCTTCTGCTCCCACACAAACCCATCCTCTCCTTCTTTCCTTAAGATTTCATTTGGGAAGCCATTTGGGAAGCCTTCATCCAACACCTCCAGTGCCTCAGCCCAATATGAAGCCTCCCTAGGGGCTGTTTTTCCCAGAGTGCTCTTCTTCACATCTTTACAGAGTTTTGAGCATGAAGTCAGTCTCACTCCCCCAGTTGGTAATGATATCTTCAAAGACAAGGGAGGAGAGCATTATATCCCAAATGCCTAGTGCATGCCTGGCACTTAGTAGGTGTCCTAGAGATATTTGTTAAATAAACGGCTGATCAAACATCCAGACTGAACTTCTTGGAAGCAAGACTCTTTATAAACAAAATAAGATTGTTTGCATATCTGCTATAATCTGTAATCTCTCCTTTATTTGTCTGTTCTTCCTCTACCTTTCCATGTTCATTGTACATTTGTACATTTATTTCAGCCTCACTAGACACCAATTCATCTCTTTTGATTTAATTTCTCCGTCCATAGATCTACTGTGCATGGACATTTCGGCTACGGAGCCTCTCCTTCATAAATATCTGCTGGATGGTTTTACTGTTTGGATGCCTTCAACATTTTAATGGGAAATGCGTCAGAAGCCTGCTCGATAAGCTGCATCATTTGCTCACACTCAAAAGGGACTGAGATATGTCCATCAATAACAACTCCCATTGCATTAAAATATAGATTAAAACACATAAAAGTAAAATAAACTTCATTTAGACTTAATAAAATTTAATGCATTTTTCAAGAGTGCCAAATATTTTCAAAGGTGGACACTTTCAGAAAGAGCTTCCCTGACAGGAAAATGTCCCTCTGGAGGTTTGTTATTGGGATTCAGGATTGGTTAGTGGCTTTGTTCTCATCATTTCATGATTTAATGTACTAAAACTGACAGCTTTATTTCTGGGTTTTTCAAATGGGCCACCGCACTTCCTCGAAGGGAGGAAAAGGCACAGACCCATCCTGGGCCTGAAGGAGCACGTGTATCTGGAGAGCACATCGCTTTAATTGCAAGCTGATGTTAATGAGAGCAGCAGGGCAGACGGGTGTGGGGTGGGAGAAAGGAGTGCTTGTACACCATTCAGACCCAACTCACTCTCACCTAATCGAAAGGCAGAGCTGTTTCTGGCTTCCCTTAGCACACAGCCCGGATGAGCCGACATGTGGATTCCCTATTAACTGCTGCTGCCTGTGATTTCTGTGATTTAAGAGAGGAGCTGACTATGTTTTTCACCACATTAATACAGTGAAACGTATGATGAAGTGCCATGCTCTTTTCTAGGACCAGCTGCACTTCCAGCCAGCCTCCGTGGATGGAGAGGCCCATGGGACCTCATGTTGCTCAACTGTCTCCTCCCCCGCCCCGTTGACAGCGAGTGTCACGTGGCCAGCACCTCTCTGCCTGCCTGGGGCCCAATCATGGTCCGACTGCACTGGTTACTGGGCAGAGACATAAGTGCAGGCTTCACAAGCCACTGGGTAGATTTTCCAGGAAGACAGAACAACTCGAATTCTTGGCCTTGCTGACTTTTTCCCCCTTAATGTTAGCCTGTGCACAAAGCTTCTTCAAATCACTCCTAAGGCTTTAGAAGAAGACGACTACAGTTCTAAGAAGCATCCGAGGCCTGTCATAGCATTGGTCAGTAGTATGCCCGGGCATAACAGCATTAGGCCAGTGAAAAAATAAAGAGAAAGACACAGAGGAGACTGACTACACATATTCTTAGTGGTTTCCTCATTCTTCCTCCTGTTTCTGGGTAGATCACAATGCCTCATGACTCCAGGTTGTTGCACGAAGGTTTTGCTTTTCCTTAACGATAGGGACATCTATATGTACTCGCCTGCGCGTACGAATCTGTACACGCTTATACGTACATCACTCATGCACACGTGCACAGCTTTACAGTGACATCCAATGCAAGGATCTTTCCAAACAGCTGTATGATGTTTCCCCCAGCATATTTCTGTGGGTTGGAATTACACTGTAGCATCATCTACTTCAGTGGCCGC
The DNA here is from genome assembly GCA_028533885.1 of Nasua narica. Classification (NCBI taxonomy): domain Eukaryota; kingdom Metazoa; phylum Chordata; class Mammalia; order Carnivora; family Procyonidae; genus Nasua; species Nasua narica. Next base: position 59,925,825 of record CM052815.1, read on the forward strand.
AGCCTGCATCTAATCATGAGGACCACTCAGACATCCGACATGTGCTACCCCTACATAGCCTCACTGCCCTGTCTTACTTGTGACTGTAAAACCTGAACAAGGAGGTGGCATCTGAGCCCTCCTCTTCATCTTTCTTGATATTCAGTTCCCACATAATGCAAAAGATCAGGCTGAAGTTTCTAGGGAAAGGCAGGTGTATTAATTTGCTAGGGCTGCCATGATGAAATACTACAGACTAGGTGGCATAAACAACAGAAATTTATTTTCTCATAGTTCTGGAGGCCTAAAGTCCAAGATCAAGATATTAATAGGTTCGGGTCCCCCTGAGGCCTCTCTCCCCGCCTTGCAGATGGTCACCTTGTCCCTGTATCATCACACAGCCTCTTCTCTGTGTGTGCAGCCCTGGTGTCTTCACCTCTTCTTATAAGTCACATAGGGTTATAGGGTCCCACTCTAAAGGCCTCATTTTACCTTAATCACCTCTTTATTTTTAAGATTTTATTCATTTATTTGAGAGAGAGAGAGGGACAGTATGAGTGGGGGGTGGGGCGGAGGAGGAGGGAGAGGGAGAGAGAGAACCTCAGGCAGACTCTATGCTGAGCATGGAACCCAATGTGGGTCTCGATCCCACGACCAAGATCATGACCTGAGCCAAATCAAGAGTCGAATACTCAACCAATGGAGCCACCCAGGTGCCCCCTTAATCACCTCTTTAAAAACCTTATCTCTAAATATGGTGACACTCTGGGATCTCGAGGGTTGGGACTTCTACATATAAAATTTGAGAGGACATAATATAGTCAATAACAGCAGGTCTCTTCAGTGGACATCACTAAAAATTTCATCATCAAAGTTTTATTCAACTTGAGACTGCTGGCTTCTGGAAGCTCCACATTTTGGCAATGAAATGGTTATTTAAATCATTCTATAGAGATACCTAATTTAGGGCAGCAGTCACTGTCTCTTGTTCATGGACAGAAGAAAACAAAAGACCAGATTTTAAGCTTAATTCCCTTTATGTTTTGTAAGGGGAATATGCCAAGTGGCATCTTTTCTAATGAGACCATTTGGAAAGCACTGCTTGTGACTAAAATAATAATTCGAAAAGAATGCAGGCCATCCCTAGTATGAAACTGTAGAAGCTATCAGAGCTGTATTTTTCTGACTCATTGAAATTTCTTCATCTGTTATCCCGCCTGCTCCTTTATTCCCAATTCACCTGTGGTACTGGAGAAAATAAACTTAAAAAATCCTTCTGCCATTTTCTCCAATCTACCTCAGACACTCAAGGTTAGATTATATGTAAGATTCCTAAATAAGTTACAAAAGACTTCTTGGAATACTCCATCACTGTAAGTTATTTTCCTCCTCTGTGCTGCCTCAATCATAATAATATTCATTAACATATTATTATTATTATTATAAAAACAAAAGCAAAGGTGCTATTGCTGAGTTACAAACACTTTGCTAAGAGCTTCATATTTCTTATCCCAATTAATTCTCACAACAGCCCTATGAAATCTGTATTATCATTATTCCCATTAAAAAGATAAGAAAACTTAAGCTGTATTCATGGTTAATTTCTCAGCTACTTGTTTTCTCCTTGGTCTCGAATCTGTCCAACTCCTGATGGTCCAGCAAGTCAGTCCTCCATCCTACCATTAGATAGTTCCGGTGTTGGCCTTAAAAAGGCCTAGGTCATGTTTGCTCTAAATCCCTCACTCCACTAATCCAAACAAGCCCAAAGTCCAAGCTGGTCCACCTGATCGGCATCTTAACTTTCCCCATCTTCACATGCAGGAATGTCTAAAGGCTTGAGACTTATTAGGGTAATTTTTTAAAAGTCTTGTACTGGCTGAGATCCAAAAGAATACTGTTAATCAGGGTATTTTTCACTACATAGGTTTGGAAAAATCTTGCTATTAAAAATATAACAAACAAGAGGTGATTAGCTGGTTAAGTTTAATATATTTCGCCTTTTTCAAAAGCATCCAAATGGAGCAGATTCTCACATTAATGTCCCAATAAAAAGAATAGAATCTCTTACAGAGCCAGAATGTCATCAATAAAATAAAGACATTATCTATAATATTTAGAGGCCACTAGGGCCTTTTTCCTCTAAGGCCTCCCCAAAAGGAATTATAGTGGGTGTCTAAACCTTCTGTTATAGTCTTTCTTTGAAGACACCACTGCTCTGCTCTCCTCTCAGGCCAAGACAGCCCTTACTGAGCATTAAGTTCATTCAGGACAACCCAATTGACACTGAATTTCTATTTGTTTGCTTTTTTGTGTGTCTTTACTCATTTTTTTTTCCCTTCTGACAGAAGTGACATCATTCATTCTGGATCCATCTCCTTGAATCAGGGATGAAAAGTGAGACTATCTTAATTACATGAAGGTATGAGGAGGTGTTCATCTCTCCATCAAAATTCCCTGCTTCCTTACACTGTCTGGCCTAAAACAACTAGCGAAAAAGATGTGGGAATTATTAAGATCACTGAGTAAATTCCAAAGCTGAAAGACTGTTTGCTAATTGGCTTTATTCAGTACATTCATCTCAATGTTGACTAAAAGTTCAGGAATAAGAACTGCAAACAAATAGGTGTTTATTAAAATGGTGGGAGGAGGGAAATAACATTTCTAGTAGGTAGGAACACTGCTCAGAGATTACATATGGCAGTGTGTAAATTTACAAATTTATAAAAATGACTTAACTGTATGTAACATAACACGAGGTTTAGGCAAGCTCAGCCAACACCAGGTGTGTGGCACATGGGAGAATATTCCACATTGCAAATAAATTCAAGTGCATGTCCCCAGTAGAGAAAGTAGAATTGCAGACCCCATTATTATTAATAGAATTATTTCTGCCTCACATCAAAAAAAATTTTTCTGCACTATCCCAGAGCTGATAGTCACAACACGCACATTTTGTATCATTTCAGTAGATTCTCTTGTCATCTCCCACAGCTATGAAATGTCCACTCACCCAGAGTTCAATTATTAAAATGTATTTGTCAGTACTCCAGTAGCTATATATCAATGTTAGACACCTCAAATGGATATGTTTTTGGTTCAGAGTGTGCTGTGGGAGTCTTTCTCTGAACATACAGCAGGGAGAGGAAAAGAACAGAAGAAGTAGGCTCTACTTCCAAACGATTAGAAATATTCCTACACTAGAAAATTCTAGAAAACTAGAATTCTTACACTTACTATGTCCCAGACACTTTTCTAGGTGCTTATGTTAATTTTTTTGGTCACAGCAACAAACCAGCTGGGAGTAGAGTTACTATTAAGCTATGCTACAGATAAAGAAAGCAAGGTGCGCAAAGGATTAGAAATTTACCAAGGTCACCTCTAACAGTAGGTGGAGCTGGGACTGAACCTGGCAATCTGGCTCCAGAGCTTGTGCATTAGCCCTCCCATCCTACATAAATGGCCAGGGCTAATCCACCACTCATCTACCGGAGCTCCAAGTAGAGCAAGCAAAACGTGAGAGAACTAGTCTCACAGCAGAACGCCTGAGCCATGTTCTCAAATCTATCATCAACTCAATGCAGGACCCTGGAAATGCATTTTAAACTCCCTGGCAAATAGTGTTGTTATGAGAACACATAGTAAGTGTGAAATATATTTACATGGTTTTGAACACTATAAAGATACAAAGGGTCAGACTTATTGTTTATAAAAACATCCAGTTAAGAGGAACATTTCCTTCTACCTTTTCCTAAACTTCATTTATTTACATAGTATTGTCTTACCTGTAATACAGATACCTAATATTTTTTTGTAACTTAGCTTCTAATATCTAAATACCTTCTAAAGACCCATCATGAGGAAAAAAGGCATCTAATAATCTACATCAAATTTACATTGTAAGTAAAGAAAAAGCAGCTATCCACATACTACCTAAAATCATCTTACATACCACCAGAGGGGAAAAATGGATCTTCCAGAGATCTGTTATGGAAAATATACATATATGGAAATTTTCTTATTTTCTTTTTTTTTTTCTACCTTCTTTTCTTTTTTAGAATTCTTTTGTTTATTCCTTCCCGTCACAGATATTTAATGAGTATGTAATATGTGCCAAGCAAAGTTTTGGAAAACTAGAGAGAATTAAAAATAAAGTATTCATCAAGTTCCCTTCCTATCATCAAAATAATCAACTAACAAAAGCTAGCATTAAGTATGATGGCAGAAGTACTAAAGCAAGTTAAGTGAAGCAAAGTGGTTGTGGGGAGATCTTCTCCATCCTCTCCAGATCCCCTCTGAACGCTTTTCCACAAGTTTCTTCCAGTGGAAAGACTCTGGCAGGAGATGGCAGAGTACAGTAAGGGGGAATATGGTGTGTGGGGGGGTGTCTTCCCACTCCCTTCCTGCAAGGCCACTGGGTGGGGAAGTGGGCCTCAGTGCTCCCCACTCAGCTCTCTGTATGCTGGCCACTAGGACCTAATCATAAGGGGAATGGGATGCTGTTTTAGACGAAGGCAGGTACAGAAGTCCTCTTTGAGATGCTGACATTTCCCCTTTGAAGCAAAGAACATTCAAAGACAGAAAATAAGATAAACACAGATTTTCAGTAACCCATAATCCAAATCAGATATTTTTCCTTCTGGATCCCTTGGATACAAAATTCAGAGAAGAGCTATCAGAAGACTGAGGAGAGTGAGCTCAGGCATGCAGATTAAAAGCAAGAAAAGGGATATGGAGATGGAGAGACAGTCAGAAAAGCAGCTAAAGACAGAGGGGAAATGTAGAAAGGGACAGAGCTGCTTCTTAATGGAAGGGCCAACCCCTCGATGGCCTGGTCTAAATCCTCTACTCCCAAGTTGATGAAGACCAAAGGTTCCCAGGATCTGATGATCTGGTCCATCCGCACATATAGCTGCCATGTTACCTGCACATTAAGCCATAATTTTAGTTTTAGTTTTCCAAGAAATTCTACTTGAAACTAAAAAAAAAAAAAAATCTAAACTTTTTTTGAGCTAAAAGTATTCTAATTTTATTCCCTTTGCTTCAGTTTCTCTTTTTCCTTAATTTTTTATGGCTGGAAGAATATAATTAATTCAACATGGTTGCTTAGGGACATTTTCCAGGTCCTACTAGGCAAACTGTAGACATTTATTCAAAATTGGACCTAGGGAATAAAATCTCAAGTAAATAATTTATTATTTTTGATATTAATTCCTCTAGATCGTTTTACTTTTGTGAAAAATACATACTAGTATTCTTACACAGTGGGAAATATTTGTAACATCACATATTTCTGGAATATCTTTATCACCCCACAACTTGTGCTTAGACGAGCACAAATTGGAGTTCAGCATCTCAGGGTATTATTCTGAAAATGTGCTCATTTGACAAGGTTTTTTAAGGCTTATGGACTTTACCCAGAGCACAGCAAATTGAACTTTCTAGGATGAGAGAAAAATACATTTTTTATATTACTGTTATCAGAAACCTGCCTTTTGGGGAGCCCTTCACTCTAAAATTGGTCCCCACTCATTTGACCAATCTTCTGTGGTTAATCTGAAATTTTAAAATGTATATTTTGCTGAATTTTGATATGGCAAGGGCTCTTTATTTTTCTAAATAACCACTCTGAAAGAATGAGCTTGCAATTTAAAAACTACTTATTATTTCAGAGCTTTCTAACATATGACTCACAGGCTGAGGGCTTACCACTCACTCACTTTTGGCTAGCGTGAACATTACCTCCCGAAAACCTACAGAAATGTTTATACATGCTATGTTAACTGTGGGCTCTTCTGAGGATTGACTGGAAATTAAATAATTTATGCTTTTTTCTTTTTAGTTTGGATTCCTATAAATTAAGACAAAAATAGAAATTGTATTTTTAGAGTAAATTAGAGTTTACTTTAAAAAATGTACAACAGCAAAAAAAAAAAAAAAACACCTCTTTGCCACATTTCACAATAAATAAAATACTGCTAACAAATGTGCCAGTGTTTCTCTGGGCAGTTTACTTTATTTGGGATTTTTCTTATAAGTAAGCAATCATAGAAAATGTGGCTTTGCTTAGCTCAGACTTTGGAGCTGTAATGGGCCTTAAAAAGTATTTACATAAACTCTTCATTTTACTGACAAGAATACCCAGAGCTTGAAGAAAGGAGTGAATTGGCCAAGAATGGCTTAATTTTTTTTGAATTTATAGAGAGGCACCCCAGAACCTCTCTCTGCCCTCCTTGAAGCTTTGATGAGGATAACTGAAGCGGGTTAGGCCAGGGAGAATCACTGGCAGGAACAGAAGAGACCCGCAGGGACCAGTGAAGGAGAAGATATTATCTGGGGTGACATTCTAAGAAGATAGGACCCAGTAATTAAAGCTGTCTACCCACCTAAACTTAACAGGGTCCCAGAGCTGCCATCAGCTCTTACAATGAATCTAATTCTCTGCCTGGCACTTCAATATAGAAGCTAGTGTGTGGTTTACCCTCTATAAGGCTTTCCATATAGCTGTGTTGAACGGTCATTGAACAAGAGTGTTCACCCACAGGGGCAGATGGGGACTGAAGCTTAACATTCCTATCTCCCACTCACTAAGGCATGCTTTGTGGCATAGGAACATGTTGAACCACTACTAAATACCAAGTTATGACCTCTCTAAAGAGGGTACCCTAATTCACCTACAGAAGTCATATGAGCTGGTAGAGTCCCGGATGGATCACGATTTGGAATATCTTGGAAAATCTACCTTTCAGGTGGGTTGCCTGCCTAAATGACCTTCATTAACAAAAACTCTGACATTAATTCTTTTTTTAATTTACAGGAATGAGAAGGAGGGTTTCTATCCCTCCTTCTTTATGCTAATTCTTCATAAAATTTCTAAAGGAAAATTTGGCCAGTTGGCAGAATGTACAGGGCCCTTCACTGCCATTATAAACAGTCACCCTTGAATTTATAACCAGGGGCCAACATTTTTCATATTCCAATAATGATTATTTCTATGAGATACATACCCTGTGGCATTTTCTTGAAGAAGGCAGTTCTACAAATCCATGCCCTTGGACTTGTTTTAATGCTTCAGTTGTGTTTTGACATTTTCATGTCTTCATTAGTGAATTCCTGCAAATCTCTTCTTAAAACTACTGCCTGCCCCCACCATCTCTCTCAAGAGCCATTTGCTCACTGAAGGATTAGGGCAATTTTTATTACTCCCAACAATAAAATAATGTGATGTCTTCCTTTGTATGAACTATGAGGGCATCCATTATTCCTATGTATTCTCCCATCATGTTGAGAATTCAATCAGTTTAATTTAATTCAATCCATTGAATCATAGGATGTTAACCCTGGAGCAGTATTTATAAAGTGACAACCACGCAGGCAGGACATTATGCATTGTGCCCTCCTCTGTGGCTACCATGTACTCTCCCAATTTCCCCTTCATCTCCCAACCACTGAAGACATTTGGAAGATACTTCCAGGATATGTGTTGATTAACAGAAAGAATGTATAAAATAATTACTTTTCTTTGCATCGAAGGCACTTTCAAGGGCCCCAGGGTGAAACTGCTCCATGAGCACGCGGCCCCATAAAACACAGCAAAGTAACAGGACAAACCAGAAGACTCATGTGGAGCCACATGGAACTGGAGCCACATTCAGCTTGATCTCAAGCTCCTAAACCCCACGTCTGCCAGCATACTGTTTCTGCAACTGCACTAGGGGCCCCTGGAGTGGCTGTTGTGAATGCTGGCTACTAATCCTAGGAATCCACAACTCTCCTTTCCATCTGCCACTCTTCCCCTTCCCCACAATCTAATAAGCCTCATGGGTGGTCATTAATACCTGATCTCAATGTTGCTTTCCTCTATTTTGACCTCTACCAAGGTCTCCAAAACCCTATTCCAGGGTTTTGGAAATTTATTATAATACACTAGAAAAAAAAATACATTTGTAAGCTGAAGGACTGATCTCAACTAGGTGAGAAGGATGATGGGAAACGATGAGGTGGGAAGAGAAGAAAATAATAAGATCAAATTATTTCCAGATTGCTGTCTAGGATTCTTTGCATAAAATGGACATGAGACTCTGTAACACTAGAGCTCTGACGCAGTTCTTTACCATAGACACTAAAATCATCTCTGAAATAATAAGTGCTCCATTGGCCTGAGGGAGTTAATACAACTGGCACACCGGCCACCAGATGCTGTGCAGACTTTCTGAGTGACTAACCACCCAGCCAATTTTACTGATGATTATGATGACTACTCATACTTAATCTCCCACACTCATATATAAGAACTTTCAAGGGCAACTGTGGGGACACGATTCCACAACGTTCTTTGGTAATCTCTTCTTCTGGTCATGTAACCAAGGGAGTCAGAGAACTTTTCCACATGTCTGAGATAAACCTGCTTGCTGCAGGCTCAGCCCCTTTCCAGAGTTTCTATGCTGGGTGGAAATAAAGACCACATGTGCCCCTGTACTCCTCTACCTTCCCTCTTGCGCACCAACTTAATAATATGATTGATTACATTTTCCTTTTCATGAGGTTGTTAAGATCTCTGAGCAGGGAAGACTAATTAATGATTCTTTACCCTAACTTAAGTTCTGAACAAATTGAGAAATGAGTGAAAGATGGTGGTCAAAATATCCCTTCATGACGAGTAATGGCTGAAGCAGAGATGTAACCCAGTATGAGAGCTAAACAGGCTTCTCACTACGACATCACAGAAGAAATCAGACTCACTCTGTTGTTCTACAGCCTCCTCCAAGTCCGAGGCCATGCAGGTAAGATTTGTGAAATGGAAGGACAATGAAGAACCTCTGCTCCCTGCGGGCACTCGTTTCCCAAGAGGAGTTGATGAGCTGTGCTTTATTCTTTACAAATTTCCTAATCAGATTAGGCACTGGCCCTCCCCAGGGTGCTGAGTGAACAAAAGCAGTGGAAAGAAGCCAGAAGTATTTAAGGAAAATCCTTTCTAATGTAAACCAGAGGTTGGGAAGAGGCAAATTGACCAGTGGCCAACCTTACAGACAGAAACTGAATCTGTTTCTAACTTTACATTCTCATCTAGAGTGACTAGCCTATCATTTTTTGGGTCTACTTGGCCGTTCCAGGAGCGCTTTCTGCCACTTCTGAGATAGGGGCAGCCATGGGTAACGGTTTTATTTTCCCTTCAATAATGTTTACTTCTGAACATTCCTGGCTAATTATACCACTTGGTCAACCAAACCAGGCCGGCCCAACCTCCCGCAGGAGCCACTGCAGGAACTGCCCAGAGACTATTCATTTCGATAGCCTGAAAGCTGATCCAGAGCCATGGTTCAGTCTAGCCCCTCTGGCTCAGCAGGCGTGGAACCCTGCTCCAGCGGAGCAGTTAACTCATTCAGACCCATGTCATCGCCCAAATTGCTACCGCGGCATTAATTTCACTCCTCAGTTGAGACAACCAGTGTATGATTTGGCATACTAAACATCCCCACTGTCTTCCATAAAGCCCAACTGGGTAGATGGCAGGGTCGCAGTGTTAAGTTCCTGGGAGTAAGGAAGAATGAGGGTAAGTTAGACTGATAACCCTGAACAACACACTCAGTATGTATGAGGTAAACACACCTACAGATGTGTTCTTAGTTATCATAGCTATTTGTATATTATACTATATTGTACGTTTCCTCAGGGCAGGGAGGGATGTCACTCTGCTTCACAGTTTCTTTTCAGTGTCTTGAATGCTTCTTCCAAGAGAAAGGACATAGTGTGTCCTGGAGCGAACATGGGCTTTAGAACTTAGGGGTGGGTTTCAGCTCTCTTAGTGGTTTGGGGGCACATCCCTCCACCTTTCTGAGCTTCAGCTTTCTCATCTGTAAAATAAACACATAAAAACTATCCCCATGTTTGGGGAGAATTGAAGGAGATTACTTACGTAAAGCACTTAGCACACTACGTGGAACACAGCAGCAAAAATCTGATTGGATTAGATAAATTGGACTAGATAAATTCTTATGATGATAATCTACCATACAACCAAAGAGGTAGCCTTCAGATTCACACTTTAGGTATACTCTAAGTCAAAACTTTTGACCAAGGAGCCTAGCCTTCAAAGAATAGGCTTTACTTCAAATGCCCAAGTTATAATCCATTCTTTGCCCTTGTTCTCTAGTCTTGACCCTGTTTCGATATTAGTCATTCATTGGTGCCATTTTATAGTGGAAGCAGAACTAGGAGCCACATCAATGTGAGATTTCCAGGAGGAAATAAAAGGAATAAGTTTGCATATCTTAAGAACCTACACGACATAGGTGCTCACAGTTCACTCAGTTAAAAAGTAGCAGAGCTGCAATTTGAACCCATATCTGTCTGTTTCCAAACCATTACTCTTCCCACTGAACTGTTTGCCGGCCTAGTTAGCAGGTGTCCTTCAGATAAACAAACATGGTATCCATGGGGAAATAAACAAACAGAGCTCCTAAACTAATGTAAGTCTAAGCATAGACTGAATAATAAACTCTTACTTCCAGAATATTTTCTAGATAGTCATGGAGTCATGGGGCGGGGGGATGGGAGGGACTATCAGGTAAATGACTGACTATAAATAATCTTACTTCTTTTATTTCTGCCTCCTCAATATTTATTATAACATCCTCCTCAACTGACCTTCCTGCCTCCTCAACAGTATCTTTCCACCCCATCCAAATTTTAAATACTCTTGTGTTTTGCTATATAGTAAATGCTGAGTAAGTACATGCAGAGTAAAAGTCCCTACCTGTTGCTTATAGCCAGCATATTCTAAATTAAAATCTTGCCTTTACTCTTTCCTTACAACATATTGATATCTCCTCCTTGCCTTTAGGTTGCTGGAACTCATTACACTCATCTGTAATCACACTGCATGTTCCAGTCATACTGAACTATCTGCATATCCCGAAACATGTTCTTCCTCAAGGTCTTTGCACATCGTATTCCTGGAATACTCTTCCCACATTCTCTTTGCTTCCTATCCATTTATTTTTCCACCCATTTAATATAGAAGGAAGTCTTCTCCAAACTCTTAAAAGAGAAGAATAGTTAACTACCTTTGGCTTTTTTTCCTAACCTCTCTGGCAGGATTTATCCACCTCGATCCTCTCCTTATCTACCTATCTCCACTAAACTATAAGCATTTTGAGAGCAGCTAGTCTTTCTGATATTCTTTCAGCTAGTGTTTGTACCTTGGGCCTAGCACTGTATCTAAGCTCACTAAGGGTTTGCTGAATGAACAAATAAATCAGTCACTGAGCAGGGTCACATGAATATGAAGGTGGCTGGGAGAAATTGGCAGGACAGTATATGCACACTTGAGTCCAAAGTCCTGAGAGGGTTCACCCTGGGAGTTCCCCTACAGTCTTTATCATTTCACAATGCATCTTCCTAGGGAACTTTTAGACCATCTTTATCAATAAGAACTGAATCAACAAGTAAGGAAATGAAACGTATTTGTTGAATTAAATTTGAATTAAGCAAACAGGGGATAACTTTTTAAGTCATAGTCTTTATATTCAACGTTATAGATGATTTTCTATCTAAACAATAAACTGGTAGAAATTATCTAGGAAGACATTCATTCAACAAATATTGAGTGCCGCTCTATGCAAGCAGAGTGCTAGGCAATGAGGTTCTAAAGGTGAATAATACTCACTCTGCCTCTCTGGACCTCAGTTTTCTCACCTTAAAATAACGATTTTAGAAAGTACCTATCTCATAGAATTACTGTGAAGATGAAATGAGTTGATTCATGTAATTGCTTAGAATAATGGCTGGCTCAGAGGAAGCATTTAATAAATGTCAGCTATGGTGAGGTGGTGACGAAGATGAGACAAGTATGATGATGAGGACGGTGCCACCACATGCAGCTTACAGTCCCATGGGAATGACACACACCACTGAGCACAGTGCTGTACTGTGAAAGCAGCATAGAGGAGGAGTCAAAAAGGGACAAAAGCATAACAAAGAGAGTAATCGGCTCTGCCTAGGGCTGCCAAAGTAGACAAAAACTGATCAAACAGGCTTCACTGAAGAAGAAACAAATATGAGCCTTAAAGAATTAATAGGAAGCAACCTAAGTGCCCATCAACATTTACGCAGATAGAGAACCTGTGGGGTACACCTACATATATGCACACCGGAATATTACTCAGCCATAAAAAGGACTGAGACTTTGTCATTTACAAAAACTTGGGTGGACCTAGAGGGTATTATGCTAAGTGAAATGAGTCAGACAGAGAAAGACAAATACCATATGGTTTCACTTACATGTGGAATCTAAAAAAACAAAACAAATGAACAAACAAAATAAAATAGAAACAAATTTATAAATAGAGAACAAACTGGTGGTTGCCAGAAGGCAGAGGGTAGAGGGATGGATGGAAAAATAGGAGATTAAGAGGCATAAACTTCCAGTTATAAAATAAATAAGTCACCACGGTACAAAGTACAGCATAGGGGATACATACAATAACACTGTAACCTTGCAGGGTGACAAATGCTAACTACATTTATGATGGTGGGCATTTCATAATGGATATAAATGTTGAATCACTGTGTTGTACACCTGAAACTTATATAATATTATATGCCAATTATATTTCAATTTTTTAAAAAAAATTAGAGTTTGCAGGCTATCGAAAATCTTGTCTTCAGGTTCTTAAGGATCTCAATCCTGCTTTTAACCCCTTGTATAAGTAGAAGATTCTTTTCCACATATGAAGGTCTTAACAGCTGGGCAAGCTCACCAGGAGAAAGACAAAATAGAGGTACAGAAAATAAGTCTCCTTCCCATTAAGGTTTATTTGGCTATTCCGATTTTTCATAAAATAACTTTAAAATATTTCAATAAAATATGTTAATAAGGTTGAAGTCTGGATATATTTTAAAATTTAATTTTTTTAATGGCTCACCTATCAAAAAGGGATTAGCTATCTAATTATTTTCATGGTACCTATCACAGGTATCTTCTTGCTTTGACAAATGCATTCATTTTTAGGCAAAACATATGTGCCAAGAAAATTACAGTGTCTGTCAAGCGTGGAGGGATCTGGAGTACATACTTTGCTGCGAAAATCATACAATGTAGAGTTTAAGAATATGGCCACTGTCCTAAGATGAAATTTGTGGGTCCTCATGGAAATGTTTTGGCTCTTTTAACTTGGTATTCACTGGTATTAAAAAAATCAAATAGATACCAAGCCAAAGAGGGCCCCTCATTCCATGCTGTTCCCTGTTTTACTTCTAACATGAGGATTATTATACAAGTGTTCATATCCCAGGAATGAGCCTTTCTGCTGCTACAGCAATAAACTTATTTCCTCTTTAACAAGTATGGAAAGTGTGATGATCCAAACAGGTCCCCCTTCTCAGAGACAGCCTTGTGAAGCTCGATAGGTCTTAATTAGCTTCCCGTATCTTCACCCTTTCATTTGGAGGTCCTCACTGTCTTAAGTTTGTTCTATTGCTTCCTTTCTTTTTTATTTTTATGATATAAAGTCATTATAGATCCACAGCAAATAAACTAGCCAGAGATTAATACCAATGGCAACAATATAACAACACCAGACATAAAAAATACAGCTGGAATCCACCATAAACAGGCGAAACTGAGCTCCAAAGAGTGCTTCACTATTCAGTTCATAAAGGCTGAATGCTGTCGGCCCAGCCACAGGAGGACAATCAACCTGGCTTTCCCGGACAGGCACAGCAACTCATTGATCAACTCTGTCACTTCAGACAGAGTGAGCAAAGGGAAATAGATCTCTCTCCTTCCACTCTGGCAGGAGGAAACCAGGGAGGGCAGGGAAAGAGAGAAGAGGGCATGATGTGTAAATGTTAAGGCAAAGCAGCCAGGCTTGTGGAAAACCATGGGGAAATCTCAGATGAACTTGCCCTGGGAGACTCAGTATAATCCATCACTCACCACGTGGAACTCTGGTACACCCTCAAAGCCTGCTTCAGAGGTAGCTAAGTGACGCACCTTAGAGGCCAGGAAAGGGAGGACACTTTTAAGTTGTTAGTCAAATATAAAAAGACATACTTACAGGAAAATTAGAAAATTCACTGCAATAGGATTGTTTCAGAAAAATCTAGATAGTGTGGTTGGCAAATCCATGGAAAACTAAATGTTCCAAACAGATTATAGTATGCATAAAAATTGCTGAGGGTAGTGTTCATTTATTTCATTCATGGATTTATTATATATAACTATCTAAGTGTGTACACACACACACACACACACACATACACACTATGTGCTAAGCCTTTTGCTACTTTTGCTAGGTACTAAGATCTAGACTTCACACAAAACAGAATGAAAGTGTGGCAAAATAGAGATATTTTGAGATTCATTCAGGCAAGAAGCTTGAGGGACTCTTGGAAGACAGAGCACTTAAGCTGGATCTTAAAGCCTAAGTAAGATTTTGATAGGCAAAGTGGGAAACAACGGGATGTTTCAGAAGAAAAGCACAAGGGATGCCACGAGGCCGTGAATGTGCATTCAGGTAGGCACAGGACCAATAAAGTTGGAGGTCTGGTATGTAGAAGGTAAAAACAGAAGAGAAGGGCAGGAGTACCACATTAGAACTTTGAAATTTACCCTCTAGGCAGTAGAAGCCATTGAAAGTTTGTACAAGAGGACATGATATGTTTTAGGATGTAGTTCTATATCAGTATGAAAGATCAATTACAGGAGTGAGACTGAGGGCAGTGAGATCACTTAAGAGGTCACTGTGATATCACTGAAAGAGGGATTAAAAGACAAAATAGATTGGACTGGTTATCCACTAGATTGGAGTTTGAGGGAGAGGAGAGTTTTAGATCTACACCTCTCAAACTCTGATATGTTTGTGAATCATTGGTCTTGTTAAAATGCAGATTCTCATTCAGTAGGTCTGGATGGGGATGAAGATTCTGTATTTCTCACAAATTGCTTGTTCGTTCATCAGACTTAGAGTGGCAAGATTTGGGACCACCCCAGGTACACTGTCCTCGTGAGGCTGGCTCCATGATGTTTCACTGAAGGAGATATGTTTGGATTGGGAGAAGATACTGACTGCATTACTGGGCACTCTTAAAGTGAGGCACCCCAGACAAGAGTTAGAAATTGGACTGTTTTAAAAGTGAAACTAAAGCCTGCCATAAAGAGTTGGATGTCATGAGAGGGGAAGGAAAAGGCCAAACCGGAGTGTATAAGATTGTCCAGGGAGAAAGAATGGTGAAACAGGAATTAAAAACAGTGCAGTAGGGGAAATTTGGAACAAAATGAGCATTCACTGTTGGAATGAATGGATGTGCCTATATTAAAAAGCAAATGGAAGGGGGAAAAAGGATAAAGAATTAGAAAAGAGATTGAGAAGGAGTGGTTGAGAGGAGCAAGACAAGTGAGTCATGGAAGGCACAAGAGGGAAGGTGCTCCTGAACAGGGAAAGCTCAGGGATGCTAACTGTCAGGGAAGAGTTGGCATCATCTCACATGAGGCTGTAATGGCCAATGTCATGTGCCATCCAGAACTCTCCGGAATTGAAGCTCTCGTGCTCCCAGCTGCTGATAAAGTTGGCCGTGGTGACTCTCAGCTGAATCCTTTTCTGCGAATTACTTCCTCAGAAAAGAGCAGACCCACCCAAGTTCATCGCCCACAATAACTGCCCCCGGGAGGCTATAAAGGCTGAGGGCCTTGAGTGGCTCTTCTGAAGGGGCACCCAGCTGGGAGAAGATCAGGGGAATCAGCTGAGGTCCTGATGAAGCTACCAGACAGTCCAGCTCCTCCTTCTGCCCAAGCCTGCCGCCTTCACTCCCTCCCAGTGGTGTTTCTAAAAGCACTCCCCAGTAAAATTTCATCGAAGAGTCTGTTTCGCAGAAACCTGACCTCAGACAGATGTGGAGTTTATTCCTAGAGATTAAATTGCAGAAATCATTCATACATGGGGCTGCATCTCCCTCGGCCCTTTCGTGAACTGCGATCTCACTCCTTCACCTCAACTGCCCTTTGCATTTCTGCTTTTGTAATTGTACCAGTTAGGTGCTGCCACCCCATATGGGCAGAATAGCCTGGCAAATGTGGGGGGCATTTGCTACAATAAGGTCACATTCTCAGCTGCTGTATCATATCTTCCACGTCTTCTTTCATCCTCTCCCACCTCCTTATTTTGCAGAGAGCTGTGTACGGTACAAACTTCCCCCCTTCCTTGTTTCTATTATCCACCTGCTGTTGCAGAAAACTGCCTTTATCTTATGTACTCTTTAAAATGGAAGGACATGCGGCCCACTAATTAAATTTGCAGATCAAGCTAAAATGAAAGGCATAGAAAAACCACTAAGGACCGGCAAGTAACATAAAGGAGCTGCAGAGCTTAGAAATATGGGCAGGAAATTACCAAATGAGCCTCAGCATGGAGACCTGAAAGCTAATCCAGCTGGAGGAAAGGAACCTGAAACACAGTTATTTAAATTTCCAGGGAGAAACCTGGATAGCACAAAACCAGCAAGAAAAAAGGGAAAGAAAAAAAAAAGAAAGAAAGAAAAGAAAAAAAAAAGAACAGGAAGGTAATATTAGACACTTCAACATAAGCTTATGGTGCAGTGAGCAGAATAAAAAACAGGGTGCATTTCTTGGCTGTATTTTAAGTCACATTACCACACATGGCTGCAAGGTGATCCCTGCGTGGGGCTGCCATGTGGTAGGATGAGTTTGGCTTCAGGTGCGTGAGTAATAGAGTGAAGCAGACAAATAGGGGCCACTGGAAGACAGGAACAGAAACAACTGACCGATGGGAGCGACTGAATTATGAAAAGGAGATGGGTTTGATGTAGGTAATCTCATCTGGTGCCAAGAGAGAGTAAAGATGAAGACGAACCCAGGAACAACATGGGCCCTAATGAGGAGAAACCTCGGCTGGAGTATTGCTTATCAAAATGGGACTAAGGCCGGGAGAAGAAAAGACAGTTTTGAAAAAGTTGACAAGTACTTCCAAATGGGTGG
The DNA here is from genome assembly GCA_028533885.1 of Nasua narica. Taxonomy (NCBI): domain Eukaryota; kingdom Metazoa; phylum Chordata; class Mammalia; order Carnivora; family Procyonidae; genus Nasua; species Nasua narica. Next base: position 59,942,797 of record CM052815.1, read on the forward strand.
CGACCACGGCACAGTCATCCAAAGGGAGCTGTAAAAGAATGCTCGTCGATGATGTACACTTGACTGTGAAAACACCCTTTGGAGGTCGAATCTGAACTTGAGACCAGCTTCTGACATCCTGACAAGGTTCCGTCATCAGTCCAGGCACAGAGCTAGTCAGTTCGGATAACATCTGGTCTCTTTTCTTATTTTTTTGAAAGATTCAAGAAAAATGGTTGAACAAGTAGAATGTGTCTAGAAATACAACTGATGTTTCATTAGCCTGGAAGCTCACACAAGGCTAGGACTCTGTCTCATTTATCTCTGTATCCCAAGTGGTTAGTGTAACAGATATGCTTACTCACTGCTTTCTGAATTAATTAATGATGGAAAACCGGGACCAAAAAAATATATTCTTACACGGAAGTTCCAGCCCACATTTCTGGCAGTCCACAGGCTCAGCACTTCTGGGGCTCTTTGGGAACTTTCCCCAAAGAAGTTGTATTCAAGAAAGAGATTTGTGCTTCTCTTGTTGTCCTGGGCTCACAGTATCCTTTCTCAGGGGTAGAAAACCCCTCAGCATGAGGTTGGGCAGGCTCCCACATTTAAAAATTAGATAGCTTCCTTCTTTCTAAAGTCCAAGTGAGAAACGGAAGAAGTTGACAGGAAGTGTTCATTAATTTATTGAACAAATGTTAGGACGCTGTATAGTTTAGCAGTTAAGAGCATGGAACTAAGAGCCAGATGGCAAGATTTCAAGTTCTGCCTCTGCTACTTCCTAATTGGGTATGTCCTTTGGCAAGTTATCCAACCTCACTGTGTTTCAGTTTCTTCATTTGTAAAACAAGAATAATAATAGTTCTTGATGAATGAGGTTGTTGTGAGGATTAAATTAAATAATCCATGTAAAGAATTTAGAAGAATGCTAATCAGTAAATCTTTCCTCTCTGGGCGTGTGTGTGTGTCTGTATTGAGCACTTATCCTGGGCTAGGCACTCCTATACACTCTCACACACTGAGGAGATGAGGAATTAGTCAGACTCTGAGCAAGGAAGTGAATATATAAAGACTACAATTTCAAATGGAGATAGCTCCATGAAAAAAAATATGACGACATGAGGTTCTAGAGAATGACTCAGGTGCCATATCAGAGGAGTCAGAGAACCACTCTGAGGAAGTCTGAGTTGAGATCTGAATGACCAGAAGAAGCCAACCATGTGAGGGTCTGGGGCAGAGGAAAACCATGTGCAGATGCTGCCTGGTGGAAACAGCCTTGTCATGTTCAAGGAAGACAGAGTGACAAGGCCTTGTGACAAGAGAGAGTATGGGTAGATGAGCTCCAGGAGGTAAGCCAGAGCCAGAGCATGGGCATAGCTTCATCACCCAAGATAATAACTTTGGATTTGTGTTTTAATGCAATGGGAAGCCACCAAAGACCTTTGTGCAGAGTAACATGATCTGATTTGAACGTTTAAGGATCAGTCTGGCTTCTGTGTATGTACAGTAGACTACATGGTCCAAGAGAAGAAGCAGAGGGACCAGGTGGAAGTGACTGGCTATTACAGAATCCAGATTAGAGTTAATATCATTTGAGCGGGTGTATAGCACTGGAGACAGAAAGAATGTGATAGGTTTAAATATATTTTAGAATAGAACTAACTGGACTTTCTCATGGATAAGACGTGGTAGGAAACTGAAAACAGAAGACTGTATTAACATCTTCATTGTCCAGGACTTGATAAAGCCCAAAATATATCATTTTTAAAAAGGTTCAAAACAATGATTTTATACAGTGCCTGCCTTTAAGTAGCTTCCAAACTATATTTCTTGGGATCCTGGGAGGAAATAGCATCTTACTCAGACTTTAATAAAGAAATCATCTATAGAGGCATAAGCAAAATGAAAAGAACCAGCAAGGAGGGTGGAGAACAGGTAAATATCGAAAGTGAGAAGCCACCAGCACCTCTACATTTGAAAAGGCAAGGGGAGGAAATAATATTAATAAGGTCCAGTGAAATCTGGACCCTTGGAACTGGGTCATCTGGCAGGAGGTGTAGTCCCAGAGGGACATGTCACCACCATGAGATGTGGCCCAGAGCACAAAGGATGTGAAAGCTGGGAGTACATGCTTTGCCCTCTCTCCTCTCACACTTTAATCTCCAGGTCCTGCCTCCCATACACAACCTGAACTGGAATGCAGACAGCAAAGAGCCTCTGGGATAATGTTAGTCTCTCCAGAGAACAGAATAGGATGGATATGGACACACTGAAAGTGTAGAGCAAAAGGAAAATTAAAGCACATAAGCATATAGAGTTGTTAAAGAAGAAAGAAAATATAATCTGGAACCAAGTATAACCTACCTTCAGGGTTTTTAGACTGGCTCAGCCTAAACCCAGTCAGTGTCCAACTCAAATTCTTCCATGCAAAGGACCCAAGGATACAATCAGATTTCTTCTCAATGTAGACACTACCTGTTCTATTCCTTTGCTTCTCCTTCATGGGGAGGGGAGACCATGGCTACAGAGGGTCTTTTAATATCTTTGTTGCCTCTGAGGCAAAATGCAGTTTTACTGCCAGTGACTATGGGGAAACATACAGGGGATAATACAAAATAACTAGCACAGGGAAGTTATAAAACTCACAGTTCTGGGGTGCCTATGTGGCTCAGTTGGTTAAGTGTCTGCCTTTGGCTCAGGTCATGATCCTGCGGTCCTGGGATCGAGTACCACATCAGGCTCCCTGCTCAGTGGGGAGCCTGTGTCTCCCTCTCCCTCTGCCCCTCTCCACCTCATGCTCACTCTCTCAAATAAATAGATAATCTTAAAAAAAAATCCAAGTCACAGTTCTAACTGCCATAGCCATGGGTCTATGGTGCCTGAATCCCTGTGGGACTATAAATGAAAGACCCAGGGGCCTCTGTCTTTCGCTTTTGTTGTCTCTCTCCGTCTCTCCAATTTGCCATAAAATCAGGTCAGTATCTCTCTCCCTCCCAGCCTACATATCATGTAACTCCATGTTTTAATAGAACAATTGAACCAAAAAATACCCACCTCATCTGACCACAGAGCCAGAAAGACCACTCTTTCAGGCTGCCATACAACCGCTGGTGGAAAACAAGTACTCAGACTCTCTGGACCCTTATTCCTCTCGCCTGTATCACCATCCTTATCCGAATCCACAATTCACCCAACTGCCTAATGCTAAGCAGCTGTGCATGCTCAGATCCCAGTCTCTGAGGAGTTCCTTGTTTTCCCATGGAATGTGACTTGCCTCATCGTCTTACAGCCTGCCTCCACTTTGCCTCCTTATCATATCAGAGGCTAAGGACGCCTGTGTGCACAATAAATCAATGGCATTTTAAGCCTTCCCTGTGGCCTCAATTACTATGCATCTTGGTGCAGCTTGCTGTGCTGATCATGTTTATGACCTAACCTAAATTCTTAATGCTCCATCTCAGTGCAAAGAAATGGGATTTTTTATGAAAATGTAACTTTTGGCTTAACCCACAGACAACTGCTGAGTATGTCATGAAATCCTGTTAGAGTTTACCGCCTAACCTATAAACTCAATGAAGACACAGATCATGTCTGCCTTGAGCATTACTATATTCCCTAGAGCCTATCACCATACCTGGTATACAGTTAGTGCTTAATGAATATCTGTTGAATACTGAATAGCAAATTGTTTTGCAAATGGTATTTTCTAGCACTACTGTCTTGTGCCACCCTAAGTTTGTGTGTGCACATGCACACGCACATACACACACGCACTGATTCCTTCTTCTTACTCATATATGCGATATATGTGTGGTGCCACTTAAAGCCACGTTTAGTTCAAGGCATCAAAAGAGTTATCACTGGAAGAAAGCAGAGAATATTTCTTTAGAAGGATAAGAAAATGAAGCTTTCCCTTGGCAATGGTCCCAGGAACAGTACAATCCCCATCCCTCTCTAGCTCTGTCTCTGCCAGTCCAGAGAATCTGTGCTTTGGGAGCCCTTGCCTATTTGCTTCCTCTCCACAATCGGTGGCAGGAATTCCGTTCAGTCTCTTCATTCACTACTACTGTTGCTTCATCAAGTTTTTAACAGAGTAGGGCTTTTCCTCTTAAGGAATTCTACGATTTTTTATTAGGCATTCCAGAGCAAGAATCTGTATATCTTTGTTCCAATCTTCCTCTCCCATAAAGCCTTTCCTGTATCTCCTCCCTCAACCCACATCAAGGCCCATTTTGTATTTTTTCCACCTATCCCCACCCCTAGCCCCATCCTTACCCTACACGTGGTACATATGGTCCCTATGTAGTCATTACCTTTGCCTTGCTTAACTGCATATTTGTTTCATAACTAGACTATAAACTCCTTGAGGAAATGCCCCGTCTTTTCATCTTTATATTCCTTCACACATAGGCTGCCTCAGAAATACGGTCTTCTATTTGGTCCCAGAGCTGCTGTTTCTTTCCAGCTTTGATCTGTCAAAATAAATGTTATTTGAAAGAGGAATCCAAAAATAGAAAAAACAAAACCATCAGGTTGAGCCCATGAAAGTAAAATGCTCACCGAGAAGGGCCCTTGCAGAGCTCTCGGTTAAATGCTCTTAAAATCCCAGAGCTGGAATTCCTCTGGGAGTTCTTGCCTCTCTTCCTCAAGTACTGGCCGGTCTTGGCCCAGCCCCAGAAACAGCGTGGTCCCTGTCCCCGAGCAGCACAATGCAGCAGCAGGCTAGCGGCCGGAGAGAGACAGCACACATATATTAACAGGCCCCTCATATTGCGACCTGTGAAAATACCATTGAACGTACTGGGTGGCAAAGAAAGTGACTGATAATATTTAGAAAGAAAGAAAAAATAGAAAAGACAAAGCTTGCATTTATATATGGCTTAATATCAGAGAGTATTCCCATTGTTACAGTCGATACTCACAATAGCTCTGTGAAGCAGGCTGGTTAGTTATTATCCCCCATTTTGTAGATGAGGACACTGAGGATTAATACTTTAATTACTTGCCGAAGGTCACATAGCTATAAATGGTAAAGCCAAGTTTCAGAACTAGGTCTCTTGACTCCTAGACCTGAAACTACCATGCAACTTTCAAATCTTTAGGGAAGATTTGAGAGAGGAAATGGGATTTCTTTCAAAAAAAATTCTACTTCCGGGCACCTGGGTGGCTCAGTTGGTTGGGCAACTGCCTTCGGCTCAGGTCATGATCCTGGAGTCCTGGGATCGAGTCCCATATGGGGCTCCCAGCTCCACGGGAGTCTGCTTCTCCCTCTGACCTTCTCCCTTCTCATGCGCTCTCTCACTGTCTCTATCTCAAATAAAAAAAAAAAAATCTTTAAAACAAAATTCTACTTCCTAAGTAATGCAAGTAGGCAAGGAGAGTGGATATCACAGAAATGGCCCTCCAGGAGACAGAAGACTAAGAAACTTCTTATGAATTCCAAGGTCAGGACTCTGAGATCCACATTTGAGTCTGTAGGGCCACTTAACACCAGAAGCATTTGTACCTTGTTGCTTCAAATTTTACCTGAACTGGGACTATTCCATAAGCAAAAGCTGCCCTAGCACAAGAGAAGGCTGCTCACAGCAGTCACCAAAATGCAGATGCCACAGGAGAGAAGCCCTTTTCTCTCCCAGACCTCAGCAGTAGAGGCCAACCAACCCCTCTTTTATCTTTAGTGTTCCAATGCCATAGCCCGTCTGCTTCTACAAAACAACAGATAATTTATGCAATTTCCTTATGTAAGATCTTAAAGAATGTCCAATGTAAATCTGCATATTTTCAGGCTCTGCTACTTAGGAATGTAAATTATTTACTTGTTTGCCTTTGGTATGTTGTTATTGTATCTTGTTACCAACAACTGGGATTTCCTGTAAGAGAAAATTGTATATCTTTCCTATGAAGATACATTTTAATAAAGCATAAAAATTTTCAACCCTCAATTATTCACAGTTGTATAGGGAATACTTAAGATTCTATTCACCAGGAAAAAAAAATCTATTCAAAGATGTATGCCTGTATTTTGTTGCCTGGGGGGAATAGCACACACAGACTTGAGGTTTGCATAGCCAGAGAGGTTGCTAGGTCTGAGACTTTATCCCTCTCCTTCCGATCACCTAAAACTTCTGGCCTTTAAAAATCGTTGTTACATGTATGGCTCTGAGATGAGGATGACAAAATCCCTCATGGTGTCAGAAGAATGCGATTTGCTAATCTGAAGTAACTGAGGGTTACTTGGACAGAATTCACATTCATTCAGGTGATAAGCTGTATAAAAGGAAAGTAAGAAGAGACTTTGAATTCAAAACATTGAAGAGAAATTGGTAGAGGTTTGGGAGCTTGACTAGGAAACTTTAAATTAATATTTAAACTGATTTCTGAATACCAGCAGGACCGTGAGAGAAACTACCATAATTCTAAAGTCTAAAGATACAGAGTAGCCTAGGGATTGCGCTAGACCACCTTGTGATTCCTCTGTCTTCACTCATTGAATGGCAAGCATTAGATGGATTCTATGGGGGGGGGGGGAACAGGATAAACCAATATTTGGGCCCAGAATAAGCAAGCCAAAAGGTAAACTTTTACCTTTGGCTGAAAGTTGAGTATCTGGAGAGAGGGGTGAGAGTGAAGGCTAGAAAGATAGGTGGGGAAAGTCTTACGAATCCCCAATCCACCTTTGGTTTCAGTCATTTGCTAGAAGCACTAGCAGAACTCAGAAAAGTTGGTGTACTCTGGATTTCAACCTTATCATATTGAAAGGATAGAGATTAATCAGCAAATGTTAGCTAATGCATGGGGCATAGCCCAGGAGAGACAAGGTGCAAGCTTTCAATTGTCCTCTCCCAATAGAATCCTAAGAGCAGCATTTAATTCTGCCAGCAACAATGTGTGACAATAGGTATGGAGTATGGCCAACCGGGGAAGCTTACTCAAGGCCTGATATCCACAGTTTTTATTGGGAGTCAGTCACATAGGCCTGGGACACCTGTCTGATGACCCTAGTATCCAGTCTGCAGCCGTGTCAGAGGTCAGACTGATAGACAGCATAGCCCAAAGAACCCATCATAAATCACATTGTTAGCATGGGCTATCTGTGCAAGGCCCCCAGATATATAAAAACACTCTTGTCAGGCAGGATAATCTAAGGGTTTAGAGGTTATCTTCAAGACACTGTCAAGGGCCAGTCCTTTCTTTAGAATGTACAGGGTTTGAGCACCTCAGATCTGCTTAGTTAACCCATTACTGCACAGGGGCTAAACCATGGAGGCCTTCACAGGAAGCCTTGAATGCCAGGGAGGGAATAGACAGCTTAATCTATGAGCAGAATTTACAATGGTTAAAGGAGAAAAGGTTGAAAACTAGAGGGCCAATTTCAAATTTTTGTACTTATCCAAGTAAGATATCCTGAAAAAGTATGAGTTCCAAGGAGCATTTTTTAAGCAGAGGAATTATATGATGATGCGTAAAGTTCAATCAGGCCACTATGTATAGGACTACACTAAGCCAGCAAGAACAGGAGAGCTTCATTCCCAACATTAACACCTCAGTCAAGAAAGCACAGTAAACTCCCACCACAGCCCATTACTTGTACATAGAGATGATCTTAGCATTTGTTAAGAAGCTATACTAATTGGTCTTTGAAATGATTTCCAATTCCATGTGTCTAAAATGATCTTCTACTAAAAATAAATGTTGTGGTAATATAATAATTCTTAAAATAACTATTTTTCTTGACTTTTACTTCTTTTTTTTTTCCATTTGGCCTGTTTCACCATTCCAGCAATTAAGCTATTTTCAAGGACTTAGGAAATGGCTGTGACAGTCCCAAGAAGAGAGAAGAGGGGGAGGGAGAGAAGGGAGGAAGGCTCCCCTTTGATTTTTTTTTTTAATTTTATCTATTTTTCCAGAGAGGAGGAGGGGGCACAGGCAGGGGGAACAGCAAGCAGAGGGAGAAGCAGGCTCCCCATTGAGCAAGGAGCCCAATGTGGGACTCGATCTCAGGATGAGATGATGAGATGAGATGAGATGCTTAACCGATTGAGCCAGGCGTCCATCCTCTTTGATTCTTATGCATTAAAAGTTTAGGCACTTGGAAAGACACATATATAAATACATATGCATATATAAATAATATATAAATAAATATATATCTACATATATAAATAATATATAAAGATAAAATATTTTTCTATATATAAACCCATCAGCCTGACCTAGCCTTCACTCTCAAGGATACTACACTGAAGAGAAAGGAAGTCAGAAATGAAAGGGCAATCATGGTTTCCAGTGCCCCAAAAGGAGGAGCTCAAGAAGAGTTCTGGGAGCTGATTTGTGCTGCAGAGGAGACTGAGCCCCACATCCTGGAAGAAAGCATGACTCCATGGTGCCTAGACAGGTTTTCATAGACAGGACTTAGAGAACCTCAGATACTGGCCGATACCCCAAACGCGGTCTAGAAGAATCACATGCAGGTCCCCAAGAGTGGCTGGAAGGTGGCAAAGCTAGTAGCCAGACCAGAAGTAAGTTGCCATTTACAAGTAAAGAGATCTAGGGACTCCTGTTTGTACCTCTGACCAAGCCCTGGATAGAACAATAGAGGTCTCTGAGGAAGCCTGCATAATTACATGAAAAAGAGGACCCAATGGGCCGTGTCTCTTATGCTGTCTTATGAAATAAACTCCCTGGGATATAAAGAAATTCAGAGAAAATGTTAGAGTTTGAACTCTCAGACTGAAATTAATTTTCTATCATCCTCCAACAGAGTGGCACATTAAAGAAACTGTCAGGTTGTAGGAAAAAGTGAAGCTCTACTGCTCATACATGTTGTGGGTCCAGACCTATACCTACTCTATGACTTCCTTACAGCTTGTAAGGTGTATCTCAGCTAGTTTGAAGTAAGCTCCCCCAGCACCCTGTGCCTACTGGCCTCCAGTGCATCATACAGAAAACTTGTTCGGATATCTGTCTCACTGAGCCGAACTTTCTGACGGAAGGCAGTAGATCTCATATACCTATCTTGCACAGTACTTTGACACTGACTGAGACACCTGAATGGCTTAGGAAACTTGATAAATGAATACATGGTATTTTAGAAAAACAACAAGTACGGGAAACTGAGGTGGATGAAAACAAACCACAATGCTGCCCATTATGCGAAGTTATCCAATCAGGTTTCTGCCAAATTACCATTTAGAAGTTTTTAATGCAATTTGATAGATTTGGTCAGCAAATATATGAATCAATGAGTTGTTCTAGATTTGAGTGGACACAGTCTGACGGCCAGTGATAAAGTAAGCCTGACAAAGGAGGAATTTTTATTTTTATGATGTGGGAAATACACGATAGGATGAAAAGGCCCTATTTCCACTAAAGCTTATGGAAAATAACGTCTAGGCTGCCAATAGTTTCACTTCTGTGGTGAGATATTTCCAAACTTTCTCTCCTATATATGTTAGCCTCTCGTAGGTTCTAGTATGAAAGATTTCAAACGCGCATGCGCCCGTGTGTGCGCGCGCATGCACACACACGCACTACATCGCAGCCAGATATTCAGATAGGAGCAATATAGAATTCCTAACAATCAAAGAAGAAACATGGCAGAGGCCAAAGAAGAAAATAAATTACCCAAATTTATAAAAACAAAGCAGTGTCCAACCTACTTCTGAAGAGCAACACTCTCTGGAAAAGGAAATGAGGCAATGTTCCTTTACCATTTTGCAGATTGCTGAAAGGCAAACGTATCCTTGCAAAGTTAAATATCCCTCCTCTTTTTCCCCCCTTTGAGTCTAAATTTAACTTTAATTTCTGATCAAACTAACTGCCTGTAAAATGACAGAAATTCATTATCATGTAGAAAAGCATTTCTCTCAGTGGCATGTACCTGGGAGAGGAAGAAAAACAGAACAGTCGCATGAAAACCACAGACTCAGGTTCATGGTGAGTTCTCTGTGCACATCCCAGAGGGCTGTGATTTATTAATACAGCCAAAGTTTCTCTATAATTTGTTAGATGGAAACTTAGCTGAAAAAATTAAATATTGCCACAGAGTACCATTTGAGGAATAATCAAACCAGCCCTGATTGAGTGAGAATTGAGGTATGCACTGGATAGAATTTTAAACGACGCTTAAATCAGCCATTTTCCTTCTTCCCCTTGTGATACAGGTTAAATGCACCCCAAAGATGCCCTTCCGTGCCTGCACACAGAGGTCCTTGTGGGGAGAAAGGATTTCTTTCATCATTTCCAACGCCCTCAGGACTCTGAACCCTGATTCTAGCCATAATTTCTCCAGACCAAGAGTAGAAGTTACAGTGGTAAAGCCCATCATGACATCATAGCTTTGGAAGTGAAGTGAAAGATAAGTAAGTTACTCCAACCTCCTCATGATACTGAAATCCTTTCTGTATTATTGCTAAGTAATCAGGCAGTTTCTATGCAGCTGAACGAGTCGTCCAGTCTACTTTTTAATAGGAAATACTTTAATACTTAAAGTTGTAACAGAAATTCCACTTCACAGATCATTATATTTGGGGAAATCAGCTTCTGATGCTATCACAACAGCACCAACAGTATTAGCACTGGTGCTTTCAATGTGCCAGGCTGAATGCTTTTTACAACTCCAAAATTAGGTACAGAGTAAATACTTATTTATTTTATGTTATTCAATATGAGTTAGAATGCAGAAAGGAATCACAGTAAATTACAAATTTTGAAAAAATTACAAGTACCAAGATATGACAAAATCCACAAAACAGAATATTTTTCTTAAATACCTTCACCACAGAGCTCTATAAAATGCTTATCCTTTATCTAAACTTCATTTTCTGGCTACACTCTCTTTGATCACATATTTATGTGACAATAATTTTATAACATTTTTATGGTGTTGATAGAGTGATAATTTTGCCATTCCTCTAGAATGCCTGATTAAAATTTGTTTTTTATTATTTATTATTTATTAATTAGAAAAAAAATTTTAACAGCTCCACAATTTGTCAATGGTAATATCAGCAAAATTTGTAGAATTGCTATCATGTTTGGGAAAATCTGGATCAAGTTCCCTTCGTGTCTGAGCTACAAGATTCAAGCCTGACTTCTGGCTCCATACATGTCAAATGTTTCTCCTCTACCACACATAAAACATATAAAGTTCTATCTATATGGCTAACCGGAGGATTAATATTTCTATCATCTGTACTGGAAAATTCTGAGATAAAATCTTTCCTCATTCTCTCCCATCTCTCCTTCTAGGACTCCTGTTAGTTTTTCATTTGACATAAACATTCTACTTCTCTTTCTCTAATATTGACATCAAATCTGTAGGAAATTTTGGCTCTACTCAAAAATATACCCAGGATCTCATTATCTTTTCTTCTGCTGCTACATCCTGGTCCAAACCATCATCATATGTTCCTAAGTTTTTGCAAGTTTCCTCACTGATTTATTTCTCCATTTTTTTTCCTATAGTTTATTCTCAAAACAGTAGCAAGAAGAGTCCTGGTAAAAAATATTTTTCAGATGATATAACACTTTGTCAAAACCCTCCAATGGCTTCCCATTTCACTCCACATTAAAGCAAAAATCCTTACAGTCCCACAGGGTCTGAAAATATCCTCCCCACTCCCAGTCCCACAGGGTCTGAAAATATCCTCCCCACTCCCAGTCCTGTCTATCCCTGTGGTGTCTTGTCCCTCTGCTCTGCCCCCCAATCCACTCCCAACCCATGGACTTCCTTCCTGCTCCTCTATCATGCTAAGCGTGCTCCCAACCCATTCCCTTTGCCTAGAAACCTTTTTCCCAAGGTGTTTGCATCACTGACTTCTCTTCTCCGGTGTCTGCTCCCATGTCAGTTCTCAGTGAAGATCCTTTTGACTACTCCACTAAAACTGCACAACTACACTGGCTCTTCATCCACACTTGCTCCCGTATATCCTGCCCTATCCCAGGGCAGTTACCAATATCTGAAATGCTGTGGGTTTAGTTACCAAAGTTATTTACCATCTCTCTCATTTTCCCCATAAAATACACACTCCAATGAGGACAAGTTTCCCCCCACTCCTCCTTCGAGCACGTGGAAAAATGTCATAGATGTAGCTGGTGCTCAAGTTGCTAGTGTTTGCAAAATGAACCCATGCATTCTCCGTGTCTTTTAAACTCTCCTTCATATTTGTTTCCTTTTCTCTTTGTGTTCTGTATCGGTTACTTTCTTCATCTAAATCTCATATTGTATTGAATCTCTTCGGCAGTGCCTAAGATGAGGTTCAGATATAATGATTTAACATTCAGCACTGTTTTCTAATTCTAAGTCTTTTAATAATAGCTTTATTGAGATATAATTCCCATACCATAAAATTCATCCATATACTTTTATTTGATCAACTTTTGTCATTTTTTCCACTCCATTTGGAATTTTTCATAGTAACCTATTTTTTTTTCATTATGATTTATATTCTTTTGCCTCTTTTTAAAATTATTTTAGGGGCACCTGGGTGGCTCAGTGAGTTAAAGCCTCTGCCTTCGGCTCAGGTCATGACCTCAGGGTCCTGGGATCGAGCCCCGCATTGGGCTCTCTGCTCAGCGGGGAGCCTGCTTTCCCCTCTCTCTCTCTGTCCGCCTCTCTGCTTACTTGTGATCTGTCAAATAAATAAATAAAATCTTAATAAATAAATAAATAAAATTATTTTAAATGTAAGTTTTTATAAGCCTCCATATTTTTCCATTGTTTGAAATTTCTTGGGTTGCTAATCCTCTGGGTCATTGTATATTGTACAGCATGTGGTTAGTGATTTTTATTGTGAGCTTATCTTTCCTGCAGAGTCTCTTATTGTGTAGAGTCCATTTGTTCTGTGTCCTGGGAGCATCCCTACAATGGACTTGGTGTGTGCAACTGCCAAGAGCTCTAAGGCTTTCTCTGGTTCAGTACCAGACTTACATTAATCTCACAAACCCAGTACTGCAAGAATTGAAATCTGCATCCACGTATGAGAAAGCCTTGAATTTAAGATTGCTCATGGGTAACTACTGCTTTTTTCCCCATTCAGAGCCAAGAAGTCACACTTTCAACAGCTTTACTTTGGCTGGCAGAAGGTGTTTTTCTCGTCATCTTTTCGTATAAGGGCAGCCTTCCCAGGACCACAACTCTGCCTATACAAGGCTCCCCCAGGGTCTCTCTACACTTCCAGCTTGAGCATTTGCCTGGTTTTAAATTCCCTTTTTGTTTCTAGCATGTGAGAATTTCCACTTCTTTCTTTTGAGCTCAGATACTTTTTTTTTCTTTTTGGTCATGTTGTATGCACCATTTCTATGTATTTGTAGTAAGGGAGTCTCTGTTAGCCCAATCCACCATATTGGAATTAAAAGATACCAGTTAAAATGTCTTTTTTTTTTATTGTCCATAAAAAATTTAGTAGAAATAAACTGTAAAAGAACTCAAAACTTCAACCATAGCATACTGAATTAAGAATCAGTTGAAAATATAGGTTCTGGAGCTAGGCTACCTGACATTGAATGCCAGCTCTGCTTCTACTTGTCTACTCAACTTGACTAAATCTGATTCCCTGTGCCTCTGTTTCATCAAATTTTAAATAGGAATAATAATAGCACCTACATTTTAGGGTTTTCTGAACATTACATGATTTTGATATGCTTAAAGAACTTAGAATAGCACCAGGAACACACAGTGAATATTGATGAGACTTAGTTGATATCATCATCTTCTTCACCATTATTGTATTAAATTTTGCACATGAAGTTCATCCCATATATTTTTTGTGAGCCACTTAATCTTTATGCCTATAAAAATGTCTGGCAAATAATTGGTGTTCCTAAAATGTTTGTTGAGCAAGAATTGTTTTAAAATGCATTTTAATCTATTCAAAATAATGACACATTTTTGAAATCCATGCTAGTTAAAAACAAGATATTAGGGGCTGTTTCTTGTTGCTCAAGTCATACCATTCTAGTTCCCAGTTCTAATCATATTAACATAATACCTTCCTTCACAAATTACTCAGAGAAGTTCTATAGCAAAACTAAAGAAGAATATAACTTAAAAATTAAATAACCGCCTGATGATTCACAGACATGTACCCTGGGGTAAATAATACATTATATGTTAATAAAAAAAATAAAAAAAATTAAATAACCAAGTTATTATGGGTGCAATTGATGGTGAGTATTTAAAAAAATTAAATATAACAAGAATATACATTTGATAAAAATATGGCTATAAATAGAGAATATAGATAAAAAATGAAAGATATATCACATACAAATAATGTATTAGTAATAATCAGTGTATCTAAAATCCCATGTTATACACAAAAATAAATACAAAGTGGATTAAAGACCTAAATGTAAGACCTGAAACTATAGAAATCCTAGAGAAAACAAAGGCGATAATCTCCTTGACATCAGCCTTAGCAACATTTTTCTAGACATGTCTCTTCACACAAGGGGAGCAAAAGCAAAAATAAACTATTGGGACTATACCAATATAAAAAGCTTTTGGAGAATGAAAGTAACCATCAACAAAATGAAAAGGTGATCTACTGAATGGGAGAAGATATTCACAAATGATTTATCTGATAAGAGGTTATTATCCAAAATATATAAAGAACTTATACAACTCAACACCACAAAAACCACAAAAATAATCTGTCTAAAAATGGGCAGAGAACTTGAATAGACATTTTTCCAAAGAAAGCATACAAATGGACAACAAACACATGAAAAGATGTTCAATATCACTAAGCATCAGGGAAATCCAAATCAAAACGACAATGAGATATCACCTTATACCTGTCAGAATGTCTAGCATCAAAAAGACAAGAACACGTGTTAGTGATGATGTAGACAAAAAGGAACCCTTGTGCACTGTTGGTATGAATGTAAATTGGTGCAGCCACTGTGAAAAAAATATGGAGTTTCCTCAAAATATATATATATATATATATATATATACCATATGATTCAGTAATCCCACTAGTGGGTATTTACCAAAGAAAACAAAAACACTAATTACAAAAGACATATACATTCCTATATTGACTTCAGCATTATTTACAACAGCCAAGATATGGAAGCAACCTAAGTGTTCCTCTACATATCAATGGATAAAGAAGATATGAGATAGACACACACACACACACACACACACACACACACACACAGAATATTACTCATCCATAAAAAAGAATGAGATCTTGCCATTTGCAACAACATGAATGGAGGGTATTATGCTAAGTGAAATGAGTCAGACAGAGAAAGTCAGACAGAGAAAGACAAATACCGTATCATTTCACTTACATGTGGAATCTAAAAACAAAACAAATAAGCAAATGAACAAAAAAAAAGAAACAGACCCATAAATATAGAGAACAAACTGGTAGTTGCCACAGTGTGTGTGTGGGGCGGGGTGGAGATGGGAAAAATGGATGAAGAGGAGTGGGAAGTCCGCCTTTCAGCATTTCAGCTATGGAATGAATAAGTCAAGGGAATGAGAGGTACACAAAGGGAGTATAGTCCAGAGGTGCCTGGGTGGCTCAGTGGGTTAAAGCCTCTGCCTTTGGCTCAGGTCATGACCTCAGGGTTCTGGGATCGAGCCCCACATTGGGCTCTCTGCTTATCAGGGAGCCTGCTTCCCCCTCTCTCTCTCTGCCTTCCTCTCTGCTTACGTGTGATCTCTCTTTGTGTCAAATAAATAAAACATTAAAAAAAAAGGGGGGAATACAGTCCATATATACAGAGTCTCTCTCTGTCTGTCTGTCTCTCTCTGTATATATATAAAATTGATGTTATTAATAATAAAAATTAGGAAGTGGGTAGGGGAATGGTGACAAGCCTAAGGCAGGTTACTTTCCTCATTTTTTATAGAGAAAAGTTAAATAGACCAGACCAATATTTTTCAAGTTGTTCTGACTCTAACCCACAGTATTGTATGCATTTTTCATTACTCTCCAACACAAACATATGCATCTTTCTTATCCAACGTCTTGATGTACATATATATTTGATTGTAAGATAAAATGAGTGCTTAATGTGGGCCACGGCTAAAAAGATTTGAAACACACTGCACTAAATTGATTTTATGTCCCACTATTATGTTATGATGCACATTTTTAAAAAAATGCAATGTTTAAAAAACATTGTGTTTTCTTGATTTTGATAATTAAAGTATTTCTTTACACCTGTGTTACTTTACAAACACATCTTTGAAGTAAGATCTTCATCTTACTTATTTACTTCATCTTACGCATCTTTTTTGCAAAAAAAATTTTTAAAAGGATGTGTAGGATATATTTCATTAAAAGAAATGAGTCAACAAGGAAGCATAAATGGAAAGCATATATCAAAATGTAAAAATCAAATAAAACACATTTGTTCAAAATATATGAAAATAAGTTAAATCCCCAATGATAAGATAAATAATCTGAAACTAGATTCAAATGATCTGATCATGTGCTCCTAACAGCAATAACAAAAATCAACAAAAGTTTTGATTATAAGCTCTAGTAAGGACATATTAAAAAAAAACAAAAGAAAAAATTGTAGTTTAATATAGCAAAAGTCAGCTCTGGTAAAATTCCAGAGAAAATTCAGTTCAAAAGACAAAAGATATGTTGTATAAAGAAGAGTGCAATTCAAATTATGAAAGAAAATTTTACACCATATATGATTAATAAGCTTTTATTACTTTTATATGTCATTTATATAGATGCTTTTATAAATTCTATTGTATTAGTTATCCATTGTCAATTATTCCAAACTGAACAGCTTAAGCAACAAGTATTTATTATGTCACAGTCTCTGTGGGTCAGGAATTCACGAGTAGCTAGCTAGGTGGTTTTGGCTCAAGGTTTCTCCCAAGGTTACAGTCAAGATGTTGGTTAGGGCTGTAGTCATTTGAAGCCTTCACTGGGGCTGAGGACTGACTTCCAAGATGGCTTATCCGTATGACTCTCAATAGAAGGCCTCCGTATCTTACCCTGTGAGCCTTTTTGCAGGGCTGCTTAATTGTTTTCAGAACATGACAGCTAGCTTTCCCTAAAGAGAGTGAGCTTAGAGAGAAGGAAAGGCATAAAATTGTGTTTTATGACCTACTTTGGAGATTATGTACAATCACTTCTGCTACATTCTATCAATCAGACAGAAAAAAATCCTGAAACAGTGTAGAAGGAGACGATGTAAAGGCATGAAATTGGGAATCAGGGAAAACTGGAGTTCATCTTAGAGGATACCCCTCCACCCCTCCACAAAAAACCCCAAATCCACAAAAGCTATAAAGTTTGAAATCATAAAGTAAAATATACAAAATAATTAAACATTTAAAAAAATCACTATTTTATTTATTTATTTATTTATTTATTTATTTATTTATTTATTTGAGAAAGAGAGAGAGAGCAGGAGGGAGGAACAGAGGGAGAAGGAGGGAGAGAATTCCTAAGCAGGCTCCTATGACCAGCATGATGCCAGGCTCGATCTCACCATCCTGAGATCATGACCTGAACCAAAATCAAGAGTTGGATGCTTAATTGACTTAGTCACCCAGGAACCCCAAACTCACTAATAATTTTTAAAAACAAATATTTTAAATAATACCTGCCAGATTGTAAGAACAAAAAATCCTAAGTCTGCAAAGCCACATGCTACTAAGGTTTAGGAGTGACAGAACTAATAGCTCATAGAAGTAAGTGATTTCAGCCACAGTGGAATTCAGAATTATCTACCAAAGTTCTGAACATCCTAAGATATGTCAAAACACCAGGGTTCATTCAATTCTTCTGACTGCTCAATAAAACTTCTTCCTCTACCCTAGAGAACTTCTTGCACCTGAGGACATGTCCAAGAATATTTTTAGCCACATAATTTGTAACGGGAAAAAAAAAACTAGAAATAAGAGAAGGGGTATTTGTTTATTAACTTTGTGTACTGAATTGTGATTAACTTTTAATTTTCCTTTTTATAGTTCCTTATTTCCCAAATTTACTACTATAGAGTTATATCAGAAACAAATAAAAATCCAATGGCTACAGATGAGAGTAAAAGGAAGACAGAGTTAAAAATAAGGTTTGATATGAATACTTTCTGATACAATGCAGAATATATTATCCCTTAGCTTTCTGATCACATGTCAAAATGTAAGAAAAAAGGTCCAAGTTTAAATCCAACTTAATAGTGCTCGGGTGGCTAGAGTGACCTTGTTTAAGTGTCAGCTCTGGGGATTCAAAGGGCAAAATTGAAATGCAGTTTTGCGATGACCCTGGACCTAATAATGGGGCTGACACTAAATAATGAAACCTTTCCCAGAAGATATAACATTTCCAAACCTCACAGTTCTCAGGAGCTACTTTGACTCAGACTTCCTGGAATCTAGAATACATACAGCCATTATGCCAAAAATAATTTTCAAACACCTCTATGGCTTATAAAGTGTGGTACCTGAAGGCATCACACATCTGTTGCTACAGTTATGAACTGGCTGGATGGGAAACAGAGAGGTGGCTGAAATGTGTTCAGTGTTCTACTTCCCTTCTCTGCACCTTAATTTCCCGAGCTTTCTCCTACACTCTGCCCAGTTCCACCTTTCCTTGCCAGGAGCCCCAAGGGACTTAGCCAGTACGGTCTTCCTGCACCGACTGGCTCTGGCCTGGTCACCCTGACGTTGCTGGCACAGACCCAGAGACTCAAGGGCAAATATCAGGCCTTGGGCATAGCTGGTGTTAATGTATGGCAGGCTCCGTCCCTCTTTGGTTGCAGTGGGCCACTTTCAGGACAGGAAATGTTTCTCCTTTTGGAGGGATGATAGGCTTTCTCTCCTACCTCATGAGTTTCCACTTTCCTACAATTTCCCTAGGGATGTAAATTCACATTGTTGATACATTCCTCAAAATAAATAAATGAGCTTAGAGTCCAGCAGTGGATATAAACAATCAAGCCCACAATTACTGTACATTGTGATGATCATTTAACATAATGGCCACCACGCCCAGGGCCAATGTTCCAGGCACTGTCATGCCGGCTTTATATATATATTAGTTCTGTGAAGCTATACAAAAATTCAGCAGTTTGTAGGTGGGAAAACTGAGGCACAGAAAGGCCTAACATTTGAGTCTTTGCTCTTATTAGTACCTGATACTGCTAGGAGCGCTCTGCAAGCACAGGGGAGGTACATTAACACACTCCTGGGTTTCCCTCAGAAGCTGTAAGAAGACAAGACAAGCAACAGAATTTGAAAGGCATCTCTCAATCCCGGAAACACCAGGGTTCACTCAGCTCTTCCGATTGGTTGGAGAGAGACCCCTCCCTTCTCATTCACAGTAAGTTACCATCCCCAGAGATGCCTCTCAAAGAAACTAATCTTCCCTTAGACAAAAAGGCTATTCTTATAGCACAAAGGTGGATGACCTGGTATGCCCTCCACATTAGTCCTCATTGTTCACTTCTAGAAAAGTGGGGGAGGTAGACTTTCAATAGAAGGATCTCCTACATGATTACAGTTCAAATACCTCACTTCCAACCAATGCTTTCACTGGGGGACATAGCTCTCTCTCCATCTGGGACATCTGAGAGTAACAACAACAATGCCTCATCTACAACAGCATCAATAATTATATTCCCCAGTTACTGGGCACTTCCTGTGTGCCAAATACCAAGCACTTTACAGCAACGACATCTATAAATCCTCAGAATAATACAGTAAGGAAGCCTTGGTTGTTGTAAGTTTACAGGTGAATAATCTTAAAGAAGAGAATAAATATTTTGTTTAAAATCACACAGAATATTACTCAGCCATCAGAAAGGATGAATACCCACCATTTACATCGACATGGATGGAAATGGAGGGGGTTATGCTAAGTGAAATAAGGCAAGCACAGAAAGACAAATATATGGTTTCTACCCATATGTGGAATATAAGAAATAGTGCAGAGGACAATAGTGGAAGGGAGAGAAAACTGAATGGGAAGAAATCAGAGAGGGAGACAAACCGTGAGAGACTCTTGACTCTGGGAGACAAACTGAGGGTTGCAGATAGGTAGAAGGGTGGGGGAATGGGGTAACTGGGTGATGGGCATTAAGGAGGGCACATGATGTGATGAGCACTGGGTGTTGTATGCAACTAATGAATCGTTACACATTACATCAAAAACCAATGATGTACTAGCCGTTGACTAATTGAATTTAAATACAAAAAATTTAAAAAAAAAGAAAAAGAAAAAATGAGCAAGCGTAGAAGCATACATTGTAGTAAATTGGAAAATATAGGCTTAACATAAAAAAATGAAAAATTAAAAAAGTTAAATTAAACCACACAGCAAATGGCAGAGCTACTACATAATAAGGCCCATCTCCAAAGCCTCTGCCCATAAGTGTTTCATATACTCTCTTCCTTTTGTCCTTCTACCTACTCTGGCACTCCCTGTTTGAGAACATTGTGCCTGAGGGCTGGCAGCCTCCTACTCCAAATAAGCCTATCATTCTTGCACACATGAGTCCTTTGAGTCCTATGGCACCAATTCTGATAAACTCAAATCCCAAAAGAAGACACAAATTTACTTTGTGTAAATTGGTTCCTAAGCACTTCCCAAATAGATGGTCATACTGTTTTCACAGTTTTTTGTGGCTTTTCACAAAGAGTTTTTCCAGTTTTACAGAAATAGCAAATTGCTCAAACATGTAGATAAATGATTCAAAGAAAGGGAGCTAATACACCCTCAAGCGTTGGTAAGAAACTGTGTATAGCTCTGGACATCTATCAGAGTCCAGAGTTCTCAGCATTCATTCTCTTACTCTTGGCCTTCAAGCCCATGTTCCAGGAATGCTGACATATCCCCACTCATTTCAAGCAGTGGGCTGTTTCTGCCTGTTCTTCCTTACCTCTGTCAGGAGTATTCTCCCTTTTTAGACATTTTCTGTCAGTCTTAATCAACCCATTTTTAAGGCCCAGTTTAAATTCATCCTTCTCTATGGTACCTATCCCAACCATCCCATTTGGGAAACAACTGCTTTCTATTTCACACAAACACTGAATTTTCTGTAAGCTTCTTTATTACACCTGTCACACTGGTATGTATACTGGTTTAGAGTTATTTATAAATATGCCTATCCCTTTTACTAGATTTTACTCCTTATATATATAAATTTCCAAATGTGTGTGTGTGTGTGTGTGTGTGTGTGTGTGTTTGATTTTATCCCGGGACCTTCCTGTTCACAATTTCTAGCCCATAGCAGAAACTTAAAATAGATTTGCTAAGTAAGCAGAGAATGAATGAATGAAATTTTCTTCCTAGTGACCCTTATTAAGATTAAGAATATAAATCTTACCTAAGGAATTGGCTAAAAGACCAAAAATTTCATCTCAAGTACACATTAAAAAATATACACAGAGAGAAAGAGAGAAAGAAAGAGAGGT
Source organism: Nasua narica (assembly GCA_028533885.1). NCBI lineage: Eukaryota > Metazoa > Chordata > Mammalia > Carnivora > Procyonidae > Nasua > Nasua narica. The sequence goes on from CM052815.1 coordinate 59,964,182, forward strand.
ATGAATATAAATAAACATATATGCTTTCTAGCCAGATAACAGTAATAATAATAAATGCATGATGATCAGCATATGCCAGGTTCTAAATGCCTTCCTTATGTTAATTTATTTAAATCTTACAAAACTCGAAGAGATAGATACTATTATTACTTACACTGTGAAGATGAGAAAAATGAGATACAAAGAGGTTAGCAATTTGTTCAAGATCTCAAAGGTGGAAAATGGTGAGTGAGTTGAGGCCTGCATTCTGCACTCCACCAGGCTTACTGCCATTTTGATCCTTAGAACACTGAATATCTGAGCATTTAGTAACTGCACTGATCAACAGGAGAGAAACACCATTTATAGTACATTTGATTTTCTATACTTGTCACAGTGGAACTGCTTGAGGCCCCTTGCTCTCTTGCTAATCTTTGTCATCCACCATCATCTAAAATAAAATACTATAAAGACTCATTATAATACTATAAGAGAAAAAAATCACAGCGGAGTTGATAAGAAAGATACGTTAGGACACCTCCAGGTAAAAGAGACTTGTGGACAAGCCTTAGACCCCAGCATGTATGATTCAGCATCAAGAGAGGATGGGTGAACTGACTCCACCGATAAGGGTATTTGCTTACAGGTAGTAATTCTCTTCTTTCCCAGGTTGACAGGAGTTTCAAAAAAATTATCAGCCTTTGGGATCTTTTAAGAACTGTTGCTTTTCAGGCCAAGAGAACTTGATTTTTAGGTCATGACCTCAGCTACCGAAAGAGAACTAGAAACTTTTAACTAAGCGTTAAATTCAGAATCAAAGAATTATAAAAGTCTAACTTCATCAGTAATTATGAGAAATGTGTTTTTCCCCCTCTGTATTTTTCTTTTTTTTCTTTCTTTCTTTCTTTTTTTTTTTTTTAAGATTTTATTTATTTATTTGACGGAGAGAGAGAGATCACAAGCAGGCAAAGAGACAGGCAGAGAGAGAAGGGGAAGCAGGCTCCCCGTCGAGCAGAGAGCCCAATGTGGGGCTCGATCCCAGGACCCTGAGATCATGACCTGAGCTGAAGGCAGAGGCTTTAACTCACTGAGCCACCCAGGTGCCCCCCCTCTGCATTCTTCTTTGAGTCTCTATCATTGTCACATACATTAGCCCTCAGACTCCCTTTCAGCATTTTGAGTTAAGGGACATTCTGCTTCATAAACATTCTGAATATACAACACAAGGTAGGTTCTCACTTTTCCCAAATGTGGTAGCCTGTCTCAAAGATGGCCCCAATGATCCCTGCCTCATAGCATTCTCAGTCTTATGTAGCCCTCTTCCACCACAGTACGTGGGCTTGATTTTCGTACATCATAGGATATCATGGAAATGGTGAAGTATGACTTTCAAAGCGAGGTCATGTCATAAAAGACATTGTGGCTAACATGTTGTTCTCTTCTGGATCGCATGCTCTGGAAGAAGCCAGTTACCATGTTGTGAGGACACTCAAACAGCCCTATAGGGAGGTCTATGTGGCAAAGAACTGAGGCCTTCTGTCTACGGACAGCAAAGAACTAAGGCCTTATGCCAATAGCCAGTAAAGAACTAAGGCCCTATGCCAATAACCGTGTGAGTGAGCCATCTTGGAATTGGATTTTCTAGCCCCAGTCAAGTCTTCAGACACCTGCAACTCTGACCAACATCATACCTTCAACCTCATTAGAGACCCAAGCCAGAACCACCCAGGCAAGCTATTCCTGAATTCTTGATCTAAATGTTTATTGTTTTAAGCCATTAAATTTTGAGATAATTTGTTATACAACAATAGGTAACCAACATATAATTTTAGAATTGATGATTGATTTTGCCAATGCCTTTTTTATGTGTTATTACATTTTATCCTCTCAAGAAGTCTTAAAAGTACTATTATAGCACATTAAGGCTAAAAGTAACTGCACAGCTATGAAGTGCCTGAATTGGCCTTGAAGCCAGATCTGTCTGCTTCCAAAGTCTAGTTTCTTAACCATTATACTGAATCCTGCAACATCTTATTTTTGTTAAATGACCAAAGTAACTCTACCAGAACAGATGCTTATCAGTCCAGCTATTGGCCTATAAGGGTCTCTCATACCAGGAAATTTAAACTTTTAGGCAGAGTGTTTAGTGTTTCAAAGATTGCCTATGGTTTTTACTAGCTTATTAACTACTGTGAAAAAAGTAAGTACTTAATATAACCAACATAAAATTCATACGGTCTGTATTAGGTGCTGGGTTACTCAATAACCTTCTATCTCCACAGTCACTATGGGACTGTTATCTGAGGAAGTCATTATTCCAATACCATACATTAATAGACTAGACTTACGAGTTGAGATTCAGCTCGTATTTGGGCCAAAAGCAGCACCAAGTGGTAATCATCATAAGGAAGGTAAGATCATCCTAAGTGAGAGAGAGAATTATCTAGCAAGTCAGTGAGACCTCCAGAAAGAATAATTTCTAGGTTTTACATTCCTAGCTCACTACCTTTTGTCTACAGACTTGAGAAGTCCAGCAAGAGCTGACTGACAGAGGAGCAACCTGTCAATAACACGTGAGAGGAAACAAATGTGATTTTAAAATACTAATGATGATGGGACACCGGGTGGCTCAGTCAGTTAGGCATTTGCCTTTGGCTCAAGTCATGATTCCAGGCTCCCTTCTCAGCAGGGTCCCTGCTTCTCCCTCTCCATCTGCCCCTCCCTCTGCTCGTGTTCTCTCTCTTTCTCAAAGAAATGAAGACAAATAAAATAAAATGCCAGTGATGGTGAGTAACCTGAACTAGCCCTTTTAAGTCTATAAAGCCTATTTACATATCTTTGCTTTCAGGACATTTACTATTCTATCAGAAATTACGACAACGTCAGAGATGATGTGAATGTCAACTATTATTATAACTGTGTTTTACGGAGGAGGAACTTGAGGTTCAAGGAAATCAAGGAAGTCACTCTGTCATGAAGCTACTCATAGAACCTGGAACTCAAATTCGGGGCTTGATTTCACAGTCAGTGCTCTCTGCAGAGCCTACTTATGTGTCAATCACCTTCGTGCATGTCACTCAGGTGGCACGCTGCCTTGCCAACAGTAGGCCCTCCTCAGTGTAGTTTAGTGCTTCTGAAAATGAGATGCAGTTCATACTGCAAGTGGACGAAGAAGGGGGAATGGGTTTTCACTGAGCCAGTCCTAATGCTTGCTTCACTTTCCTCGTTCCTCCTGTGAGTATTGAACAAGCAAACAAAAGATTAAAAAGTAAATGAACTGTCATGAAACTGGATTCCAGAATGATGCCCCAAATAGAGACACATTTTCTCATCTACTTTGTTTCATTTTCCTTGTTACAAATGGTGTGAGTGCTTTGCAGAGAATATCATGTGTAATAAATGGATCATGTATTGGAGGCATGAAGGTCATCTTGATACTCCTTCCCGCACATTTCATTTGAATAATCAGAGGGAAAGGTGGCCTGTGGCTGCATGGATATCCCTGGCTGGGCCCTTCCTTTCTGACCACTCTCCTTTCAGTGCAGCACAGCTTAGGTAATAAACAGCTCACAGAACCAGTTGCTTTTATTCAGTTCAGCTATATCTGAGCCCATTAATTAAAGCCAGATTCCCAGATAATCTCAGGATACTTACATGAGGACTAGGTCACATTCTATTTTAAGAGGTAGACTGCAATTTAAATGAAGGTGTGGGTCCCCCTGTCTTTTTCTCTCCTCCTTCCTGGGCTCTTTCCTCCCCCTCCTCTCTCTGCTCCCCTACCTGCCCTTCCTCCCCTTCCCTTCTCCCAGAGTAGCACAGACATTGTTTAATGACTCATTGCTACCAGTAAAACCATCTCATTCAGGGTGCTTGCTCTGGACTTTTCCTGTCAATTTGTTTACACGAGTAAAGGCTTTCTGAAGAGCTAATAAACACTTTATCTGCATTCCCTTCATAGAAAAGTAACATCTAAACACAGGGACAATCTCATGAGTTGTGTGTATGTGTGTGTGTGTGTGTGTGTGTGTGTGTGTGCGCGCGTGTGTGTGTTCCTTTGTACCAAAGTGTGCATCCATTTTATTTATAAGGTTACTTACAGAGAATACAGCTGTTTACCTTTTCATTCTTTCTTAGTTTAGAAGGTAACATTTAAATATATGTGTTTTCTTAAAAAGAGGGAAAGACACACTGTGAGAGAGACCTTTGATTTACATTACTTTGTGGGGATGGAAACATATACTGATAAAGAAAAAAGCACACTTCCATGAAAATACGAGTCTAGAGACTGGTCTGATTTGTCCAGCATCAGTAGTACTTCTTACTGACTCACATCTTTAAGTGTTCTTTCTTTTCTTCTCTCCCTCCTCTCTCCTTCCCTCCCTCTCTTGCTCTCTTTCTTTCTTTTCCTTCTCTTTTCTTTGTCTCTCTCTCCCTTTCTTTCTTTTTCTCTTTCTTTCATACAGTTATCTCATTCTCACTAAAACAAAATTATGCTTTTTCTGCAAGGGAATTAGGTTTTTAGAACTACGCGTTCAAACTATTAATATCCAAAGGACTCATGGTGAACTCCACGACAGGCAGTTCTGATATAAATTGTACTCTCCATGTAAAAATACAGTCTTCAGCTATTAAGTACAACGGATGTGGTTTCTGAGTGCATGTTTAAAATGATTTAAATGCTTCATAATATATGACTAAATTTAAATGAATACACTTAAAATACTGCAAGCACATTCATTAATTAGAGTAACCTTTAAACTTCTATTGTTAACCAGAACCCCATTTTCAAATTTGGACTGAATTTTCCATGGCCTATTATAGTCATTATAGCTTATCACTGAGATGTAATACGCTGGAATTCCATAAGCACATACAAATTGTTCAGCCCTAATTTTCTCAAAGAAGGCCAGCCTCCCTTAGTATTTTGATATATTATTATACAGCCATTTGAAAGTGTAGCATTATACTAAATTTGACAAATGGTTACTTTTTTTTTTTACAAATGGTTACTTTTTAAGTATAGAACTAAAACAAGACTATAACAAATGTGTTCAAACAAAATGTGCTTGTAGACACTGACTAAAGAAGTCAGATTGTTACTATCAAAGTTAACTGGTATTAGTACTTGCAATCAAATGATGTTATGCCTATGGAATATTCTCCCATACTATTTTTCTGTGTGTCAACAAATGGGTATTTGAAGAGATTCTTATAGAATTAGAATCGATCATGAATGATAAGTAGAAAATGTAACTAGAGCTCATCACGACAAGTTCACTCCTTAATCCCCATTACCTGATTTACCCATCTCTGTACCCACCTTCCCTGTGGTAACCATCAGTTTGTTCTCTATAGTTAAGAGTCTGTTTCTTGGTTTTTCTCTTTTCCTTTGCTCATTTTTTTGTTGTTTCTTAAATTTCACATATGAGTGAAATCATATGGTATTTATCCTTCTCTCACTGACTTATTTTGCTTAGCTTTATACTCTCTACCTCCATCCATGTCACTGCAAATGGCAAGATTTCATTCCTTTTTATGGCTAATACTCCATTGTATATACCACATCTTCTTTATAACATTGTATGTTAATATACTAGAATTAAAATAAAAATAAAATAAATAAAAATTTTAATAAATAAAACATAAATCATACTTCCTGACTGAAATATTGTGACAAATAAATAAAAACTGTCAGAACTTAATGAAATCAAACAATGTATGTTAAGCACTGTATCTTGCTCCTATTCAACATAAATATTTGAAATTAAAAAAAAGAAAAGAAAAAGAAAATGGGACCAGTATATGTGGCAGACTTCCAACATGTCTGGCTTTGTGACTTCAGAGCAATTCTCACCAAACAGTATAAGCAAAATTCACAAAGATAAGTTATTCAGGGCTTTGAAAGAATATTACAAAAGACTAGGGATCATTCATTTCTAAAACCTGAGTTGACTGACTTGAAATCAATATGATAACTTTACAAAAACTGCCTTTTTAAATCCTTGCATCATGTTTTTAAAAGAGCAAGACAACTTTATAACTTTAATAAACTGGGTGTCACTTAAACATTGTGCGGGGATTTTGCTTCATTAGTTACTAGGCATCTGGGCTTTAGAGATAGCTGGACCTAGTTCACACTTGAACTCTATACACAAGGCAGTAAACCTGGAGCAGGCTATTGATTCTTTTTAAGCCTTTATTTCTTCATTATGTGGATGGGGATACAGCAAACTTTAGAGGGCTGTTATGAGGCTTTACTGGGGCATGGTATACGAAGGCTCTATACAGAGTTCTTGGCACGTAAAATACAGACTAAAAATTATTATAAAGGTAGTGAGTCTACTTACCAATTTACAAGTGGCCCAGTCATCAGCAAATATTTAAATATGCACCATTTTATTTCATAAATAACATTATGTCAGTATCACATGATTTGTCACAGAACTCTGAAAGGTAATACCTAACTCATGGAGAAATTATCCAATATATAAAACTAAGAGATCTCTTTCTTCAAGTAGTATATCACACACAAATGCACACACACACATATACACACCTGCAGAAAGTAATTCCTATTTCCTGTAAATGCATATCTATCCCTAAAAGAAAATCTTAAGAGTCTCCAAGTAGATCTTCATGAAGGGGGCTAAAAATTGTAGATTCTACTCTGCTAATTCATGTTTCTTACCTGCTTAAAATACAACTCAGCTACATGGCCCAACCAGCAGTGATTGCTTTTCCACCCTAAAGTTCCCTCAGAACTTAAGGTAGCTCAAAGTTATTTTTTATTGTCCTTAAATACAATAGTGTTCAGAGTCAGCTCTGACTTCTAATTTGAGTCACTGACTTGCTGTCTGACTTGGGCCAGTTATTTAAACCATCAGAGCCTTTGTTTTCTTATTCAGAAAATGGTCATAATATTTCAAGGAGTTTGTGAGAGTTAAAAAAAAATCATTTAAAAATGTGCCACTGTTAGACACACAGTAAATTATAGTCTCTTTTCTTCAATTTAACAGCAATGGCTTTGCGGTATATTGAGTTGACCAAGCTAACCTATGTCCCCAGAATCCCCTTTCTAGTATGTTTCCAGACAGGGTGAGCTATGAGAGATATTTTTCAGGAGAGTCAAAGAATAGAAAGTAGCAGCCATTTTTGCGACATACATACATCTTCTCCCGATTATTTAATCAGACTATAGATCTGCTGTGAAAATGTTTTACTGATGTAATTGAAGTCTCTAATCATTTGACTTTAAATTAGATTATCTTGGTGGGCCTCAATCAGTTGGAAGGCCTTTTGGAGAATGCTTTGCTTTCGGAGAGCGAGACAGATAGACACTCCTACCTGTGGATAACAAACTCCAGCTTGTGTCTATGGAGTTCCAGTCTATTCATGATCTTCCCTTCCTGACTGCCTTATGGATTTCAAATTTCCCCCAAATTAATTACATAACATGAGTTAGACAGATAGCCAGATAAAGACATATTCACTACATATTTATATACAAAGAGCAATAGGTCATATGTGTGTGTGTGTGTGTGTGTGTGTGTGTGCGTGTGCACACGTGCACGTGCGCGTGCACACTACTGGTTCTAAACCGTGACTGATACAATACCCAATTTGATGACTATCTTTTTCATTTTATGTGGATATCACCACTGTTCCTGGTACACAGGTGCAATACCGAATAGAAGAAAGGAAAATAGATTTAGATTCAAAATGGGAGAATGTCCCAAGCCAATGCCTTAGCACTACCCTCATGTCCCAATGTCCCAATGTCTTCGCTGTATACAAACATAGCCAGTAATTTAATCTCACATGTGCAAACATGAGTGAAATTGTCACCACACTGTCTACTGCATAATAAAGGCTCAACAAATATTATCCCTTTCCTTCTCTCCCTTCAGCTCACAAGATTTAAGAGGAATAAAATGAACTATGGCATACATTTTACTTCATTAATTTAAGGAATACCTTTTTAGAGCTTACTATGTGCCAAGCACTGTTAAAGTGATTTACAAACACTAACTCATTTAATCTAGATATCATTCCTGTGGTGTAGACACTGTAATCATTCTATAGATGAAGAAATCTTAATAGGGAGGTTAGTTAACTTGCCTAAGGTCATGTAGATGGTAGATTAAAACCTAGGAGGTTTGGCTTCATAGCCACTGTGTTTGGCCAGTATGCTACGCTATGTTTGTGAAAACAACAGAAATGTCTAGAAATATAAACACAATATAAATATAAAATATTACCGTATTAGTTTGCTTGGGTTGCCATAATTAAATACTATAGACTAGGTGTCCTAAACAACAGAAATTCATTTTATGATTGTTTTGGAAGCTAGAAATCCAGGATCAAGGTAATCTGCAAGTACAGTTTTTCCTGCAGCCTCTCTCCTTGGCTTGGCACCATGGCCACCTCCTCACTGTGTCCTCACATGGTCTTTCCTCTGTGCCTATGTACCTCTGGTGTCTCTTCGTGTCCGATTTTTCTCTTGTTATAAGGACACCCGTCATGTTGGATTAGGGCCCATGCTAACAGCTTCATTTTAATTTAATTATCTCTTTAAGGCTACATTTCCAAATACAGTCACATTCTGAAGCACTGAGGGTTAAGGCTTCAACATATGAATTTTGGGGGAACATAATTCAGCCCATAACAATTATTGTTGCTGGTATATTATTACTGCTCTAATAATAACCTGCCTACATTAGGATTCACTAACTGTACAGTGAGAGACTGAGTAAATGAATAGATAAATGTAGAATAGCTCTTCCTGAACTGTGCTAGGGCCTCTGATCATTCCTCTATGATCTGAATTCTGGAAAACTGTAGATCATTTCGTTATTTCCTACCTAATCAATATCATATCTCGTTTAGGGAGCTTTTAAGGAACTGAAGAACTGGTTATTTATTTATTTGACTTTAAATCCTGCTGCTATTACTAGCCAAAGTGCTTTTTAATCCAGTAAAAATGTGCTCTATAGAACCCTACAAGTTTCAGAGTTGTCATAAGAGAAATCAGTGCCTTGAGGAACCTGAGAAATTTCCGCATAAGAAAGAGAGAAGTAAGGCAAAGGATAACTAAGAAGAAAGATAGCACCCAGAGGGTTTTCCGAAAATGTGTCTGAAGCTGGAACAATAGATAGGGACAGGCAGGGTAGCTTGTAATTTCATTAACTAGAAGACTGTGCCATTTGCAACTGCTCTAAAGAAAGGAGACTCAACTTGAGCTTGGCGTTCCCAAGCTTCATGTTCAAAGGATGGAATTGGCTAATTCAGCAAATGGGCCTCTGTTTTTGTAGGTGAGCAGCACAGGTGTAAGGACTGTTTTCTCCAATATTCTAAGAATTGTTTTGCTTAACATATGGAAGAGAAACCCTGAAAGGTTATATAAGGGCAACATGGAGGAGGAAAATCAAAGAAGCTTCCATGTACTGAGCACCCGCTATGTAGTCACTGAAACAGCTAACATTTACCACACATTTAAATATTATCCACTCTGTTTTTCACAGATTTGCTCATTTATCATCACAAGAAGCTTATAAGGTAGATATTATTATAATTGTTATATTATGGATGAGGAAAGGTATTTAGAGAAGTAAAATGTCTTGACCAGGATATAAACAGGATTTGGACCCATGGAACATAACTTTAGAATGCCTGCGCTTAAAGATCTTCAGACAAATGTCAACATTCTCTTGCTCAATAATCCCACAACACTCTCAACAACAAACACCACCATCATACCAATGAAGAAGCTATACCCAAGGAAAGCTGGATAATAATTTGCCTTCGGTCACATAGGAAGTAAATCACAGAGCTGGAATTCCAGGTATTTGTGACCCCAAACTCCTCTTCCAAGCATGCTTTTCCCTGTGGTTCTCTCAGGACCAGTGATAGAGAAAAATAACAGCAACATTAAAGCATCATTTCATTCTTTGGCTAAGAAAGCACTGTATCCTAAATAAAAGGAGATTTCTGACTAGAATATTTATAAAGGTTAATGAGAAACAAAATGAACTGAAAACCAGCAGGGAAATAGTCCCAGCTGCAAATACCAAACTTATACATATCTAACTATGTAAGAAAATATTCCAAGCAGAAAGTCATTTTTTTTCATCAGATGCAGGTGAATCAGCTAAGCAACATTTTTACCATTTTCTCTCTGTATTTTGAGGTTAGCTGAATGTTGGCAACCTAGCTCTACCTAATCAAATGTTGTTAGGTTATGATGTAGGTGCTCAAAAGAGGAATTGAGGACTCAACTGCTACACCGAGGAACTTCTCACAAAATCAGGGAAAATAATCTGTGGGTTCTCTCATCTTCTCCTTTAAAACTATAAGGGTGTTTTATATTTTTTATTGGAAGGTGGAAAGGGGATAAAAAGGGATGGAGTCATTTGTACCTTTTTTAAATGAAAGGAGGCTTTTGGAAAGCTGCCGGCATGCATCTGATAGAGGCCTCCTTTTCACCACGTGAACTATGTACTCATGACTCCTAAGTGAAGGCCCTCGTGGTATCTGTGAGCATCAGGTTAGAAAGCCTTGATGATCGCTGTGATCACAAATCTCCAAGTTTGCGGAGGGACGAGAGTGACATGATAGCATTGATCCGAGGTGAGCAGAGAATCCAGGGCAAATTCCCTTAGCCCATGAGAAATCTCTCAACAGGTTCCAAATCACTCCCTACCCACTATGCTTGCTGGGTTGTATCCACTTGTTAGGTCTCTTTCATTAAGCCCATCCTCTCTCATACTGGCAAGGAACATGATAATCAGAGGTGGTCGTATAAGAACCTGCCCTGGGTCACAGGGCTGACAACTAACAGGATTCCTTGTCCATCAGACTAATGGCATCTTCTTGGTTAGCCACATCTGCCCTGATTTATCACAGCTCGCTACTTACCAGACCCAAGAGATTTCACTGTCCAAAACAGCCAAAACACTGTCATCCAATGTCACTGTCTTTCTCCTCTTTCTCCCCTTACCTTCCTATGATATTCATCATCCTGACTTCCCTATTCCTGTTAATGTCACTGACTTTTTTCTACGTCATGCAGGCTTAAAATCAGAGGCAGGTTCAACTCCCCTCCTCGTCCAGTCCTGCTAATTCTGCTTCCACAATATCTTCAGAAGTCCTTCCATTCTAACCACTCCAATTGCCAACATTAGATTTAGGACAGCATCATCTATCTGCATTTAAACCGTAACAGCAACTTCCTAATCTCTCCCCTCTTCTAGCCACGTTGCATTCTAATTAATCCTTCCTCAAATCTAATCTGACATGGCTTCCAGATTAACACACCATCCTTACCATGTCATCCCTAACATAACACACCTTCCTAACATGTCATCATATCACTCGCCTGATCAAAAACCTTTTATCCAAAGTTAGCCCAAGTGATTTCTCCTATATCCCACCTCATTTTAGAAGTTATAAATCAAATCTTCCATGAATATATATCCCATGTCATATAAGTTGGATGTGATCCTTTTAAATTCATTAGTTTTGCTTATAACTTTTAAGTGGTACATCTTATTTCTCTTAATTTTCTTATCTCCCACCCCACCGTAATTTGATATGAGGCCACATCACATTTTTCCAGCTTTTATGATACTTAATAGTTTCTTTACCCAATAGGTAATCCATAAATATTTATTTCCTCTGGGCCCAACTTAATCAAATAGAATTAAAGTGTCAAGGCCTACCTAGAGCTAAATCCTTAAATTTAACACACAGCACATTATGATGCATCTGCTAACTGCTAGGCGCTGAGATGCTTAGGAGGAAGGCGGAATAGGACACATGTACAGGTTCTGCTGTTAGCTGCATCCACTCCAAAGGGAAATGAGTGAGGATATAACTATTAGACCAGATAAAAACAAGAAGTCACACTTGAGGACAGAAAACCAAGATGGACTGGAAGAGACAGACAAATCAATGTTTTGGGAAGGCAAAACGACTTTCTTTAAGCCAGCTCCCTGGTGGACTGCTTGATCTATTATGTTTTAGAGATCTGGGAATAAATAGTACCAGATTTCTATTTGATATTCATTTTTTGAGGAAGTACACTCAGCTTATATCTTCCCCTACATGTTTCCTTCACGTGAAGAGTATAAAAATGGCATCCCCACTATCATCCTGGGCAACATGCCTTCATCACGTGAGCCCTAGCAAGAGAAATCACAGGGGGTAAACCAGTTTTCTAACATAGGGAATCTCACCCTTAACAGGTTAATACAGTAAGAGCTCATGTGAGAGGGATAAGAAAGGGAGCACATTACAAAGGCTACAGTATCGCAAGTAATTCAAATTGTTGTGTTAAAATGGAAATCACATAAATATTAGATGTGTGCTTTACCGGGTAAAGGCTCTGCAGACCAAATTGCCAACAGGAATGAATTTTAATGACTAGTTTATAACCTCTGAGATGCTTGAAAATCTAACACAGTTGTAGTTAAAATGTAATACTATTATAGCATCAGTGCAATTAACAATCCTGCGGGGAACGTTCCCTGCTGAAAATTTAAGTTTGCCTCACATTGGGAAACTAAGCTCTTTCTGGTCATTTAAGATAGAATGTGTCTAATTTATTGATCTGTAAATGTTACCAAAATATTTGACCCCAAATATTGAATCATATTATGAAACAATTCAGTCTCTCTGTGGGATAAATGTAAATATCAACATAAAAACTGACATTTATGCTGGTTTACAGTTTCCCGTTTTTATGAACACAGTCATTTCTTTTTAAATCACTTGGGTCTTGAAAGCACAGTTAGGAAAACATTACAGACCCAAAATGCAGGTGCCAATAGAAGCGTTAGGTCACGGAATGGCTGCTTTGCAGCCTAAGCACAGCTTCATTTTCCATGTTCTAATGGGAAGTCCCTCGGTAGCACCTCCATTAAAAAGTATGACTTTGGTAATGGTTTGCTGATTAGTAGGAGAGCAACTCCTGATATTATATAGACTTGTAAAGAGTTAGTCATGACCACTCTTAGATTTCACTAAGATCAAAAACAAAACACATAAACCTGTGGATGATAAGGAGTGAAAAGAAAATGGCATTTAAATCCATTCCTAGAAATACTCTTCTTCCTGTTCAGAGAACACAAAAATCAATGCTTCATAAAAAATCAAGACTAAATTTATCCCTCAGACCCAGGGCTGACCATGTACAAAGGAAGCATACTGAGCTGTATATATTCTTGAAATCCCAAATTCCCACCATTCAGGTTATTTTTTAGGTTACAGAAGCTTGTCTTCAAAAGGTCTCTCTTGAAATAAAATTTTATTTTCTCTGGTGACTCACCCACCTACACCCTTCTATTAGCAAATTTTAATGTCAATTTTATGTCTCAGTCTTATAAGACAGAAGGACTCTAAGAGATTAGCTTCATAATAGGTAAGTCTTATTTCAGAGCAAAGAAGCAGAAAGCAAAGGGCTGGAACACAGCAGGGGGGCAAACCGAGAAGGCAGTTAAAGATCAGGTTAGAACCATTAACAGTGTAAGCCCTGAATGTGAGAGATTGCTTAAAGAAAAGCGATTTCCATAGGAATATGGGGCACACAAACAAAATGCACCCAATTTGTAATAGTGCCCAGAGGCAACCATGCTAAATTCTCCAAGAAACCTTAAGAAGCCATAGGGAGTAAAATGTACATGGAATATTAGTTATAGAGTGATCTACCAGTAAAAAACTTCCCAATTAAGGTGTCTGGCATTGGTCCTAGAACCTAATGTTGGGAGAGGCAATCTGCCATGAGCTGGGTGTACTAAGAAGGCAAAATCTGAATGCTCTTTATTCAAGCATTTCTCAGAATTGTTTTGCAGTAAGCAACCATGAAGGATGAAAAAAATGTCTCCCTTTGGGATTAAGAGCACGCTGTTTACTTTTAGCTACAAAATGGTGAGTTCCCCAAATTTGGTGGTCCTTGGCCACACTGGAATGTGAATATGTTCACAGCAACTGTGTGGGCCTTTATCGCAATGTCCTGGTGGGACTCAAGGGACAGGAGGAGGGGAAGGAGAATGGCCTGCTCACGATGCCTGCTATAGCACGAGTACTAAACAGTTCTTTGTCTCTTATCCAACAGCTTCTTAGCATCCATTAAAACAGACTAAGAAGTACAGTTAAATTTCAGACCTCACACTTAGGAACTGCTCACCAAAAACAGCCATTAATATTTTTTAAAAGTACACATTTCAGCAATTCTACCAGTAGAAGATGTACTAAGGAAGACCTAGGGATACATTCCAAGAGCTGAAATTAAGGATAAAGGTCTTAAAATACAATCTTTATACCATAGTACAGTAAAATTCAATTAAGCAATCAGTGACTAAAGATTATTCTTTCCTCTTATCAGTCTAAAAGTACAAAATCAAATCTACCTTGACTGTTAGTTTCATGTATAGCCTTATACAATTTGGGATGCTTTATTGCTCTAAAAATTTTCTTCCTTTATTAACATAGACAGGATTTCTTACCATTCTTAGAAGTAACAGAAACAAAGATGCCTCCCACTGTTCTAAATACTGCATTTAATGCATGTAGCAGCTCTATGAGGTAAGTACTATTATTACCCCTATTTTATAGACAAAGAAAATGAGGCACAAAGAGGTTGGAGAACTCGCTCTAAGCAGCCAGGTGAAAACAGCAGAGCAAGGATTTGAACTCGGGTACTCTGGATCCAAAGACTGTGCTCTTTTTTTCTTTAAAGATGTATTTATTTGTTTGTTTGTTTTAGAGAGAGAGAGCTAGAGAGAGTGAGTGGGGGAAGGGCTGAGGGAGAGAAGCTTCAGGCAGACTCCCCACTGAGCACAGAGCCCAACACTGGTCTTGATCTCGGGACCCTGAGATCATGACCTGAGCTGAAACCAAGAGTCAGACGTGCAACTGACTGAGCCACTCAGGCGTCCCAAGACTGTGTTCTTAAATGATGCATTATAAGTCTTAATCTTTTTAAATTAACTTATTTATTTGGGGCGCCTGGGTGCCTCAGTGGGTTAAAGCGTCTGCCTTCAGCTCAGGTCATGATCTCAGGGTCCTGGGATCAAGCCCCACATCGGGCTCTCTGCTCAGCGGGGAGCCTGCTTCCCCCTCTCTCTCTGCCTGCCTCTCTGCCTACTTGTGATCTCTCTCTCTCTCTCTGTTAAATAAATAAATAAAATCTTTAAAAAAATTTAATTTACTTATCTGAGCACACAAGAGAGCATAGAGGGACAGAGGTAGAAGAAGAGAGCATCTTAAGCAGACTCCTCACTGAGAGCAGAGTCAGAGCCTGACTCGGGCGGGGCCCAATCTCAGGACCCTGAGATCACAACCTGAGCCATAACCAAGAGTTGGATGCTCAACTGACTGAGCCACACAGGTAACCCCTATCAGTCTTTCTAGAAAAAAAAAATACGGTTAATTATGGGCTGAAAATAGGTAAATAGTTTTGAATACCTCTTATTGCCATTTTTTGTAAAATTATCTCATATAAACTTCTCCTTGCAGGGAAAATATTATCAGCATTTTTACGGATAAAGAAACTGGGCCTCAAGGAAGACAGATAATTCTGCCAAGATCACAGAAATAGGAAGTTGGAGAAATGAGAATTTGAATTCAGGTTTCACATATTCCAAACCTTATGTTCTATTACACAACAGTGCCTTCAAGACACTTAAAAAAAAAGGCTACAGATACAATACGATTTTTTGCAAGTGAATAATATAAGTCCCTTTTGACTTAAGCAGAAATGGAAGCACATGGAAACTGTTCAAGTGACAAGGAAATCTTGTCACTAGATGCTTCCCATATTACTTGAAGGTTTTTGTTTCTTCAATATGCCTTGCTTTATACAGGGGAATTCCATTCCCTAAGTATTTGCCAATCACATTACTGTCCTTTCATTTTAACAGGCACTTTGTTTTTAACAGATACCTTAGCATCACATAATTAGCAGCACAGTGGATCCTACGACTAACTCTTTACTGAATATCTAAATTATACTGGTATTTTAACCTGTCTGGGGCTCACTTAAAATGACAGAAAAGAACTTGAGGAGATTCCAGAAGCAATTTAATCTCTTATCTTTGAGAAAGTCAAAGCCCAGTGAGGCAGCTGGCCTGCCCAAGATTACACAGCGAGGTAAAGGTAGTGCTGGGTCCAGGTCACTAAGACAGCTCACCACTGAGATCTCGTAAGACCTCCATTCCTGGACTCCTGAGAACCTGGAAAACTTTCTATCTCCAAAAGTTTATATCCATCATAAAATATCTTAAAATAACATCTTTTGTCCTCAACTTTTTTTTAAGTTTTCCAAACTAAATCGAAAAAATTTTTTGTAAGTATTGTACAATGAATAGTCACATATCCAGTATCTAGAACCACTAGCTGCTAACATTACATTTGTGTCACTTGGCTTTGGCTTCATGTATTCGCATATGAGTATGTTTGTGTGCAGGTGTATGTGTAAGTGTGTGTACATATGTATACAAACATATTTTCTGCATGTACAGTCTATTCATGATACTTGATATTAATGTGTTCTATAAAGTCACTGCAAACACTAAATTAGTGAATACTGAGCTATTGCTCTAGGGGAAATACAAGATTAGGTTCCTGTGAGCCTCTGGTCATAATATTTTCATCAACCAATCAATATATAACCTTGTTTCATTTGTATTTCTGTTTAAAGTCACCTTATTTGATGTTACTGTGAATTCAGTAACACTGAACTTGGAGCCAGTGGCTCTATAACTCATGTGGAAGCCTTCTTGCATTTAGGAACACTAGACAGCACTTTAGTGTGTTTGGGGGCCATTTTAAAGAGGAGAAACAACAAGCAAAAATAAATTAGTTAATTAAAACTGTGGCACTAAACAGATGATAAGAAATGGCACGTATTTATAATATGAGAGCTGAAACAAGATGGCAAGAGAGACGCCTTGTTGGACCTCAGCTGGGCACACGCATTTCAGGAGATACAAATTTTTCATCACTTGGCAAATGTCTGCAAATGACCGTGAAAGCACCATGAGTATTGGTCTTAGGGTTACAAATAAATTAACCAGTAGACAAATTTTCAAGGATGGAATCCATGCAAAATGAGGCTCAGCTGTATATATTTAAATTGAACCATTTAAATTAAGTAGTAAACCTCATGACATTTTATTCTAAATACGTCAAAGCTGGTGAATTTTGAGTAGTATAGATCTAAAGCAAACGTGAAAATCAATGCACAAAAATATTTGGGAAGTTTTTACAGCCTGAGAGCTCACAAATCTCACATTTTGAGGAATCATAACTTTCTTTGGCCTCTTTGACCCACCTAAGCCACAGCATACCATTCTCAAGTTTGTGACCTTCCTGACAGGTAGGGCCAACCAGAGCACACTTATCTCAGATACTCCTGGAATGATCAACAAAACAGTTAAGTATCTCAATTATATCTATATGTCTGTAGCAGAGTTATCCATATGGCTATCTGCCAATGTCCTTTTTATGTCAATTTTGGATTTCACCCTCTGATAAACGCTAGTTCCCTGAGCTAACCCCCAGTGTCCATGGACCTGACATTGTTCACAATTGCTCTAAAGCATGTCCCAGACACTGCAGCAATGTGTGGACTGCAGTGAAGCAGGAAGCAACCTCACTCTGTACCTCAGTCTTGAGCACTGTTTCTATGTTGCATTGCTTATGTGGTCACACGTCTCAGAAGCTAGAGCCAAAATCAGGTACAAAGAATCAGCGTTAGTTTCTAATCAAGGCTATCCTTTGGTTTAGCAAGGACTACTGATCATCCCTGGTTTCCCCAGGCTCCTGTATCACCCCCCAGGCATCATTATTGAGGAGCAAGGTTGCTGATAGATGAAGCATTGATTCTGATCTAGTAAAACATGCACTACTGAGACAGAAAGGGCTTTGGCATTTTAGATTATCTGGATTTATCACTGATGACAACAGAAGTCTCAGGGTTCTTGTATGACTCGTGCTTGGTTTAGCTGATGAGAAAAATTCTGAGGGCCACTTGCACCATGACTGAAAACTATCTTGGGCTAAAGACAAGAAAAACTTCAAATAAAGCCACTAGCCTCTGACTCCTTCAGCGCTCTCTCTGGCAGTTTCCCCAATGCACCCTGAGCCTTTGCCCAGCCTGCTTTTGCACCTGCTTTTGTGTCCCTTCTTCAGCTGGCTTTCTCATGACTCTTCCTCAAAAGGACTGAACTTTCTCCCCTCTGCTCTCCAGTACTCCATTACCCTGTGCTCCCCTCTGTCACAGTATCCTTCACCCTGTGTTGTAATCCTTTGTCCACCGGTCTGTCTCTCACACTAGACTGTGAGCCTTTTGAAGCCTGGTAAAGTCTGTGTCTTGTTCATCATTTAATCCTCTGTGGCTAGCACAGTACTTATTACAGAGAAGACCTCAAGGAATATTTGATGCATGAAAGACTGAATAAACGAATGAATGAATTTGAACTTTCACTTGCTCTAATTCGAAGTACCATTTGTCCCACTGGAATGTGTAACCTTATTTTATAAACTTG
Organism: Nasua narica; assembly: GCA_028533885.1. Classification (NCBI taxonomy): domain Eukaryota; kingdom Metazoa; phylum Chordata; class Mammalia; order Carnivora; family Procyonidae; genus Nasua; species Nasua narica. The sequence continues at coordinate 59,982,706 of CM052815.1, forward strand.
GCACTCTTACACTTAATTCACAAGTTTGGTTTTCTTCAAATGTATGCAAAGCTTCCCTATCTTCTTGGCTTTCCTCAGTTCCTCCATTCAAGAAGGGGACTAGATATTAAGTTAAGCCAGTTTATTTTTAATTATCTGCAAAGTGCAACTTTCCCACACTGCCCTAAACCCCCTGTAGGGCAGAGATGCTCCTAACAAGCACTGCCTCTGGGGTCCACAGAAAGACGAAGCCAGGAAATGTCTGCTAATCAACTCACACAACTTCATTGCCCCTCAGCTGACTTGGAGGAGAGTGCCCCATGCCGACTTCTGCTCCTGGGAGGTCACATATGTCCTCTCGATCCGCTGAGCATCTGAGTGCATGTGTGCCTCTTGGGGCAAGTTGACACAAGTCCTAATGAATCAATTTGAGTGAGCGAGGTCTGGGATCCATCATTTGACTTCAGCCACACTTCATCCTTCATGAATCACAAATGAACTGCACCAGGCTCTCTCTTTTTTTTTTTTTTTTTTTTGCAAAGGAATGAAATGCCTTTAACCATTCTGAACAAATCAGTTTCACCAGGCTCCAGAGTGCTCAAACATTCAGCTCATTTCTCATAATCCATAATTAAGCCCAAGACCTACTTGGAATGATAAAGAATGATATTTGTACATGCTCAGCAACATTAGCACGGGAAGAGTAAACAGGGAAACTGGATACAGCAAACTAGCTTCCCAAGGTGAATAAACATATGGAATGATTTTTCTGGCCAAGCATTTGCAGCCAAGGGCAGTTAAAAAAAACTGCTGGTGATGGTGTGCCTGGTTTCCAGAAACTTTGAGGTGAGAATTAGATGAACTAAATAAAAATCATGTTAAAAAATAAGTAAATTAGATTCAGCAAATAGCTTCTCTGCCATAGATTGTTCCAAATATATTTTCACAGGATGGGTTTCAATAAATAACTGTTGATAGTCATCACCCACTTCAACTAACATTTATTTTTTGACCTCTGAGTGCCAGGTGCTATGCAAGGAAACTGTATCAATGCCATCTCATGTGATTCTTGCAACAACTGTACAAAATAAGTGTTATTATTAATAGTCATTTGATAAATGAAGAAACAAGCTCAGAAAGGCAATTGACTTGCCCCTGATCAAAACCATCTGCATTGCTTTAGTCAAAACTTGCATGCACTTTAACAACTTTGGTTATAAATCAATCATCTTACAATTCCTAAGGATGGGAAAAGATTCTTTCAGGATGGGCAGACGCCAAAACAGAGAGACTCCCTGGGAGATGTCAATATCTGAACACATTAATACATAGTGAGTTCAACCATTCCTAAGCATCCCCAACACCTATAAACTGACCTTTATTTGCCACCAGCTACATCTCCAGCTGAGCTCTGACTGCTCGTAAAACACCTCTACTTGAATGTTTGCCCATTGCCTGGAGTTTGACATCCTCAACCAGGTGACCTTCTTAGACTCCTCACCCTGGAGAAATAGGTAATCTGTATATATAAGGATTAACCCATGAGCCAGGCTTAGGTGAAGAAAAGCAGTGCACAGGGAAACAAGTATTTAAAATGTAGGGAGTACTTACCTGGGCTGGAGAAGTGCCTTTTCAAACCTGCCCTGTTTCTTGAAAAGATGGCAAGTTGCCTCTATTTGATAGTCTGACCTCCTGTGCTTCTGACCTTGGTGCCAACTCCACTCTTCTGTGTATTCTAACCTCATTTCAGTGAGTGGTGGTTATCCCTACCCTAACATGATGACCTGAGTACAGGGCCTGATAGTACCCTCCCCAGATAGTTTGTTTTAAAGTTCTTGACCTGGGGCACCTGGGTGGCTCAGTTGGTTAAGTGTCTGCCTTGGGCTGAGGTCATGATCCCTGGGTCCTGAGATCAAGCCCTGCTTAGGGCTCCCTGCTCAGTGGCAAGTCGCTGTTCCCTCTCCCTCTGCCCCGCCGCCCCGCCCCGCTTGTGCTCGCGCTCTCTCTCTCTCTCTCTCTCTCTCTCTCTCTCAAATGGATAAATAAAAATAAATAAATAAAGTTCTTGACTCGGACTTCACCCACGTCCAATTAAAACAACAAAGATTTAACAACTTATTGCTATTTAAGGCTGTTTCTCTGCCAGTCAAGCTAAAATCTTTATGTATCATACTTCCATTTTAAAGATGATGAAATCAAGATACAAATATGTTGAGTAATTTGCCCAATGTCACGTAATGTGTGAATCCAGAACTGGAACCTGCTATTCACCCTGCTGCTAGAGCTCATACTTTTAACCATTGCACCACTACAGCTTCCATTAAGTAGAAAAACACCACACTTAACCCCTGAAAAGAGCTGGCTGTCCTAATTATTCCTCCAGTGTCCCAGTCCAGAATTCTTTGAGATACTTTTGGATCACAGCTCTCCTTCATCCCCTATACTTTGTCATCCAGTACTACAATTCTTCCATCCAAAGCTTCACTTTATTCTTCATTTTCTTTCTAGTTCTTTCTAACCATCATTATTACAATACCATTCCAACTAGTCTCCCCAATTTTAGTTTTTTTTTCTTCCAGCTCCAATTCATTCTACATGTTTGCCAGTTTAATCTTCTTAAAATATCATATTTATCAGACTGAAGTCTGAAGATGTGTAGCCCTTAAGGAAAAGATCTAAAGCGGATATAGTAGTTATTTTTAATCACTTGAAGGACTATCAAGTGAGAAAGGGATTCGTTTTATTTTGCATTTCCAGAGAACAATATCATGATGATCCACATGGAATGGGAAGGTGAAACTTGAAAAAAAAAATTAATCTTGACACGACAAAGTAATTTTTAGCAGTTAAAGCCATTCAACAGTGGAGCAGTATTACAGTATTACACTGTGATTCTCCACTAATATGTTCACTCAAGCATAGAGAGAGTGACCACTTGCCAGAGGTACTGGTATGCCGGGAGGTTGGATCCAATCAGCTCACATATCTCCTACAGCTCTGGGGTTTTTAAAAATTCTGTAATGAGTCTCTGTTGTAATGGCCACCAGTGGCTCTCAAATTCATTTCTTACTACCCGTTAACCTTGCACCTTAATACTTCCCAGCATGAACCTCCGATTGAGGAAAGGAAATTAGTATGCACAAACCAAGCTTATCCCCCAGCTCTATGCTTTTGTTTAAGCAGGTTGACCTGCCAGAATCCGCCTCCACACCCTCCACCCCATTAAATCATCTTCTTTTGTTAATAATACTCCTCTTAGAATTTCACCAAGAATACGTATTATCTCATCTTGTGTTTTCTCTCCTTCCCTTCATTCAAGTCTTAATTCACCTACAGACTCTGCCTTGAATATTCTATAGTATGTATACTATATATATACTATACTATATTCTATTTTAAACTGACACCTCTTGTATAAGCTCCTAACTTTGGTGTCACCAAATAATTGAAAAGTTTGCCTGAAAGTATATCCAATTTTTTTTAAAGATTTTATTTATTTTTTTGACAGAGAGAAAGAGAGAGAGAGCACACAAGGAGGGGGAGTGGCAGGCAGAGGCAGAGAAGCAGGCTCCCCACTGAGCAGGGAGCCTATGTAGAACTCCATCCCAGGACACTGGGATCATAATCTGAGCCAAAAGTAGATGCATAAACGACTGAGCCACCCAGGCGCTCCTGTATGTACACAAATTTGTATGTGTAAATGTTCATATGATATTTTCTAGTAGATGTAATTAACCTTATATTTTATTAAGACTCAAAGAGATCTTTGTACCAAAAAGGTTAAGAAACTTTTTGTTTGAATTTGTGGTCACCCTTCAAAATATATCATTTAGTTCTCTCTCTTTCATATTGTTCTACTTGTAATCTGCCCTACAATTCAAGAGAACTGTAATTCTCTTGAGGATAGAGACCATTTCTTTTGATTATTAACCAGAGGCTGTGAATTCTTTTATAAAGGGAGAACATCACGTCTGTAGCCCAAGTACCTGGTACCTAGCAGATATTTTAGAAATGCTTATGACTGAAGGCCTGAAAAAATGAATGTCATATTCCCTATTAGAGCAAATTTCATTTATCTCTGGTAGCTCTCAGAATATTCTAGATTGGACCTGGAGTCTTCAAAATAATCACTAAGAAGTAGACTTCTTAATTTCTAAAGTACATCTGACATATATACATATATCACTGTGTTTTGTCAAATTCATCTGCCAGATTATCGGTTTGGGACATTGTAATGTTAGAACTAACTCCATTCACTTGGTTTTCTGTAAGTGAAGCATCTTTGATATACTTCTAATCATTATTTGTCTGTCCCTCTCCTATTCTTCAGTGAAAGACCCTAGACACGGAAGTATGCAAAGAAGCTCAAAGGGATCTATGGTGATCACCCATCAGGACCACAGCAAGAATACTCTGGAGGCACAGCTTAGGAAAAAGTCATTTACCACACAATGGCTGATATGTTCACCCAAGATCTACTCCACTCTCATTTACTGGCTTAAAAAATAATAATAATGGTGCTGGGAAAATTGGCCAGCTATATGTAGAAGAATGAAACTTGACCATTCTCTTACATCATACACGAAGATAAACTCAAAATGGATAAAAGACCTCAACGTAAGGCAGGAATCTATCAAAACCCTAGAGAAGAACATAGGCAGTAACCTCTTCGACATCAGCCACAGCAACTTCAAGACATGTCTCCAAAGGCAAAGGAAACAAAAGCAAAAATGAACTTTTGGGACTTCATCAAGATAAAAAGCTTCTGCACAGCAAAGGAAACAGTCAACAAAACAAACAGGCAACCCACAGAATGGGAGAAGATATTCGCAAAGAACACTACAGACAATGGTCTGATATCTAAGATCTATAAAGAACTCCTCAATTTGTTGCTCAGAGTCCACAGTCTCTCCTGGTTCAACACCCCCTCCGATTTCCCCCCATTCGCCCTTCCCTTCCTTCTCACGATGCCCTCCATGATTTTCTTTATACTCCACACGTGAGACCATAAGATAATTGCCTCTCTCCGCTTGACTTATTGAGGGTTTTGGAGGGGAGGGGGTGGGGGGGTTAACCTGGTGGTGGGTATCGAGAGGGGCACGTACTGCATGGAGCACTGGGTGTGGTGCATGAACAATCAATCTTGTAACACTGAAAAATTAAAATAAATTTGGGAAAAAAAAAAAGAACTCCTCAAACTCAACACTCACAAAACAGATAATCACATGAAAAAATGGGCAGAAGACATGAACAGACACTTCTCCAAACAAGACATACAAATGGCCAGAGGGGGGCCACATGAAAAAATGTTCATCATCTTTAGCCATCAGGGAGATTCAAATCAAAACCACACTAGATACCACCTTACACCAATTAAAATGGCCAAAATCAACAAGACAGTAAACAACAAATATTGGAGAGGATGTGGAGAAAGGGAAACCCACTTCCACTGTTGGTGGGAGTGCAAGTTGGTGCAGCCACTTTGGAAAACAGTGTGGAGATTCCTCAAGAAATTAAAAATAGAGCTAACCTATGACCTTGCAATTGTACTACTGGGTATTTACCCCAAAGAAGCAGATGCAGTACAAAGAAGAGCCACATGTACCCCAATGTTCATAGCAGCAATGGCCACAATCGCCAAACTGTGGAAAGAACCAAAATGCCCTTCAACAGATGAATGGATAAAGAAGATATGGTCCATATATACAATAGAGTATTATGCCTCCATCAGAAAGGATGAATATCCAACTTTTGTATCAACATGGACAGGACTGGAAGAGATCATGTGGAGTGAAATAAGTCAAGTAGAGAGAGTCAATTATCTTATGGTCCCACTTACGTGTGGAACATAAGGAAAAACACGGAGGACATTGTGAAAGGTATGGGAAGGGTGAATGCGGGGAAATCAGAGGGGGCAATGCACCGTGAGAGACTGTGGACTCTGAGCAACAAACTGAGGGTTTTAAAGGGAAGGGGGTAGAGAGTTGGGCAAGCCTGGTGGTGGGTATTGAGGAGGGCACATAGTGCATGGAGCACTGGGTGTGGTGCATGAACAATTAATCTTGTAACACTGAAAAAATAAAATAAACATATTTGGGGAAAATATAAAAAAATAATAATAATGAAATGCAATTTGGTTCTCTATTCTTAGATACATGCTCAATGGAAGATCAATTACTAGGCTTACCTTTAAGCTTTTAGGAGAGTTCTGGGCACCTATTAGTTTCATTTTTTAATATGGATGATGAACTGAATGGAAATTGGCTCCTTAACAACATAGCTCTGTGCTGGGTACACAACCCAACATTTTATTTTATTTTATTTTATGTTATGTTATTTTATTTTTTTTTATTTTTTAAAGATTTTTATTTATTTATTTACTAGAGAGCGAGAGACTGAGAATGAGAGGGGAGAAAGTCAGAGGGAGAAGCAGACTTCCCGCAGAGCCGGGAGTCCGACATGGGACTCGATCCCGGGACTCCGGGATCATGACCTGAGACAAAGGCAGTTGCTCAACCAACTGAGCCACCCAGGCGCCCCACAACCCAACATTTTAAAGTGTGTTCTCCCTTCACAGAGAACATTCAAGGCAGTGAACTCATTTTTTTAGCAATTCTTTAATAATGGTGTCTGTATGTCAACAAGAAGAGAGAATGGCTGACTTTTGTTAAAATTTTTCTCTTTACAATAGAAGCTGCTCAATTTTAAGTATCTAATATTAACATTCATTGAGCACCAATAGTGAGCTAGAAACTATATCGCATATGGACACATTCTCCTTCTCAGTTGCTGTGCTATATTGGTCAACAATAGAATAATTAAGTAAGTGGCAGACTTGCGAATTGAATTATATAAAAAGGCGCAGACCTGGTTAAGCCTAGAAATGGTCTACAGAAAAAGCAAACTAACATCAAAACGCACATGTTTGAGCACTGAACCTATGCTTGGGAGCTTCTTGAAATTGTTTTCTTTCTTTTCATCTGATTTTCAGCATCTAGTACTGACTTTGTAGGTAGGGACCAGATGCTTCAAAGCAATATATACTTTTTGGTGACAAACTCAAGTCTTGTCTGTTACTTCAGAATGGTGACAAGAACAACCATCACTACTATTAATAAACTTGGCATTATGCTTTCCTGTGTATTTTGTAACTCAAACCTCCCAACTCCGATTTGAGCTAGAGTTTGTTACAGATGTTACGGATGAGGAATCTGAGGTCCATTAAGAAGTAACTCACTGGGGATCATGCAATGGCAGAGATGAAAATTCAACTTAGGCCTTCTGATTCCAAATCCTATCCATTTCCCATAATTTTCAGGATCCTCAGAAAGCACATATTTGTTTTGAGCTTTTGTATGAGCAAGTCACTGATCTTGTTCTTGGGAATAGAAAAGCATAAAACTGGATAATAAATAATGGCTCCTCTCAAGAACCTTACAATTTAGTAGGAGTAGTAAGAGAAATAAGACATGATTGTAAATATCCTTGACACGACGCAGTATAAAATAAATGACACGAGCTATTCAAAACAGCAGTCATGTGAAATCAGAAGAAGAAGGCAGCATGTGACAAAGGCTTCCTGGAGAAGGTGGTGGATAAACTGAACAAAACTCAGTAATGCACAGACCAACAGGATGGAAGTATAAAACAAATTGGAAATCTCAGAAGAATGGAAAAATGTTGCCTGCTACTGTGGAGAGATGTAAGAAACACATAAGACATAATTCCTGCAACTTTAATTATAAAGTTGCTCAAGAACTTTATAATTAAATTAAGTAGCAAAGAACTGAAAGTTCAAAATGACTGAAAACAATCTAGGGCATCACACATAGTAATTGGATGGTGAACTGTGTAGTGCAGGCAACAGAATACTGATGGTGCTCAGAGAACAAGCTTTGCAGGTCTTAAGTCAAGTTTATCCGTGAAGAGAAAAGGAATGAAGCAAATATTACCAAAGGCAAAGAGAAGAGAGCATGAGAATGAGGACATAAATGCTTTGGGGATTATTTGTTTTAATAGTTGTCAGGTTTTTTTTTTTTTAAGATTTTATTTATTTATTTGACAGAGAGAGAGAGAGAGATCACAAGCAGGCAGAGAGGCAGGCAATAGTTGTCAGTTTCAGTGTACTTAATGCACACAGGACTAGGTATTCATTCAAAAGTCTCAGGGACAGTCATAAAAGCATGACTGAAGAAAAAATAGCCAGGAAACCATGGTGACTGCTAAGCCTAGAAAAAGGAACCTATACTTTTGAGCTGAATAAGCAAGCCCTAAAGAAGCGATAGAGCTCTGTCACTGGTTGAATGGCCTTGAGTAACTCTTAATCTCTGGTTCTCAATTTTATCATCTATCAAATGGAGCAAATAGAGTCTTGCCTCTGGAATATTATAAGACTTACTGATTTCAATGACCAAGCAGCTAAGAAACTTGAAACGCTGCCTACACTGCAAACACAATTCCAGATGCCAGGTGGAAATGCAGAAATACTAAAATACTGCAACCTATGCCCATACAGTCTAGCCAGGCATTCTAATACATCCCATCACTAATCTGACCACCATGTTTTGAGATCTACCAGATTCCAGACATCATGCTTTTCAACATGGATTCTAAATCAAAAGAAACCAAGCTAGAAAAATACAGAGTTATAAATCTTTATGACTTTGGATTGTCAATGGTTTTTTAGATATAATAAAGTACTAGCACAACATATGACATAAAAGCATATGATAAATAGATAAAGTAGACTTCATCAGAGTTAAAAACTAGTTTTTCAAAGTACTTTACCATAAAAATAATAGACAACCAAAAGAATGGAAGGAAGTATTTGGGAGTCATATACCTGGGAGTCATATACATACCATATATACTAGGTAAGGCCTAATATGCAGATATATAATGAACTATAATTCAACAATAAAATGAAAAATAACCCAATTAAAAATGAGTAAAGGATTTAAATAGACATTTCTCCATAGAAGATATAAAAATAGTTAACAACATGTAAATATATTCTCAACATTACTAATCACCACAGAAATAGAAGTCAAAATATCAAAGAGATCCATTATCACTTCATAACCACTAGGATAACTATAATTAAAAAGGTAGACAATAAAAATTACTGGCAAGCATATGGAGAAGTTGGAATCCTTATAGACTGATGGAGTGGGAATGTACAATGATCTAGACATTTTGGAAAACAGTTTGGCAATTTCTCAAAAAGTTAAGCAGAGTTTCTTTGTTTGACCGAGAAATGCCATTCCTGAGTATATGCCCAAAAGAAATGAGAACACGTATTTACTCAGAAACATGAACTAAAATGTTCTTACTAGCATTATTCATAATAGCCAAAAAGTGGGGGGGGGGGGGAGAACAGGTTCACCAACTGATGAATAGATAAACAAAATGTGGAATATTATCTAGCTATTAAAAGGAATGAAATACTAAAAAAAAAGGAATGAAGTATTTATACATGTTACAGCATGGAGGAACCTGGAAAATATTATGCTAAATGTAAGAAGTCTATCACAAAGGGCCACATTTTATATCGTTCTGTTTACATGAAATATCCAGAACAGTCATATCTATTGAATCAAATCATAAAATGGACACAGAATCATCAGTCAAATAATGAAATAGACACAGAATGTATATTAGCAGAGATGCCTGGGTGGCTCAGTTGGTTAAGCAGCTGCCTTTGGCTCAGGTCATGATCCCGGGGTCCTGGAATGGAGCCCTTCGTCGGGCTCCCTGCTTAGCAGGGAGCCTGCTTCTACACCCCCCCACACTTGTGCATGAGCTCTCTCTCTCTTCCCCTCTCTCTGTCTTAAATAAATAAATAAAATCTTTTTTTAAAAAAGTAGATTACCAGTTACCAGGGGCTAGAAGGAGGGAAAAGGCAAAAGGATTATTAATGGACATGGGTTTCTTTTTTTTGTGTGTGTGGGGGGGTGGTAAAAATATTATGGAATTATATAGTAGTGAGAGTTGCATAAGTTTGTGAATATATTAAAAGCCACAGAAATGTAAACTTTCAAAGAATGAAATGTATGTGAATAATGTACATGAATTTTATTGCAATTTTTTAAAAAGAAAGGATTCGTAATATCAGAGTTTATAACACAGTGGGAAGGAGAAAGAAACAACTACTTACAATGCAAAACAAATATATTTGTTGTTCAATATAACAAGCTTCGATGAGTTGTGTCATGTAGAGAGATACAAAACATTAGTGAATATTTATTGAGCACTCATTATAAGCTAGATACTTTTCTAAGCATTTCACATGTTCCAACACATTTAATCCTCATGGCAAACCTTGAGTTAGGTATTTCTTCATTTTTCAGATAAGGACACCAAGGTACAGAATTGTCAAGAAACTTGCCCCAGATTATACTACATATAAATATTAGATAGAGCTAGGCTTTGATCCTGAGAAGTCAGGCAGTAGCGTCAATATTCCTAACCATGAGGCAATACCACTTTCTTAGAAAATATAAGGCACTGTATGCAAGAAAAATATTATTAACGAGTCTCAATTCATGGCATCATTGAATCTTGAAGTTAAAGTTTACTTAGTGCCTCCTCCTAGTTCATGCTTAAAATCCCTATACAACACTCTGCCCAAATGATCTTTGGACCCAGCCTAAATTGTATATTTCTTGAAAGAGGGAACTCAATATTGACCCAAACAATTTATTCTATCCTTGAATGGCACTGGCTATTTTGAAAGTTCTTCCTTACATTAAGGTTGTATGCTTCTTAGAGGAAGAAACTCTCTATTTCTCAGGTTGCCTAGAAGCAGAGCCTGAGATCAGCATTTAGGTGGATGTGATTTATTTTTTTAAAGATTTTATTTATTTATTTGAGAGAGAGAGAGAATGAGAGAGAGAAAAAGCATGAGAGGGGAGAGGTCAGAGGGAGAAGCAGACTCCCCACAGACCAGGGAGCCTGATGTGGGACTTGATTCTGGGACCCCAGGATCATGACCTGAGCCAAAGGCAGTTGCTTAACCAACTGAGTCACCCAGGGACCCCCAGTGAATGTGATTTATTGACAGAGTGCTCTTAAGGATGAACCTGGGAGGGAGGGAAGAGAATGGGATATGAAGTGGAAAGTAGTTGCAGAGCAATACATTCTTGGCCGTATTCATAGGGCTAGAGCATAAACCACAGCACTGAGTTGCCTGCCTTGAAGGACCAGTCTGTCATGTGGGTAAGTAACACAGAGCAAGGCAGCAGGAGAAAGAGATGGGAAAGTTGCAAACCATTTGCTGGTAACACGGCAGCTGAGTGTTAGGGAGGGAGGGTGCACAGTCCAGTGAAAGGGGATATGTGTGGGCACAGCGGTATCTCCTTCACAAGTCTAGCAAAGAGGCTAAACACAGTGGCTGGGACACAGGATAGAGCCAGTTTTAAAACGTGAATTTATTCTTAAGCCCCTTAAGCCAAATCACTTGTCATCTTTAAGCCTGGTTCATTATCCAGAAAATGGGCATAATAATATCAACTTCATTGGAGTATAATGAGAATCAAGAGACATGAGAAACAAAGTGTCTTCAGCACTATGCTTAACATATACTTAAAGCCCAAGCAGTTAGTACCTTAGCAAGTATATATTAAACACTTGTCGACCGAAATTTTGCCCATTTCCTTCCAAAATGAAGCAAAAGAAGTTGAATTACTTGTTTAACCCATCAGCAATTTCAAGCCTTACCATTTCTAGCCCCTAATAACATCTTAGTATTTTCTCACCATAGTTTGAATTTACACAGTGAACATTTGAATTTTGTCCTATAATCCTCTTGCTATTCACTGAAGCCATCAGTTCCAGAGGAATAGTCCTCTCGGCTTTGCCTTTTTGTCCTGAGTTAAGTTTTCATTCTGGACTATCAGAAATCCATCAGCGTCTGAATTTTTCCATTGTGATGTGAATACCAAAGTCGCACTGTGAATCTGTATCCTGCTGTAATGATTTCAAATGTATTTCCGGTCCAAGGGTTGTCCCTGTTAAAGGCATTTTTATAAGAATCGGGTATTTTGTCAGGAGAAGTCCTGAGGTACAGCTGCCAAAACACATAACAGCAAGCATGTGACAGCGAGCCAGTGATGGAGCAGCTGTCGACCAGACTGCCAGCTCTGTCCAGGACAGCGGAACTGGACAGACTGGAGCTTGCCCTGGGCTAGGTGAAACACGGTGCCGTCTCACGACCAGTACAGAACACTGGAGAAAGCCTTCGCAGTCACTAAGGGTGGAAAGGCCCATGCCAACAAGGAATCCGCTGCACCGCGTACAGCGCAGTCCTGGCACCCCAAGGCATGGTAGGTGGTAAACTGACTTGCCATTTTGCTATCCTGCCATCCCTAGGTTCTTTCCGCTATTACATACGTTATTCAGTGTTTTTCGTATGGAGGTTAGTCATGTTCTTTTTTTGCTCATGTGTTCATTCATTCATTTGTTCATCCAATGGATATTCACTGAGTGCTTTGCAGGTGCTAAAGATACCAGGTTGAAGATATAGGATAAAAATGACCAAAGGTAGGCAATTGAGTTTAACCCCTGACACTACAAATTCTGCCCCACCTCTGTGATATTTGACTATTTAAAAAAGAAAATCTAAAAATAAAATAAAATAAAATAAAATAAAAAATAAATAAAATAAAAGAGAAAATCTAAAGTAAAGTCCCTTACTTCAAATACTAAATCAATAATGGTGAAAATGCATAAGGAGAAAATCTAGGGCCTTGCTGGTCCCTCTCAAATCACGCTATATAAGCATCTAGATATTCAACCTAGAGAAAGGCTAGGCCTGTCTCTGCTTGCACAACATAGAAAGCAGCTTGATATTCCAGCGCCTTGAATAAACCCTTGGCAGTGCTCATCTACATCCAAGTCATCCTGCGGAGTCAGCATCCTGTGACTCCATTTCCCACTTTGTGCAATGCGGATGCTGTCCCATGCAAGGCTAGCAGACACCTGGGAAAAGGAAATACTGCTATTTGCATATCTAATGGATTCATTTCAAACTATGTTTTTCTTGTATGTTTGAAATACCCAGCCAATAATAATGAGATGGGATGTGACAAGTAAAACTCTCCAATTTAGCAAGATTCATTTTGCAAAATCATCACAGAGCATCTGAATCACTGCCTAGCAGAGGAGAACAACATCTGGCAAACAAGCGGTGATGTATTATAATGTTTTTAGCACCATATGGCAATATGTCTTCAAAGTCACCTACAGGTTGAAGTGAAAACTTATTTTATAACTACCTCAGGAAATTGAGGGGGCAAGGAATCAAGGGGTGCACTGGAATAATACTACATGGACACCAAAATCATGTGCTGCTAAATATTAAAGTAAATGTTGACAGAGCAACATGTTATTAAGAAGCTAAAATAACAAGTTGTCTAAAGCCCTTAACTGCTGTAAAGTGTAACAAACCAAAGACTCATCTACTGAACCACCAGACAGTATTATGCAGGCCCAATTAAAAATGATTAATAGCTTGTGGTCAGCTCTAATTAGGATTCTTGCCCTTTGATATGAGAAATGAAATTGAGAAGTCAGTGTCAAATATGAGCTTAAGTGTTCGGTGAGTTAATTTTTTTTCTTATTTCCGTTAGAGAAGTAGACATAACAACTCTAACATTTTCCTTCCTTCTGATAAAGGACAGTCTTCCCCATCCTCTGCGGTGGAGAGAACAGCATAAATTATTGGAAGAATCTCTCTGCTCCAGCTTCTCTCCTAACCCATTCCACTGCATGCTACTCTCTTTCTACGCATAGTTATGTTCTTCCTCATCTCAGTATAACCAGTGGTACCCTACCTCACACCAGTTTGGGGAGTGGAAGAGGAGGTGCAGGGGGGAAAAGAAGCACACAACAATAAGTAAATAATAGTTCATGGCCTCCTCCCCTAGCTTCCTCAAATTCCTCCTTATAGTTGTAGTTGTTAAAGTCTTCAAAGAGGTTACCCATCACCTCTCAAGTTCTACCCTCAGCAACACACTGCCTCCCACCATTTTCCTCCCTTTCTCTTCCAGATCCTTGAAGTGATGCTGCTGTAGAAGCTACCTAAGTCCATGAAACTTTCGTTGTTCCACATGTAGCGTGTGTGATCAGTGGCTCTGGCCATTGGGTGACATGTCCAGTGGGCTCCAATGGACTTCATCAGTCTGTTCTGTGGGTTATGACCCTGTGCTCCCTTGTGCTCCCCACACCTAATGAATTCACTCTCAATTTTTACCCATTCCCATCTTTCCCTAGAGTCTCAGGTGTGACTCTGTGAAGTTGTAATACCAGAAAACACAATTGATCAATATCTCTGCACCCTGACCCTGGCCCATTGCCCTTAAACCAAGCATAAAAATAATTATAATAATTATATTCATGATTTGTTAAACTTGTGATAGCTTCCAGGCACTCTATAAAGCACTTTACATATATTACATCGATCATTATCTCAATCACTTAGAGAAGTTGTATAGCTTATCAGGGCTAAGAAGTCAAAGTTTGACTCCAGGTCTAACTTCAGTTTGTACTCATACCCACTAACCCATAGTGCCTTTCATTCCTCAACTCTCTTTTCCTTTAGAACATGTTCTTTCCCATATAAATCTTTAGACACTCATGGAAATGTATTTCTGGAATCAAAATATGGCAAGAAATGAATGAATGAATTCTGGGTGAGGAACACAGCTTAGTTTCTACAATGGGAATGATGATTTTTACATGTGTGTTTCTTCATACTTCACAAAGTCTTATCTCATTGGCTTCTTATACCAACTTTCAGTTATGCAAAGAACAACATAATTATTTAGAGCATCCTGAGGGGTGAATATCATGACAAAGTGTTGAAGTAGAACCTGAGTCCAGGTCTTCTGAGTCCCTGTACTTTCCTCTTCTCAAGTTCTACATTGCCTCTCCTATGCCAGTTGGCAGGTAAGTTCATCCAAAACTAGGTTCCTAGGCTCTATTCCTACCAGTTTCCTACATGTATTCTCTGCTACAGCCAGAGTAGACCCTGCTATTCCTTTCACTCCTTACCTTCCACCTCTGAGCCTATGCTCCTGCTTATTCCTTGTTCCTAGAATGTTCCCTGCTTATTTACAGATCCCTAACACCACTTGGCATGAATGAAGTCTTTCATCAACTCTCTACTGTATGAAGTTCTCCTCTTCTATTTTTAGGGGTATTGTGTGTACCGCTCAGATGATAATTCTAATTTTAGAGTTATTGTGGCTATTTTAATACTTGTTTTATCATTTCCACTATTTTAAAATATAAATTCCCTTAAGGAAAGCACTCAGCTTTCTGTTCTATACCTCCTTGCAATTCCTAAAAGAGGGCTCCATTCCTAGAAAGAGCACTTAACAGTCATTTGGATTAAAATAACTTTAATTTGTGCTCCTTATTAACAGATTATATTTATGATCAACTACTATACATTCCATTTCCAATTGAGAGTCTCTATATTTTTCCTCCAAACAAGGGCACTTTCAAGTTTTTCCAAGCTTTTAATTTAATCTTCCCTTAATGGAGTTTGCCTCCCCGTTGATTCAATATAGTCTCTAGAAGTCTGTTCCCTTACGTATTTATAGCCTTGAAAAACTTTCTTTTTCCTACCTTAAAAAAATCTCCTGGATTATTTATTGGAGCTGATTCATATCTAGTACATTTATATTGTTTTCTTATCAAAAGAGAATATCCTATTACACTTTGGCCAAAATATCTTCGTTTTCTTCAAGCTCCAAGTGATTTATGATGTATAATGTTGTTTTGGAAAATTAGTTTTCCTATGGCTCTACCAAATATACTGGGTATGACTATTTCATAAGTCTTGCATATCAGAAGTTTTCCTGCCTAGTTTTGGTCTTCTATGTTGTGCTCAGTAGCAGCAGACTGTGATTCACAGCCAGAGTGACTAAATAAGCCAAATGGCAGACACTTGCCCCTGTAGCAATATTTCACCACCAACAGATGCACACTGGTTTGGTTATTCTGTTGAGAGCTTTTGGCTTGCCAATACATAGAAAGAATTTAGAGAAAGACTGTGGGGAAAAAAGTACAGCCTTTCAAAAACTTATGGCCAGAGTTTTTGTTTTTCATTTTAATACTTGTTGCTTTTCTTTAAAATTAATGTATGAGCCTGTAAGTTATTTGCACCAAAGGTGTACAAAGAAAAGTGTCTTCCCCCCACCCCCAACTACCTCCCAGTCCCATGCTCCAAAGACAACCATCCTTAGTGTTGTTGGTACATTCTACACTGGCGGTTCTGAAGAGAAAGGGGAGGAATTACAATCAGACTCAACAACCATCAATAAGTAGCTCTATGTTGAGCACCCATTATGCTCCAGGCACAAGGCTGGTGCTGCTCCTGGGCGCCACCCTGCTTCACAGGATTTATAGCTACAGCAGTACAATAAGCAAGGCCTCAGCACACAGTGTAATCAGTGCTGTAATTGTAGAAGTGCCAGGTGCTAGGGGAAATCACGGGCTTCCCAGATGTGGTAAAAACCTTTATGAGGACTCCAGTAGGGAGAATTTTGTCAGGCACCGAGAAAGGACATAGTGATCTCTGAGAATAACCTGTGTGAAGCTAGGAGGCATGAGAATGCATGGCAAGCTTGACATACAGAAAAATGGTCAATTTCGTTACAACTTGTGTTTGAAGTAAGATCGACAGAAAAAGAGCCCAGAAAGGAAGATGTAAGCCAGTGGCCATGCTACTGTGTCGTAGAAAGAATACTGCACATTAATAAGAAAACCTAATTTTAAATACTGGCTAATTACCTGAACACTATAGTTGCCTCATATATGAAGGAAGAGAAATAAAAGCCATTTCATAGGTTGATTGAGAGAATTAAAGTCAATTACAGAATTCATACAAGGGTGCCTGGCATGGTGCCAGGTAAATACTAATAAAACCCAACAAATGTGAAAAAGAAAAAAAAAAGAAAAAGAATGAAAAAAGAATTATTCTAAGCCATTGAAAGTTCTTCTGGCACATCATCTAGGCAAGTCTCAAATGCAAAGTTCTGAACTGTCCAGGCACTGATCAAGAGGGAGCATGGCCCTCTGCATGCCATGCTGTGGGGAATCCCAGAGACCATAGTCTCCTACCAGCAGCCTGGTTTCACCTTTAAGACTGGGGTACTAAAAAAAAAAAGACTGGGGTACTGAAGAAATTTTAAAGTGTATTATGATACACTGTTTGCCTCTTATGGCCTGAAATTACTTAAGATATTACTAACTGAACAAATGAATACACTTAATGCTCATGGGGTGGGAAAAAAGTATCATCTGGGAAGCATATTAAGATCTTGGTCATTTATATAAATCTGCTTTTCATGCTAGAGTTACAAAACTGGCAAAGGAGTTACTTTTTAAGATTGTTTAAATTCTTGCTTACTTTTGTATCCCTGGGTAGTAGGAGTCCTAGCAGAAAGGTTATTTTAAAATGGATTACCCTCAGAGTGACAGAGCACTCACATTCTTTAAATGGTGATACTCAGTTTGGAATCTTTACTGAGAATTTCTGTGCAGCAATTGATATGGTATAGAAGACTCAGGCATCATGTAGCTGTGTATTTTTACTCCCTAATTATTACTTAATTTGCACTTCAGTGCTTGCCAAATGAGTGTGAAAAATGAAAGTTGAGTAACAATTGGAGGGTAAGAGACACAATTGTGTGATTCTGTTACCCAGCACAGAATTTCGATAGTAAGGGCAAATTAGCTATAACAGTCTGGGCATCTGACCCACTTTGGGCCTATAGCTAGAGCACCTGAAATGCCAGGAGCTAAAGTTTTGAAAGACTTGGAGAGATCAGACCTGACGTGGAAACATAAGAACCTATCGTCAAATCCACAGGTTTCCACTGGTAGAATCCTACATGACACATTTAAAGAATTTTGTAGTCGTTATCTAGGCATAGCAAAGATAATGCAGACTTCCGTCCAGTGTGGTGTATCATCTCTAGCAGGCTAAAAGTCACCTGGTAATTAATCTCGGCCATGTGGCAGATGATGATCCAGCCATTCTTTCATTCAGTCAATTTATAAACCTTTCTTGGAAATGTACTAAAGATCAGGCAAAATACTAGCCCTGGAGAGTCAAAGATAAGTAACACATGGTCCCTGACTTCAAGGAACTCATGGTGTGGTGTACCAAGTACTACAGAAAAGAATAATCATCACAGAAAATAATTGTGTTAGACACAGTAGGGGAAGGTTAAAAATTGATCTGCTTTAGGTGTCAAATGCTCCAGATATGCTGCTGGTGGAGATATAAAAATAAATAATTACAAATGCACATCTATGATAAATGTGTGGTTAGTATAATTTTGACTCCTCCAATTAGAAAATGAAGGCCACTTCCCACCCACATTGACCAACAGAAAACAAACAGCTGATTGAAGTGAATTAAGCCATTAGTGGCTGGCTACAAGTTCAACAGAGTCAATCTAAATTAAAGTCAAGGAAAAACTTGATTTATTCTTTGCAGGACAGGGTCTGGTGTTTAGGATCTACTATTCAGCTCTACAGAATTGCTTCAGCTGCAACTCTTTTGACCTCTGTAACCCATGGTTGGGTCCTCTACACATATGGCCACTACTCAGGGAGGATGCTGCTGATTTTCAAAAGCTGAGATGAAAGAAGAATGAAAAGCACCTGTCCTGGATAAACACAGAGTTATTAAAAAAAAAAAAAGCCAGTATGATGTAATGAATGTCACTGCTTGTTACCCAGGCCACTAACCTACGGCCTTTCTTTGGAACTATAAAAAGGTCTCTGACCACCAGTCAAAAATTCATAGTCTAGTGAAATACTAAATTATACTCTAAAAAGCATCACATTTTCCTTTAGATTAGCAAGAAGAAAAAAAATAGTCATATTTTTTTCTGATTTATTTTTGCTAAATTTTCTTGGCATAATTTGGATTCCAAAAATTCCTTTGAAGTTCTTTTAGAGTCTCCTAAAGCTCTTTTTCCCACTTTGAATCAGAATACATCTTTTCCCAAGATGGAAGGAAATTCCTACTTCAAGAAAAAGGTTTGTAGATTCAAATCTTGCCTTCCTTCTCAGGGAAAGGCCTGGTTAGATGGATATATACATGAGATACGTTAATAACACATAACTCCGGAGTGATCCAGAGATTTGAAGTTGCAAAAAAATGACTTTATTAACTCTTTGTTACATCATTGTTTCACACTGAATATCCCAGGGTGATGCTAAGAGTTTCCTTAGTGCTCATTTGATGTATCTACGACATGTAATCAGTGACACACAGACAAAAAAGGGACTGCAACACAAGATGGTCCTTGAGTACAGAAACTGCAGTGTAATTGGAAAAATGAAATGAATAGATACAATATGTAAAAAATTAAAGACATTAGTGGCATATAGCCTTTTAACAGGCAGCCATCTTACAGACTGTACAGACCTCTCATTTTAAAAATAAGAAAACATAAACCAAGGGGGAAAAAGTCAATACTTTGCCCAGGGCTACACATTTAGGTCATAGCAGAGCTAAAACTGGATTAAGGTCTTCTGACTCCTTTCCCAGGACACTCTACCCTACATAGCATCTTATACTTAATGTATAATGATAAATTTCAAAGCAACCTCTAAATTAACATGCAATGTTAAAACCTATGCTAAAAAAATTAACCTATGCTAAAAAATTTAAACCATATTAAACCTACACTAAAAAATCTAAAAAATGCTAAAAAAATTAACATGCAATGCAATAAAGAAATTCAAAGAGAAGATCATTAAATGATGAGGAATATGAAGCAAGATTACATAGAGATTGTCTTTGTGGTTAATCTTAAGGGGTCTATAGGTACATATTAGTTAAAGGGAGGGAGAAGAGTATTCTAGATTAGAACAGTTCAATGCCATTCCGCAAACATTTTATTGAGTGCTTCTTATATGCCGGGTAATACTCAGTGAGCTGGAAACATGTAGTTAATTAGGACAAGATCTTAACCTGAAAATAATCTAGCAAAAGTAGACATGCAGTAGATCAAAATTCTGTTGAGGAAAAGTAGGATGCAAGACTAGGGGCACCTGGGTGGCTCAGTGGGTTAAAGCTGCTCAGGTCACGATCCCAGGGTCCTGGGATGAGTCCCAGGAGCATCAGGCTCCCTGCTCAGCGGGGAGCCTGCTTCTCTCTCTGCCTCTGCCTGCCACTCTGCCTGATTGTGCTCTCTTTCTCTGTGACAAATAAATGGATAAAATCTTAAAAAAAAAAAAAAAAAAAAAGACTACTCAGGCTATTCTGGAACCACAAAGCAGGAGGAAATAAACCAGAGAGATAATCAGAGACGATGGCCTAGAAGTAGTAATATTTGGACTAAGTTCTGAAGACAAGTGGTCTTCATCTTACCAAAGATGGTAAGAAAGGAATTCATGGAAGAGGGGATACAAAGTATGAAGGCACAGAGGCATGAAAAAGCCACACACCATTGGTTCGGAACCTCTGTGCGTGCAGCCACGTGTCTATGTGGGTAGACGGCAGGGAGCGAGGCTGGAGGGAGACTAAGACTGTGCTGGTGCATAAGGGTGCCAAGATGAGCTCCAGGAGCAAGGGGTCATTTGTTTGCAAAGTCTTACCCATAAAATTTTCTTTTTCCTCCGATTCTTAGATGAGTTCAAGACCTAAAAATGCTTATACCCAGTGGGGAGAGCATTAGGTAGGAGCCAGAGCATGAGGAGATGTGTGTGGTATGAGGCGACATTTGAACTCAATTCTGAAAAGCAGGAGTCACTGCAGCATCTGAAGCACGGAAATGGCATGATCAGACTTGTGTTTTAGAAACCTCAGTTTGGCAGAAGAGGGGAAGATATACTGGTGGGGAAACAGACTGGAATCAGGGGCTCTGGTCAGTAAACTGCAGCAATAATCCAAGTTATCAGAGATGGAGATGGAAAGTAAAACAGGGGCAATGCTACCGAGAGTCAGCAGATAGATGGTACAGGGCTTGATGGATAAGGAAATGCGGGAAATGAGAGAAAGGAGGCAGAAGAGGGAAAAGAATGCATCTTGTCTAACTTCCAGTGGGAGAATGGTGTTGTCATCAACTAAAATGAGAAGAACTCATCAGCAGATGGATAGTGTCAATGCCCTGGAAGTATTTGAGATCTTCCAAGGACTGTTTTGAGTGAGAAGAGAGCTGAGGGGAGGGTGCCCTTCCAGAACTTGCTTTAAGAGACAGAGTGACAATGAGGGGAGGTGAAAAAAAAAAGAGTTGGGAGGAAACCAGAAACAAAATACACAAAAACATGAAGGTAGGGGGGAGCATACGGTGATGTGGAAAGAAATATTGTGAGAATAGCTTAGTTGGAGCAGAATCCAGGTAAGGGATTTGTAACAGTACCTCATAAAGTGGAGTCCAGTGGAAAAAAAGGACTTGCAAGCCTGGGGGAGGAGTTTGTGTTTGATACAGAAAGCACTGCAGAGCTAGTGAGTCCATCAATTTTATTAGCAGCCATGATAATAATGACTTTCTCTTGCGCTTTATACTATTTTGAAGTTCTTTCACATTCATTAATGTTCTCATTTCGTACTCATCATCTCTTTGTGAGCGATAGGACAGGACTAATTATCCCTACTTTACAGATAAGGAAACCAACTCCCAGAGAAGGCTGAGTGATTGCACCTCCCTTACATAGCAATTAAAGGCAGAACTAGGACTGGAATCCTGATTTCTTATTCCTCCATCAAGAACTCTTTCCAATTTGCAATCCTGCCCAACTTCAGGCTTCTGAAGCTCAGCAGAATTCATGGGACAGTCCCAAGGAGAGGCACCTCCCCTCTGCCACTCTCCTGACTCTTCCATGGCGGGAGGAACTATGTGAAAACCCCCACTTGGCGTCCTGAGAGAAAGCTAACAGAATCTCCACCTTAAGTCTGTGCTCCCTTCCAGCTGCTCTGGATTGCCTCCAGAAGGGCTGAGTTAGCAGCCACTGTGCTGGTTTTCACATCCTGCCTTATAAATGGCAAACAGCCACTAAACTAGACGTGTGGTGAGTAGGTCTGTTTTAGAGATCACTTCAGGCCAACTCACCATTCTGCCTAGTCCAATTAACAAGGTGAAAACAAAGCTTAATTCTTCAACACAATCCTGCATAGGCCAGTCAGCACAGTTCTGCCCTGTGGCCACGCTCTCAAGCCAACCCCTATTTGCTCAAATGCACACCCGTGGTCAGAAAGGTTGATAGGCGAGGGACTGAGCGAAGGTTGTTACACGCATGGAAATCCATTCCCCTTACTATAAAGGGAAAATGCGTAACTATTTTAAAGTGTCAGAACTTTTGGAAGGAATCCAGAACTCTCTACTGTCCAGTATTTGAATCTGAAGCTAAAAGCTCTGAAGTGTGCCTTTTCTATGTTGAAACCACAATGAAGTAACTCAAAATCTGGACAAGAACTCGTCAATATTCCGGTTTCTGCTGTGTGTGACTCAGGGGCTAATAAATCCAGAGAACCAAATGGATTACATCCCTGAATCTCCAATTAAACCTTTTAATGGCTTAAAACTACATGCACCAAGTCCAACTCAATTTCAAAAAATAACCAATAAAATACAACCAAGGTTTTGGATGCAAAGTAAATGAAAAAAATATAAAAAAATACTAGCTGGAAATGTAATCAATTATAATCTATGTCCTGCCTAACTAGAATTTGCCAGATGGGGAACACGTAAATGTGGAGAGTAGGCCCACAGAACAGGATGAATGCAGGTCTGTTCTGAGACCCAGGAATAAGCACGGAGATGAAATTCAGAGCAACAGATAACAGTTCTACTTGCAAGAATGTACAGGGGAGAATCTTATAGGAAAGGGAGGCTCATTCATGCAGGTGCCATTGGAACAGGGTAGCTCACTTCATCTTTTTCAAAAGTGCGGGTGTCTGCTACCTATAGCCTTGGTCCCACTAGATTCCTGAACCAAATGTAACTGGAAAAACAGCATTTTAGCAGTATCAACCCTCCAGCCAGGGGTATCAGAAATTAATCTTGCAGTTTTCTGCAATCTTGCAGATTCACTGTTGTAAATCAGTTTGCCTGAAGGTAAAACCAGAGCACAAAATTGCTAACTAATGCTCACAGCATTCACCAATTACTGCTGGATTGGTCCAGTCTATATAATTGGGCTTCCAATTCAATTTCCTGTTTCTGATTCAGGCTTCTGTAGAGTAGAGGTATGCAAACTATGGACCTGGCCCAAATCCTGTCCTTAACCTACTTTTATAAATAAAGTTTTATAGGAACCCAGTCATATCCATTTGTTTAGGGGTTGTCTATGGCTGCTTTTGGACTATGACGAGAGTTAAGTAATTGTGTTAAAGACCATATAACTTGCAAAATTTAAAGTTTTTGTTATCTAGCACTTTGCAGAAAATGTGTTGGCCCCTGCCATGGTGACTAAAATTGTCCTAAATTTGAGAACACAGAGCAAATCCCTCAACACACTAGGGATTGCTCTTATACACACAGCACTAGGAACTGGTTCCATTTCCTAATCCTCCAGTCTCTCTCTAGGTGATAGCACTAAATGGGTAGATTGCTGGAGTCAGGTCCCGATTTAACCCTTTTAGAAAGCAAGCCCAGCCAAAATCAAGCTAGAATACACAACAAGGCACAAACGGAGCACTTCCATATCCACAGTCTGCCCAAGAAAATTCCCCTGTGCTCCAGGAGGCTGACCGCATCTCTGAACTCCTAGTCTTTCATGTTTTAGTTAAGTTTAATCCATGAGGAGCACCTATAGGAGGAGATCAAAGCAATGGATGAAGATGAGACAAGGATATATATTCTCCTGCCCTTGCCAGTAGCGCTGGCAGTCAGCTATGGCCCTGAACCAAAGGTCCCAGACTGTTTGGCTAAACAATCCTCTCCACAAAGCTCTCTGTCTCCAGATTCTGCCAATCATCCTTCCCCACACCCCTCCAGAGCCCTGGAGACTGTTACCAGCTCTGGGAACTGTTTTATCACTTGTCATTTCCCCACAGTGCCCATATCTTTATTAGTAGTCTCTTTATCAAACCCTTCTCAAATTAAAATCTAGGTAATTTACCTTAGGATGTTATTTTAGGGCTATAATTTTAGGGTGCCATTTATTTCCTCTTGGGATCCTAACTGGTATAGTCATTGGGATCAGGATCCCATGAAACAGATAAAAAATACGGTATTTGCGGATTGGGTTGCTTCTATAACTGTGGAGAATATCTACAACCTCCAGTTGGGGCAACTGGGACTTGAATAATACACAATATTGGTGTCAAGAAAAGTACTCATATTCTCTCTAATGGTGATATGAGATGAAATGCAAATAGAGGGCAAGGCTCTGGGATATCAACAGGCCTCTGATCTGGTTGCTATGTGGATGATAGAAATTATGGAGTCACTTGTCTTCCACTTATGGCCCTAGACAGCCAAAAGAATAAATAGAGAAAGAAAGAAATTGAAAGCTATACAATGAAAACACAGTGAGGAAGATCATAAAGCTTATGGTAGCACAGAAGGATTCCCTCTCCTCCTATATGTGGACACAGAGCAGCTATGACCAATAATCCAGGGCCTAACTATAATAGACGTGCAAAATAGCATTCCAACTGACAGCTGAATTCCACCAGATCTCTCATATACTGACTGGGGAAAAGCAGGACTCTGAGACTGTAAACTCTGAACTCCTAAATCTGTTTCTACCATTTTTATAGGCACAAGAGATTTCCCCACCCACCTCCAACACACGCCACGAAGGAACTTGATTTCCCTGCAAAAACTGTTCAATCATGGAGTTGGGACAGTGGCTCACCAACTGATACCAATTTTTGTGAAGGCCCTCCACACAGGATCATTACCTCCAGGTCTCTATTTAAGAGCTGAATTCCAGTAGAGTCCACATTGAGAAATACATGGCCTTCTATGGGATAAGACAACCCATAAACAGAAAGACTTTTCTAGAACCACACCATTCTATATCACCATAAGCCTGGAGTTTGTGTTATGGTAGTAGATTTAAGTTCATTAAATAACAGACAAATTAAAGTCATGACTAGCCCCAACTGACTGAGAGGTGTCCATTCCCCTAACATTGGCTCAAAGGTATAAGATTAGCATTAATTAACTGCTAAGTGGTCTACAGTTAATGAGATCAAAATACCAGAACTTTCCAGGGGCTCCTGAATGGCTCAGTTGATTAAGAATCCAACTCTTGATTTCAGCTCAGGTCATGATCTCAGGTCCTGAGATGGAGTGCCACATAGGGCTCCCCACTTAACAGGGAGTCTGCTTAGGATTCTCTGCCCCTCCCCCACAAATCATGCATAGGCATACTCGCTCACTCTCTCTGTGAAAGAAAAAAAGAAAGAAAAAGAAAGAAAGAAAGAAGAAAAAAAAAAAAAAGCCAGAACTTTCCTCATATATTGTAGAAGAAGAGGACTGTATTAATCATGTAATCATGTTTTTTTTTTTTAATTTTCCATGCTTTGACATATAAGAGCCTTGCAGACCCAAAGAGGGACTGCCCCTCAGAAGGTTAGGTGATTCCTAGTGATAGCAAACAAGTTGCCTTTAAGCATACCTTCGATATTCAAGCCAACTAATACAGAGGACCTATACCCAGTTACCTTCTTTATCAAACTCACACAGCAAATCAATATTCCCCCTGCCCTAAGTCATCTGACAGCTAGGTACCTAACAACTAGGAACCACATGGATAGCCAGAGTCTACAAAAAATATTCAAATCATCCAATCCTAAGCTTACTTAGCATACCCTATCTTGTCCATTTCTTCCCTTTAAAAAATGCAATGAAGTCTGTGTACCTGCTTCCCCTTCACTCCTGCCTCCGTCTGACCCTGGTGCTTCCTCATGTGTCCCTACATAGCACAGCATGTCTCTTCTTCTTGGGAATTGTGAGTAATAAAATCATCCTTCAAGGCAGTCTTCTCATGTCTGTCATCTCATACCTGATTAAAACAAAATCCCAGGTCCATTTAAGAACAAAGACCAAAGCTTCAGGGAAAAGGGAGCAATGGGATGAATCAGTTTTGTGCTCATTCATCCCTCAAACTGTATCTCATTGGATGATCCAGAAATCCTTTTCCTTATTATGAAAGATATTACTGGTGTTGGGGGGAAGGGGAGTGCTAGTTTTCTGGAAGAGCTCTATATAGTTGTCCTCCATAGACTAGAGAAAATGGTGGAGACTGCCACGCTGCACATTCCCTGACTTCAAAGGAAATCATGGGATGCTACAACAGCAAACCAGATAATGGCATTTAATTCTGAGAATGAAGGTGAGTGCAGTTATTATAGTAAGATGAGGGAAAGTAGTGATCAGAGTGTTCTGACCCCAAGGGATCTGTGGCAATGGTTACTTGATCATAGGTTTCCTAGAAACAAAATAGATAAACATCCCACTAAGATAAAGCTTGACACACAGAGCTCTGGTGGATAGAAACCTAATGTCACTATCAGCAGTGAGGATCCAGAGTCTATATAACACAGTTTCCAGATCTACGCCAGTTCATATACCTAGGTACATCCAACTAAGGGAAGGCTGGATGCTTTTTTCAAGAGATGATGCCAATAATAGGTGTGGGTTTTTTTTTTAAGATTTTTTAAATTTTCATTTATTTGAGACAGAGAGAACGTGCATGCACACACACGTGCATGCAGGGGGAGGAGCAGAGGGAGAAGCAGACTTTCTGCTGAGCAGGAAGCCCAAGCAGGGCTCGATCCCAGGATCCCGAGATTAAGACCTGAGCTGAAGGCAGACACTTAACTTACTAGGCCACCCAGGTGCCCCTACAGGTTTGTTTTTGAATGTGAAATTTACAGTGAATAAATCAACACAGGCTTTTAATTCTGATATGTAACTCTCAACTTAATGAATGCATTTTTCCTCATCTCAATCAGTTTTAAAAACAATCAGGAAGAATTTTCCTTCACATTGCAAGAATAATAGTATTGGCCTCAGGGCTATATCAACTTTCCTATTTCCTATCATGTAGGTTGAAGGGAACTTTATTATATTAATAAATAACAAAACATCAAGCTGGTCATTCACACCAATAGCATTATGCTAATTGGATCCGTGGAAATGACTCCAGACTTTCTAGAGCGCAACCTGGCAATATATACCAAAAGCTAAAATACTACAGATACCTTGTAATCCAGTAATTCTAAGATTTTATATTCAAATTTACACAAATACAATAATTGAGTACATGCAATTAGATATATGACCAAGAAGGCTTATTATATCACAGCTCATAAGTGTGAAACATAGAAATAACCTAAATATGCTAAAAAAATCATTTAAATAAGCAATGGCATATTCATGTTCTGGAAAGCTATACAGGCATGATAAAAGAAATAGTGTAAATATATACTGTGGACAGGGAGAGGATTTTACAATATATCAAATGGAAAAGTATGTTATAAAATAGTTTATGTGTTATGGTAGTACTTTGTCATAAAATGCTTATATTTTTAAAAGTCTACAAAGATATACACCAAAATGTTAACAAAGATAATCTTCAAGTGGATTATGGGTGATTTTACTTCTTTCCTTCACATGTTCTATCTGAATTTTTTATAATAACTATATTTGACATTTATAATAAAAAAGGAAAACTAATTCCAATTTGGGAAAACAAAAGAGTTCCTTCCCCGATGTTGAGTTATATCTGAGAAAGGCTTGCATCAATGCTGAGCATGTTGAACCCCCAGAGAATTTGACAAAGCTTTATATACTCTCCCTAGTAAAAGATCTAGGTCAACATCTAGGGGTGGACTGAAATGCAGGTAATGACTCAAGGGACCCATCTGGGGTGGCTGGAGGCATACAGAAGTGAGGATGGAGGGAGGCCATTGTAAGTCCTCCCTTTACAAGCCCTAAAGTATATACTTTGGCCAGTGCACCAACAAAGTGAACAGAATCATGAGGAAATGAAAATGGTGAATAAAAATAAGGAAGAAAATAGATGTGTCTCTCTGATTTAATGATTCCTGGTTCCCAAAGGAGTGAAATGTAAAGTTATTTCAACTTTTGTACACACATCAAGATTAATTTGATCTTACTATGTGACAGGCACTGTACTAGACACCAAATATAAAAAGTTGGAGAAGACAGAACTAGTCCTTGCCTTCATAAAGCTTGCAACCTAGTGAAGGACAGTCTGACAAAAGGAAATTTACATGCAGGCAAAGAGAGATGGATCTAAGAGGCATAAACAAACAAAACTATGTTGAGACGAGTAGCTGGAGAATGATTCCAGAGAGCGGTAACGTTCCGTCTGATGTCTGAAAAGTAAGTAGGAGTAACTAACTGAAAGGAGAGAGGGTGTTGAAGGCAATGTTGTGGAGGAAAAAGGGTGTCTTCTAAGCAGAAGAAATTTGCAGTTATCCAGTGAAGTTCTTACTCTGCATTATGGATTTTTCTATAAGTACTTACGCTTGAATATTTTTAGCCATAGGGAATTGCTTCTTCCCAAAGTAGTCGATTCCATTTTGGACAGCTCTAGTTGTGTGAAAAGTACTTCTTTAAATAGAGTCCCCACATTGCCTTTCTATAAATTTCATCTATTGGTCTATTTCTGCACTTACAAGTTGTATAGGATGAGGCAAATCACTCTTCCACATGATATTCCTTCCAGTGTTTGAAGACCATTATCAAAGCCTTTGCTGGCTATTTGTCCAACAGTTCTTTCTTCCTGCTTTTTCATGATTTAATTTCAAATTCCTTAATATCCTAGTCATTCTCCTCTAGACATTCTCCAAGATGCCACGGTCATTTGCAAGTACTAAAAAATAATAATAGCTCAATAGATATTTATTGATCTTGTAC
The DNA here is from genome assembly GCA_028533885.1 of Nasua narica. Taxonomy (NCBI): domain Eukaryota; kingdom Metazoa; phylum Chordata; class Mammalia; order Carnivora; family Procyonidae; genus Nasua; species Nasua narica. The sequence goes on from CM052815.1 coordinate 60,011,556, forward strand.
TACATGACAAGCTATTTCCTAGGCTCAAGTAAAAGCACAGGGAATTAAACAGACAGAGCTCCCTGACCTTGTGGAGCTTATATTCTAGTGAGGAATATATAGAGAGAGAAAGAGAGAGACACACACAGAGAAAGATTAGAATATGAATACATATATAATATTATATCAGAATATGAATACATATACTAGAATATGAAATATATATACACCTTAGGTGTATTCCTAAATGTAAAATTCTTGGGTCAAATGGTAAACAGGTTTTTAAGACTTTCATTACATTTTGCCAAATTGTCTTCCAGAATTTTTTTCCAGTTTCATTTCTCACCAGCAACATACAGGATTTCTAATTTCCCACTACCTCAGACTCCCACTTTATCATCTTAAAGTATTTCCAATGTTGTTGATGGATAATTATATCTCATTTTAATTTGTAACTTGCCACTTTTATTACTCATCAACCTAAACATTTTTTCCAATTTTTGTGAGCTGCTTGTGTATATTCTTTGCTCATCATTCTAAAAGTGTTTTCCTTTAGGTCAAATACCTGTAAATACTTCATCATGTAATTAAGATACTGACCTTTTCCCTCTCCTGCATGTTGAAAATAGCTTACCATCATTTCATAATATTTTATTGGTATATTTTTGTCCAAGATGGTGCTTTTAAGCATGGGTTGTTTAGTAGTCAAATCTATCCATCACCTTCTTCATGCTTTCAGGTTCTGGCCTTGACAGAGTTCTTGGAAAAATTTTCCCCCTGTCTCAGATAAATCTTCAATTATAATAATTCTTTCTGGTACTTCTATGAATTTTAAATCCCAATATTTAATTAATTGTAATTTATTTACTATTGTAAATAATTAATTATTTAATTTAATTAATTTAATTTAATTAATAATATTGTGGTATCTATAATTTATTTTGGTGAATGGAATAAGCTAGGATTCTTCAGTTTTCTCTTAGAAAGATCTAATCATTTGGGGGCACTTGGGTGGCTCAGTCAGTTAAGCCGCCGCCTTCAGCTCACGTCACAATCCCCGGGTCCTGGGATCGAGCCCCACGTTGGTCTCCCTGCTCAGCAAAGAGCCTTTTTCTCCCTCTCCCTCTGCCTGCAGCTCTGCCTATTTGTGCTCTCTCTTCATCTCTCTGTCAAGTAAATAAATAAAATCTTAAAAAAAAAAGAAAAATCTAGTCACTTTAATAACATATCCTCATTTGTTTTTAAATGCCTCTATCCTTCCATCTGAACAGATCACATATAAATCCAAAGACCTGTTCATCCTGGGCTCTCACTCCTCTCTAGCTGTTATGAGTAGCAGCTGCCTAGGTTAGAGGAAGCATAGCTCTCTCCTTTGCCAAGTGCTTCTCTAGTACACATCTACTCGCCATTCTGGCTCCATGTAGGCACAGGAGTTTGCACTTCTGGCCTAAGACAGTCTCCTAATTATCAGGTCTACTTAGCACCAGTCCCCAAATACCTACGATTCCTAAATATCTTACTGGTTTTAGGAGGAATGCTGAAACCTCTGACAGTAGCAGCAGCAACATCTATAAATCCAGGGAAGAACACGTCAGGTCTCGGGTCATACGGACTGGGTCTCATACAGAAGCGGGTGCCCAATGTTCAAGAGGCTTCTGACCACTGCTGAAAAGTCATGCAGGTGTCTAATTTGGTTCTACAGAATAAAACGGAGAATACTGCTAGATAACAACTGCAAAATGGCAATATTTTCCTCCGATTTGTTTATGTATTTTCCCTCCGTATGTACCAGAGGCTACTGCTGTGATGTATTCTTTATCAGCCTACTCAAAAAGTGGCACGCTTAATGCAAGCAAACATTTCCAAGTTCTAGGGAGACCAGAGAGACATCAAAGAAAGCTGGATTGTGGCCTTCACCATGATAGTCAGCTATCAGTCATGGGAATTAAGGAAATTAACAAGGAAGTAAATAGAAAACTATCCTGTCTTCAGGATGAGCAGCCTAGGCACTTCACATGTTTCCTGAGCTAACAGTCACGTGAACTTGAACAGAGGCAACTGGGTGGCTCAGTTGGTTAAAAGTCAGACTCTTGGTTTCAGCTCAGGTCATGATCTTGGAGTAGTGAGATGGGGCCCCGCGTCAAGCCCTGCATGGAGCTCCATGCTCAGCGGGGAGTCTCCTTGAGATTCTCTGCCTCTGCCTCCCTCTCTGCTTGTGCTTCCCTCTCGAAAATAAATAAAACCTGAAAAAAAAAAAGAATGCAATAAATGGTACCCTTAGATTACAGATGCTTTAGAAAGATTCCTCCAAATAGCCAATTCTCATAAAATAGAAGCAAAGGCAGTTAATTATATAGTGAATGAGTGGAAAGAGGGTCGTAGAAAACCCCTTCCTCAAAAATCCCTCTTTTAACTTGCCGATTAGTCCAGAATTATGGTATGAAAATGCATTACCCAGGAGTATCTGGTAAAGGATATAATGGCTACTATTTTTTTTAAATATTTTATCTATTCATCTGACAGAGAGAGTGAGACCACAAGTAGGCAGAGAGGCAGGCGGGGGGGGGGGGGAAGCAGGCTCCCCGCCGAGCAGAGAGCCCGAAGCGGGGCTCGATCCCAGGACCCCGAGACCACGACCAGAGCCGAAGGCAGAGGCCCTAACCCACCGAGCCACCGAGGTGCCCCTATAATGGCTACTATTGTGAGTCAACTTGAAGAGTGTCTGTGGATGAGATTAATATTGAATCAGTAAACTTGGAGCAAACAGATTGCTATCCATAATGTGGGTGGTTCTTATCCAATCAGTTAAAGGCTTGAATAGAACAAAAAGACAAATCTCCCTGGGCAAGAGGGAATTCTCAAGCAGACTGCCTTCAGATTTCATCGGCACCACTGGCCATCCTGGATCTTCACCTGCAATCCTTCAGACTGGAACTGTACCACTGGCTTTGCTGGGTCTCTAGGCTACCAGCCAACACTACAGATTTGGACCCTCCAGTCTCCATAATTTCAGGAGCCAATTCCTTATAACAAATCTCTTTACAGAGATTTATAAATATATTCTATATTTTATATAGTAACATACACACATATATGTAATTATACACCAACACACACACACACACACACACACACACACACACACTCACACATCCCTATTGGTTCTATTTCTCTGGAGAACCATGACTAATATAGGCAATTTTTATTAAGAAAAGAAAAAAAATAGTCATCATATTTCATTACCAAATTAGCTATTCATATCTCTAGGTACTGAAAAAAATGGCACACAAGATAAATAAGTATAAGGGAGAAACCAAAAATAAATAAATAAAACTGATTTGTACTGAGCGCTGATATCTGAGCATCTGAAAGGCATCAGGGGAATGATGGGCATGGTCAAGGAAAAGGAAGAAAGGGACAAAAACAAGGACACCAAAGGCAAACTATTTTATGTTCTTTTTCCAGGAGTAAAGCCTGAAGGTGGTAAATAAGCTGAAATGCCTCAGAGGCAAGAGCTACTAGACTGTGCCAGGCCCAATGACAGGAGTTTTATGAGTCACGGACCAGAAATTCATAGATGTTTGGTCTGTGTTAGAGTGAGACCACACTGCACTGGACAAGAACAGGAATGCTAAAGGAACCAGGAGAGTGCTCAATCTTTATGAAATCTTATTTTTAAAAAAAATAGGAAAGAAAAGAGTAGAAAAAAAATCAATGCTAGGCTCTTTGGTGGTCCGAAATGCACTTTAATTATAGTAAAAAGATGGTTCTGTCATTTACCATCTGTGTGTCCATGGGCAAAGTACTTAGCTCATCTATATATGGTAACAGGAAAATAATTCCTACTCAGGCAAATAAATAATATGTTAATTTATCTAACAGTACAGACTCTCAATAAACATCAGATTCCTTCTTTTTGATCCTAGTATTAAAATAGGTATCATGGCATTTTCTCTCTGAAAATTGTTTGGACTAAATTTGAACAAATTTTCTCCTGGCCTAAGAATAAATTCACTGTGAGCCTTTTGGTAATCAAATGACTGACATATGCCCTTCCCAGAGAAAGTATTTTGGCATAGACCAACTCCCACAAACTCAAAGGTACCAACACAACTAGCTGGTAGAGATTAGTTTATAAATATAAATCACTATTATTCTTCCAGTCCCCTAGATTTAAAAGCCCAAGAAGAGGTGTTAACTGCCCCCACTTGTCACCCATATTTTGTTAGTTATTAAGCCCTATAGGGACGCCTACATGGCTCAGTCATTAAGCGTCTGCCTTTGGCTCAGGTCATGATCCTGGGGTCCTAGGACTGAGCTCTGCATTAGGCTCCCTGCTTAGCCAGACACCTGCTTCTCCCTTTCCCATTCCCACTGCTTGTGGTCTTTCTCACTCTCTCTCTCCCTCTCTGTCAAATAAATAAAAATCTTAAAAAAAAAAAGTCCTACAGATGTTACCTCCACGATGTTGCCCACCTATGTCCCCCTGCCCCTCATTCCCAAACCAGTTCAGGCCTTCATTACCTTTTGTGTGGAACACACCTTGACACTTGGGCTCCTGTAAACCTTACTATAGGATAAGTCAAATAATGTCATTGTGTACTGAGTCTCCTTCTCTGAAAAATGGAGATAATATTAGTGCTAGCTCATGGGGTTTTTGTGAGGATTAACTGAAATTATATATATAAGAGTTCTTAAGATAGTGCCTAGGTAGGACTCATGAACTCTTGGCTGTCATTTTTGTTGGTGGTATTACCATCACCATCACTGTCATTATCATTATGATTGCTCTTATAAAGTAAACAGTAAAATAGCATAGCCTTCCATTTAAAAACTTCTGAGAGTTAGTCTCAGCCTATTTTCTCACCTGGGAAACCAGAGGCAGGGATCCACACACCCTGTAGGAGCGGCATTCGGTAAAGATGTGCAGAGGAGCTCTAGGTACCTTGGAGACCCATGCAGAACCATGTCAGATGTTAGGTAGATCAGAAAGGACACGTAAATGTCAGTTTTTGCACTAGACAGAATCTGAATCCCACTTATCAGTCTAGCGAAATAGTGGTGGTGGTACTATTCTGATTGTGGCTCTATTATTAGATGGAAGGGGATGTGGGACAGTCTTCAGAGTGCCTGAACTCTTCAACACCATGTCATTCTGTCTTCTGCACAAGAAGATGATAAAGACAGGTACACAGAAGTAGCTCTAGAGCCATACCACTTGGATTAGAATTTGATTTCTGTAGCTCATTATCAGTGTGGCCTTGAACAAATATTTAACCTCATTTCTATAAGCCTGATAACAGTATAAACTAGCTCACATAGCTTTGTGAAAAATAAATGGCTTAGTACCTGTAAAAGGCAAAAAGTAGTACCTGGTCCATAGTAAGAGCTCAAAAATATTCGGTATTACTAGGAAGATGATAAATATCTAGAAGGGACAGAGCTGAATCTAAGACTAAATGTATTATTGATAAACTGACCATATAGTATGTCTCATTCCCTTGTCAGTACTAAATGATATCAATTTTTTAATTTTTGTAAATCTGATAAGAAACACTATAATGATGTTTTAGTCACTTAGGTTGGGGCATTTTTGTGTATTTATATATGCTTTCTATGTGTGTGAATTTACTGTTCAAATTACTTTTTTTAAAATTTTATTTACAAAATCTCTTGCTGTCAATTGTGCCTGTTTTCACTCCACAAAAGTGGATGCAATGCTCATGCCCCTGTCCTGTACTTTCCTATTACTGCAGCCTGAAGAAAAGGCAAGGACACACAGACCTTCAGAGTATTTTCATGCTGGTGGAAACATGAGAAGTTCTCTGGCCATGCCCAACTAAGGCTTAGAGGCTAGACTCTAGCTAGCAGGAGAGTATGTGTTTACCAGACCTGTGTGCAAGAACCAAGCAAGGCAGCAAGGCAGTGGCTGAAACGAGCCAAGAATTCTAGGTCCTTGACATGGTTTTCAGAAACACCAGTAACACCTACAAACACATATATTTATTCAGCCAGTAATCCATTGATTTATTTATTGAGCAAGTTTTACCAACTATATACTAAAATAACAGCCTGGTGCTGAGCATCATTCAAGAAATGAGGAAAGTATACAAATAAATGACCTGCTCTAGAAGGAAATTATAATAGCAACACAAACTGTAACAACCAGAAATACAGGTCTCAATATGATCTCCCATGATGGCGGCTCGTATGGATCCCTATGCTTGCATTTAACTAAACTTCAGCTCGTATGTGGCAATCCTACTTTTGCTGTATGCCTCCAAGGCCCCTTCAAAGGACACAAACTCTATGGAAAGAGTTATTGTGAGAAAAATAAAATAAAAAATAGCACACATTGTTGGCTTGGTGAAGAAGCCAGACTTGTGAAAGTTCTATGATGCCTTCCTTTTCTCTGAATCTCCCACTAGGATTACCACCTACCATTTGGCACTTCCTTCTGGGTATGTCAAATATGTTTCAGTCTAACATGTCCAAATCAGATCATTACCAGATCTGATGGCTGCCAGCCACTATTTCTTACTACCCTGGATGGCACCACCATCCGGCCAGTCATGATACAAACAAAACCGGAGTCATCTTTGAAGCCACTCTCCCTCAGCCACACATCGTAATTCACTTCTGGGATAACTTTTCTCCATTCCCACCACCATCACGCTGTGTTTCAAGGCAACCTCCTCTCCTATCCCTCTGTTTCTTTTATTTTTGTAACATTCTAATTCGTATCTCTGCATCCATTCAGGCTTTTCTCTGATGTGTCCTCCAAAAGACAGTCAGAATCTCTCTTTCAAAAGGCAAATCATTCATACCTATGCCTCCAAGTGTCCAAAGCTTCCCATTGGAAGGATTAAGGCAAAACTTAGAATGGACTTCCAGACTCTGCACACCCATCGCCCACACCACCCCTGGAACCATACCCTGCATAACAGCCCCCTCACCTACACAAACCACAGAAGCCTTCATGGTCCATCATGCTCGCTGGGCCCCTCCCTCCACAGGCCCTCTGCACCCATCCTAATTCTCTCCAATGGGCCCTGTGACTCTCTTGTTTATACTGGTCACAGTTGCCATTTATTTATATTAATTACTTATATAAATTATTAATTACTTATATAAAATATATCAATTACTTACATAAATAATTTATATAAATTTATATAAATTACACATTTATATGTGTAATTGTAGTATTGTCCATATCCCTAAGTGGACTGGAAGTTTCATTAAGGCAGGAACCTACATCCTCCCTCTAGTTTTACTGACATATAATTGACATACAACTGTGTAAGTTTAAGGTGTACAACCTGTTGATTTGATACACATATATATCACAAAATGATTATCACCAGAGCATTAGCTAGCACCTTCATCATGTCACATAATTCTCATTTTTCTGTGATAACATTTAAGATGTACCCTCTTAGCAAGTTGCAAGTATATAATACAGCAGTATTAACTATAATCACTATGTTGTACATTATATCCTCAGAATGGAACATGTTTTTTGTTCACTGTTGTATATTCAGTGCCTAGCCCATAGTAGGTACTGAGAAAATAATGTGACAAAAATAGATAAATGAATAAATAAGCAAATTATAAAAAGGAAATAATTCTAAAATGTCCTGTACCCTTTCCTATTATTTCTTTTCATTTAGAATATGCTCATATAAATTGGAGATTATCTTTCTCTTTAATGCTTTCCTTAGAAAGTATATAGAATTTTTTGAACAATTTGTGTTATTTTTTAAAGACTGATTTCATGCTAGTGCATAAGTAGTATGGGCTTTTGTTAAAAAGGAAAAAAAATAAAGATGAGTATAAAAAATGTAAAAGCCAACCACAACCTAGTTATTAGCAGTATTTTAATATATATTTTTTCTGTGTGTTTTAAACAAAAATGAAGATATGCTAGTAATTTTTGTAACTTGTTGGTTCTTCCCCTTAATTTATCAGAAATATCTTTTCATATCAATAAATAGTTTCTATATCACATTTAGCAGCTATATTGCATTATTTTACTTGACTTTATTCCAAAAGCAAATTATTGTCATAATTTGCTTTTGGAATATCACAGAATTTTTTTCTTTTCCAACTAAAAATTCTCTGTTAACAATCTCTCAAGTTAAATCTTTATGTTAAGACTTTATTTGCAGTAATAATTTTTAGCAGTAATAATTTTTAAGTGGCATCCATGGTCCTGGGTGGTAAGCACTGTTTCAACAAAAGACCATAAAGAAATTGAGCCAGAGATTATCACTCACAGATCCTCAAAGAAGCATGTGGCATGCTGGCCACAGAAGAAGACTGAGGTAAAATTTAGGCAGAGAGGCAGGACCTGGGGTACCTGCCTTATTAGGGTCTATTGGTAAAGTGCTGGGGTTCCAAAGCTAAGGTATGAATTGATAAACAAAACCCCAAAAGATGGAGCGCCTGGGTGGCTCAGTAGGTTAAAGCCTCTTGCCTTAGGCTCAGGTCATGATCTTGGGGTCCTGGGATCGAGCCCTGCATCAGGCTCTCTGCTAGGCAGGGAGCCTGCTTCCTCCTTTCTCTCTACCTGCCTCTCTGCCTACTTGTGATCGCTCTGTCAAATAAATAAATAAAATCTTTAAAAAGAAAGTTTATAAAAAACAAAAACAAAACAGGGTTTCGGTAAGCTCCACAGTACCTAAGCGGTACTCAAGGAGAAAGCCCTGGAAGGTGGGAGAGACTGACAATCAAAAGGGCTCTTGGGGCAGTCATATCAGGAACTTTCCTTTGCCTGTGACTCTGTGGGCTAGGGTACAAGCTGTACACAGGGAGTAGTGTCAGTTTGATACCTTAGGATCACACATAACACCTTAATGTTTTCCTTGGAATGAATTCTTATATTTAGAAATGCTGGGTCAAAAGAGGTACACATTTTTAATGCTACTTACATGCACTGTCAAAGTACCCTTTAAATTTGCACCAATTTATGTCTCTGCTCAAGACAACCTACACCCTTGTCCCTTTGGCAACACTAGATAGAACCTGGTTTTTAAATCTTTGCCAATCTGACTGATAAAAAATATTGTTTTCACGGTTCATTTCCATTTCTTAATTGCCTGTGGTTAAATACTTTCTCATTTGTTCAATGTCCATTTGCAGTTCTTCTTTTGGGAATTAAATAGATTCTGTTCTTGATGATACAGGTGGGTGGTTAACAATATGGAATACTCGACAGTGAAGTCTTAGCAAGTGAAGGGGATGTGGAGGTTTCCATCTCCATACTCCCAATGGTTTAACATTGACTTTTAGACTTGCCGTGTCTGGTCACTTTAATCTCTCTCAATTTTACATTAGCTATCACTTCCGCTACTATCTTTACATTATCTCTGGAAGTTGCACCGTACTTACCTTCTTCATCTCTTACTATTAATCTTCTATGGACTAAAATAAGAAATTACATAAACAAATTGGAAAAAAAAAAGATAATCAAACTTGTTAGAATTTTGCCAAACAATCTGTAAAATTAACTCTGGGCAGCCATCCGGAGATTAGAGAACTTCAGGTTGACTGTGCTACACATAATTGATATTCCCAGGTGAATCTATCTGAATGACCAAGAAATTGCTGCTCGTGCCCCTTTTTCTTTCTTGCCAATGGGAACTATCTGAGATCTGAAGCACCACAAAACTCTGGGAAGTTTTGAGTCAACAATTGTTGGGCCCAATTAAAGCCATGAAGTCCTGGGAATCCCCTGACAGCTTGTCCACGAGAACCATCTGGCCAAACCAGGGAAAATCAAAATAACTCCTCTCTGTCTTCATCATGAGCCCAGATTAGCAAAAAAGAAAAAAATTTCCTTCTCAGGAGGACTTACCACTAAATTTAGTCACTGACTTTCAGACACCTTCACTGCATAAATAGGCTAAGACAGATTGTTCTGAGAGCTTCCTGAAAAAGTCAGATAAACTGTAACAAATTTGAAAATGAGCCAAAATAATTAATAGAAACTGTTTCATTGCTGTCTTGTTTTTCTTCCTAATTAATATTTATGCGCACACATTCCAGCTCCATTGCTGTTTGTTTAAGAATACACTATTGCAACATTGTTGGCTACAGCTGTTTCTGCAATAAGAATTCATTGAGCAGCCTAAAATTGACAGATTAATACTCTGGTAATTAAATTTCCTAAGTGGGAGGAGCTATTTCTCTCTTCCTAAAAAATAAACGAAACAAGTATAGTTAACAATTATAGGTGGAGAAATACCAAAGATCCTAAAATGGCAAAAGGAGTTGGGGGCTTCAGAAAGTATGTTAAGTTTTACTCTTCAAAGAGCTGTCAAAGGGTGAAGCCTTACCAGATTGTGAGGTCTTATTCCTAAGGGAAGGTGGGGCAGATGTTTATGGGAAAGCAAAACCATTTGCAGGAGGCAGCCTTTGTATTGGTAGTAAATGCTGGATGTCTTTATAATGACTTCGTTAGGACAGCTCTATACTGATGAATCACATCTAGTGCAGCCCCTAATCAGAAAGTTTCATTCATACCACTGGGTCATCTGAGCTTGTTCTTGGAGCTGGCTAATTTTAATGCATCAGCAAAAAAATCCAGAAGTCAGGAGTGCCCCCTGGAGTGCAATACCCCAAAAGCTGCACACTTAAACTGCACTTGATCCCCGACCACCACCCAACACCACTCCCAGCCACATATGTGGGAAATCCAGTTGCGGTTTCCAGGGGAAGGCTCTAGAGTGACCCCAGATCCTTCTCCAAACAAACAACCTCTCCAGTTTTCTGCTGGCAGGCTAGATTTGGCTGCAATCCTGAACTGATTTCTAGCATTTTTGTTATTTAGCATTTATATAAAACTTACTACCTTCCAAGTGCTTTGCAATCATTGGTTAGTTATTAGCCAGCTTGTGATAGATGAGTATGCCATTCCTAAATTATATTCTGCACCAAATAAAGCAGTATGTGGCCTCTCTCCTTCCCTCTCCCTCTCTATCTTCCCCAAACTCCAAACCTCCACCACCAAGTCCATCCTAATCACTCAGGTCAGGGTCTTGGTCCTGTGAGAAGCTCTCCACCCCGCTAACACAGGAGCACTGTGACCACCTCCCTTCAGCTGCTCCCTGATGCTACATAGTAAAGTCCCTTTTCATCACCAGCTCTGTCAGTCATACTAAATCGGTAAATCATTTCTCTTGTCAGAGGTTTCAGCTTGGCCTCCCCTGCCCTCCCAGACTGATACTTGGGAACAAATAGTGCTCTAACCGCCTGTTTATTAATAAAACATTTGCCTCCTCTAACACAAGCAGTAAGTAATTTGAAGTGACATTGCTGTTATGTTCCCAGTTATTTTTCAGGGCCGCTGAGAAATGCATATATTTATCTCTGTTTTGGGAAGTTCGAATTTACACCTTCAGTTTTTTGTTAAAGGCACTCGTCTTCCCTTTGTAGTCTGTCTGCCTTTGAGTCAGCTGCCTGTTTTGGTTTGTGTAATGTCTATAGGTACCAGTCGCTGGGGAGACTTGAAGTATGCCAAAGAGAAACATTGGGCATTTTGAAATCCTGCCAAAGGCACTGTGCCACCTTTCACTCCCTGTTCAAACAGGATTTCTTAGTCACATCAAGGTGCCAAATCCTAGTCAAGATATTATTTTGTTATGTACCCTGAATGATCTTTGATCTAATTTTACTCTTTGTCTAAAAATTGGTTTAGTACTGATTACGGTTGCTTACACCGATACCAAGGGAGCCTACCGGCTCCAACTCCCTCCTCTGGACTCAGCATGACTGGTCTAGATACTGTGTCAGGTACAACCTACCTTTGCTCATCCCTGTCCTCCTCCAGGCTTCCTCTCCCGCCTCTGCCCAGCTGGACCTAATACCCAAATTCATTACTTTTTGCTGAATTGTCAGGCTTTAATTTTTCCCCTCTTTTGCTAGATAATGCCACGAGTTTAATTCAGGGAAGCATTCCTGCAGTATTCCCACTGATTCCAATTAACGTACATCCATAAGGGTATTTCTTTCTGGCATCCTGACTAATTGCTTATACCCAGTTTCCACTTAAGCAGGACAAAGAAGCAGAACAAAGAACAAAAAACAACAAGAAAAAAATCCTTATCAAAAAAAAAAAAAAGAAAAGAAAAAAAAAGAAAAAATTCTTATCATGTAAGGGAAGCTTCATCAAGGCTTTCTGTTTGAGGTTTTTATCATATTGAAGCTTCTGAATGCTCTCTTCCCAGGATTGCAGACCAAAAAGATCACCGTTAAAGCAGAGATCAGTTGCATCCATAATACTTCCAATAATACATGCATTAGCAAGGCTGCCCACTAATTAGCCAGGACTGTACAGTAAGAGCACATCTTGTTGCTTCAACTGCACACCAAGTAAGCATCTCTGCTCCTCTGAGAAAACGGATTAACCTTTATCTCCCAATTTAAGAATCCAGAATGATGTTACAAACAATTACCTCTTGAATCAATCATTATTAGTCCATTTGTGTGCAGTGCAACAACACCTCCAAATTCTGGTATTTTAGTATACTTATTAATTTGCTAAAAAAATTATTGAGCATTCACCATCCTTAGGAATGGATTAGATGCTGGAAATAACACAAAATTTATGAAGCAAAACTATTACATGGTCTAATGATAGTTTTATGGGAATAGAAAAGAGAGGTGGTAGACAGAATAATGTGCCCCAAATATTTATATCCTAATTTCAGGGACTTGAAAAAATAGTACCTTACATGGCAAAAGAGACTCTGCAGATAGGATTATGAACTTTGAGGTACAAAGTTTATCTTGGGCCCGATCTACTTATATAGGTCCTTAAAAACTGAGAACCTTTCTGAAATGCAGAGAGAAAGAGATGTGATAATGGAATCAGGGTAAGAGAGATGCTGGGTCGCTAGCTTTGAAGATGATAAAAGGGGACCACAAGTCAAGGAATGCGGGAAGTCTCTAGAAACTGGAAAAGGCAAGGAAACCAATTCTTCCCCAGAGCCTCCAGAAAGTTAAGAAGCTCTGTAGATACCTTAATTTTTAGCTCAGTGGGGCCCATGTTGGATTCCTGACCTAATGTAAGATAATAAATGGTGTTGTTTTAAGCCACTAAGTTCGTGTAATTTGTTATGACAGCACTGGGAAGTAACACAGGAGTCCATCTGGTTTAAGTACAACTGTGCCACTAATTAGCTGTGTGATTGGAGCACATTACTTAACCTTCTTAGTGTCTCTGTTTCCTTATCTTTTTATTGAATATAAAATACCTACTTTACATATCAATGATGAGAAAAATGGTAAGATGAAGTAGGTGAGTCTTCTGTACTACACCAGAAAGCAATGGGAATTCAGTAAATAGTTGCTGAATATACTGTTGATACATAACTCTGAAAGTTATTTACACCAAATCATCAGGGTTTAATGTAACAACCTGCTGGGCAGACGAAAAACCCCACCAGGTCAAAGTAGGCAGCAGAGATGTAGAGATAATAGAGAAGTGGGAGAAGAAGACCCTATGTGAGTCCAATAGAGATTACCCACCATTCTGCCTGATTAAATCCTGCTGTTGCTTTTCTTAGTTTACGGAAGGTCCTAGGGTATTCTGTTGCTTGAGCTAGAAACCCCAGTATCATGAGAGCTTCCAGTTCACATTCAGCTGCATTCCTGACTATTCAGCGTAGTTAAAGCACATACCTAGCTACGCTGCGGTTAATGATTTCTTTCCATTCACATTAGTTCTGACCAATCACGGAGATGTAATGGAGACAGCATCCCAAACACAGAATCCCATAGTAAACAAAGGGCTCTGGATCTCTCACTAACCCGTAAGTATCTCCCAATATTGGCTGACCACCTCACATAGCTACAGCAGAGATACGGTGACATTAAAGTTTAAGCACGACTACAGACTACAGACTTCCAAATAACCAGAAAGGTTTTAAGTTGGCAGAGATCTTAGAAGTCTTGGGGTTTAATCTCCATGAAAAAGAGGAGAGGTTCATGATTGTTCAGAGGAAACCAGTAAGTCTCTAAAAGGTGTAAGATGGTGGTAAAGTTGATCAGGGCCTTCTCTATGGGCAATCTGAAGGTTAATAGTTTAAACCTCGGAAAGTTCATAGCCTTTAGGTACCTATGAAAGTCTTATTTTACTAACATTGTCCCAGATGGAATATATTACTTATTAGGAATAAGAAGTGGTACATTTAACAGGAGAAACATTAGAGATAATGCAGAAAATATTTCTGAATGGTTAAGAGGATCAGACAAGATGACATCTAAGGTAACTTCCAAAGCTAAAATTTTACATATATCTCAGCCATTTGAGCTTCTACACCCAGAAGAGAGCCCATACAAATAAAAGGTTTACCCTAGTGAGATATTTTCTTAAGGAATGACATGCAACTCTAAGTTGTCTTTAATTCTCTGTAATTCTATCTGTAATTCTCTGCTGGTTTAATGTTAAATCTTAGAAGTAAAAGGTGGCTAACATCCTGATGCCTTAGCACATGCAAAAGTTCTAACAAAAATGTTTATTTCAAGCTCTGTTGGAAAGAGAGAAAAATAATCAATATTGGCCAAATAAAGCAATACATATTTGCTGGAGAAACACTATCACATGGACTGGAAAATAAACTGTTTAAGGGAGAATGTGCAAATTTTGCTTTTTATAAGTGTTACTAATTATGCAGCTCAAATGCTTCAAGCGTGTACTTTCTTTTTAGATCAAAAACCTTTGCAAACTGTCTTCTGTGACCTTCACAAAAGAACTGCTCTGGAATTTCCTCTCCCTAAAGTTCCCAGAAATAAAAATCTTTTTTTTAAGATTTTATTTATTCATTTGACAGAGAGAGAGATCACAAGTAGGCAGAGAGGCAGGCAGAGAGAGAGGGGGAAGCAGGCTTCCCACTGAACAGAGAGCCCAATGTGGGACTCGATCCCAGGACCCTGAGATCATGACCTGAGCCGAAGGCAGAGGCTTTACCCACTGAGCCACCCAGGCACCCCAGAAATAAAGTCTTATAATTCCATTTTGTCCATTTCTTCCTCTCACTCCAACTTTTTATGCAATTTCCTAATCTGGAAAATCATTTCTTTTTCCTAATGGCAAGGTATTACAAATCTTTATAACCTTGCTTAAAATACATCAACTTTCAAGATTAATATAAAAATGCCTGTAACTGAATTATTTGAGTTCTTAATTCTTTCTATAAATGCTAAAATGTTCATTCAAAATAGCCTATGAATAAATTATATTTAGTCAGTATATAATTCAAATTCCAAAACTAAGAGCTTTCACTGCTTTCCTTGCTTATAATTAGACCCTTGAATATGTGTACATGTTTGTCGGGAATTTCCAGGACATCATCTTTAGAAAAATTTCCCCATGTTGTTTTGACCCAGATCCTTTCCTCTTCTTGGTGGGCACCATTGATTACCTTTGTTGCCAACAACCACTGAGAGCTCACTGCTTGGATGTACACAGCTGTCCTTGCTGGTTACCATAGCTGCCACTGTAGCCTCAGGAGAGATGATATAGCTATTCCTTTTTTGTGTGGTTCCAACTATAGAACACGCCCTTCCTCTTAATCTCACAAAAGAGAAAAGATCCTCCTGTAACTCTTAATGAAGGTTAATGGATGGTCCAGGAATAAAAGGAGGGCAGCAAGACACAGAATGATTTACAACAAACTGCATGGTTCCAGACAACCCCAGTTTTCTTAAAGGACCATCTCTCTGGCCCCCCCACCCCCCACCATGGCTGTCTCCCTGTAACCAAGTGCAGTTTCCCATCCCCAATGCCAGTAAGGTTCAGGTCATCTCTCTCACTCAATATCTCAACCAAACTATCTCTCAGCCCCAGGGAAAGGAAAAAAACATTTTTCTCTATTTTATCACAAAACCTGGCTCCTAAGTCCTCATTTCCCATGTAAAAATTCACTTCCTTTTAGAGTGATTAACAATAAATCTAGTTTGGTTCGTTGGAACACCAAAGAAAGTCACACAGTAATTTTAAATCTGCACATTTATCAAGGTATTTATTATTATGCTTTAAATATATTATTTAAATTATTAGCCTAATGGGATGTGTGTTGCCCTAATATCCATCCAGCTCTTTTCAGTGTCTCTGCATTATTGATTCAAAAACTTTGAACTCTAATGTCATTCATATCACACAGGATCATCTTTATATGAGTAAAGATCTAGATATGACATGGATTATCTCTGGTTTATGACCAAACTGAGTGTAGAAATCATTTTGGGCTTCACAATTTTGCCAACGAAAGTATTAATATTCCTTTTAGTAATATTAAGAGAAATGTCAAATGGCTTAAACTTATTCTATCTGTACGATTTCCATCACATGTATGTTTTCATGCTAAAACTCTTCAATGTAAAATTGAGATTTAGAAACTCTATGGACTGTTAGACCAAAACAAGTGGCCAAAGTACAAGGTTACATTTTTGGTCATAAGATTGAATAAGTTGGCTTCTAAAATTCTGTAGATTTTTAAAGTCATTATTCAGTAGCATATATCAGAGCCAAATGGAAACATGGAAAGGGACTTAATAATTTGATGACAGCCAAGGGTAGACATCTTTACATAGGCTATCTCATTTAATCATGACAAACAACCTCAAAGGTAAGTGTTGCTATTCCCATTTAATAAGTAAGAAAGGTGAGACTCATAAAGCATATGTGGCCTGAGCAATGTCATGAGAGTAGTAAGTAGAAACTTCAGAATTTTTACTCAATTCTCTCTGGCAGCAGAGCCTGGTCCTAACTTTAAAAATGGATTAACAAGGGGCGCCTGGGTGGCTCAGTGGGCTAAAGCCTCTGCCTTTGGCTCGGGTCATGATCTCGGGGTCCTGGGATCGAGCCCCACATTGGGCTCTCTGCTCAGCAGGGAGCCTGCTTCCTCCTCTCTCTCTCTGCCTGCCTCTCTGCCTACTTGTGATCTCTCTATATATATCAAATAAATAAAATCTTTAAAAAAAAAAAAAAGCTTTAAAAAAATGGATTAACAAAAACCAAATAAGACCTGAACTTTAAATGAGATCTATGACAGAGGGTAATGAATTTAAACTTGCCACAAAACTTTTTTTTTTTCCTTTGAGAAACATCCATTGTCAGGTTAGGCAAAATAACTTACGCTCCCACATGACTTGGTTAATATGGAATAGCCTACTGGCTCCAGCTATCTAAAGGGTGGTGTGGGCTCTCTTCTCAAGATGAGATGAATTAATTACAAAAAAAATTAATTGTTTTATAAATCAACTCTGGTGATAAGGAACCCATTATTTTCAGGTGTCCTGACAGTTAAGTGACTAGAATTTATAACAAATTACAAATACTACACACTTACTAAGAGTTCCTACTTTGGCTCATAAATCCTGCAAGGTACCTACCTGCAAGGTATATATGAATGATATTTATGATCTGAATGTTACAAGTGAGGAATGTGTCCTTGAGAGACATTATACAGCTTCTAAGTAACGAAGCTGAGGATCAAATCAGGTTTATCTGAGTCTGTCTTTAGTGCACTTTCCATTGTATCCTACAAAATCAGAAGTTTCAAGCGCCATTTAAAATGTGATATGACTGAGAATAAGAGTTGTGTAAATGTGTGTATGAGAGAAAAATTTAGTCATGAAAATTAATGATCAGCGTGCAGGACTGAGTCAGCATGCAGTGCTAAAGAGATGTTTTTTACCCCCAAGAACATTTCAGGATAGAAAGGTTTGCTGGAATGTTAGCTGGTGGATCCTAGAGTCATTTATCTTCTAGAAATGGGGCTGTATGGGGAGGACATCAGATTGAGTGGTATGCTAAGAAACCAGAGGCAAAGAGTCATATTAAAAAATTATATTAAGTTATATTATATTAATTATGTAATATTATTATAAATTATACACTAATATTATATTAATATTATACTATTATTAGTATTATAATTTTACATAATATTAATAATATATTATTTATTATATTATATTTTTAATTATATTAATTTTTTATTTTTTAAAAATGAAATCCGTGATTTATAGCTTTTATTTTTCAATGCTTCCATGCCCAGAGGTTTATGGGTATAAAGATACAAAGTACTATAATATGAAATCATAAATACTGCATTCAAAAAGAGCAAAATTCTGTATAACTTTTCAAAAGAAACAGAGCAACAAAACAACAAATAAGTATCCTGGCATCCTGTGTATGCCTTGAAAGTCAATTGCATATGCTTGTTTGATTTAATATTTAAAAATAAACAGACATTTTTCTTTTTTCGGGCACTGCTCTTCTAAATCTGATTTAGAGGCTTAACCAGATATATCCTTCAAATTACTTGTCAGAAGGAAAAATATTTTACAATTGATTTGGAAACTGATTTAGAAGTGTTAAAATTAGTTATATCCTTGATCTAATGGTTGGTGAAGGTAGAATAGAGTATATAAAGCAAGGAGAAATAAAGCAAATTCTGTACCAGTGTGTTTCCAATGATTGATATTAAAGGTAGATCAAAAGAAAAATAAACACATGTAACAAAGAAAATAAAGGGAAAGAGCAAGAGGGGGCGGGAAAGGATCAGTTAGTTCATATAAGTTGTCGGTTTAAAGTTTAAAACAATATATCTCTTTTTTTTCCTTAACCCTTCACAATGAACAAAATGAAGTAAGTTTCCCTGTGATAGGTGACAAAACATACTGGTCATTTCCTGGCTTCATCCTGAATTGTGATGCAAATTCTGTTTATCACAGAATGAAGGTAATTGTGTAATGTGGAAATAGAAGATAAAGGATCTGAATCTGGGAACACAATTCATATCAACTGTGAAAAACTTCATTCAGTTGGTCACAATTATTTTTGAGCACTGACTGTGTGCCACAAACCCATATCCTTGAACCAACACTGATTTTTTTTTTTTACCCTTGAACTCAAGGCTAACATATAACAAAGTGGCACATAAAGTGAATTAATGTTTATATGAATTCCTCTCATCAACAACAGTACTTACTTGAAGGATCTTCCCTGCCTGCTATATCGGATTAACTAATACCAGACTTGCCTCCCTGCCGTGAACCGACAAAAACTGGACAAAATATCTAAGGCTGCTACTTTCAGGCACTGGATAATGGACAACACAGTACTGCAATTCTTGAGAGAAGGAAAACAAAAGAGGTAAGCCTCACGATCTACACTGTTCTCTGCCTGGGTAGATACGATTTCCCAACCATAGCACAAAGAAGTAGAACCCAAGCACAGCCCAGTTGGTCGCTGAGCTGAGGAGGTAAAGATCAGAGCACTGGGCTCCTAAAGCATCTGGAACATATTCCACACAAACATCTGTACAAGTAAGCACAGAAGAAGAAGCTGTGAGGTAGGAAACAACACGATACCGGGGCTGGGTGAAGATGGAGGGACAGGGCACTGCCACAGATTCCCGGACAATGACGTGTTCAGGCTGCACATGATGAGTGTAAGAGTCTATAGGCCGATCAGAGAGTGGCTGCTATAAGGTTGACAGTGGTATGGATATATTTTAGGAGAGTTTCAGTCAGACCTGAAACACCTGAATGGCCACACCTCAGAAGTAAGAACCACACTTTAGTGTAAGCTACTCTAGACCTGCCCTGATAAACACTAACCAGAGCCTCAATAGGAAAAAGGAAACCTTCCAGTAATTAGAACAAAACTCATGCTTTTTTTTTTAAAACTCATGCTCTTTTAAGGAAGACAACATATCCAAACTCTGCACAATATATTATCCATGATGTCCAGTATACAGTTAAAAAAAGACCTATCCATGTAAAGATGAAGGAAAATGTGATTTATAATCAAGAAAAATATCAATCAAAAGAAAAAGACTATGAAATATCCCAGATTTTATAATTAATATATGATACCTTTAAAGTAGTTATTAGATATGTTGAAGGGTTAAAACAAAAATTTGGTTTTTATAAAAAACTGGATAGGGAAATAGAAATTATTTTTTGAAAGCTGAATAGACATACGAAAAATTACAATGCCTGAAAATTTTTAAATATTCGCTGGTTGGCATTAATAAATTATTGGAAATGGCAGTAGGAAGCGTCAATAAACTTTAAAGCATATTCACAGAAATCAATCACTCTGACTGAGAAAGAGAGGAATAGAATAGAAATAAGAGCCTCATTGATCTGTGGGAAGACATCAAGGAGTTTACATATGTGTAATTAGAATTCCATGATACGAGGAGAGAGAAAATGAGCCAGAAAAAAAAAAATATTTAAAGGAGTTGTGGTCAACTTTTTCCCAAATTTGATGAAAAATATTAATCTAAAGAGGCAAAAAGTTTACCCAACTTCCAGTAATATTCATGTCACAGTCATACCACCAAAAACCAAAGATAAAAAGTCATAAGTGTCCACACAAGCAAACGCCACAGTATATACAGGAGCGAAAAAAATAGTGACAATGGGTGAGAAATAATGCAGGCAGTAGACAAACGAATGACACCTTTAAAGAATTGAAATTTGGGGAAGTGGAGAGGGAACAGAGGGAGGGATAGTCCACCCAGAATTATATGTCCAGTGAACATATCCCACGCAAGTAAGAATAAAATAAAGACATTTTCAGATGAATGAAAGTTGAAAGAATGGATTGCTAACAAATCTGTACCACAAGAAATGCCAAAGGAATTTTTTCAGGCTGAAAGAAAATGACAGAGGTTGGAAACTGATCTACATAAAGGAAAGAAGAGGGGCGCCTGGGTGGCTCAGTGGGTTAAAGACTCTGCCTTCGGCTCAGGTCGTGATCTCAGGGTCCTGGGGTCAAGCCCAGCAAGGGGCTCTCTGCTCAGCAGGGAGCCTGCTTCACCCGCTCTCTCTGCCTGCCTCTCTGCCTACTTGTGATCTCTCTCTGTCAAATAAATAAATAAAATCTCTAAAAATAAAATAAAGAACTCAGACAAGAGTAATTTGTGCCAAAATAAAAGATAAGCATTTTTCTTATTTTGATTCCTTTAAAAGGCAAATGACTGTTTGAAACAAAAATAACATTGTACTATGTGTCTTTTAATGCATGAAGAAATAAAGTATATGGAAAAAATAGCACAAAGGATGGGATAAGTGGAATTAAACTATTACAAGATTTATACATTCATGAAATATGATTTCTGAAGAGTGAAGTATAAAGTGTTTTAATGTAAATTTCTAAGAAGACTGTGATAATTTAAGACTTTATATTGTAATCTTTAGAGAAACTAATTAATTAAAAAGCTAGAAACAGTCCAAATATCCTTTGATAGGTGAATGGATAAATAAGCTATGATATATTCATATAACTGAAAGCTAGAAATTAAAAATAAATTAATTTCTGGTACACAAAACAGCCTGGATAAACTTTATAAACATTATTCACACAAATAAATCAAACACAAATTTTGTAAAGTCTATGGTGATAAAAATCAGATCCATATTTGCTTGGGGCAGAGGGGGACTTTGACTCCAAAAGAACACAAGTGAATATTCTAGGACACTGATAGGAGTGATGTTTTCACAGCTATATGAGTCTGTCAAAATTGATTATAACCTGTGCACTGAAAATCTCTGCACTTCATTATATGTAAGTTGGATCCCTGTAAAGTTGATTAAAAAAAACACTTCATAAGTATAGAAGAAACTAAGAGAAAAGGAAAAATTACTCATAATTCCATCACCCACAAGTAATAATTTAAATTTTAATGTATAATAGTTCTGTACTCTTTTTTTACATAAATTTTTCACATTATAAGTAGCATTCTGTGGCTTTCTTTTCATTTTAAACTTTAGCAATGGTAAAAGTGTTTTGTATTAGTAAGTGTTCTGTTCCAGTAATTTATAAATGATTACATAGTATAAATGTAGCTGGATTAAGGGTTTGCACAAATGTGCAAAAACCTTAAATACAGCCGCAAGTATCAGAAAGACTTCTATTCCAGTGCTGCCACTTGAAAGAGAGAGAGAGAGAGAGAGAGAGAGAGACTTTTTAGTTTCCATTACCCCTTTGTATTGTTGAGCTCTCATTCCCACTGAAGATTAAACATTAAATCTGCCAAGTGTTAAGTATTGCTATCTTCCTATCTAAATAAAACACTCACTTCCAGGTAATTCCTTTGTCTCTCAGGGTTTCTCCTTCCCAAGACAGTGTCTCAGTGCAATGATGGCATTCTGGTAGCATTACAGGAAGGGCATCTGGGCTTCACGATGTCTTTCAGATGCTTGAGGTATTCATTCACCAGAGCGCAGCTTGGCCTGACTGGTGACTCGTTGTCCTTCACTGGTGTCCACCTGAGAATGGCTGGTACCATCCGACCTTTTGGGAGTCGTGTTATGACTCACTGCCAGTGACTGTAAACTTTGTCCTTAGCTCCACTCTCAATCACATCATTGTACCCTTCTAGTCCTAAATATCAAATTCTTAAAATCTATTGGTCTTCTTAGCATAACTACATCTTGCTTAAAAAGCCTGAGAATTCTCAGCTATTCATTCTACTATACGCTAGAGTGTTCGTGACACTGTGAGTTTTCCTCAGCCCCACATGCCTTGACACCTCCCATAGTCATTGTTGTTTATCATTCTGATGGCATTTTGGAAAAGGATTGTGTTGAATGGGAATGCCTCTGAGAAGTTTTCATCCCTCCCAGACTATGCCAGAGGATTTAGAATACCAACCCTGATGTTCTTTGAATTCCCCCAAATTTACAAGTGTTTCCTCCTCCACTACAAGGATTCAACTCCAAAGGGGGGGAAAAGCCAGAACATTTGCTTTTCTATTTTTGACCTACTCTTCTCTCTTTTGGCTTTACCCTACCCACCTACAATTCCACGAAGCAAATTTCCCTTTAATAGGTAGCAGAAATCTCCTTTATATCATATCCTCCTCTCCATTTTTCTTTGATTTCCTTTATAGTCAATCTTATACGCATTTGTTTTTCATATATAAAATTCTAGCTAAGCTGAAAGTCTAGCTACTAATTTTAAAACAGAATTGTTTGAAACTTAAAGCAATGACTTCTTAGATCTCTGTTTTCTTCAAAGGGGCCAGAAGAGCAACCTGAAGGCATAGTAGTAATGGAGAAAGGACAGGGACAGAAAAAGCTAAGAAGAGAAAATGCACTTGGTCATATGTCAAACAGCATCTGGCTTTAAGTATTCCATTGTTTTCATGTACCAAAATGTGTTTAACCAATATCTGATTGTTGGACATGTCAATTCCTACCCATTTTTAAAAATTATTATATTTAAGTTCAAAAAAGGAATTTTAAGAGGACTAGCAGCTAAGGGATTATAGAAAGAAGAGAGAAAGATTAGGCAGGAGAAAAAGTCTGTGCCACTGCCTAGCCCCCTTTCTCTTACAAATGACTCACTGTCCTTACTACTGGAGCCTTGGTTTGCAGCACAATTAAGAATTCGGGGTAGGCTATGACCCTGCAATTGCACTACTGGGTATTTACCCCAAAGAAGCAGATGCAGTACAAAGAAGGGCCACATGTACCCCAATGTTCATAGCAGCAATGGCCACAATCACCAAACTGTGGAAAGAGCCAAGATGCCCTTCAACAGATGAATGGATAAAGAAGACATGGTCCACATATACAATGGAATATTATGCCTCCACCAGAAAGGATGAACACCCAACTTTTGTAACAACATGGATGGGACTGGAAGAGACTATGCTGAGTGAAATCAGTCAAGCAGAGAGTCAATTATCATATGGTCTCACGTGTGGAGCATAAGGAAAAACATGGAGGACATTGTGAGAGGGAAGGGAGGGGTGAATTGGAGGAAATTGGAGGGGTGATGAACCTGAGAGACTGTGGACTCTGAGCAACACACTGAGGGGTTTGGAGTGGAGGGGGTGTTGGGCTAGCCTGGTGGTGGGTATTGAGGAGGGCACGTACTGCATGGAGCACTGGGAGTGGTGCATGAACAATGAATCTTGTAACACTGAAAAAATAAAATAAAAGTATTTGGGGAAAAAAAAAGAATTCAGGGTAGAAATGTGTTCATTCCAGATTCCATCAGAACCTCCTCTAATGAGCACATGAGTGTTCCTGATGTGTGCGCACTTTCTCATACAAGGCCTGAAATATGCTGGCAGCTTAAGTCAGCAGTTTCCTATCTAGGAAAAATAAGTAAATAAATATGCTACCCATGATGACTTACTATTTTTAAAAAACTAAATGTCATGGAACAATAGGCACTTTTGAAAGCATTTCAATCATTTATACTTCTCTTATTGAAAATCTAATTTCTATTGAACACCCTCTTCCCCTAATCACCACACCTAATCCATCACCAAGTTCTATAAGCTCTACTTTCAAACTCCTTGTCCAGTGATCTTCAGATCCATTTTTTCCCTGAACTTCTGCAAAGCTGATGACAACTTTTTTTCTTACATGCTATAAACTTTCACATAGCCGATCATCTTTTCAAACATAGATGACCCCTCTTCTGCTTAAATGTGTTGTACTCTGAATAAAATCCAAACACCTTATAGTCTGTCAGACAGTAGGTGATCATCTCACTTTATCTCCCATTTCCTTTGCTCATACTATCCTGAAGCCAAATAGGATTTCTTTGTGCTTCTTGAAGAATCCATGCCCTTCCCTGCCTCTGAGACTTTATACTTTCTTTCTCCTATGCCTATGAACCTCTTTTCCCCACTCTCAAATACAGTAGACTCCTTCTTATCCACAGGTCTTAAGTATCACCTACTCAAGACAAGCCTTTCCTTACCAAAATCTAATTAAAGACTCCCCCAAAAGCCCTCTATCTTATCACTTTCACAGTGATCACCATTTGAAGTATTCTTGCCGGTTTTATTGTTTATTTATTGTTTTACTTTTATTTTCAACAGATTTTTAAGGTCTCTGAGGAAGTAAATTTCGACTTATTCAATCCTATATCCCTAATGCTGATTCACAACTCAAAATACAAAGATATTTAATAAATATGTGTTTAATGAATATATGAATCACTTTGTTGTGAATCTCAAACTATCGTGATTCTCACAGCCTCGGAACATGTAAGAAAAATAATTGCCGTACCTCACCTCACCCAGATCTACCAAATCTGAAATCCTGGTGTGGCCAAGCCATTCGTGTTTTAACAAGCCCACCAGTTATAATTTTTTTTTTATTGCCCCCATTTTACAGATAAAGACTAAAAAAGGTTGAATTATTTGCCCAAGTTAATAAGTGATAGATCTGGATGCTAACTCTGAAGTTCTAAACCTTAACCATTAAACCATGCTTCCCTAGGGTTCAGGAATTTAAATAATAAGATAATGAAATTTTTGCCTTCGGGGTCAGAACAATGTCAATAATTGTAGAATTGGGTGAAAATGGCTCTTATTTATGTACAAGTTCTAAAAGAACACAGAGGCAAGACACTAGAGCTCCGCCTGGAGTGGTAGGGAAAGCTTCTAATCCAAATTCCAGTTCAGGTGTGCCTTTCATAACGAGTGAGAATGAGCTAAATAGAAAAGAAATGGCATGGTGAATGGTGAATCCAGCTACCAGGGCATGGGGTTTGGGGTGAATGGGCAAAGGAGAGAGGATAAGTTTGAAACACCAAGAGATTGGGCACCTGGGTGGCTCAGTCTGTTAAGTGGCCGACTCTTCATTTTGGCTCAGGTCATGATCTCAGGGGCATGGGATGAAGCCCCACATGGGGCTCTGCACTTGGCTGGGCAGGGAAGTCTGCTCATCTCTTGCCCTCTGCCCTTCCCCCCCATGCTCCCTCGTTTTCTCCCTCCCTCCCACTCTCCCTTAAAGACAAAGAAAAGAAAAGAAAGAAAAAAGAAAAGAGGGGTGCCTGGGTGGCTCAGTGGGTTAAAGCCTCTGCCTTTGGCTCAGGTCATGATCTCAGGGTCCTGGGATCGAGTCCCACATCGGGCTCTCTGCTCAGCGGGGAGCCTGCTTCGCCCTCTCTCTCTCTGCCTTCCTCTCTGCCTACTTGTGATCTGTCTCTCTCTGTCAAATAAATAAATAAAATCTTAAAAAAAAAGAGAGAGAGAAGAAAAAAGAGAAGAAAAGAAAAGAAAAACACTACAGAGGTGGTCAGATCCTATATAGTCCCAACTTGTTTTAGCCCGCTCAGGCTGCCATACACCTAAACAATACCATAGACTTAGATGACTTAAACAACAAACTTTTTCCCCCCCTTTCATTAATGGAAGCTAGAAACCTGAGCTCAAAGTGTTGGCATAGTAGGTTTTACTTTGAACGAGATATGGTGTCTCTTCTTACAAGGACATCAATCCTACTAAATTAAGGCCCCATCCTGTGATTGTATTTAATTTTATTTATTCAATATGGAATATCTTTTATTTATTTAATCTTATTTATTCATTTAATCTTAAAGATCTTAAAAATCCTATTTTCTAATAGCTTCATACTGGAAGTCAGGGCTTCAATATATGAGTTGAAGAAGAAAAAATTTGGTTCCTAGTACCTCACTACAGAGTTTGTCTTTTACCCTAAAGGAAATAGGGGATTGCTGAAAGATTTTAAGAAAATGGCAATGACCAACAGTCCTCTTCTTATTCGTTCCCATTCAGGATATAACACTTAATATTAATATTTTGAAGAGGAGTTCAGTATAATTTCAAAGAAAAGGTAAGTCAGCAATGCAGTCAAGAGCACTCTTACCTAAGTGAAGCAAAGTTCTCTCCACCTGACAGCAGCATCTTCAGTCACTTGAATTCTGCTTTGGCTCCTCTATAAATTTTTTATTGTGCCCTGCTCCTAATTGGGATCTGTATGTTATTTTGGCATTAAGCTTGAATTAAATATCATTTCACATGCACACACAAAAAACCTGACAACTGATGATAAAGGCAAAGCTACCATTATAAATTATCTGGCACATGTATGATAAGACAGATACTGGGAGCTGACTTTTCCAAATGGATTGAGTTCAAGATGCAGAGTTTTTGCCTTGCAGCCATGGAATGATATTATGAAATGTATGTGCATAAAAAATTATATGTCCTTTGCAAATAATTTGACATATACTTGAGCTTGTATATGTAGCAAAACCTGGAAGTGCTTATTCCTTTTCTTAATATTCAGTCTACATAAGAAGTATCTCATCAGCATATGTTGTATGCTCCTTAAATTAAAGAAATATCACATTATCCATAAAATGGCTTGAAAAGAATCTGGGAAAACATTACACACACAAAGGTTTTTAATATCAGGCATCTCTATACTCATCATAGTCTTTATAGATCATAGATCTCTTCGATGCACTGTGATTATGGGTCTATGCAAGTTGAGAAGAGGAATCGTATCACTGGATAGTATGAACATCTAATTTATGGAGATTTAATTCAGTTGTAAAGAGAAAGCAATGAAAGACATTAATGAGCTCTGATGCTCAGGACTACATTGCAAACTAGAACACAACCATGGAACTACATAAAATTAAAAGCAGTTTAGCCTCTAAACACTGAAAAATGTATGGCTCATCAAGGGCCATTCTCTTTCAAAAGAAGTTTTTCAGGTTCATGCTGGGTTTCAATGAAGCATGCTCCCAAACTGAGTAGTATAAAGTCAAATCAATTTGCATGTGGACATTCTTGGGAATTTGCTATGAAAAACTGCTAGTCTCTTGCACTGTTTTTTTTTCCATGCCATCTATACAGCTTGGTACATTGAGCAAATATACAATGCTGAAAAAGACTGTGAGTGAAAATTACTGATTTTCAAATAATTTTCACATAATTAAGTGGGGATGTACTAACTGAAGAAAACTGCCTTTCCCCCCTAAAATTAAAATGAATATAGTAATTGGTTTAAAGAAGAAAAAAATAATAAGATTGCTGAGACAGACTTGAAAGACTGACTATACCGAAGCGAGGAAATAAAGACAGTGCAAGTTCAAGAACAAGCAGGCCACTTTTACTTTCCTGTTAGGTTTTTTTAATAAGTCTTAAAGCTTCATTTTTTGTTTTTTGTTTTCTATCACCTTACCTTAATCTTTTTTTGTCTCCATAACTTTTTAACAATAAGAACTACAATATTAATAGCATGAGTTAAAATTGAATGAGAGCTTGCTATGTGCCAATTTTGTGATAAACTCATTTAGTCCCTAAATCCAAAGAATTTGGTGCTAATATTCTGGTATTTAACTGAAACTAAGATGCCATAAATTAATTCACATGCCTCTGCACTGGACCCAGTTGTGTTCTTCATCAGATATGCTTAGTCTCACTTGCCTCCCAAACTCAGGCTGCTGGTCCTCCTTCCAGGTCCACTGACATCTCTAGCAGTTTCCTGGTTATAAAAATGTGACCATCTGAGCCTAGTGGGGCAGGCAGGCCAGAAAGCGAATCAGTTTTCCAACATGCAAACACCCTGCTCCAGCGTGGCCTCCATCATGTTTACTGTGCCATGGCCTTCATAGCTCCAGCACTCACATCCAAGCCACTCAGATCCCTGCAAGCTCTCTTTTCTCCAGAGACATCAGATAACAAACCCCAGGTATGGGGGGAATTAAACCAAAATCTGACCAATGAAAAACAGGACAGAGGAAGGAAATTGTTCACCATTCCCCCACATATATCAAAATGCTGTGAGACACAGTGGTTCCATATGGCTTTTCCAGTCACATCCTTTCTGATCTAGAACTATCTGGGTGTTTTGTGAAGCTGGGTAACAGACCCCCTATTTTTGCTTTTACTTATCTCCTTTCCTGACAAGCTTTCTTTTCTCTCTCACTCTTTGAACTGCAATCAATACCTCTCACCCTTTCTCCTCCCAAAAGACAATATATACTTTGATCTCATTTCAGAAATGTTAACATGAACTAATGCATAAGCCTGTCAGGCTGTGTTCTGAGCACCTTTGATATAATCAATTGTTTTAATTCTCACAGTCTCCCACTGAGGCAAGTACCATTATCCCACTAAACAGGTGAGGTAACTGATGCCCAGAGTTTATGTAACTTTCCTGAGATCACAAAGAAAGTAACTGATGGAGCCAGGTAAGAATCCAGTTCTTTCTGACACCAAAGTATAGGCCTTTAGTCACTATTCTGGTCTCTCTATACCTGCCCTTTTCCCCTACAGAGCTGCACTGGATTATCCATGTGAGATAAACCAGTCAAGTCTATTTATTAGGGACCTCTCCTGTCTTAAAGATCTTTCCAAAAATGTATGATACTGAACTCATCTTTCTCTTCTTAAAATCCCATACCTTTAACAAAGCCATTTCTATTTCATTACATTCAAACCCTTCCCTTCTGAGCACTTTTAGCAATCACCATGTACTGCCACACAGTATCATTTCTTTATTTTTTTCAATTAATTTAATTTTATTTTTTCAGTGTTCCATGGAGCACTGGGTGTGGTGCATGAACAATGAATCCTGGAACTCAATATCATTTAGAAGAAGAGAATTTAAATTTATGGAATGCTTACTAGGTATGAGGCACTGTATGAACATATAGACACATCACAAAATTAATTGCAAGAAAAATATTTTTTTGTGGACAATGCTATTCCCTTTACAGATGAAGAAACTGAATCTTGGAGAGGTTAAATAACTTGCTACGGTCAGAGTGTTTAATAAACACTAGCAATTCCCCTGGTCAGCACATCACTTTACCATTTTTTCTTTTTTTCTTCCAGAGTAAAAACTCCAGGTTTTCTATTTTTCTATATTCACCATAGTGCCTAGTACAACATCAACATCATTTATGTGAAAGACACTCAACAAATGGAGCGAAAAATGAATGCAATGCAAGTATGACATAAAATACAGCAGTGAAGGGGAAGAAAAGTTATTTTATTGCAATGGTGATTCTCCTATCAACATATTTTGGGAGGCTCTGTTATTTTTAAATTACCTAAAACTCAATCTTGGTGGTCACCTTTCTTGAATAAACAGAAATCCTTAAAGAGACTCAATATATAAGTGCTTCATTATCTTTTACCCTCCTATGGATACTTTGCTCAGAATTCTTACACTTAAATATAGCAATCCTTTAGACTTTGGAGAACAATTTCTACAATTATTACTGCATATGTATATACCAGAAATGGCCCAATAAATAATAATTTATAAGCAATCCATTATAAAAAACAATCTGTGGATGTCAGGGTATAGTTGATAAATGAATCACCTGGCTCTTTTTAGCCAAATCAGAATTCGTGCTCTCAACTTTCTAAATTCAGTCATTAATTCCTTAAGACAGATAAGAGCACTAGATCAACAACTTACACACCCTTTGGTCTTGGTCACAAACACAAAATCCTAACTCTCTGCTACTGCCAACTGGCACTCTGATGTATGTGAGTGGGCTCATGTTGGGCCTTCTACAGAGGCTGGTCTTTTCTTACCCAGGAGAAGTTTATTTCTTCACATCCAATTAGTAGAGAAATGGAAATGACTTACTTCAGAAAAGATGGATCCGCTTTCTTTTATTTCATTTTTTGTGAACTATGAAGTCATTTTTACCTCATTAAATGCTGTATGTAGCTGTAGAATGAGATGTCCCAGAAGTAAACCCCCACACTCTGCAGGCCTTTCCCTCCCAAAGTGAGCAGTATTTCCAACACTACGGAAAGATCCAGGGAAGTGGACTTCATAAATTAAGGAAAAGGGAATAGTAGGGTAAGAATAATAGTTTTTAAATAAAAGATATGAGATTTAGATCTCAAATAATGTGGTACTTGCCTTACTCCCCATTGCTAACAATAGCATTAGCTTATTTTTCTTGCCCCTTATGAATCCAGATCTAATTTATCATCTGCTAGCAAGACTTCAAGGTCTTTTTTTTTTTTTTACCATCAGTACTTTCCAGGTTTTTCTAATCCATTTAATATCTGTACTGCACATTATTTTGCCCCGTATGTATCAAAAAGCATTTGCCAAAACTGAATCCCATTCTATCAATTCCTACTCCTGTTACTACTGACCTTTTCAGGTTCCTTCATAAGGCTTTTCCTTATAGAGCCCCCACTGCACTTCAGCACAAAGCCCTTGTCCTTTTTGATGCACAGCAATGTATTTGATGAACAGGGACCGTGTATAATAGGAATAATAGTCATTCAGCCTCCACACACTCACTAAAGTAATTCAGGTCCCTGATCACACATCACACATACAGAAATCCATGCCAGGCTATTTTCCTCTGAAAGTATGCATGGGTATGCACCCTGGAATGAATTCCCTGCAAAACCATGGGGATTATCAGAAGTTGCAGCTCTCAATAACAATCACTGACCTTGCAGACACATTTAGCTGAAAAAACAAAATGACTTTATTATAAGTTCCCAAATCCTAAAATTAAATATTCTATAAGCCTTCCAATTCAGGTCTCAATTATCACTCAACACTCTAAGCCTGGGTACAAATAAGCATTGATTTAAATATTTCCTTCCCAACCCACCTCACATATTAACTATATAACCCCCATAGAAGCCAAATGATACAGTGACTACAATAATCTGTAAGTATAATAGAATTATTTAGGCGATTTGACAGGCTGGTACTCTACAAGAGCCCTCAACACAGTAACCGATGCTGAATCTTCCAATTATAGAAATGTATATATTCACTGTGAGTTGAGTTAATTTTCTAGTCACTAATAATGATATTTAGTACATGATTAGCAGGCACTCCAATAGATGGAGAATAGAGATGATCACTTACATGAAAAAGAACAGTATCAGGAGTCAGGAATTGTGGGATATGCTTCCATACCTGACATGAACTTCCAATCTTGCTGAGAAAGCTAACACTTCTCTGGGCTGTAGGTTCATTAGTATCTACAAAATAGGGCTAGATCATTATAAAAACAGAGAACAGTGTGGAATTCTACAATGGACTTTTTATCTACTGATTTCCACAATAACTTAGTAATACCAGATAATTAATTTGTCATGCACAAAACCAGTAAAAAACAAAAGTAACTTCAGAAATGTACGTCTATGCCATTTATTAAAAACTCTTTTTGGCTTTTTGGTTATAAATTTAAAACCAAATTTATAATGGTAAATAATACCAATCTTATTAACCACAAGGTAATGAGACCTTGTTATATTGAAATAAACCTTGAATTTGAAATATTTCTACTGGTGAAACTTTTCATGTAAAACTCTTATTATACTTGATCTTATGAGGGACATGCTAAGCAAGAATACATATACTGTGGGCCCCTGGGTGGCGCAGTTGGTTGAGCGACTGCCTTCAGCTCAGGTCATGATCCCGGAGTCCCGGGATCGAGTCCCACATCGGGCTCCCAGCTCCATGGCGAGTCTGTTTCTCACTCTGACCTGCTCTCTCTCACTCTCTCTCTTTCCTAATAAATAAATAAATAAAATCTTTAAAAAAAAAAAAAAGAATACATATACTGTGTCTATGTATCTGGCTCATTTTAGTTAGTGACAACAAAAATATCTAATTATACTATCTGTGAATTGAATAAAGTGAAATCAACTGGACTACAAGATTCATATTATATTCTATTTTTAAAAGATTTTATTTATTTGACAGAGAGAGAGAGAGAGATGGGAAGAGAGAGAGAGAGCCCAAGCAGTGGGAGTAGCAGAGTGAGAGGGAGAAGCAGACTCCCCGCTGAGCACGGAGCCTAACGACTAAGGCCTGTGGCTCCAATCTCAGGACCTGTGATCACTCTCTGAGCCGAAGGCAGACACCTAACTGACTGAGCCATTCAGGCACCCTTCAGATTATATTCTAAAGCTCTAGTATATTATACTAACAACCTATCGTATTTCAAAGTGAACCACTGTATAGTATCTTAACAGAGTAATACAAAA
Source organism: Nasua narica (assembly GCA_028533885.1). Lineage (NCBI taxonomy): Eukaryota > Metazoa > Chordata > Mammalia > Carnivora > Procyonidae > Nasua > Nasua narica. Next base: position 60,044,336 of record CM052815.1, read on the forward strand.
GGATATTTGGTAGAGAGAGACAAAGACATCTCCCCACTGTTACTCTAGAACTTCAAAGTAGACTCAGTGGAAGCAGATCAATTGGATCACATCCAATTGTGTTTCCAGGTCGTGTGGACAGACAGGTAAATCTAGTGGTTGATGTTCTGACATTCCATATTGCCAGTGGAGAAGTGTTCAGCAAGGGATACCTCTTGTAGAGTGGACTCTTAGGTAGCTTTGCCCTTACTTTCCATGAGAGGGGAAGGACAGGGTATTCTCTTCCTTTGGCCTTCCTCCTGGAACCCTTTTCTACACCTTACCTCTGACTGGAGAACAGTATGGAGAACCAGAGCCTGTGTCAATTGCCCCCTCATGACATGGAAGAGTTGAATCAAAGGAAGCTGTCGAGCTTCTGCCTGCATGAAGAGCAGCACCAAGACCAGCTTTGCCTTAATCTTGTGGAAGACTTGCCATCTCAGAATGGATCCAGTCAAACTGGAGGCAGGTGATCATCACTGGGCACCAGACCCTTCGTGTCTACACCTTGACAGCCTGATGTTCCTCCTTCCTTAGAGATCTGGTCTTTCAGAAGATTCCTTAGTGTTCCTCTCACACGTCTGCCAAATGTGCCATTTGGAATATCAAGAATGGAACAATACTTTCAGTGCCTTTACATCCTCCTTCTACCAATTTTTGAGTGATTTATGTTTGGTTTTTTTTTTGTGGGGGGAGGGTATGTTCTCAAAGTTTCTCATCGGACAGCTGTCATCCCAATATCATGACTTTTCCTCCTGAGAAATCAGAATGATTTGATAATACTGAGTGATGTTTCCAAATTTTCCTGAAATAATTTCTAGTGGAATTTTATAACTGTGCAGGTCTTCACAAGTACTTAACGATGTTTCATCTCTTTTGAAAAGATTCTCCTTCTCTTTGCAGGATAAATTCTCAGTAAATTGAGTATGAGATACACATTTGTTTTTCTTGATGCAGTAGGACTTGGTGTTCCTTCCGGAGCTTTTACCTCTCCCTTTCTAACTAGGTGTTTTCGAACTGAAGCCAACATTTCTTGGCTTGGAAACTTCTCATATATGTTTCAGTAGATTGATTATTTCACCTACTCCATTTAATTTCTTGTGCATTTGGTTACCTTTTTATCCAAGATGTCATAAATAAATATGTAACTCCAACACATTCAAAACTCCCTAAATTTATCCTGTAGGGGATCTTTATTCAATGCCCAGCTCCCATGATCCATGATTTATTCCCCCAAAATAGCAGCCCAGCCGCTCATCTTTAGTAAGGTTCACCCATAGGCTTGATCTGACTTTCTCTATTTGGAATTTGCTCCATAGGCAGTCAGGGTTTTCTGAAACGTTTCCCCCTCTTTAATAAGTTTTACTGCTCTTCCCTTCCATTTTTTATGAAAGCACCTTTATGCTTCTCTGAACATCAGAAATTTCTTCCAAAGCCTCTGTTGGTGCTGTCCAAATCACTTCTCCCTCTCTCTGATGGATTTTAAGGGATATTTTGTTTGCAAATACTTGATGTTGATTTTCCTTTATTGAGTTTTCTGAGGGCTGAGTCTTACTTGCAATGTCAGTCACCAACCAAACTTGTTGTAAACATTTAGATTTTTCTTTCCATGCTTTCTTATAAGAATTTACTTTAAGACTAAGTAAAGAGGTTTAGCTTTTAAGCTCTTTACTCGTGGTCTCTATGTTTGCTAGAACTGAAATTTGGTTCTCAGTCTAACATCTAGTACAGTTGATTTAATGTCTCCGAATTCTTTTTCAGTGCAGCTAAACCTATCAAAAATGTGTTTTTCCTTTAGAAGGGCAGACTCCAGTGGCTAGTTCTTTGTGCTTCTTTGTGTAGTAATAAAAAGTTTTAAGCACAAAACCTCCACTATGACTATAAAAGCCACCATCTTCCGTAGCATCCTTTGCAGATCTGGGCCTGGACTAAGATACCTGGGCAGTGCCATTACCACCCAGCAGAGGGGTTCCTGGCTCAGTATCTTAGCCCTCAGTGGATCTTCTGTGGCTCCCAACGTCACTGCTAAGTCATCTCAGTTTACCAGGATCCTGTGGCTAGAATTGACGACAGAGTGCTATGATGAATATTCTTCTGAGCCTCCTCAGTGCTTAACTACCAGGACAGACTTGAGTGGAGGAAAGTGAGGGGACAAGACAGACAAAAGCAGTGCTTATCATGTCTTCTTCTCGTCCTACTCCACAAAGAGTGTGATCATATCCATACTCAGGAGTACAGACTAGGCTCTGTGGGCCAGAAGAGATAGCCTATGGCTCTGGCCATCTTAGGTCCTCCTTGGCTGCCTCAAGAACAGAAGAATTCAATGTCTTTTTATACCTGTCACTCTTTTAGGTCACTGGTTGGGAAGCTCCAAGGTGGAGAATTTGCAGGTCCCCAACATTGGCCACTATTCTTCTTTCTCTTCAATATACTTTTTTTATTCTGTGGCCTTGGAGATCTAACATAGTCCATGATGATCAAAGAAGACTCCTCCTTGGTTTATGTCTGGTTTGTCTTGAATTTGTTTGGAAAAGAGTATAAAGGGTTATAAGGGGTCCTGCATGAGATCTCAACACACTTCCCTAATTTTACCTTCAAAAAGAAGAAACAAATAACCAGAATTTTCAGATCTATTGCCTTTTTTCCTCTAATGGACTAATTTTTTTAGAGTAGTTTTAGGTTCAGAGCAATATTGAACAGAAGATTTCCCACATACCCTCTGCTTCCATACCATGCATTGCTTCCCTACTATCAACATTCATTTGTTACAGGTGATGAACCTACACTGATGCACCATAGTCATCCAAAGTTCACAGTATACATTAAGGTTCACTCTTAGTATTGTACGTTCTGTGTGTTTGAACAAATATTTAATGACATGTACCACCGTGATACTATACAAAGTAGTTTCACTGCCCTAAAAATCCTCTGTGTTCTGCGGATTCACTCCTTTCTTTTCCCAAACCCCAGCAACTACTGATCTTTTCACTGTCTTCACAGTTTTGCTTTTTCCAAAATGTCATATTATTGGAATCATATAGTATATAGCCTTTTCACATTAGTTATTTTGCTTGGTAATATGCATTTAAGTTTCCTCCATATCTTTTGATGGTTTGATAGTTCATTTTTTTTCAGTGAAGAATAATATTCCACTGTCTGAACGTATCATGGTTTATCCATTCTCCTGCTGAAGGACATCTTAGTTGCTTCCAAGTTTGGGGAGTTATGAATAAAGCTACTAATAAACATCCATGTGCAATTTTTGCTTGGATATAGACTATTGCTTTTTTACAGATGAGGCATGGAAGGCTTAGAGACAGTATGCGACCTGCCTAACACCACTTGGGTAATAGGTAGTAAGAACAGAATCTGTATGCACATTTGGTTCCCAGGCCACTGCTCAGTCAGGTAACAACCCGATATCAGCTATAATCTCCTTTAGCTTTGTGATAATAGGGAAAGAACAATTAATACTTCATAACACTTACCTGGTTGCTTCTTACAGGGCTTGTTCCAAAAAATAAAAAGAAAAGGAGATTCTGAACTAAATTCAAGCACCAGGCCACAAGATTAGCTTAGAAAGTATGTGGCCCAAGTGTAGAAGAAACTGCACTTACTGAAATTTAGAGTCCCTGCATCAGAATCCCAGTTCCATACCCTTGAACTCCTCAGTTTGCTCACTTATAAAATGGGAATACTATGAAAGGCACCTGGCATGTGACTGAACCTCAATAGATTTAATTTCACTCTATCATTCATTTTTATCCAGATGGAGTCTGCACAAGATGAAATTTTATAGGCTAAAATACATTTTAACAGTAATTCTCATCCTTGGTCACACATTAGAATCACCAAGGGAGACTTTAAAAATTGCTGATAACCAACACCAGAGACTCTATTTGATTGACTCGGGGTGTGGCCTGGGCATTGGGATTTTTAAAAGCTCCCCAGATAATTCTAAGGTACAGCCAATGTTGAGACTATAGTATGTTAAAAGCCAATATTAATGAGCACTTGTAGATGCTAAACATTGTCACACTATAAAGTATTTAATCCTCCCAATGTTAAACGGCAAGTGCAACTATTTTACTCATGAACAAACTGAGACTCAAAGAAAGAATTTCCCCAAAGTCATGAAGCTATAAGCTATTATATATAAAATGAGACTGTAGAGTTCTGCATATGGGTCTCTGCCTTTAAAGACCAAGCCAGCAGCCACAAGCCAATGATGTCAAAATACAGGTTCCACGGGCCATTCTTATTACACTGCATGGCACTTTCTTGCTCCTCTCGAAGTCAGACCACTTCTATGAATTGTTAGCATCACACCCACAGTACGATGTCAACAGTCATCCCATTTTGTTCTTAAAAAGGATCAAAATCACAGGCCAGCTCAGAGATGGAGGTGACAAAATTCTCAAGTATTTCACTAGCATAGACCAAAACAGACTAGTTTTCCTTCTAGCCTTCTCAGACTGTACTTGCCGATCACTGTTGCCCACCACTTCATTCCTCTTTCAACCATACCGCCCAATAGATCGATCAAAAATTACCATTTTGAATCATTCACTGTCCCCGCAAATATATTTGGCAGGAGGAAGGGCAAAGAGAAGGGAATTGATGGCAAATGAGACTGAGTAACTGTCGCCATGTCAGAGAGACTCAGAACCAGGAGGCAAGTGATTAATGTCCAACCCTGGCAAAAAGCTGAGGGTAGAAGACACATTTCTTGACAGCAATAGGTCTCTATTATTTCTAGTACCTGTCATTAAGCATCTGAGACTCTCCAGCTTGGTTCACTCTAGTTCCTGTTCACTGTCTAACACAGAGAAAAAAAATTTTAAAGACTCAACTACATTCAGAAAACTTCTGCCTAAGCTTCATCTCAGAAGGTTCTCTCTGTATTTCTAACTGTGTCTTTACTCCCCAACATAAAACTAAATTAAAAACTTGCTAAGAGATAAAGGGCTTCATCAAAAACCTTAGGGGAGTCATGTAGGACCATAAGCCCTGAGTTACCTGGCTTCCCGCTCATTAACAGTTGTGTCCATCATCAATAGAAGGGAGAAGAAAGACCCTGATCCATCAGAGCATGGAACCCACTGGAAAACTGACATTCTTTAGCAACCATTATTGGGGAAGAGAGTGTAATTTAGTGAAATAATCTTTATCTTTGTCATTACGAAATGTTGGTATGCATTCTAGCTGACTATATGTTAGGCTTGTGAGCTTGAATACATCACTTACTGACCCCTGGCTTCCTCATATAAATTAAGGATAAAATAACTTCCTAACAGAATTATTGGGAGGAGCAAAGAGACTAAAGTATAGGAAGGTGCTTGTAAAACATGTGCCATCATAAAGATGTCTCCTGTTGCTGGAGAGACTCATTACCTGTAGTTAAATCAAAAATCCCTACCGCTAGTCGCCCTGGAGCAAGCAACACAGAGATGCCCAATTGAGAAGCAGCTCAACACAAATCAATGCTGACTATTTAAAGGATCCACCCTAGTGACTTTTGTTTTGGGACTCAGTTTGAAAGCACTGTATGTTTTCTCATGCATATGCTGTGTCTCTCGGGTCCAAAATCCTATGGGCTTTTCATTGTTTCTCAGTTTCAACCACTCCAGTGAATGACTCTCTGAGTTGTTTCCTGGGACTCCTCCAAAAATAAATCTTGCATATGCCACGTATCTTTTTAAATTCACATCATACAATTCCAAATATACTGTCAAAAACTGATAAAAATCCATCCAGCCATTTTATACACTGTGGCAATTGTCAAAGATATAATAAAATTAACTTTAATTATGTAGACATTCAGTTAGTTTTAATACATTTTAATTGATTATCTATTCCGTGTCAGACATTGTGATATGTGCTCGGAATATAGTAAGACATAGTTTCCATCCTCAGGGGCTCCCAATATAGTCAGGACACTTACACAAAGAAGATGATTTCATACACTGGGAAATATTCTGCACTGATTCTTGTCCGAGATGCTACGGTAACAGTTTGGTAGGTGGAAAACACTGGGACAGTCAAGGAGCCAGCCTGGATTTGTAAGTTTGAACTGACCTATTTTTGAATTCTAGAGCGAAGCTAGGCACATAATATAAATAGTTGGGTACATCTAGATTCTAAGGAAGTTATCCCCTTAGAAAATGTGAGAGGTTTTTTTGCTATTTCATTCATTCTTTAATAAATAATACTAAAGGTCCACTAGATGCCAGACACTGTGCTAAGAATTGAAGAGAAAGAGAAGTACAATTCTTACCCGCAAGCGCTTATTGTCAAAAGGCAGAGTCAAATACGCCGTGTATTGACAAAAATACAGTGAAATAACAAAACATGTACAAAGTGCACAGGTGGCCCAAAGAATTTTAAGATTCGGTCTACTCTGGGTAGTCAGGAAAGGCATCCCTGAGGAACTGACTTTTGACTTGATTTTCTGAGGCCTGGGGTGAAGTGGGGAGGAGGACGAGGCAGGAAGCACAGAAGACAGCACAATCAGGACATAGAAAGAAAGTCACACAGTTTTTCCGAAGACGAGAGCCCCCACTCCAACGTGGGAGTTTTCATTCCCTCACCTCATACTTGGGAGCACTTTCCACATCTCTCAGCCTATAACAGTAGGCTCTTTCACAAAGCCTAGAAAATCATCGCAAGCACTAAAACATCTGAGGTGGCATCCCTATTTTGACCTGCTCAGTCAAGGGGCACACCTAAGTCCCCTTCTCCTGCTCAGTCTTTGCGGCTAACAACCAACTTCTAAAGTTTTAAGACAAATATTATTTTTTGATAGTTTGAAAAGTGAAACTCAGAGATAACGAAGTACACAGATAGCTAATGACGTAAAGACTAGAATCTAAGTCTCCTGACTCTTGAGCCAATAATCTTTTCACCATCCTGAAGTGAACAACCTGGAGTACAGATATGATGCCGGATATTCTCTCTTCACTCATGCCCATCCTGTTCCACTCTTCTCTCTCCAGGGAGGTTGATTTCTAGAAATGGCATCAGCCAAGCTGCCCTGCCTCAACCTGGCTTCAGTGGGAGTCACAGAAGCAAGAAGAAGATCGAGGGAAGCAGAGGCCAGGGTATTCAGAACCCTGGCTCCCTTCCGGTTGGGAAGATTCCTCTAAAAGACCACAGCACGAGTCAGGGGTCTCTCTGGTAGGGCTACAGCCTATCTCCAAGCGCTGGTAGTCACTCCCTCCCCTGACACTCCAGACCTGGTGGTACTAATGGCTTCGCATGCTTGCCAGCACAAAGATTCCTCTGTTGCATTCTTGTAGCCACCTCAAGATCACTACAACATTGGGTGGCTTAAAACAACAGAAACGTACTTTCTCGCAGTTTCAGAGCCTAGAGTTTGAAATCAAAGCAAGGTTACACTCCAGAGGGTCTAGGGGAAAAGAGATTCCTTGCCTTTTCGAGCTTTAGGTAACGGTCTACATTCTTTGGCTTAAAGCCCAGCACTCCAAGCTTTGCCTTCATCTTCACATTGCCTCATCCTCTCCTGTCTGTGTTATCCACCCCACTCTCTATCTCTTTTTTATAAGGATACTTGTGAAGGTATTTAGGGTCCACCTGAATAATCCCAGATAACATCCTCATTTCAACATCCTTAACCACATCTGTTACCTTATAAAGTAATATTCATTTTTCTGCTACATAAGGCAATTTTTAATTCCAGGAATTGGGATGCAGTATTTTGGGGGTACCATTCAACCCACTGTAGTGGGCTTGTTTTCCTTAAATATGCCTGTTCTGATTTAAAATAATGCCTTCAAAAATAATAACAGTAATACCTTCATTGGACTTTCCTCAATTACTCTGCTTATCTGTGCCATCTCTTTGATCCAATCTAATACAAATGTGCTTCAGTAACTTGGCAGCATACATGGGAGTACACATATAAGAAGCCACAAGACAAAAGTAATATATAAATTTTACTTAATAGAAAATAGTTTTAAATATAACTTTTCCATTTTAAGAAAACACAAAAACAATGTGGAATAGAATGCAAAACTCACATGAATTTTACAGATAAAACTTACGATCTGAAGGAAGTTTATAATCCACAGAAGGTCATTTTCAGCTTCCACTCTCTGATTCTTGTATCCAGTCACTGGAACAAGTTGGCTTGTCGGTGCTGTAAAATATAAGTTTTAAACACTAAATACCCTTAGCTCACCTTAATTTTTTTTAAAGATTTTATTTATTTATTTGACACAGAGAGAGATCACAAGCAGGCAGAGAGGCAGGCAGAGAGAGAGGAGGAAGCAGGCTCCCCACTGAGCAGAGAGCCTGATGCGGGGCTCGATTCCAGGACCCTGAGATCATGACCTGAGCCGAAGGCCGAGGCTTGAACCCACTGAGCCACCCAGGGGCCCCTACTCACCTTAATTTCTTAATTTGATTTCTGTTTTTAGTGATTAGCCTCTAGGCTTGAAGGATATTGTCCATGAAAAACAGGTTTTGTGTTGCTTGGACCCTATTCCCTTGAGGGCAAAAAACTCATTTCACCTCTCTCTCTAGTTTATCACCTGGGCAGCGGTGAGATGATCAAGTAGTGAAATGATGTTATGTTGATTAGGTTAATAAGATTTTACAGTATTGGACCATGCATGCACTTTCATCAAAGAAACTCCAAATGAGTATCCATTCTAATATACCCATAGATCCAGCCCCCATTGATGTGTCCTAGTAGCCATGTGAAAGACAAAAGTGAAGAACCTTCAACTTAGAAGACTACTGACAAATAATGGCATATCTTTGCAAAACCTAACAACTTTGGACTGGCCTCCATGCCAAGAAAGAATTATAAAAGAATCACAGTATATTAGAACACTGCCTCAGAGAAGCCATTCTTAACTCATCTCTTTTTATCATTTGCCATTCTTAACTCATCTTTTTTTTATCATTTTCACTTGCAATTCATTAGCAAATCCTATTTCATATATATATATATTCCAGTCACTTCTCACCTTCTCACCAACACTCTGGCCAACTGCAGAGTCTCCTAACAAAACTTTGGCTTCTGCCCTTCCTCACTATAGCCTATTAGCAACATAGATCTTCTTTTAAAATATGAGTTGGATCATAAAATTCCTCTGATAAAAATCTTCCAGTGTGTTTCCATATCACTATTAAATGTCAAAACCCTTAAAATAGTTTTCAAAGCCTTCAGTCGGTGTTTCTCAAGGAAGGTGGTAATGCAATGAAAGGGGCCTTTTATAAAGTTCTCCAGGGGAATTTTACTGTTCCCATGAGTGGCTTTCTCATCTAGTGAGCAGGGCAGGATTGGTGGATGTTCTTCCATGTATAGCACAGTGACGAATCTCCTTCCCTCCTACATGATTTTCTGCACCCTCACTCGACATTAAACCTCACTTCATTTGGAACTTTGTCAAGAATTGTTCTTTTCACAAAGTCCTGCCATCAGTGACAATGTCACTCATGAGAGGTGAGTCACTATGATACCACATTTGTATCAATCTACATTTTTATGTCATGTTTGTGGTGATTCTGAGTAAAGGTAAAGAAAGCATTTGATGACTTTATTATGACTTCTGGTATAATCATACACTAGGGTTTACATGTATTTTTTAGAAATTTCTCACATATTTTACCCTTAGAAAATTACATGAGTTTTTAAAAATTATATGTATAAGTATGTCATATTATCTATAGATTCAGTTTCAGGAAAGCATAGAAGGCATTACAAAACATTTTCTATGGTATGAGCCACTGGGTCTGACAGGTTCATTTTACCTAATCTGGCCTATGTCACTTCTTTGATCCTCAAGGCCCCATCACCTTCATCTCCACTAGCTTCCTTGTTAGCAGCCCAAGCAGAGTTTCATCTCAGGACCTTTGCACTGGTTTTTCTTTCTGCCTGAAATGCTCTCCCCTCATGTGTCCACATGGCCCTTCAACTAAGTTACTTCCGGTCTGCATAAATGTCACCTGAGCAGTAACGATTTCTCAGTGCTTTCTTCCTTACCTTATCTTACTTATCCAAAGTACTTATCATCCCAGCTGACAGTATCTATGTTTCACTTGTATATGTATTTGCTTATGATCTGTCTCTGCCAATTGGAGTATAAGCTATCAAAAGGTAAGCCCTTCTGTCCATCAGTGCCTGGGCCAGTGCCCTGAACATCATGAGCACTCAATATGTTTGTCGACTAAATGAATGGTAGTTCATTTTAATTTAAAATGCTAGTTTAAAACATAATCTTTTTTTCTATTTTTAGGAATCCTTTTTGTTTGCTAAATCATCTTTTACAGTATCCTGTTTTTGTTTCATGAACGTAATATATTTTCATGACTTTCAAAGATTAATAGTAAATTTCTTTTGTTTTTTAATATTTTATTCTTCCTAAATGTTCTATTACTCCAAATCTTCCTCTCATCACCTCTGTATCTTTATTTATTCATTCATTAATTTATTTACTATCTTAATCTCCTTGTTTCATGTTAGAGACTTCCTCAAGTGCCTTGCCAGACTACATTTTTCTGGGTGGGACACAAAAATGCTAACTGGAGGTTCTGGGTGAGGATGGAAAGTAAGGTCTGTCAACTGGTATGTGTTGGTATGAGGTGATCTGGTGGCCAGCTCCCTTCTCAATGGGGATGGCCAAAGGTCTGCTAGTCTTTTCTCTGTAGCAGACCCAATTTTCCAGGGAAATTTCCTCTCAACTCTTCCTGAGAAATATCAGCCTGGCTACTAAGCTCTGGAACTGGGTGCTGCTCAACAACAAGGCTTGCATTAGTCCAGCTATTTGCTAGCCCAGGTCCCGGCTCCCCATTTCTCCATGCATGCTATTCTCTATAGCCTCGCTGGTTCCATTCTACTCCAATTACTAGCTTATTCTGGGTAGGGAGTGAACATACAGGAATCTAATAGCTCTTTAAAAAGACTTTCAAGCAAATCCCATTTCCAACAAGTCTCCCAAACACACACCCACAAATACCCACCCACTTTATTCTTAACTTGTGTTTGGTGGCTCCAATTCTAGGGCCTTCCTGAAGTTTGTGGGGTAAATCAAAGGATTTCTCATTTCTCATTGGTGCCACAATCTGTAGGCATTTACTTCTAATCTTCCTCTGTGCCATAGATAGATAGAGTTCCATTGAAGATATTTGTTTTCTGCCTTTCATTCTCCTTACTTTGGGTATAATTTATGAGTAGAGGGAAAAAAGTGGAAAGTTCTTTTTTTAACCATTTTGAAATCATTTATCTTCTGCAATAATTTATAATGGCACAAAAGTTTTTGTTTTGTTTTAATTTTTATCTATTTCCCTTGGTTTTTTCACTTGGTCTAATGGTTTCTGAGTACCCAATATGTGTCAAGCAATGAACAGATACTAGGATAACAGCAGTAAGCTAGACAGACATAGGTTCTGCTGTTATACAAGCTATAGTGGGGTGACAGGCACTAACCTACAGTTATATGTGTGAGGATGTTATTAAAATTTCAGAATTTTCGGGGCGCCTGGGTGGCTCAGTGGGTTAAAGCCTCTGCTTCCGGCTCGGGTCATGATCTCAGGGTCCTGGGATCGAGCCCCACATCGGGGTCTCTGCTCAGCAGGGAGCCTGCTTCCCCCTCCTCCCTCTGCCTGCCTCTCTGCCTGCTTGTGATCTCTCTCTCTCTCTTCCGTCAAATAAATAAATAAAATCTTGAAAAAAATTTAAAAAAATTTCAGAATTTTCATGCAATTTTCAGAAAACATTTTCAGAATTTTCAGAAAATTTCAAAATTCCATGCAATCCTACAGAAAAGGTTACATTATATAGCATATAAGAAGTGAAGGTTAAACTGGCTTATTAAGCAATATTTCAGGTTGAGTGATGAAGGTGAGCACGGAGAAGAGAAACAGAGCATACAGATAAAGTAATAACAAACTCAAGTTCAGCAGGTAGGACAGAGCACAGCATGTTCAGAGAACTGAAAGAAACTCCCTTAGAGAAGGAGCATGGAATGGGGAGGGAGAGCATTCTGGGTAAAAACAGAAATTTAGCCAGAGACCAAAGAGTCTCTCAAGCTGAGTTAAAATTTTAAGACTTTGATCTGAGGGCAATGGGAAGTCATCTCTCTAAACCAGAGTAAATATTTGGTTATATTTGTTATCTATGTATGGATTTAATATATAAATCTTAAATATTGGGATTCAATAGGGATTTTTCCATAGGCTTTGAAAGGGGGGTAAATGTTAATTTTCTTTTCAAAACAGCTAATTTCTCAACACAACTTATTACACAGTCTGTTCTTTATTAATTTGTGATGTCTCTTTTATCATATATAAAGCTGCTCTATAAACTAAAGCTGTCTCTGAATTGTTTATTCATTGATCTAACTGTTCTTTCACTGACATCTCAAGTTTTAAACTATTTTGGCTTTATAATACCTCTTCATATTGACAGAGTAAGTTTCCCTGAATCAGTCTCCCATACAGCTTTGAATTGTATTAGAAAATCCTGATTTGAAAAAAAAATACAAATTTTCACACTAACTAGAATACCTTGGTGCTAAATATAAAGTAAAATTCTATCACAGTCCGTCTAATTACAGAAAATGTAGGTACATTATACATTTCAGATTCATCTCATTATTAGATAAGAGCAGCAACAGCAAATAATTACTCAATATTGCCACGGTGCCAAGTGTTCTGTATGCATCAGCCTATGTAACTAGTCCGAGTGCTTGGTGATCCTTCATCAAGTCCCAGTCGACTCCATTCAAATACTTTAGTTGTCCCCATTTTGCAGTTGAGGAAACCAAGGCTTAGATGGGTTAATTTCACCTACTTGGCCAAGAAAAAATAGAGCCACACAGTTTTTCTGCTTTACCATGTATCTAGTACATAAAAAATATTAATTGTCTTTATACTCCCACAGCAACCTATATGAACTTCTACCATGGCTTTTATAGCACTCCTGCAATTGTGTTTGTCCATCTTTCCTACCACACATGAGAATGCAGGCCACTTATTTATGTCTATGCTCCAGGGCCTGACACAATATTACCAACTTCAGTGGAATAAATCAACACTTGTTCATTCAATAAGCTGTTTACCTTTGCTTAATAGAGTGTATCAGAAAACTAAGAAGATGTGAGTGAAAGTCAAGGACAGGCATCATGAACAGCAAGAAAAAAAAATCTTAATCTTCTACACAATTTTACCATACTCAAACCTAATTGGCCTAATGCCAGTGATTCTGACTTCAACCCACTTCTGCTTTATCTAATGGAAGGTAATGAATGAATATTAGCCCCAGAGAGAAGCTTCTTGGGGCCAATGCGGATGTGCCTCCAAGGACCAAACCCTAAGAGCAAAAGGAAACCTCGTGTGACAGCTCTGTGCTGACCAATACTAAGAATGTTCAGTGATTGGCAGATGCAGATTTGAAGTTTATCTAAGTTTAAATCCTGGGTAACTGTATACCTTTCATGAATTAGCTGGTGCCCTACACAGCTGTGACCCACAATGAAAAAGAAACTTATTATCTTCAGTTTAGATGTGTCGGTTATATTAGTTTCAGGAGCTTTTTATAAAATTTCCATCTCCTGCCAATCATAGGTACTTTATCTTCTCCTCAGGGCCCATAATTGTCCTATTAAAACCAATTATGAGTTTTAATATCTCAGGAAATCTCCATCAGCTCAATAAAAGTTTAAGAGAAAACTCAAAGCTGACACCATACTTTTTTATTTCTAAGAACAGTTCAGATCAGAAAAACAATCCAACAAGCTTTCTTTTGGAGAGATCTTAACCTCTCATGCTACAGAGAAATGAATTTATTCATTTCTTATACATAAAAGGTATACTGAGGACTTACCATGTTATTTAATGTGTCGTGCATAATGAGTGATACCTATATAAATAGACGATACCCTGCATGTGTGGGCTTATAATATATAGGAAAACGAAAACACAAAAAAAATATTTAAATTATAATGGGATAAGTAATATCTTAAAAGATAAATCAAGTTCTGCAAAAGAACAGAGGAAGAACAGACTCATCTGGACTTGGCTGGGATGGATGAAGGTTTCACAGAGAAGATCCACTATAAGATGCATATAAAGGATGGATAAAAGTTTGGCTAGCAGAGAAAGAAGAAAATGTCTATTGAGTATGTTCTAACATCTAGACACTATCTATGTATAATAGTATAACAGTAATAGCTAATTTTTATTGAAGAGAATCCATGCGCCATACCTTGTGCTAACGGCTTTACATGCATTATTTTATTCAATCCTCAAACAATCCCCTATGAAAAATATTTTGATTCATTTAACAAATAAGTGCCTTTTGAATACCCACCATTTGTGCTCTCGGTATTGCTCTCGTTAATCATAATCTCTAGGTATTGCTCTCGTTAACATTACTTTCACAGATAAAGAAGTTGAGGTGTAGAGATCAGTAGAGCTGGGATCTGAACCCACACAATTTGTAGTGTGATAGCACAGCACTATATAACCTCCCACAGTAAAGTGTTTTAAAGCCAGGCTGTCCAATATGGCACATGTGGTTCTTGAGCACTTGAAATCTGGCCTGTCTGAATTGAAATGTACCACAAGTGGAAAATACATATGAGATGTTGAAGACTTCATATTCTTTAAAATGTAAAATATCTTTAATACTTTCTTATATCACCTTACATATAAAATTATGATAATTTGGGAGTATTGGCTTAAGTAAGTATGTTATTAAAATTAATTTGATCTGGTTTTCTGGTTTTAACTAACATGGCTTTAGGGAACACTATAAATTACAGATTTGGCTGGCATTACAGTTTTATTGAATTGCTCTGGAGATGACGAAGGTGAGTAGAAAGATGCCCTCAAGATGACTGCATTGCAGTCTAGTGGGGGAGATGGGACAGTGTATACAAAGCAGTACAATGTAAGGGATGTGATAACTGCCAAAGGGGAACACACAAATACTGTTACTTAAGAGTTTACAGGGACGCCTGGGTGGCTCAGTGGGTTAAAGCCTCTGCCTCTGGCTCAGGTCATGATCTCAAGGTCCTGGGATTGAGCCCTGCATCAGGCTCGCTGCTCAGCAGGGAGCCTGCTACCCCCTCTCTTTCTCTCTGTCTGCCTCTCTGCCTATTTGTGATCTCTCTCCTCTCTGTCAAATAAATAAATAAAATCTTTTTTAAAAAAAGAGTTTACAGAAGACAAAAATTTCTTCTGACTAGGATAATTGCGTATCTTCACTGGTTTGATTACAATTGAATTTTCACCAAATTACAAATCTGAATAGTTTCTCTAACGCACAGGCTACCATGGAAATGTGAAGAACTGCTGGAGCCCTAAAGAAAACCTATAAGTGTGACTTCTGATGGCTCAATCAACTCTCTATATAGAGAGTGAGAATAAAATGAATCAACAAAATCCCCAGCAGCTCTACAACTCAAGGAGCTCATAGCTGCCTATAAGTAGCAGACTTCCTTCATCTAGTAAGCATTTCTTAAGTGCCTATCTAACACTGAGACTAAGATACTAGATTCCACTCACAGTTAACTTACTGGATCCCTTTTGCCTTCTCTACTTATACATTACAGGAGATATGGTTAGGCAGAGAACTGACCAAAAGGTTGACAACTGGGTGTGAGTGTGGAAAGCAAGAGTCCTACAAAACCCAGAAATTGGTAAGTAGCCTCTGACTTAATTAGATCAACATAGCTCTATTGGGATTCCATTGGTTTTCATTTTTGATTAATTTGAAAAATCATCTAATTTATGAACCGGCAGGATGTTTTGAAAGATAAACAAAGCTGTCTGCAATTTGAATTTCTCCTGACTTTGTCCAGCTCCAATTTCACATTTACCTCATTCTCTCAATTGTTATGGACTACTTGCTCTTTGACAACTCAAAGAACCAGATGTGCTTCAAACCAAGAGGCCAAATTCTTCTCCTGAGAATTCTCCTCCATGGGAATTCCTATAAAAAGTGCTATAAAAAGTGAATCTTCCTGGCAGCATTTTGAAGGCGAGCTTTTTGCTCCACATGGCATCAAGTTACCTGGACACAGTTCAGAATTTATGGTTCCGGGGCTGTAACTTTCAAATGCAAATGTGATACAAGCAAGACTCCTTGAGACATGAGAACATATTGAGATGTCATTGTAATTACATAGGACATAGCCCTGGCCAGCAAGACAGGACAATGTGTGCAGGGGTAGTTTGCTTGAAGCCAGTTCTTCCCTCTCAACTCCCAGAGGCCTAGCCAAGGATTGAGACAAACCACAGTTGTGTGAGCACCTTCCTGGAATTGCAAACACTGACAACAAGCTCTTCAGTGTGTGAACCAACACTGAGTCTCTACCTTATAGTAGCCATACTTTTGACTTTAAGTCTTATAGTGGTGCTAACCACTGTCCCCAGATTGCTACCTGTTTGTCAGTCTGGGTGTCTCAGGTTCTGTGTGTCCTTGTGTGTGTTTCTGTCCTCATTTCTCTGCAGGGATATTCTTTCTCCCTTTCTTGGGGTCTGCCTCTGTCCTTTTGACACGGCTAGTCAGTCTGGATTTCTGTAAGGTCCCTGATCAGACCCTGACCTCCCTCGCCTGTCCCTTGACTCCTTCCCTGACTCTCCCCTGACAGTCAGTTCCCACAGAGCCATTTTTAGCTCTGAGCAACACAGGTATATGCTCAGCCTCCAAGGGGCTCTGTTTTAGTGCCCCAGCCCCTGGTCCCAACCTGAGTGCCAGGAGTTGGGGATAGGAGGATTGATGGTGCCCCCCTTCCTGACAGTTGACAGAAGCCCTGGAGAGCCAGGACTCCTCCTCATGGCAGCTGGCGAGTACGGAGGGGAAGGGGGCCCCCCATTCTAGGGTTGGTGAGGATAAGACTCTGCCCTTCTACCTGCCTGTTCCTTTCCCTTCTGTCACTCCACTGGGGAACTTGCCTCAGCTCCTGCTCACAAGGACAAGTTGTTTCCCTAAGAAAAATCCCACTGGCATCTGACTCCAAAGATCCAGAACAGTACTTGGGTCAGGGTGGGAAGGGAACCCCAAGCCCCACAGGGGCAGATGTGGCGTCTGTGCCAACCCCCTCCCCCCCAATCTTTTCCCCTTCCTCCCCTCCTTCCCTCAAGCCCAACTTTTCTCCAGGCTGTTTCTTTTTTTATGACTGTAAACATAGACAGTGCTTTATTTTGTTAATAATAAGATAATGATGAGTAACTTTCTCCTGTTTACACTTGGGGAATTTTTTGTTTGTTTTCTGTTGGTATAATAAAGACAGATCATTTAAAAAAAATAAACATTATTCATTCCCATTTTAAAAACTAGGAAACTGAGGTACAGAATGTTTAGCAACTAGGATAAAAACCAGAAGGGTTAAGTTCCTTGCCCATTGCAGAACAAAGTTTCAAAGACAGACTTATCTGAACCCATGTCCATGCCCCCAACTGTGGGACACAGTTCTTACCATAATATTTTCTATTGAACAGTGTATGAATGCATCCTGTCCATCACTTCACAAAGTATTTGATATAATTGGACAAATCAAGACATGACTGTTAGCCATCTGTAAAATGGGTTAATGATAACAGTCCCAACAGAACATCTGGTCGTTAAGCAGTTATGCATGCTTCTTTCTACATATATTTTATTTTGCCTTTTCTCCATTTCCTTCAACTGAGCTTTAGAAATGGCTTGACGAGCTATCTAACTGTTCTAGACCTCAATTCTCCATCTTCAAATAACACCAGCCCTGTGTTAGCACATGGGGCTGATGGAATGAAATAATGGATCTGAAAACTATGTATTGCCAGGTGCTATATCAGTATGACTTTGCAAGTAAGCATTGCAGCTTACTTGCTGCAATGTAAGGAAGAATTTAAGAATCAAGAGTTTTATTTTACTTCTTCTCTTCACTCATAAGAGAATAAAATGAAGACAAATAAAAGACTTTCTTGCCTTTGTTCTAACTTTTAGTTACCCATAAACTTGGGATGTACTTCTTTTAATTAATTCATCATGTTCCTAGCGCTCACAGCTTCAAGAGTCAAAAAAAAAAAAAAAAAAGGAAAAAAAGATAGCAGAGGATTTCATGTCAGAACCTGCTACCTGGAAGAATCTTTTTGGAAAGATGGGTGGATAGTGAGTGGTCAGCTTTGGGGATACTTAATAACAATCCCCAAGGTGTCATTTTCTGGACAGCTCCATTCTGTGAATAAGGTCAGAGAGTAAAGTGAAGCCCTCACAGGTAAATATTGAACCAGGTGTTAAAACACCACCAGACACCATACATAAATAGCAGCTGCTGGAAGGAATGTGGAGATCTCATCACCTGGCAACAGCTCGGATTAAGGCTTCCTCATGAGAGATGGTGGGAGAAGGAGGGAGAAGGAAAATCAAACATCCATAGTGTGTGGCCAGGCCTCCATGCCTGCACACATCAAACTTTCCTCCAAGATGCAAAAGGGATTACTGAGGGACTGTTAGAAAGTAGAAAGACCAGGGAAAGGGAATCTCCTAGAATAGGAAGTCGGAGTGGAGTCAGTCTAGACTCTTCTACAACTCTGATCTTTCTATAAATGTTTGATGGTCCAGAAATGTCACATGAGTCACTCTGTACTGACATGGCTCAGCTTTTTGTTCTGTAAAGTTTGTGACAGTCATCCACATATGAGAGAAGAGAAGGAAGCTAGCACGTGAGTACCAACCATAGAACCATGTTCTATGTCTTGTGCTAGGTAGTTAGTTCCAAATATCTCACTTCATTCTTCCAAGAGCATCACAATTACTTCCAAGTTACACAAGGTACAGGGTTACATGGGGTAAGGTAAGCTGAGGCTCAAAAGAATGCTCAAGTTATCTAACTAGTAATTGATCAAATCAGGATTCAATTTAGGTATCTGTTATTCCAAACCCCATATTTTTTCTGCTTTACCAAGTCCAACACTGTGCCAGCCATAATTATTTCTAATGAAACTTGCCTCATTCCTGCTCACCCACCATGGAGCACATGGTACTCCACCTAGACTTGGCTAGTTTGAACTAAATTAAGCCATGAACCTTGCTTCCTAAATATTTTCACTGGTAATACTCAATTCTCCATTTACTCTTTTTTTTCCCCCCTTTGGTACCCAAACAGAATTAAAAGTAGAATTTCTTAAGCTTTATGTGGACCCAAAGATTCATGCTTGAAAGGGTTACTGAAAGCAAATGGTCCAAATCCTCTAATGTTACAGATTAGGAAACTGAGTCACTGAGGGGTTAAGAGTATTTGTTTAAAATCACATAGTAGTGAAGATAATAACAGAGTCCAGGCCTATGTTTGTTTCAGGATATCTTGAGATTCTGAGTCCTATAATCTAAGAGTTACAGAAACAAAAAGATTATATGTATATTTCAACCAATGTGTGTTTATTGTTTCTATTTAAAGGGGTGACAAGATAAAGCAAACATGTAAATAATAAGAAAAGGTATAGAATTTAAAGCCAGATATCTGGATTTCAATCTTTCTTCACTTGCTCTGTGATCCTGAAAAACATTATTCCACCCCTTGAAACTTTGGTTTCCTTATCTACAAAATAGGAATATTAATCCCCCCCTTAATGATTTTGAGGGTTTAATGAAACAACATAGGCAAAATATCTGGCACAGCCTGGCACATAGTAGCTATGCAAAAAGAATTCAATTTTTCCTCCCCTCACTTCCTACAAACTTAAGAAAAAAACAAAAAGCGTTAACAGCACTGTTGCAGCACTTACTAACTTACTGGTTTTCAGCCTACTTAAATCCTAGAATTGTGGGTCACACTTGAAAGAAACAAAAGGCTCAAAACAGTGTTAGATGTCTAAACAAAAAATACAATCTGATCACTGCTCTAGCATAAAAAAAACATACAAAAACATCCACAGTTACCGCATTATTTACTCATGCTGTCATCCAGCATGTCCCCATATGGATACAACTGTTTACTGTCCTAACTATGCTCCAGGCGCATTCACAGACCGAGTTCTCATGTGATTCAGTCAACACCACTCTACTTTGTCACAGCGTGGCTGCACACTCTTCCTCTTACTTTGTTCTTGCAAAAATTTCCACTTATTCCTATACCATATTCCCTGGTGCTCTAAAACAGTATATACAGTCAGGTGTAGCAATAATTAATGTGCATGAACTCCAATGTGGCTGTACACCTATGAAAGCAACCTGGTACATGGCTGGGACCAGCCTATTACTGGGCTTAGTCTGCTACTGGGCTCCAGATGGACCAAAAAATCCAAGTCTACAGTTCCCTACTCTTCTACTCCCAAGTCCTGCTGTCTGAGTCCTAGGTACCCAGGCTGGAAGCCAAGAAATGGACCTCTTCCACTTCCTACTTTTCTTCAAAATGAGTAAGAATGTGCTTATGATAAAAAAAAAGTACTTCAAGACTAAAGCCCTCTCAGGACACATGTTAGGAATTAAGATTTAAGATTTTTTTTTTATTATATGGATTATATCTCCAATTTAACACTGTCCTCTTCAATAAGAATCACTGTATTTGACTCATAGAAAGTGTCAGGCCACTCTTTCCTTTCTAGAGTATTAGTTCAAAATTGTCTGTGCTGATAATGGCAGAAAATTGTCTCCAACTGTGTGTTCTCTGTCTGTTGGTTTTAATTGAGTGTACACTGAACAAATATTCATTGTCACTAAACTAATTCTGCTCGGTCTTTCTGGCATTTTCAGCGGGGAGAATGAAGACAAAAAAAAAAAAAGAGGAGCAGGAAGAGGAAAGAAAGCAGGCAGGAAGAGAGACAAAAAAAAAGAAGGAAGGAAGGAAAGATAGAAGGAAGGAAGGACTTCACATACTAAGACCCACAGAATGCTGGATCTCATGAGGAAAGACGGTAAAAAAATGGAAAGCATGCCCCACACTTTATGTGGGTGACTATAGGTCACTTTATAGGGACATGGTTTCTTCTATAGCTCTTCATCACCTGTGATGACCATCACATCTGCATCACCATGACCCCTCTTGAGGCCACTGGGGGTCAGTCCTCAGAAACTCTAGGCCAGGGAACTCAGCAATAAGGCAGGTCATTGTGTACCCTCTAATCCTATACCATAGTTCTAATTACTGGGCTTCTTTCTTCTCCCCTTGATTAACCACCACTCTTGCCTTCTAACTCCAGAATTTAGATTCATATCACTTTCCAGGCACATTCATAATCCCTACCCCTTCTTGATTACCACCCAATATACCAACCTTCTAGAACAAAGTTATGAACTCAACATCATGAAAATTTGACCTTTCATATTTCATTTTAATCCTTACAGAATCCATTAAATACAAGTATAAATTATAAAAAGGAAACTGAAGAGAGGGGTAACTCTTCTAGGGTCATGCAGTAGTAAGGAGAGAATAGAATTTGACATATTTTTTTTAAGATTTTATTTATTTGACAGAGAGGAGAGAGATCACAAGTAGGCAGAGAGGCAGGCAGAGGGGCAGGGGGTAGAGGGAAGCAGGCTGCCTGCTGAGCAAAGAGCCCAATGTGGGGCTCGATCCCAGGACCCTAAGACCATGACCTGAGCCAAAGGCAGAGGCTTAACCCACCCAGGTGCCCCTCATTTTTTACTCTAGACCTATTCTTTTAAACTAAGCACTATAATGTCTCCCTTATTCCTGCCTTGCAGTACTTACAATCTGGCAGTATATGGAGAGAAGAAAATAAGTAATACTGTACATGAGGACACATACATGTAACTGTGTTACATTAACTGTGTTACATTAGAAGAAGCAATCCATTCTTCCGGGGAGGGGGGGACTTTATTTTTATGACGAGTGTAATACTTTATTTTTATGATGAGTCTAGAAAAAAAGAGGAGGAAGAAGCATAAGGATGAGCATTCAAGAAAAAAAGAAATGTAAAATGGCCAATAGTACTTGATGGTTAGAATTAAGGTGTTTGGTAGGAATGATACAACAGAAGAAGATAAAAGATTACTGGAGACCGATTAGAGAAGAATGTGAATTCACACTAGTGAGTCAGGATATTGTCCTAAAATGATGCTTCCATCAAAAATTACCTTTTCCCACAGTTTGCAGAATGAATGAGAGCTGAGAGAAACCAGAAACAGAGAGGCCATAATTACGGTCCAGACTGAGCTGATGGAGCCTGATTCAGGTCTATTTGGCAGGTGGAAGAGGGACAATCTGGCGGCAGGATTGAAATTTCTGTATCTGACGGCCAATTGGGTTATGAGGCTTGAGAGTAAAGGATGAGTTGAAAATTCTAGTTTAGGCAATAGTTCCAGGAAGCTCATTATCGTCAAACTAAGGGATATATCTTGAAGCATTAAAAAGTACAATTAGACCAATGTGAGAAAGTACTAAACCATACAGTAGGTTTATAAAATGCATAAGATCATGAGAAGGTAGTCTAAAATAGTGCTTCTCAAATTTTAATGTGCATACAAATCACAGGAATTTTATTAAAGTGTGGATTCTGGTTGAGTAGGCCTGGTTGAGGACCAAGAACCTGCTCTCAGCAATGCTGATGCTGATGTTGGTCCACAGACCACACTTTGAATAGCAAGGGTTTAAAATGCGAAAGGAGATTTTTGAGATGCTTTTAGACAGATGACTAGTATTACAGATGACTATGTAATAGATCAATAAATAAAACTGGAATATTTGAGAGGGTATGTTGTGTAGGGAGGTAGGACGCATCTTATTTTTTGCAAGTGCTGCATGAAGGCCAGCCATGCCTTCAAGGAAGTGTCCTGAGTGCTGCTTGCAGAGGCCACAGGAATTCTGGATGTCTTGACAGCTCCCCTGGGAGGTCTTTCCAATGTGTGAGATGGAAAGAATGAGGCCCATGTAACTGCCGAGTTACTTCCATCACAGCCAAGAACATTCACCTAAAGGAAAGGTTTCTCTGGCTTCTTTCTTTGCCAAGACTCAAAGACTCAGAGTGGAGATGGAGATAAATACATTTTGCAGTCAGCCCCTTAAAGAATGCTGAAAATACACACAAGGGAGCTTTGTCCAAAAGTAAATAATTATTGTTTGGCAAGTGTTTGCAACAGTGGATGGGACAATACATAGATCCTGTTCTCTCTTTACCAACAACTGCCTGCCAGCTTTTAACTTGCAGGTGTGTTGTTGCTTGTTTCAGTTTTAATCTAGTTTCATAATGAAGGTATTCAACAAAATTACTTTTTAAGAAAGGCATGCTAGCTTCCACCCAGTTAATTTACTGCTGTTTCTATAAAATTAAACTCCAAGTATTGAGAGGAATTTTATTTTTTTTATTATGTACGTTAGTCACCATACAGTATATCATTAGTTTTTGATGTAGTGCTCCGTGATTCAGTGTTTGCGTGTAACACCCAGTACTGCGTGCAATCCGTGCCCTCCTTCATACCCATCACCAGGCTCACCCATCCCCCCCCAAACCTTCAGTTTGCTTCGCAGAGTCCATAGTCTCTCATGGTTCATCTCCCGCTCTGATTTTTCCCCCCTTCATTTATCCCTTCCTTCTCCCAATGTCCTCCGTGCTATTCCTTATGTTCCATGAGTAAATGAAACCATATGATAATTGTCTTTCTCTATCTGACTTATTTCACTTTAAAAGTCAGCTGCGATTGCCGGTGCTTCTATGCTGAGATCCAACTGAATGATCCACTACCCTCTGCGTGAACACTTCCAGTACTGGACAGCTCACCACCACTCAGAGATCTCCGTACACCTGAGAGCTCTGCTGGAACGTTCTAACTTTCATTTATTAGTCCTAGTTCTATTCTGTAGAGTCACACAGAAAAATGTAACCTCTCTCTCAAATAATAGTTCTTCAAACGTTAAAGACAACTATCACAGGCCAACAGAATCCATAGCTGTCCAGGTCAAAAATCGTTAATTTTTCTGAATGTTCCTCATCTAAAATGAATTCAAATCTCTTCTCCATATGCTTACCTGTACTCTAAAAGTACCTTAGTTTTCCTCTTAAACTGTGGTGTCCTCAATGAAACAGGGAATCCAAAATGAGACTCAGAATTGCATAAATTAAAATGTGTCTTTATAGCACCCTTTATGTTAGTTATTTCTTTCCACCTTAAGGCATCCTAAGATCATATGAACAAGGCAGAAACAGAAACAGACTATGGATATTGTGAAAGAAGGATGTGAGATGAATGATCTATTTCGAACTCTTACTAGTTGTGTAAGCAAGTTATTTAACCTTTCTAAGCTTAAAATTTAAATTTACCAAATGGCAAAAATTACACTTAAAAATTAAAGATGGACATGAGGTTTACAAATAAATGTATGCATAGTTCCTAACAATCAATGCCTAGCATGTAGTCGACATTCAATAAACTATACATATCATTAATTTTGGTGTTTTCGTGAGGTATGTCATTGATTAATCTATGTTCTATTACAATCACTGTAAGATCCTTAAATCCTTTTACGTATCACATTTTACTAGCACAACTACTTTATTGTGAAACCAGGGACATAAATTTACCTTTACCTATTTACTTTTATTTCTTCCAAACATTTATCTATTATTTCAATCACTTAAATTCTTTATGGATGACAATTCAAGGATAAAATATTTTAACTGATATTTTTATCAACTTTGAGCTATATAAAATTCTAATCATTAATTGAATGGCATGTCACTGTTTAAAATGCTTTCAAAGAAGCAGAATTGAGCAGCGGAAGCATGCTGGGCCCCTAAAATGCTTTCAAAGAATATAAGAACTTGTTCAAAAAACATGACATTGTCTAAAATGTAAAAAAACAAAAACTATACACACACAAACACAAGGTTAAAGGAAGAGTCCTATGCTTCTAGAAATATCCTTCAGATAAACACTGACTCTTTGAATCTAGAGTCTAGAAGACTCTGACATCATAATGAAATCCAAACATGTATCATATATACCTAACCCACCAAAGAAGGAAATGATTCTACCATGGATGATTTGTTCTTGGTGAACCCATGAAGTCTAGTAATAATTATGGCTTTCTTTTCTAAATGCTTACATCTCCCCTTTCTCTTAAAGATTCTATTTGTTTTGAGCAGCTTTAGATTCACAGCAAAATGAAAAGGAAAGTACAGAGTTTTCCCACAAAGCTCCTTGTCCTGATAGCCTTCCTCATTATCAATGTCCCCAACCAAGGTGGTACATTTGTTACAACTATTGTTTGCAACAACTTATAACTGACATACCCTAATAACTGGAAGTCCTTAGTTTTCCTCGGGATTCACTCTTGGTCTTGTACATTCTATGGATTTGGACAAACGTATGATGACATGTATCTACCATTATAGTATTGTAGAGTATTTTACTGAACTAAAAATTTTCTGTGCTTCACCTATGCATCCTTTTCCTCTCCTCAGCCCCTGGCAAACACTGACCTTTTTACTGTCTCCACAGTTTTGACATTTCCAGAATGTCATATGGTTGGAATTATATAGCATGTAGCCTTTTCACTTTGGTTTCTTTTACTTAGTGATATGATTTTTAGTTTCCTCCAAGTCTTTTAATGACTTGATCATTTCTTTTTAGCACAGAGTAATATCCTTTGTCTGGAAGTACCACAGTATTTTTGTCCATTTACTTACAACATCTCTTCCCAATAATCTCTTTTCAATTCTTGCCCAGAATTGAAGAAAAAAAAAAATCTCTGTCACTAACATGAAACTGAGGGATGATAAGAAAAAAATTACCTCACATACCACTTCACAGAATGTCTAGTTAAGACAGGGAAGTATTTTTCAAACATACATTACAGAGAAAATTATTCTAGGAAGATGCTCCATTTAACAGTTTGGGAATGGCTAAAAACATGAGAATGTCTCAGAGATTTTAAATTAAAAAGGCCTATTAAAGACTAAGAATTCTTATAGAAAAAAATTTCAATTTGCTAAAATTTAAAGTTCCTTAATATACTTATTTTTTAAAGATTTTATTTATTTATTTGATAGGGAGAGAGACAGCAAGAGAAGGAACACATACAGGGGAGTGAGAGAGCAAGAAACAGGCTTCCTGCTAAGCAGAGAGCCTGATGTGCTGGATCCCAGGACCCTGGGATCTTGACCCGAGCCGAAGGCAGATACCCAAAGACTGAGCCACCCAGGTGCCCCAGTTCCTTAATATATTTAGTCACAACATTATTCTCCTTAGATCACATATGGAAATATCCCTTAAAACTTTTTTAAATCAGGGGTGCCTGGGTGGCTCAGTGAGTTAAAGCTTCAGCTCAGGTCATGATCTTAGGGTCCTGGGCTCAGGCTCTCTGCTCTCCCGGGAGCCTGCTTCCCCCTCTCTCTCTGCCTGCCTCTCTGCATACTTGTGATCTCTCTCTTTCTCTGTCAAATAAATAAAAATATTAAAAAAAACTTTTTAAAATCAAAGGTATTGAGGAATAAACCTCCCTCATATAATAAAAGACAGCTATTTTAAGTATAAACTTTGATTAATTCTGACAAATATATGCACTCATGTGTAAGCACCACAATAAAGATAGAGAATATTTGGATCAACTAAAAAAAATTATCTTATGCCCTTCTATTTAGTCTCTGAAAGAACCACAACTTTGGGCAACTATTGATTAGATTTCCTTTTCCTAGAATTCCATGTAAAGTAAATCATATGGTATATACTCTTGTTTTTGGGGTCCTTACTCAGCATAATGTTCTAAAGATTCAGTCATGATTTTATATGTGCTGGTAGTTCATTTCTTCTTTTGCTGCTGAATAGTCTTTAGTATTTCATCATACGGATATCCTGGAATTTGTTTATCCATTTGCCTCTAAATAGACATTTACATTGTTTGCATTTTTAGATTATTATTAATAAAGCTGCTATGCATATTTGTGTATAAGATTTTGTGTAGAGGGGCACCGGGGTGGCTCAGTCCTTTGAGCATCTGACTTAGACTCAGGTAGTGAACTCGGGGTCCTGGGATGAAGCCCACATCAGGCTCCACACTTAGTGGGGAGTCTGCTTCTCCCTCTTCCTCCGCACCATCCCCAACACCCAAACTGTGCTCTCTCTCTCTTTCTAATAAATAAATAAATAAAATCTTTAAAAAAAAAAGATTTTGTGGGACATATGCTTTCACTTTCTTGAGTAAATATCAGGGAGTAGAATTACTGAGTCATATATTAGGTGTGTTTAACTTCAAAGAAATTGTCAATTTGTTTTCCAAAGTGGGTTAAACCATTTCACACTCTTTTACATTTTATATACATGAGTGTTCTAGGTGCTTCACATCTTTACCAACAATTGGTTTGGATAGTTTTTTTTTTAATTTTAGAGTTTTATGTTGTTTAATCACTAAATATTCAGAGTTTTATCAATACATTATTCTATTATTTGTCATTTAATTCTATTTGTTGAGAAAGCAGACTCTAAGATTTCAAACTTTTTAAATTAATTGAGACTTGTTTTACAGACCAGCACTGATTCTATCTTTGTTTTATGGACCAGCATATAGTATATCCTGGTGACTATTCCTTACACAATGCCCAGAATATATATTCCGTTCTCACTAGGTAGAGTACTCTGTAACTGTCAAGTCATGTTTGGTTAATAGTTCCAGTAAATATTCATCCTGAGTGTATCTCTACTTTTAATTTACCAGTTTCTGAGAGAGGATTTTATAAACTTTACATATAATGTTAGCTTTAATTTATTTCTACTTTCAGCTCTGTCCATTTTTGCTTCATGTATTTTGAAGCTCAACTATTAGATGTATTGAAATATTAGGTCTGAATGATGACTTAACCTCTTAATCATTAGGAAAATTCTCTGATTATCATGAGAAGTATTCTCTATTTTTGGGAATACCTTGTCTGCTACATACAGCTATTCCTATTTTCCTTAAATTACTTTTATTTGCTTTTTAAGCCATGAGTCATATTTAAGTGTTACTGCAGATACTATATTTTTTATGCAGTCTGATAATTTCTGCTTTTAAATGTTATGTTTACACAACTAATGTATGTTTATACAACATATAGTAATTTAATTATCAATACAACTGATATTCAAACTATTATTATTTGTTTTCCATTTATCCCTTCTATTTTTACTCTTTTTTTCTGTCTTCTTTTCGATTAAGTGAATCTTTTTTGATTCTATTTTATCTCTGTTATTGGTTTATTAGCTATATATGTC
This sequence comes from Nasua narica, assembly GCA_028533885.1. Lineage (NCBI taxonomy): Eukaryota > Metazoa > Chordata > Mammalia > Carnivora > Procyonidae > Nasua > Nasua narica. Next base: position 60,072,516 of record CM052815.1, read on the forward strand.
CTTTTTTTTAAAGTGGGTGTTCCAGTGTTTACATTTACATCCTTAGCTTATCAAATATTATGCCACTTCACATATATGTTAAAATATTCACCTCCCCATCCTGCTTTTCTTTGCATTAATATTGTCATATATTTTACTTCTCATGTTACAAACCCTATGATATATTGGTATTTTTTGTAGTAAACAGTGAATTATCTTTCTAAGAAAAAGAAGAATCCCTAATATTTACTATTTCTGTTGTCTTTTATTTTTTTTCCTATATATCTATGCTTCCATCTGGTATTATTTTCTATCTGTCTGAAGAACTTCCTTTAATATTTTTTACAGTGCAGGTCTGCCAACAATGGATTCTCTCAGCTCTGATTGTCTGAAAAAGTTTTTTATTGTGTCCTTATTTTTGAACTATACTTTCATCAGATATAGATTTCTAGGTTGAAATTGTTTTTTCCTTAATAGCTTTAAAAATGTCTTTCTATTGTTTTCTGGCTTCCTTTGTTTTGGATCCATAGTATGAAGACATTCTTATCTTTTCTTTTCCTCTAAGTAATTTGTCTTTGTCTGGGTTTCCAGAGTTTATCCTGCCAGGAGTCCATTGAAACTTTCGGATTTGGGTGTTTATAGTTTTCATCAAAGATGGAAGTATTTTTAACTGTTTTTCTCTAATATCCTTGTCTACACCCTCCTCCTTAAATTTCAATTACACATTGGCAAAGTTAAACACCTTGGTATTGTCTATCAGATTACTGGGTCCCTCCTAAAATTTTTAATTCTTTTTCTCTCTATGCTATCTTTGGATTTTTGTTGTTGTTGTTGTTGTTGTTATTGTTACTGACTTCCAGTTCAGCAATCTTTTCTTCTGTAGAATCTAATATTTTATTTAAGTCCATCCAGTAAAGTTTTTATTTCACAATTCAGCAAGACACCTTGCTATGCCTGACTTCTTCCTCCCTGTGCCATGGCTCCTAGATTGCCCCCAGGCAGAAAGCCAAAGCAATCATAGGATACCCCTCATGTGTCCACCTTCTCTCAGGGGGCACAGCCTGCAAAGCCTCTTTCATTTCCAATGGCTGAACATAATTGTTTCACGGATTTCACCCAATATTCTAGTTGTTTCCCGTTGAACAGCAAGTCCCATATCAGTTTCTCCCTCAGAGCTAGCAGCAAAAATCTCACCCTGGGCAATTTTGGGAAATGTTAAACTAGAAAATTTATGTGGCCTGTTTTTATATTTCTGAATCATTACATTCCAATAATTTATTAAGAGAATGATAATTAATTCATAAGAATTTAAAAATGAGAAATCTCTAACTTAAATTGGTATTTAATAGCCAGAAGACAAATTGCATGCATATCATTTGAGGAGGAAAAAGCTTAAATTCAGAATATTTTAAGTACAACTGATTCAGGACACACAATGAGTAATATCATACTGGGTTTAATTTATCAGAAATTCTTACTTCTATATTAAAGAAATGGCTTTCCTAGTTCCACAATTAAAATACTAAAACAGGTATCAAAAAGATCATCCAGTATTAGAACTAGAAGGAAATTATGCACCACACCTTCCCAACCTCACATTTTACAGCTTTGGAATGTAGTCAGAGAAGTTAAATCACTTTTTCAATTACCCAAAGCAACATAGCTTGTTTTTGGAATTGCTAATATCTGATCCTCTGTCTCGTGTACCACACAGGCTTTATTCCCTCCTCCCTCAAAATTTGAAGGGTACTGAAATACATAGTGCTGTAAAACTAATCAATATAAAAATAGTTTGTTATCTTTCTAAAAATTATAATTATTTTTTCAATCATTCTTAATCTATATTGTCATTAAACTTTTAATTAAGCAAATACCAGATTAATTCTACTACATATCATCTTTTATAGACAATTATTGCTTTTACAAAAATTGAGCAGCCAAATTATGGTGCAAAGGAAGTGAGAAAAAAATATATTTTTCAAAAAGCATTTGTTTCCCCTGCCCACTCTTTAGCAGTATACATTGAGTTAAAGTCTCAGAAAATAGTTATTATTTGAGCCCATGGGGAATTTGCAAAGAATTACATTTTTTATCATGAATGTTAAGTCCTTATAAAATATCCAAACTCTTCAAGAGGTCCCTTAAGATTTTATTTTTATAATATTACTTAGCAAGCATTTAAGCAAATAATTCATCTGATTGAGTTGTCTACGTAGTTGAATTAAATCTTTGGCGAGCTTTTGTTAGACAGATTAAATAATGACCTGAATGATGTTCAAACAATTCAGAATTAGCTATCATAAAATAAGCTCATAATTCCATTCACTTATTACTAATAATGTATTACCTCACCTACTTGAAAAATGGACAGTGAGTTTAAAAAGAGGAGGTGACATAGTAAATGTAAGCTAAAAAATGACCTGAAGCTTTTGATTTCCAAAAAACTTTCCAATGGTTTTACCAATGCTCCATTTCATTCTCTCCTTCTGGTCCAGCATTAACCAAAAAACCACTGTTAAACTAATGCATGTTTGAGACAAAACACATAGCTCAAGTTTGTTATCAGATGGAAAAAGAGTATCAAGCTCAGTGGAAATGAGTTTCCAAATATGCATTTATACATTTTAGTCAGCAGATAATTATTGAGCACCTATTACATGCCACACATTGTGCTACGAAATACATTAATGCACAAGCCATAGCGATGATTAGTAATCTAGATTACCTTGTCCATTTGTCTGTTTAGTTGTTGCCTGTTTCCCCCCTCACCACCATCAGCAAACACCGGAATGGAAACTCAGGGAGTAATGGAGAGGATCAATGAAGTTAAGGCTCAAGAGAAATACAGGATCCAGTTCATACATTAAAGTCCATACACACAGCAGCAATAATTTCAGTAACCACAAGTACATTTGACACACCGATCCTGGTATCTAATATTATTCTCCAACAAAGGGAACCAAAGTTTTCTGGAGAAAGAATTGGGATAGGAAATATACTAGGTGAATTAGTAGCAAAATATAGTGCCAGAAAGTAAGAAGTACTCAAAACAAACAAACTAACATGCGGAAGATGCTGGATATAATTCAAAGGGATGCAGGAGCCAAATGAAAGAGCTTCTAGTGGCCAAACATGAAATAATTTGAGCAGAACAATAAATAAAGTAGCACTGGATTATAACCCAAAGTATAAAATAAATATCCATAAGCCTATGCTGATATAAATAAATAACTTAATAAATACATAAGTGGCAGAGAATAGATATATCTCCCTGCACAGAAGAATTCCAAATAATTTATGTAGACACTTTGCCCTCATGAAAGTAGATCATAAGTCCTACTCCTTAAGAGTGAGCTGAACATAGTTGGGAAACTATGAACAAAGTTCAGTGTGGAAAGGAGGAAAAAAAGAAATTTACACAGTAGAAACCCAACAAACACTACCCCAGCAAGGTGTTCAGGATCAACACTGACAGATGTAGGACATACTGAAAGCCTGTACCCTTGATATGATGTGTTGAGAAAGGCACTTAACTTCTGTGGGCTTCCTTGAAAAACCCATATCCACTCTAATCACGGGGGAAAAAAAATTAGACAAATTTTATACAAAAACCTGACCAGTAGCCTCCACAAATGTCAGGGTCATTAAAAACAAGGAAAGTCACGGAAACTGCCACAGCCAAGAGGAACCTAAAGAAACAGGATAATTAAATGTACTGTGATATCCTGCATAGAATCCTGAAATAGGGAAGAAAAAAAAAAAGACATAAGATACAAACTAAAGAAATATGAATAAAATATGGACTTTATTTAATAATAATGTATCATAATTAGTTCATAATTGTGACAAATATAACACACTAAGGTAAGATGTTAATAATATGGGGAATTTGATATGAGTACATAAAAATAGTATGATCTTTTCAATTTCTCTGAAAATGTAAAACTATTCAAAAATAATAAAATGTTTTTAAAAATAAGGGAGGAAGGGAGGGAGGAAGGGTAGGAGGAAGGAAGAGAAAGAGAAAAAAGGAGAGGAGAGGAAAGGAGAGGGGAGGAGAGGAAAGGAAAGGAAAAGGAAAAGAAAAGGAAAAGGAAAACGAAAAAGAAAAGGAAAAGGAAAGGAAAGGAAAAGAAAAGAGAAGAAGGGGGGAAGCAAGGCAAAGAAAGGGGGGAAAAAGACCTTTATCTGACACCACAAGCCTACTCATTGGTATAATCAGGACTCCAGCTTAAGAGTAGTTGCAGAGGATCACTCTGTAGTAGAAGAAAGATATCCATTTGTCTCTCTAATTTTGCCAGGACCTTGTGCAACCTCAACTTCCCTGTGAATGATCCCCTTAAAAGCACCCTAGTCTCACAATTCACGAACTTGCTTAACGTCAAAGATCTCCCCTTCCACTTCCTGCTGTCCACCCACATATGCCCCTATGAGACAGGAAATATCTGCTGTAAATACCCCACACATCCTACTCTTCTACTTCTACTCTCTGAACCCAACCTTCACTACCATGGTGAATTCCTATCTCTTGTCACTTCCCTGTCATCCCATTCTATCAATTCTCTTCCCACACTGCGCCTCTCCAGAACTTGCCTGGGCCCCAAGAACCTCCATTTCCTACAAATATTCAGCATCACTTCAGATACTCTTATGCTCCTAGCATTCAGCAACTGCTGATTCCCCAGGCCCCAGGCTGCTGATCTTCCAGTTCTGCTCCCAGAATGCTCAGGGCTATTGACAAAAGTCAAAGTACTCAGTGGACTGGCTACAGAATAATAATATCCTACTTCTCCTGGACTCCTAATGGGGTCCATTGATCCTTTTTCTTTCCCCTGAATGCTCTTGTACAAAATGCTCTCAACTGGCTTCCTAGACCTTGTCCATTTGAGTAGAGTCCCTAACTTACACTCTTCTTCTTTCATTTTCTGAAAGAGAATTGTCCCCTGCCTGAGGAGACTGTGGCCGTCAGACTCTATAACTTCCTCAGCTTCCCTCTCCCTGCCCTAGGAGGAACAACCTCCCTAACGCCCATCCTTATCATTTTGTCACCCTCACCCTGAGAACATGCTTCCCTCTCTCCACCTTCTTCTCACTTTTCCAAAAGACCACCTGTCAGAGATCTTTACTATACCACTTCCAACCATTGTATAGAATCCCTCTCATTTCCTCAGGGGACTTATCTCCTTAATTACCCTTTCTCTCTTTCCCTCTCATGACTTCCACATCCACTTCTCCCTGGCCATCAACCATTCCCCTATCCTACAAACAAGTTTCGCTTAACTTGAATTTGGTTGCCAAATAATACTGCATTTATTAATCACTTATAAATTATTCTGCTTGATAGCAAGTTTTCTTCAAAATGTGAGCTGAGGCAAAGAAAAAAATACAATAAAGCACATCATTGTCAGTGAAAACATAGACACTACTAGTCAAGATCCTCTCTAGATGTCAAGACAGTTTCCATTTTCTATGGTTCTCTAATTCATCTGTCATTTTCTCTTTCTAGAGCCTCTGGGTACAGATTCTAACAGAGCTTACTTCATCCTGTAATGTACATTACAGGATACTAATAATAGTATTTTATATATATATATCATAATAGTACATCCTATTGTACTAGATTGTTGGCGTGCCTAAAATTTTCTTGAGGGAAGAGTTCACGTTTTACGTATCTCTAATATAGTGTTTTGCAAACAATAGGTATTAATTAATTTTTAATACTCTATCCCTGAAAGTATTTGAGGTTGTTCTTTTCCTTGTTAAGAAGTATAAGAAATAAAAATAAGGAACACCGCCTTAGGACCTAGATGATATGGAAAATGATCCCTGTAATTTATTTAATATAAACTCTACATGCTGCCAAGGTAGGTTCTTGAGAGCAAGGCCCCATTTTGATGTATGTTTTGCATAGTGTCTATGTCAATGGGAATTGATGGTGAATAAATTGAGGATGAAAGCAATGTGACTAATGGATAGTGAGGAACCAGACTCCTATCATCTATTATCAACTCTAGAATTACATAGATAGCCTTTAGCCTCTAACCTGGGGGCTTTGAAAGTTAAATTCTTCAGCCTTAGAAACAGAAATAATATCTCTACACCCAGCTAGTTTCCAAAAGGTTTTGCTTAGGGTAATGGCCACAAAAGAAAAAATTATTGCTCTTTACTGAGCAGAATTAATCAATAGCCCAGTACTCCAGAGAAGTCTGTACGAATATGACAAAAACACATTTTATCCATTCTTCTAAGTTCTTTCAATTCAAATAGTTGTATTCATACTCCTCCTTAATTAGAGTTGCTGGGATTTCATAGTTGCTTAATTAAATTGAAAGAACAGAAATTCTACGATGCCTTTAGGAAAGTGATTCCAATTATAGGGCCAATCTGTCAGTAAAAGTTAAGAGGCCAAAACATTTTAATAGCAAAGTTTCAGGGAACAAAGGATGAATATAATAAGTAGGAGGCATACTTAGTAATTAGTCTTGCTATTAACTAAGTTTTATAGAAATTGCTCATAGTCTTTGACTTAAAAACTTTGAATGCAAGGCATGGGCATGTAATTCAGCACTCTCAGTTCAGATGCCTTGAGCAGTCATTTGGCCTCCGTTAGGGACAGTACCATATTGAAGTCTCAGCTTTGCCTCTCCTGTCACAGATCAGACATCAAGCACCAGTAGTAGTCAGGTCAGCTGTGGTGACAGGGTACCCATACTGTTGAGCACATGCATGTTCTCCATCTGTGCCACCCTGACTACTCTGTCATTGACCCATCATGAATTTTGGGTGGCTGAGGACAGAAACTGGCTGACATTACCAGAAAAGTCATACTATCCACCTGGTTTTTCAATGCTTCCTAAGTGATATATGTTCTCTGTATTCGACTGCTGCATAACAAATATTCCAAAACTTAGCAATTTAAAACACTACATATCTGTTATTCCTGGTTCTGTAAGTTAGGTATCTGGGCAATGCTTATATGGGTCCTTTGTGTCATGAATAGGTCCACGGCAACAAATTGTCTCCCAGGGCAGCAATCTCATTTGAAGGCAAACATAGGAAAGGATCTGCTTCTAAGCTCCACTGGTTGTTGACAGGACTCAATACCTTGCTGTTGTCACACTGAAGGTCTCGATTCTTTGTTGGCTGCTGGTTAGAGATTGCCTTCAGTTCCTGCCACATAAGCCTTCCCAATATGGTGGTTTGTTTCATCAAAACCAGCAAGGTAGGGGTGCCTGGATGGCTCAGTGGGTTAAAGCCTCTGCCTTCTGCTTGGGTCATGATCTCAGGGTCCTGGGGTCGAGCTCTGCATGGGGCTCTCTGCTCAGTGGGGAGCCTGCTTCCCCCTCTCTCTCTGCCTGCCTCTCTGCCTACTTGTAATCTCTCTCACTCTGTCAAATAAATAAATAAAATCTTTAAAAAAAACCCAGCAAGATAGACAGAAACTTAGCAGTTTGGAAGTAACTCCAAATTCCATTGGAAGTAATTTTCTTACATGATATAATCTGAAAGTGACATTTCATCATCTTTGACACAATATATTGGCTAGCTCTAGTAGCCAGGCCAGACCACAGTAAAGAGAAGGGGATTATATAGGACATGGATAACAGGAGAAATACCACTGGAGCCATCTTAGAATCTGCCTGCCAATCTCCAATGGGTATTTTCATGAAACACAAAGATCCACTATTTTGTGCCCACTCCTTTAGGTCCATCCACTCACCTCATCCCTAGACCTGCTAGACTCTGTTTATTGCTCTTCCCAGGCTGCTGACCAACGAGCTGAGTCATTTGCTACTTCCCAGGAATAGGAATACTATTCTCCTTACCTCTGACCACACTCAACAGAAAGCTGATGATCAGGTAATTTCAAAGCTCTGCCCAGTAAGAGGATTTTCCTTAACCATTGTCTCTCACCTCTGAGTGGGGGTAAATCACTCTATTTTTTTTTAAAGATTTTATTTATTTATTTATTTATTTATTTATTTATTTATTTATTTATTAGGAAAGAGAGAGTGAGAGAGAGCATGAGAAGGGAGAAGGTCAGAGTGAGAAGCGGACTCCCCGTGGAGCTGGGAGCCCAATGTGGGACTCAATTCCGGGACTCCGGGATCATGACCTGAGCTGAAGGCAGTCGCTCAACCAACTGCGCCACCCAGGGGCCCGCAAATCACTCTATTTTTAGCTCATACTAATAAACATATTAAGCTAACTCATTCATGTATCAGGCCCAAGTTTTGTTTTGGAATTTTTGTTCTTAGTTTTAAAGACACTTTTTTATTGCTTTATTCCTGATTGCAAATAATATGTCCATTGTGAAAATATGGGAAATAAAGCTAAAATAATGGTAATTACTATTTGTGACACTACAATTTAGAGATAATAATGTATGTGTAGATACATATACAAATACATAAATATTACACATATTTGCAAATATGTAGATATAGATACACACATTACATTTACATGTAATTGGATCTGGTATTTGATTTGACTGCTACTGTTGCTGTCTCATGGACATAGGCAGAAGACCTAACTCCTGGAACAAAGACAAAGAACCTTATTACACAGGGCAAGGAATAATGTGTAAGCCCAGATTTTTTCTCTTTTAATTTTTTTATTAACATATAATGTATTATTTACCCCAGGGTACAGGTCTGTGAATCATCAGGCTTACACATTTCACAGCATTTGCCATAGCACATACCCTCCCCAATGTCCATATCGCTACCCCCCCCACCCCGCCACCTCCCAGCCACCCTTAGTTTGTTTCGTGAGTTTAGGAGTCTCTTATGGTTTGTCTCCTTCCCCATCCCATCTTGTTTCATTTCTCTTCCCCACCACCCCCCATAACCCCGACCTGCCTCTCAAATTCTTCATATCAGAGCGATCATGTGATAATTGTCTTTCTCTGACTGACTTATTTCGCTTAGCATAATACCCTCTAGTTCCATCCACGTGGTTGCAAATGGCAAGATTTCGTTTCTCTTGATTAAGCCCAGATTTTTTACTTTTCCTTCAGGCCATAGAGAGCCTGCCAGGCTATAGATGTAAACTGAGAGAGAGGTGTCAGTGCAACAGATGTAGGTAACTTGGGATTCTGTGTTCCTATTCAGGTAAGTTACCACACCTTCCAGACCTGCTTGGGTCTGAGCACTAATTATCATTTCTATCACATAATGGACTGCCACTTTACCTAACCAAACTCATGACTTCTTCTGACAATACTCTTAACAGGCAATCCCAGCTACATGGCCACTTAACATCTGGTGATTGATCAAGCAACTTAGTTTCTATTAAGACCCAGCAGCACAGTAGGAACCACATTTTGAGCAGTGATCAGTTCTTGCCATAGAAAACACGATCTTTAGGTAGCATAGACATTTTCACAATATTTGTTCTTCCAATCCATGAGCATGGAACGTTTTTCCATTTCTTTGTGTCTTCCTCAATTTCTTTCATGAGCATTTTGTAGTTTTCTGAGTACAGAGTCTTTGCCTCTTTGGTTAGGTTTATTCCTAGGTATCTTATGGTTTTGGGTGCAATTGTAAATGGAATCGACTCCTTAATTTCTCTTTCTTCTGTTTTGCTGTTCGTGTATAGGAATGCAACTGATTTCTGTGCATTAATTTTATATCCTGACACTTGATTGAATTCCTATCTGAGTTCTAGCAGTCTTGGAGTGGAGTCTTTTGGGTTTTCCACATAAAGTATCATATCATCTGCAAAGAGTGAGAGTTTGACTTCATCTTTGCCAATTTGGATGCCTTTTATTTCTTTTTGTTGCCTGATTGCTGAGGCTAGGACTTCTAGGACTATGT
>CM052815.1:60082815-60214651 GCA_028533885.1 Nasua narica
CGAGCCTGGTGGTGGGTATCGTGAAGGGCACATATTGCATGGAGCACTGGGTGTGGTGCATGAACAATCAATCTTATAACACTGAAAAATTAAAATAAACATATTTGAGGAGAAAAAAAAATAAATCTAATTCTTAAGCCTCAGTTTCCCCCCATGAATGGGATGGTGATAACAACAAATTCACAGTACACGGAATCTTGGATTGTTTATTTGTTTGTTTGTTTATATGTTTATTGTGTTTGTTTGCTGCAGAGCATGCTCCCTTTCTCTGGAAAGAGCACATCTCTTTCCTTTGGTAGAATTGGCTCTTTGACTCTGTGTAGTCTTGGTAAATTTTAAATAAAGTTAGTATTTCTTTCTTGAAGGGAAAGTTGGGTGGTTCATGATTCAGTCCTGGCCAAAAAGACACTAAGTGTAAACAGAAAGGACTGGAAAAGATGGCTGGACCGGACTCATTCCGCGGTGTTATCTGATGAGACTGTGGTTAACTCGTGCTACCTGATTTCATAAGAACTCCCTTGTTTATAAACCCTTCCTCCTGCAGTTCCTCAAATGTTCCTTTGGTTCTGTAAGACAATTCATCTATTTTCATTAAACAACCTCTGTTTCAACTAGCTAGAATGGGTTTCTGTTGCCAGCTACCAAAACTAAAACAAACATCCCAAAATAAGCAAAAATAAAAAATGACATGATACCCCAACCTTGTGGTGCTCAGAGGAAATTATTTCAGTCAATTATAAGACTTTGTGGGAACAACTGTTGTTGATTTATTTTCCATTGTGCATTTAGCCAAGGAGACAAGCTAAAAGTAAACCTGCCCATCTTTGTAAGGCAGAAACTTCAACTGTTCTTCAGTCTCACATAGGAAAGAGCACTCCTGGGTGGCATTTAGACAGGCTGCAAATGGAAATTTTGGTGTAGTTCAATTTATCTATTTTTTCGTTATTGTTTCATTGTCTTTGCTTTTAATGTCACATCCAAGGAATCCTCGTTAAATCTACCAGCAAGAAATTTTTTCCTGTTTTTTTTCTAAGATTTCTGTAGTTTTAAATCTTACATTTAGGTCTTTGATTCACTTCAAGTTAGTTTCTGTACGATATGTAAGGTCACAAATAAAAATTTAAACATTATTATCCAAGAAATCTTGACATCACTTAATGGAAGTTCTAACCAAGATAGTTTACTGAGTCAAAATCCCTGAATAGGAGGGAATATTGGCAATTCAGGTAGTCCTTCGTCCACGGTGTATGGAAAACTACGGGTTTGATAAAGTGTGGTTTTGGTACCATTCCACTTTCTTTATAGCAACCCTCTCTGCCCTTCCATCACTCAAGACCAGTCCTCTTCCATGTCCTTCAAGATCCTGCTCTCTTCAGATTTTGAACTAACCACCACCAAGATATGTGCTGGGAAAGAGGGCTGACCTATAATGGAGTACCTGCTATGTGCCAGAAACTACTGTATTGTCTCATTTCACAGCACATTAAAAAAAAAAAAATTTGCTCTTATCTGCTCAAGATATGGCTCCATCTAGGGATTCCTGGGTGCCTCAGTTAAGTGGCTGACTTTGGCTCATATCATGATCTCAGGGTCCTGGGATCAAGCCCCACGTTGGGATCTCCACTCAGGATGGAGTCTGCTCTTCCTTCTCCCTCTGCCCCTCCCCCTGCTCAAATGATATCGCTACATCTGTACTCAAATGAGGAATTCAAAGATCAAAAACCTTTTAAATCCACATATTCCTTAATTCGTTTGTTCATTTATTCCTGTTATTCTGATAACTACTGAGCACCAACTATGCACCAGACATCATGTTAAGATCTATAAATATAGGTATTAACAAGCCCACAAAAAATTCAATTCCTAATGTGAAAGTCTAAGATAATGCAAGTGATTCATTAAATAACTTCAAAGAAATAATTGAGAATGGTAGGTTTCCATTTGATATTTAGGAGCAAGCAACTCATAGCCAAATAATCTTAGATCTACATATCCTAGAATCCTATTCAGGAGGCCATTCCACATTCTTCTTAGATCATTTATAATACATATAATCAGATTTGAAGCCATAGTGTTTGGAGTTTTGATCAGATGAGAGACCAGCTGGTATAAGTATAGGCAGGTGAAGTGACACCACATTGTCCCCTGTGGAATCTAGTGACAATTTAATAATGTCTCATTCTCACCCTCTCTCATCAAAAGATGACTGCCCATTAAAAGCCACAAAAAACAAATATAGAAGTCCATTTCTTTGCTAACTTCAAATGGAGCCACAGATGTTACCTGCATGAATGGCAAATAAACTTGATTTCCCACAATTTTGCCACCCTGACTTTGCCCTGCACATTTTCCAGTTGCAATCTCAGGCATTATAAGAACATGTCCTGATCCCTGTATTTGAAAGCACATGTATATTTATGATGAAGATCACATCTGGTTTCATAAAAATTTATGCCTGCGATAGAGGATGAAAATTGCCCTTTATTGAGGTTTTAAAATTTTTTTTTATTTTGTTTTTGTTCCTCTGTTTCTTTCTGTTGTGGTGAGTTTTTGACTAGGGTTTTGGTTTTGGTTTGCTGAGAGTTTTTCTCAGAAATTTCGCAGTCCACCTCCTTCAGTATCTCCCATAGGCCAATCCTCTGTCAACTTAGAAAGGACAAAAATTAACACTGAACTAGATGACTCATTTTTATCAGAAAGTGAGCTACACTTTAAAGCCTAACTGCTGTCAACTCCACTGGGAAGGGCAGGTAGAGGTCTGTGAAGAAAGGTTTCTTAGAGACAGTGAAAGATGTCTGAAGTGATCAACAGGACAAGCGCACCCATACCTCGTGTTTTCTGACGGGAACAGACACTTGAGCAGCACAAGAGCTTATATTCACAAGATGTCAGGCTATTGAAAGAGTTCTTCAGACTACTGGAAATATCACTCTAATGAGAAATTAAAGCTGAAAGAGTGATAGTATCAGAGAGATTTTTCCCCCCCCTACTCTCTTTTGCTTGAGAAACAAAATCCCTGAATACTCTTTTGTGATTGGACTTATTGACCATTTCTGGAGGCTTGGGGGAATTTCTTTACACGACTATTTAGGAGACTCAATTCAGGTGGGAAAGGTTGAGACCTGTCAGCTAACCCATCCTCCCTCAGGGAGAGCTCAAAAGGAAGAAGAGAGTGAACACTGATATGCAGCACTTAGGAAGTGCTATTTGCCTGGGTTCAGAGGTTGCTTTACCTTGATGATACCTATTTTCATTTATTGAGCAACTGCCCTCTACAAGCACCTGATCAATCATTGACCCAGCTGAGATTTCAACTCCTAAATCATTAAGAAGCAAAAAGCAAAGGTAGAGAAAGATGAGAACATGTAAATCGAGTCTACCTGATTATCCAAGAATCCCAGGTAAGCCATGGAGAGCCCACCTTTTGTCTGCTTCCCCAAGACACAAGACATATAAATGATCCAGTATGGAAACATAGCAATTCCAAATTCAAATTACTTTTCTTCCAAGTAGATAAGCAAGCTACCATGCAGCAGCCTGATTCGTGGAAATCTAACACATTATAACTCAAATTCACGTATGTCCTCAGAATACACTTAAGATTCTGAGGCTTCTTGTCTATGACCTAGTGTCTGGGGCCTATTTTGTGACCGGCAAAGATCCTGACTGTCTCATTCATCATTGTGCCCCCATACCTGGCACTGTGCCTAAAACACAGCAGAGTCTTGATAAGTGTGTGACGAATGAAGGAAAGAAAAAGGGAAAATAAAATACATTAAAGCCAAAATTATTATCAATATGTGCTGAATGTCACTTCTATTTAATTAGAATTCTGGTTCTTTGTTTTTTTTGTTTGTTTGTTTTGACTTTCCATTTTGTCTAACTTGATAAACCTGAAGTTCAGATGTTAATAGGTTTCTATGTTTTGATTTTCAGATAGGGCTGAGGGCAGACACCATAAAGTGGTATTTTTGTCCCCCCTGCTGTTAGTCTCCAGCAGGACTTTCAGGCTTCTCTGGGTTCCTCTTTCTATGTTGTCTCTTCCCTCAGCCCCAACAATGTAAACAGCTCCACGTTTCCAGAAAGAAAAATCTTAAATAGGAGCACAACCATCAGCCCCTATTAGGCAAACTCCTCCATGGGCCTACTTTCAGTAACAGAACACAAAGGATGTTCTGGCCACCTCTCTTCTTCCCCTGCTTCTGCACTCTGGGGCCTCACCTGCTCTTATAAGTCTAGGGGAATAAGGCAAGTACCAGAGCCTGCTTCCCCTTTTTCTCATTCCATGCCCCTCACCTTTCTCTTCCCTACTCTACTGTTTTATGCTCTTTCATTTCTTTTTCTTTCTTCTTCCTGCCCAGAGAGATTGCATTTGTCTCCCTGTTCTCAGACATTCCTCTCCACCCAGAGGCTGGTAAGCACAGGCTGGTGAAGTTGTCTCTCCATATCTCTATTGTTCACCTCTCCTAAGTTGTTTCCCCTAATCAGATCAATGCGAGGGGAAATTAGGTGGCTATCCTCATGATGAAATTGGGATTTTCTTAAACCTCTGCTTCACAAAACTCTTTGCCCATCAAGCGGCCATGACAGCATGCTCTCCTCCTAACTAACTCAATATTCTATCATTCGGTCCCTGAAGCAACAATGTAAAAGATTATAGAAAGATCCATGCAATTTGTGATGGAAGGATGGACTACTTAATATATTAGTTCATTGTCAACCAATACAGTATAATGATAAATAAAACAGATTATGAAGTCAGACTGTCTAAATTTGAATCCCAGATCTTTATTTATTAGCATTTCAGAGCATGATACTGTTTCAGAGCATGATACCTGTTTTTTAGGTTCATCATTTGTAAAATGAAGATATCTATACTACTATCTTACAGCACTGTTGTGATTGTTTAAAAAGTGTAGATACTATCTTACAGCACTGTTGTGATTGTTTAAAAAGTGTAGTTATATAGATGACTGGCAGATAGATAATAAAAAGGAGTACTCCTTAACATTTGGAAGCTGGCCTGGCACTCATAGCTAAGCTATGGTATTCTCCTGTTGGATATAAAAAATCTACAGAATACTAACTTCAGACAAAGTTACTCTCAGACCATGATATAGAAAGATAAACCAAAGCCACTAAGAACAGACAAAAACAAGGTAACTGTGCTGCCCATAAAGTACAAAAAATCCCCCCAACACCACCCTTGGGTAAAATGAGTAACCGCTACTTCTTTACCAATGACAGGTTTATTCTGGCTCTAATCTCCACTCCCCAAAGATAAGATTTAATGAGATACTAGATCATAAAATTGCCCCTGCCTTTTGACAGCATTCAATTTAGCAGAAATTCCTGCTTCCTTAGTCCTTCTCCCAAATCTCTCAATTGGATCCTAAATCCTTTAAATTTTTTCTAACACCCTAGTATTGAGACACCCTATAGTCCCCTTCTCATGTTCTCAAGTGTTCTCCCTTTTGGCAACTAGTAATAAACTCAACTTTTCAACTTCTGGTGTTCCTGGGGTCTTTGGCTGAAGGGCACTGATGATAGATGGATGTGAGACAGAGAGAAGGATAGTGCCTGCTCGGCCTGCTAGGCATATCACAGAAAGTGTTTTAAAGTCTGTCCTAGCATTATTATTATACATACCTTGAGAATATTAAGTACAGGACAGGGAAATCATGTGCAACGTAAGAACCAAAAAGGAGATCCAGAAGGTCAGGCCCATCAATCAAATAATAAGAATAAAGCATGTATCTATGACAGAAAGTTAGTCCCAAGACAATGAGATAACTGGGGAAGTGCCAAAGAGTTCACAGGCATTTGTGGTCAGTAAACAAGGCATATTAGGAGTGGTAACACCGTGCCTGGCACATAGAAATCATGTAAAAATACAGCAATTGTTTTTCAGCATCTTCATCAAATGCCCAGGCAACCAGCTGGAAATAAGATGATGTTTGTTCTCTGTTTATATGGTATGAGTACATGATGGACAAAAACATTCTTTGTACCCTGAAATACCACATGACTAAGTACCTGGAGGTTCTACTTTCAGAAAGCTCTTGGCATTCCTGTCTGTAACTGGAAAGCACAAATAAGTTTTGGCACAGCAATCATATCACCGTCATTTGGTATTCTGTGGTATGGCCCATGACAGCCATTTGCAGTGTAAATTCGAGTCACATCCTAGCAATTTTGCTATCGCTCTTACTGTAAAGTCACCTTGCAGGTTTCCTCTATGAAGCTGTGCTTATTTTTCAACTTTATTGCTAAGCTGATTTGTTTTCCATTTGCTCATTGATGAATTTTGCTGTTAACCAGAAATATTTGTTCAGTGGCTAGTAGCTAGCCCAGGGAATCTTTACAGGACAAACCTTACCAGCTGGCAGGAATAACAGGCAAAACTAATGTGGATCCAGCTCACATTGTTCATTCCACAGCCTGTGTTCCAGGCACTTATCAATTTATTCCACTGATAAGAATGGCAAGCTCACAACAAAGTCATAGGGAGTGGAAAACAATATATCTGTGTCCATTATTTATTCATGTCCAAGTCACATGGATGAAAAATACTAATCATTAACACCAGAACAGCAATCTTTTATGATAATTGTGCTACGGGTTTCTTTACCATTCATTCTATAGTGTGCTGCATGCAGCAAACAAATGGTGGTTTGGTGATTAGTTCTTATTGACTCCGCCAGAGCACAGGCGTGGAGATCAGAGCAGAGTTTCTCACTTCTAGTGTCGATATTGTTGGTATCAAATATACACACAGTGGGACTCACTTCACATGAGTTGCCAGGGTTAACAGGAAAAAAAATCTATTATTTCACATCCCTCCAAAAAATACTCACTATTAATATTTTAATATATTGTAAATATTTTTAAATGTCTGTGGTTTGTTATGTCTAATTGTAGTCTCATGATATAGACAATTTTAAGAAAAAATTTTCCCCAACTAGCATATTCTGGCCATATCTTCCAAGTATTTGACTGGAAACTCAGGGAATATCCTTGTTCTACCCACAATTTTTTAAAAAGATTTCTCTCTTTCTTCATATGTTTATTCTTCTTGTTGTATAAAAAAAATGCCACAGGATTTTACTATGCCCTATTGATAATACATTATACCCCCAGAACACATGCAGCTTTATTTTTTTTAAAGTAGATTTCATCCTCACGTCAGTGATAGATCCTGTTTCTCAAAAAGACATTACTTAAGAACATTGGAGAGAAAAATCATTCACATAATTGCCTACACAGCAGTAGCAATTTCAATATGAAATCTTGCACTTCTGTGTGTGCCATTGTTTAAAGGAGAACATTGTCTAAATCTCCACATGGGTAGACAAGACCTGCAGAAATTCTGTGAGGGACACATGGAGAATCACTTATATCAAAAGATAGAGATCACAGTGGGAAATAATGTGCACAAAACTGGAGGGAGGAGGGTTTAAGGAAAAAAGGTAGAACTGGAAAATAATTTGTCAAAAAGAAATCCAACAACCCAAAGGAACACTGTAGCTTGTCATACAGGTTCTCATGACTGGAAAGGATTAGAAAAGTTTTTCTGTATAATGAGGGGGCAATTAGAGTGAGTTTAGGCAGCCTTGTTATTTATGATTAAGCAAGGTCAACGTGATTAAGTCTCTTCCATTATTTATAAGTTTGTATGTAATTACTATAAATTCTAGGTGTTTTGTATATTATAATAGAACTCATGGTAATGTTATTTTAGATCTTCTTGATGTGTGCCTCTGTTCTCCCCAAAATTTCAGTCATTAAACCAAAAATATACACAGTATGCTTTGACACTCATCAAGAGAAAGAGCAAAACAATTTTTGGCATACTGAAATTTTTTGAAAACTGTATAGGATAGTGAAAAGCATAGTGACTTTTATTCTCTATCTTTGCTTATGGAAAAAATTTTTTTCAAACATTTTTTAAAGGTTTTATTGATTTACTTGAGAGAGAGAGAGAGAAAGAGAGAGAGAGCACAAGCATCAGGGAGAGGGAGCAGTAGGCTCCCCGGGGAGCTCCAACATAAGGCTCAATCCCAGGACCCTGGGATCATGACCAACCAACCGGAGCTGAAGGTAGATGCTTAACTGAGTCAGTCCCCCAGGCACCCCTTACGGAAAACAATTTTTAAAAGCAGTTTACATCACACCCTTGGTTTGAATCTTTTTCTGAAATGTCTCTTTTAGTGGCTACTTAAAATTAAACACACAACTCTTATGATTATTGTCAATGTTTGTGGCTAAATGAGTCCATTGTTAAATCAGCTATAGCCCTGAAATGTAAACATAAATGATGAAGGAGCCCTCTTCTCTAAATTTGCATGACTAACATTTCCACTTTGATGGGAGAGTTAGCTTTTAGCATCTGTTTCAGACACATGAAAATTCAATTAAACTATCAGCTATCAGAATTACTGTGGAGCAAATATCAACATAGGAAACCATGACCTAATTATATTATGAATTTTAAACCAGAGATAAAAGCTACATTCCAAGTTAGTCACATTGACTGACTCATTTAGCAGAAAGCTAACAAATACTTTTAAAATAAAATATTCTCTGGAAACGTAGGCAAAGGGGAACCTTCGCTTATGTATTACTAGTTTTTATCAGACCCTTTTAAAATAGAATTTATTAATAACAAAAATAAAGTTTTAGTAAAAGAAGATCAGACAGTGGAGCAAGGGACAGGAGGTTAAGTTGGAAGATAGAGCCAAAATTTCTACAGTTTTACCCTGGGCAGTAAGAAGGACATTGAATTAAGATTTTCACAGCCTTGGAACTCTATTCACACTTGCCCTCTGACCACAAAGGAGAGTGGATGTGCTATATTGAGTGTGAGGGACGAAGTCAGGTCAGAGAAATGGGAGATCCTAGTGTGATGGAAACTACCCAGCCAGAGCTAAACCTAGATAGTCTGTGTTAGACATGACACCATACTGGGAATTTCTTCCGTTGGAACTGAGCCACAGAGTTAAAAAGAGGTCACCTGCCACTCTTCCTATTTAAACTACACATGTAGTTTGGTCACAGAGGTATGCAGCCAACACTGGGAGGTAGAAGCTAATAGCAAGATAGAGCACCAGAGGATGGCTGCCATGCTCACTGAATGTACCAAGTAGGGTGTTGCCTACTAAGTCTCAGACATGGTGCCCTCTCATCTTCCCTGACCTATAATACTTAGGATTCTATCTTCTTTACTGATTGATGCTAAAAATTGTGTAGTCTCTTACCAAACAAATGACTAAAATAGTTAACGGAGGACAAAAGATTTTAAGAAGTGACAACACAAGTCTCAAGCAGATATGACTCTCATACAATATGAATCAAGCAATAAGACCACGAATCTTACTACTATACACAGTCATCTCACACACCCAGTGTTCCAGCCACACTGAACAGTTTACATTGGTCAAGCACATATGCTTGTCTCCACCTCCAAGCTTTCGCCAATGCTGGCTGCTGCTTCTTTGTCAGATGTGCTCCTGGGCCTCTTGGCCACCTGATCAATTCCCAATCTTCTTTTAATATCTTTTTTTTTACTTATTTAAATTTTAGTTAACATACAGTGCAATACTAGTTTCTGGAGTAGAATTCAGTGATGCGCCAGTTATGTGAAACACTCAGTGTTCATCATAAGAAGTACCCCCCTCAATGCCCAACAGCCATTTAGACCTTCCCTTACCCACCTCTTCCATCAACCCTCAGTTTGCTCTCTATTTTTAAGAGTCACTTATAACTCATTTCCCTCTCTTTTTTCCTTTTCCCCCTTCCTATATGTTCATCTGTTTTCTTACTTAAATTCCACATATGAGTGAGACCATATGGTACTTGTCTTTCTCTGAATGACTTATTTCACTTAGCATAATACACCCTAGCTCCATCCGTATCATTGCAAATAACAAGATTTCATTATTTTTTGAGGGCTGAATAATATTCCATTATGTATATATACTACATCTTCTTTACTCATTCATCAGCTAATGGATATTTGGGTTCTCTCCATATTTTGGCTATTGTTGATAATGCTGCTATATAAACGCCCGAGTGCATGTACACCTTCAAATCTGTATTTTTGTATCCTTTGGGTAAATACCCAATAGTGTGATTACTGGGTCATAGGGTAGTTCTATTTTTAACTTTTTGAGAAACCTCCAAACTGTTCTCCACAGTGGCTGCCCCAGTTTGCACTCCCACCAACAGTGCATCAATCTTGCTTTTCTATCAAATTCTAGTGTCTAATAGAACATCGATACCTCCTTTATACTCCCAGAGCATTTTCACAAACTCTATCACAGACCCTAGAATACGATATTCTTACATATATGTGTCCCTAGGCTTTGTTGATTATGAAATGATAAAAGATAAAATGATCTTTTATCAATCATAAAAGAGATAAAAGAGACCTAAGAAAGATGAATTAATTTATTTAATAAGGTCTTCAACTGAAGTATCTTTAACTACTCTGGCCTTTCAGTAGGATAGGAGTAGCTGGGGGAAGAAAAAGGACTTATTTCTATTTCCTTACCTAGACCCCTTCCTTGAGAATGAGGAGACCAGGTTTCCTGGCTGCAATGGGAGCAAATGAGAGGATAGTCCATTATACAAACTGGACACATGTAGGGGAGAAATCACAGTTAATACTCACATAGGTACTCATGTGTTCAGTTTACTTCCAAGAACACCATACAATGGAAGTGAGGGTGGCAGACTAATTCCAGTTTTTCACTCTGGGCAGTTAATTAGAGCTATAATAGACAGGGATTAGTATGTATAACAATAATCTAAGGATGAAGTCTCAGCCCTGGGTCAAACAAAACCATTAAAATGTGATCATGGAACACAGAACTGACTAATAAAAGTGTGTCCCTATTTCAGAACTATTATAAAGACTAATGAAAACTTACAGCAGTTTCCCACTCCTGTAACAGATCGTATTGTCCTTTCTAGGATGTATAAGCCATTAAGAGTTGAGCTGACAGAACAAAGCAGTTAGTTATCAGCTTTTAATGGAAATAGACTAAGGAACGTGAAAGACCTATAATCTTCCTGGAGACACTGATATTTTCTTTTTCCCTATATGTTCATGGCAAATCCTATTTACCAAAAAACACAGATGTAGTGAAAAGAAGGGCTATATGTGCCCCAATGTTCATAGCAGCAATAGCCACAATTGCCAAACTGTGGAAAGAGCCAAGATGCCCCTCAACAGATGAATGGATAAAGAAGATATGGCCCATATATGCAATGGAATATTATGCAGCCATCAGAAAGGATGAATACCCAACTTTTGTATCAACATGGGCGGAACTGGAGGAGATTATGCTGAGTGAAGTAAGTCAGGCAGAGAAAGTCAATTATCATATGGTTTCACTTACTTGTGGAGCATAAGGAATAACACGGAGGACATTAGGAGAAGGAAAGGAAAGGAAATTGGGGTAAATCAGAGGGGGAGACGAAGCATGAGAGACTGTGGACACTGAGAAACATACTGAGGGTTTTAGAGGAGAAAAGGGTGGGGGGATGGATGAGCCTTCTGGTGAGTATTAAGGACAGCATGTATTGCAAGGAACACTGGGTGTGGTGCATAAACAATGAATCTTGGAACATTGAAAATTAAAAAAAAAAAAAAATCCTATAGCCAGTGAGCTTGTAGGTGGGTTGTGGGAATCTTAGCAATTATTCAAGTCCATATGCTTCCTCTCTGCTGCTCATGTACACCGTATTTTTGTTATTAGGATTTTTTTTTCATTGAAGGAAAAATGACTCTAGTTCCATGGAATTTTTAATATGTAAAAAAACCAGAAAAAAAGTTCACTAAGAATTCAATCAGAAGTTCCTTTAAACATATGATATCCTATATTTATCATGTATATCTCTTATTACAGAGAATTGTCTACATTCTCAGTCTACAATCCCTTTCCTCCCACTCTCTCTTAAACCCACTCCCCTCAAGATCTTGCTCTGTCCGCTTCCATTCTTCTCAAAGGAACCAATGACCTCTATGTTTCCATATCTAGTGGTCAATTCTCAGTCTTCTTACAGATTTACCAATAGTGTTAGACACAGCTGATCACTTTTTCCCCCTTGATATACTTCCTTCACCTTAGTTCCTGGACACCACTCTCTCCTGATGTTTCTTCTCCCTTACTGGTCTCTCCTTCTCGTTCTCCTTTCTGGCTACTCCTCCTCAACAGCCTTTCTCATTGGAGTACTCCAGGTGTTTATCAGTCTTTACTCCTCTTCCTCTCTCTATTTACTCTCATTCCTTTAGTGATCTTATCTAGTCTCAGAGCTCTATTTACTACCTGCATGCCGGTAAGTCTCAAGCATGTGCAAACACCCTAATCATGGCACAAACTTCTTTCCCAAACTCCAGACTCATCTATCCCCTGCCTACTCAACATCTCCCTTGCATATGTCTAATAAATGTCAAACTTTACATGACTACAGCTGAATCTCTGATCTTCTCCCCAAAATCTATTTTATCTCCAGCCTTCTCTCTCCCTGTTGTTAGCAATGCCATCTGTCCATTTGCTTAGGCCAGAACTTAGAGGCATCTTTGACTGATTTCTTTCTCTGGCTCCCACAATCAATTAAATCAGCCAATCTTTTTGGCTCTCCCTTCAAAATATTAATCCAGAGAACCAAATATTCCAGAAATATCTATGGGGAAAAAGTATAGTTCATAGTAGGGAAATATAATTTAAGCATCACTCCATGCCCATAGCCACTTGGATTTCTATACCATGTAATGAACCTAGAAAACAAACTGCATATGTCACCCGAAACTATTATTTTTGAGTTTCTTCTATGAACATACTAAATAAAAGAAAATTAAGTTTTGGTTTAATTTCTGCTTTATTTTTTTCTAAATATCTTTCTCCACAGATGCTAATGTCCCACAGCTAGTTCATTATTAGAAATTGATGATATTTTTCTCCCAGAAGAGCATAGTACTATTCATTTGACACTCCAGAGAGCCTATTAATGCAATTTAAGGTATGAGAAGGTAATCAAGGGCATACCATTTTTAGCTTAGTGTACCTGCATGGTAATTAGTAAGAAAGAAATCATTCATTTGTTTCCATCTCTTTCTACTTACATATTTGTTTTTTCTCTCTTATTCTCAGTTTCCTCTGTATGTATAAAACACATTTTTCATAAGATAGGGGTATACAATTGAAAACAGTGTTTAGTAACAAATTCACTTCCATGTTCTAACCTATTCAACCAACATACACAAAATGCCAGGCACTTTGGTAGGTACTGGTGATTCTACAGTGGTCAAGGCAGATGTAGCTTCTGTCCCTCAGTACAACTTATAGTAGGGACAGCTACAGACAAGAAAATAGTCTATTTACTACGATATAAGATCTGCTGAGATAGGCGAGGAATAGAATGTCACAGGAACGCCAAATTGAGAATTTTTCTTAGAGAAAGTGACTTGCAAGGAATGCTCTGAAGCATGAGTAGGAAAAGCCAGTGTGTCAGGGAGAAGAGATTATTGTTCTAAGGACATGAATGTCATATGCAAAGAGCCAGAGATGAAAGGACATCTAAAACACCCTGGAAGGTCAGAGTGTTCAAAGAAGTGCTAAGGAAAAGATGCAAACTGGGGCCAATTATAAGAGAGGGCAAACGGCCTGCACTTGATAGTAAGAACAACAGAGAAACAGTCTTAGTCTGCTCAGGCTGCTGTAGACTGAGGGGCTTTCACAACAAGCACTTATTTCTCATAGTTCTAGAGTCCAGGAAGTCCAAAATGAAGACACCCACAGATGTGTCTGGTGAGGGTTGGCTTCCTGTTCCAGAGATGACCATCTTCCCTCTGTGCCCTCACGTGGAAGAAAGGGCAAGGAAGCTCTCTGGAATCCCTTTTATTATAAGGTTCCTAATTCTATTCATGACCTAATCACTTCCTAGAGGCCCTAGCTCTAAATATCATCACCTTGGGGTTAGGATTTCAACCATGAATCTGGGGAGTGGGGGACATAAACATTCAGTCCCTAGAAGAAATCTGAAGCCTGAAAGTGAACAACCCAGTATGTGGTTTCAGATAGATCACTCTCATAACACTGCAGAAGACACTAATAGAGGGGCCAGGCCAGAAAGCAGGAAAACAGGTAATGGCTAAAGTAATCTTGGAGAGAAATGATGGTGGGCTGAAGGAAAAGAATGAGAAAAGGGGTAGAGGTAACAGACCAGAGAGAGCCTACAAGTTTGGATCATTGCCAAATAGAAGTTTGGCTGCATAGGAGATTTTAAATTCTAGCATATTCACTCAGCAGCACTCGTTGAGCAACTATTATCAAACCATGCAAACCATTATCTGGAAACTAAGACCCAAGGAAATTAATTAAATTAATTAAGGTCACACAGATAATTACTGGTATAATAGAGTCTAATACAGGTCTTACAGTCCAGTGATTACAACTCAATGTTTTATATGTAAGAATGCTCCAGTTATCTCAATAAAATGAATTCATATCTATCCATCTAAAATGCTACAAAAGCAAGGTTATGAACTACAATGTTTAAAGTGAGCTTAATTCTGATCCTTACAATTCACATTTTAGAAATGTAACTTGGTTGAGCACCTTCTCTCAAAGAGTTTACGTCCCATGGAAATAAGCTATATATACAATGGTACCTCCAACCAAGAAGAGCCTAATATTGTTTGCCAGAGGCCACCTCCAGCCATGCCCCTCAATTTGGTACAGCCATTAGCAGACAAATTTATCACATACATTAACCTGCTGCCTTGAATGGAAGGTTACTGAAATAATGACTAGGAGTATCAAAATCATGAATAAAATATGGGAATTGGTATTGCAAGTTATAAGTTCTCTTATCAAGTCTGCACACTAAATGCACTCTCAGAGGTGGTGCTCCCACCTTGGGTGACATAGATGAATAATGACACTGATTTAAAAAAGGAGAGAAGAGCAGATTAGCACGTTGGTTGAATTTTGTTGGCGTTGTTATCAGTTGGATCCAAATAAAATGTGCTAATTTTTCTGTGTTTTCTCAGAGTTCAGTTGTGAAAATGGAGGTGTCTAACAGAGCAGAAGATAAGAAAAAAAGTGAAGATAAAATAGGTCTTTTCAAGAGACAAAAGCGAGGCAAGTGAAAAGAGGATTTTTGGTTAAAATCAAATTCTTCTTTGGACACAGATATATTCTTGGTTTTACTTAGACGGAGTGAGGCATGGAAAATGCGATGTAATACATCAGGATTACATGTGGTAGGTGGAGAAAAAAGTGGAATATTGCCTATAGAAAGAGAGGGGATATTAAGTGTAACATATAGAATATGTTTAGACTCCTGGGTTTAATTATCTAGATAAGTCTTGATGAAGTCTAAGTATTTTTTAACAATTCTGCCAAATTTATCCAAAGTCAGTCATATTCTAAACACTACAGAGAAGCTAACAATTTCAAAAGGCACCGAGTCGCACTGAAGGGGTGCAAAGTAAGCTGACTCTGACTGACCCTTGCTGAGAACCTCTCACTGAGGTTTCCTACACAAGAACATTTGCTTGAGATCAACCTGACCTCCTGAGCAGTTCTGTAGTGCTTCACCCGGAAATCACGTCTTTTGTTTGCAAGTAAGTGCTGGGTAAATTTCTACTTACAGAGGAAGCAAAAATTCACCCATTCATTACTTATTTTGAATGTGAGACTATTCGTCTTTGAATTGGCATCTTTATACTTAGTAAAGAAAAGAATCAGGCAGGTAAAATAATCATATGCATAAAATAGAAAGAATTTTTATTTTACTCTAGGGAACTAAAATGCTTGCAAGCACTTTAAAAGCACCCATTTGTACATTAACATAAGAATGTCAGAGTGGTCACTGTCAACTCAAAGAGGAATGTCCAGTCTCACTCCTCATTAGATCACTAAGAATAGACATTAAAAAAAAAAAACTCGCTCCTTCTGATATCTACCTCAAAGTTGATGGATTAAGAAAAAAAAAAAAGGTCCTAGCTTCTTTTTCTAATTCAGTAAGAATTTCTTTCATCCCTTTAAGAGCCCTATTATATTTTCATCCATAACTCATCATTTAACTATTTTACTTAATCCTTCCAGCAATGCTAGAAAAATATAGATTAAGTATCCTCAGGCTGAAAAACCAGATAGCTTCATCTGGGAATTGATTCATTTGACAACCACTTATTTGTCTGGTTTGCTGGAGGTCATCCAACAAATAGTTGAAATTGTTGCCAGATCTGGTTTTGGAGTCAGACAGACGTGTGTTAGACTCTCCCTAATTTACTAACTTGGTGAATTGAGCAAATTTCCTAAATCCTTTGAGACTCAGTTTAATCATCTGTAAAATGGGTTTAATAATAGTACCCACTACATACCTGGTGAGAAAATGTACATAAATGGTTCTAGTAGTGGCCATTGGGGGGGATTCTAGGAGCCCTTCCATTTATTGCATCCCAAGAGGAAGGAGACCCACTGTTGTTAGATCAGTTTTTACATTTTTTTTGGCACTGAGCCATTGAGTCACTTAGAATTAAATGATCCTTCTTCCTAGTTTGACCTCATTCTCTTCTTTATTTCTTCTGTTGTATCTAAATGAGAAGGATACCCAGGGTTTACTTGTTCTTATCATTCTCTCCCTCTCTCTTTCTCTCTCCCTCCCTCTCTCTCTCCTTCCTGGCTCCTCTCTCTCCCCCTTTGCCTCACTGCCTCCTTTCCTCTCCCTCCCTCTCCCCTCCTCCTTCCTCTCTCTCTCTCCCTCTCTCTGTCCCTCTCTCCCTCTCCCACCACCGCCTATTCTCCTGCATGTTGCAAGGGTGAGGGAATGAGTCTAGGCCAGTTCAGCTCTGGGAGCTGGGGATGCCAACTCTCTTGATTTGTCTCTAGCACCAATTCCTGTGCCTGCCTAATTTGTTTTGGATGTTCTTTCCTCCCACTAATGAGAAAGACAGAACGCTCTGGTTTGGGCTTGGGGAAAGTAGCAAGAACAAGTCTTGTTTTCTTTCTCAGCTACTTAGTCTTAAATAGCTTAGGAAAGAAATAGCCCTCCTTATGGTCCAGCCCAATATATTGGACCAAAATGCTGAGTAATAAAGAGTGAGTGTGCCCTGCTTTGACTTCTTTGTCCATGAACCTCCCTCAGAGAATTTTATACCAAGAAAGCAAGGCTGAACCAAAGCTGAAGTCATGTAATCCTTAGTGTGTGGGCACATAATAATCTTCACAATTTTTTTCATTATCTGTTATAATTATTAATCCACTATTTGTCTCCTATTCTTTAGTTCCTTGATATGGGGGGAAACTCAGGAATTTAGCTTATCTACATATTTTACAATTTTAACGACTGCCCTCATAGGAACAATGTTGTATAAAAACTAATTTTAAATCCTTCATATTATCAAATAATTTACAATGTAGAATATATTAAGGAGGATTTTTTCTGTATAATTTTATGTCATCAGAAATAATAATACTGTATTTTCATAACAGATATTTAAACTTTCACTTATTTACCTGGGCCTTTTCCCTAGTTAATCCTAAATAATGTTATATTGATTCATGGGTCTTTTTTACTTATACTCATTTTAATCACAGCCTCTGTTTTCTTATCCCAAAAATAGGAATATTGGAACAGTGCTTATTTCCTGGCACTTGGAATTCACTAAATAAGAAAAAAATGCTGTGTTTGAATAAGATGCTTTACAGTAAGTTTAATGTGACTGAATGAGGCATGAAGAAACAGTCATAAACTTAGACCTTGAGTAAACAAAATAATACAGACATTTCAGTTAAAATTACCTTCTCATTAAAGATACTCTGCTGACATAAGCTCTGTTCCAATTGTGGCAAACTTGATTTTGTAATCAAGTATTAGTCTTATGAGTTTTCCCAGCAAGCTGCAAGATTTCATAGTATCACTTTTAGCTGTATAATCAAATGGCTATAACCCAAGACAGTCAAGCGGTTTTAAAAGGCATTCTAAATACAAAGTCTTTCTAAATTATTATATTTGAAAAGATAACAGCTCTGAAAATCAAAGAGACTCAAGAGATAAGATCTAATCTGATGGTGAAGGAATTCAAATGTCTTCATAAAAATAAAGTCATTGAGGCACTTGGCATATAGCAGTGGTATTCTGAGACTGAGATACCCTTTAATTTAACAAGCATCTACTAAGTGCCTAAACATTGCAGGCCAGAACTGAACTAGACTTGAGAGATACAAGAACCAACTGGCCATGGCTCCAGCCCTCAAGAATTCCCAGTGTGGTGGACAGGGTTGGAGGTGTACAATACACTGTCTATCCCTGAGGATGGAGAGTAAACTGGGCCCAGTTCAGGAGGATTTTTATAAAATGAGTAACATATTTCCAAATATGCTTTCCCAGCAAGTAAAAGAACTGATGTCAAACTGAGGAACTACTGGAGGTATGGGGAACAAACATTTATAGAACTTATTTCACTCTCCCAGCAAACCTCAGACACAGAATTGTTATCACCTTCGATAGAGGAAGTAATAGAGACTCCGTGGCTAAAACATTGTCCCTCATCACCTGCTAATATGTGGTAGGCCCAGGATGCTTACCAGATACATGTGATTGCAAAGCTTGGTTCCTTCTGTTGTACCACATGGCTCCCCTTTTATGGTATGAATATCAGGCTATGTCTAAACAGTGTCTGAGCTTCTGGGAAGGGGAACTCTGAGTCCTGCTTCACAGGACAGACACAAAAAGTTGATCAAATTGGCTAGAGCAAAAAAGACGGTAAAGTGGCTTGAATGACTCAAAACTTTAATACGGGAGCACGCCTCACAAGGTGTATGAAAGAAGCTGGCAGCTAACAGATGGACCACATGCACTAACTTGCCATCCTTCCTTGCCCAGAGTGTGGTGACACACTGGAGTAGCTCTAATTACACAAAGTGGTGCAGCAATGGCAATCACAGTCGTGCCTAAGGCTGTCCATCACATGAGTCACAACAGATGAAAAGGTGGTGAAACACTGCATCTCAACTGTTAGCTCTGTGTACAAGTCCAGGGTCTGTACCTGGTTCACTGGTGTGAGTTCAGCACCTAACAGTGTCTTCACAACAACAGCGTTTCAACACTTGTTGAAAAAATGAATGAAGGAATAAATGAATGACAGCAGCATACAAAAATCCATATATCTCAATGCAAATTATAAGTCAGGTCTTTCTTTCTCAGTCTGATGATCTGAGGCCAGAGGGTGGGCTTCAGAGTAAGCCCTGGACTCTGATGGAGAAGCTCCTATATATACCTCCTGGGAACAGCCACAGTTTTCCAGGTGAATTCCATATCTTCATATAATTTCCCCAGGGTTCAGCTGCAGCACCTGTTCAAAGGGCAGCCCTGATGCCTGCCTCAGAATTGAAATGCCCAGCAGCCCTGAATATGCTCTGCAAGCTCATCTGGGTTTTATTAGAAGGAGTCACTGCTTTCTGTCTATGCATATCTAGTCTACAGATCAGTGCAGATGAATAAATGATGTAGTGCATTAGTGCAGTGATTCAGAACCTCCATCAGCACATGCTGTCTCTCCACCCCATCAATTCCTAAGCATCAATCTAACTGTCATGGCGAAGAAGCAGAGGACCCACCGGATGTGAAAGAGAATGGGAGTGGGGCAGTAAGGGAAAGCTGACAGGCAGGGTGTGTATGTGTGGGGAGAAGTGCGGGTGTGCACCGGGGAGTGTTACTCTCAATGTGTTGGAGAGATAAAAAGGAAAAAAATAAACATGTCAGAAATGTAGTGCGATACAGGAGAAGCATACACATTGGTGACCAACAGGCTTAAGTCTAAATCTTACCTCTGACATTTACTTTGTCATATGACCTTGGACAGGTTTAAGTGAACTTATCTGTGAAACAGATCAATTGCATATACCTTCACAGGTTATGGTAAGATTAAATGGAAAGAATTATGCAAATCTAATTACAAAGTGCTTGGCACTTCACAAACACTAGTGACTTACTTTCCTTTTTCTCCCTTCTGAAAGGGGAAATATCCCTTGCTAGTATGCTCCTCAATTTGGGAGCCTTCTCCTCTTCATTCAGCTAGAGCCCTTTTTGCCATAACTTAGTCATTAAGAACTACATTAACAACCAAAACAACCAGGGTGACTTTTCTGCTTGGCTGTTAGAGACATCACCCACCCTATATTGACTATATCAGAGATACTCAAAAAGTTCCTACCATAAAGCAATTCCATTATCATTTAGATTGTTAGAGTACCTGTGTGAAGCTGGTCATGATAGGAGTGGCTTCCATGCATGGAGTACAGATAAGGGAGATAGAATTCCACAGGAATGGGGAATGTGGAATTTGGAGTCAGAACCTTGCTAAAATTTTACTCCACCCCTTTCTAACTATATGACTCCGGAAGCTTGATTTTACTTCTTCAAGTTTGGTTATAATATCTGTAATATGGGAATGATGGTAGTACCTATTTTGCAGAGCTGTCATGAAGATTAAATGAAATGTTTATGTAAAATAGCAGTTGGAGTAATACCCAGCCCACAGTAAGCATTCAAAATTTGTTCATTTTTATTGTTATATAGATGATGCTATATGGAGACTTCTATAACACAATCTTTTCAGCCCAAGGCCGTTGAGGCAACTGAAATTCAGAGAAGTTGAGGAAGTGTCCTAGGTTCTCACACTATCTTAATTTCTTTACTCATTGCGCCTCCCTCCATAAGGCAGTTTCATCAAAACTGTCTTGAATAGGGAGGCCCCCACGCATGGACAAAGTGCCAGATGAGGAGCCATGAGAGATGGTTTAAGCAGTGGTTACTCTACTTACCAGCTGCACAAAGGGGCAATTCACTTCACCACTCTATAAATGAGAAGGGTTGACAAGGTGTTTGCTAAGGTCACTCCTGGCTCTGACACATAGATTCCATGTGACAGGCTTGGAGACAGAGAAGCACACGCATCTCATGGGACCTCAGTGGGCCCAGCCGATAGTGATGACATTACTGGGATCATCACCCTGCTTCCTTCACTTTTCCATTCACAAGGATGGCCCTGTCTTCCCTCTTCCCACAGGGAACAGAATGAGGTTCTCATTATAATTCAACTTCCTCATCTGGAAAAGTATACTCCCAAACACCAATCATGTTTCCATATGTACAAAGAATAATTCATTTCCTCTTTTTGCTTCCTTTGATTTGTCATCTTCAGTCTGAGTTGTCACAAGGTAGACTTCCTTGCATATTTTCAGGCCATATCCACTAAAAATGATCATGAGTCAGGAGTTATAAATACTGAAATCATAAATAACATTTTGAATCCTAATTCTAAGAGCAGACTTGAGTTGCACTGTTCCTGGAAAAGGGTTCCCACATTTATACTGAAATGATATGGGTAAAAATAGTATTTTAGAAATTTTGTTTAAATTAAAATCCTGATAATCTCACTGCACTGGCACAAATATTTTTATCGCTTTGCAGTATTTAACATGTATTGATGCCTTGCTATGTCAGGCACTGTGCTAAGAACTTCATAGGACCTATCTCATTTAATCCTTAGAGCATCCTAAGGATACTAGAACTATAATTGGGGCACCTGGGTGGCTCAGTCATTAAGCATCTGCCTTTGGCTCAGGTTACGATCCCAGGGTTCTGGGATCGAGCCCCGCATCGGGCTTCCCGCTCCACTCCCACTCCATCTGCTGTGTTCCCTCTCTCGCTGTGTCTCTGTCAAATAAATAAATAAATAAATAAATAAATAAATAAATAGATAAATAGATAAATAAATAAATAAATCTTTAAAAAAAAAAGAACTTCAAAGGACCTATCTCATTTAATCCTTAGATCATCCTGAGGATACTAGAATTATAATTAACTCCACTTTACATGGGAGTTAAATGGGAAAAATGAGGATTAGACTGGGAGAGGAAGAAAATCTCCAAGATCATACACAGATAACTTCGGCCAAGTTTTGAACCCAGACCTGTCAGATTCCAAAGGTCAGGGTCTAATTGTTTGAGCTATTCTGCCTTCATCTGTAGTCACTCTTATTTTTATATAGTTTCAACAACAGTGAGCATGAGATTCTGCTTTTTTTGCTTAATATGTTCATAAACATTTTCTGGAAGTACTTGAATTCATATTTAAAAATAAAAATGACAAACAACATCAACATTGCCAGGCACTGTGCTAACTGATTTACCATCACTCTCTTATTTGACCTTCAAAATCATCCTGTAAGGAAGGAATTATGTATGTCTCCATTTTATAGATAAAGAAACAAGCTCCAGGAGGTTAAACAACTCGCCACAGTGACAGCACTTAGATATAGCAGAGCCACAATTTAAACTCAGATCTGCCCGACTGTAGAGCCTAAGCTCTTAACGAAAGCAATACATTGAATAACATTCTGATAACACTAAAACATTCTTGGTTTTCTAAAAGGCGCAGAGACAGCAAGAAGTAAAAGGACTCCCTCCAAAAGTGGTATTTCTTTCTATTGTAACTTGTCATTATTCAAGGACTCTGTGCTTCCAATAAAGGCCTAGGACCTTTGCAAACCACAGACAAGATGACAAGAAGCTCTGGTTAGAAGGAGGTTCGTGATGGAAACCACGCATAGCACCACTTCAAACAACAATAAGGCCACCAATGACTGTCCCCATGGAAGCCCCCTGAAACTCAAGAGGAAGCCACAAAGAGTGATTCCTTCAGTTTCGCTCCACAATGACATCATCTACTACCAGGCAAGCCAGAAGGTGCCCTCCATGATTTCCACATGGTCTTTCCATTCATACCAGGTCTCTCCATTGGCAGAGATGGTCTTCCAGTCATTTTCTCCAGCAGTTTAACAGAAGAAAAAAAATCAACAAATGCCCACTGATGAAAATCTTGAGCTCCACAGACAATGTTAGTGAAAGAAATAAGGAAACCTCATGAAGTTACAGAAATGGGCTTCAATCTCTGTTATACCACTTCCTACACATGTCACTTCACCCTTTGAATATCAGGTTTGTCATCTATAAATCTGGGCAATAATGCCCCTCTCAAGACCATGCAGGGATTGAGATAATCTACACAAGATAGCTAAAACACTCTTTGACCATGATACACAAAGAACACAAATTCTCAGCCCTCCTGCAATAGCCACCCTTCCTCATGAACATGCATCGCTGAAATCTGACAACATTCTAGTCCAAAACCCCACAAGAGCTGACTCACAGCCTTGAAAGCTGCTGAGCTATCTATTGGTACTATACACTCTATACAATTTTATGGCAAGAAGTATAGCCATATTCTTTGTAAAAATCATCAGTTTAGAGCCCCTTGTCTAGCCCCTATTAATTTTCTTATGCAGATGATAAAACAGAAGAGAGCTCAATAGTGCCAAGGCTTCAGACAGCAAAAGTTGAAAGGCAAACTCCCTTTCAGCTGAATTCACTTACACACAGATTATGCTTAAACACTGGTCATTATGCAGGCCAAGATAAGATTTCCAGATGTGCACATTTGGGAGACCAATCCTGTGTGTTGGAAGACTGAAGTGAATAGTGTTTTCACTGATGATGAATGATCTCTTCACCCATGGAATAACTCACACAGAAGATAGGGACGAGCATGTCTGGTCACCATAGGGCTAATCCACAGTTTTCAGGCACATGTGAGGCTCCTTTCTTGGCTAAGGCAAGACCCTCATCCATCAATGAGGGGAAATCTGTGTTCTTTAATACTTGAAGTTACTTCTGAAGCTTGGAATGCAGGATGGTGGAACAGCTAGAATTCTGTATCAGACCCTAGTGTTCCCTCCCCTTATGCAGACTCTGAATCATTCAAGGAAAAAAAACACTACCCTTTATCTCCTCTGCTACTTTTTATCCCACTAATAAAACTGGAGTTGTAATCGTGATACCTGTGTCTAATTATAGCAAGGGCTAGGATTAAGTAGCAAGGTTCAACCAGGATGGTAAAAGCATTTTTCAAAATAGAGTTCAACCATTCTCTCAAGCTTCTTCCACTCTCATAAGCCAATTTCTGAATGCTAAAATTATTTGAACAGGCTCAGAGCATGGTGCATTAATAAATGATCAAAGGGTGTGCATTTTTTAATGTCCCTTTGGCCTCAATAGAGAAACTGGCAAATATTCCATTAACCACAACCCATGAAGTCATTTTTAAAACCTGAAATATATTTCCCCCATCTCATGCTGGAGGTGGGTCACCAGGATTGCTTAGTTTATGCACTTGAAAAGTGGATCCTTAAAGAAAAAGGTTGAGATGGATTATTTATGAACATGTGTAAATTATGTAGTGATTTCATTGAGATTTCTGGAACTTCTATGAAGTGGAATGTCCCCTGTGGTGGCCACATCTCATTTAAGCCATCCATTTCATCTTTTTCTCCACTTCGGAGACTGCCCATATTTTAAGTTTCACTTTGAAACAACAGCTCATTTTGAAATGTAATTTTGAAATATATTTATTATTATGTGTCTCTGTATAGCACAAAATGTTGCTTTATATGTAAGAACCCCACATAACTGACACCAAGAATAAAGTTGTACTTAGAAGTCATCATTCATTTATGTTAAGATGGCCTGGGGTAGGGGGAAGGATAACAATACCAAGCAAAATCACAATAAGGAAAACCAATAAGAAAAATCAGAAAATAATAGCAATGAATTCTATATATGGCATCATTATTCTATATGCTTTAAGACACTTTCTTATCTTTCACAAAGGTCAGTGTATTAATAGTTTCATTTTATGGGTAAAACCTTAAGGACCATAAAGTCACAAGTCTTACCAATCCTACATAAATGAATCACTTGCAAATTAGTACCAGAAATCTGCAAAACAAAGTATTATTTTCATCTCAGCTGCAGAACTGGAAGACATGAAATCATTGTGTCCCTTTTTTTTTGTCAGTATTCCAAGCCACACATCCACATAAACAAGAGAACATTTTAAAATATATTTGTATGGTTAAACTCGATACTTAATATATGTATTTAGGTACCCTATCACACAAATAACTATATAGATAATACAGCAAAAATAAGTGCATAAAATTTTTCATTACAATTTTTGGAAATGACTTTAATGTTTAACAGCAAAAGATTATATCCATATAATAAAATGCCAAGTAGAAAATTAAAAATAGCATTAAAGCCAAATCTCTATTAACATGGAAAATGTTTTCTTATATTGTTAAGATAAAAATAAAACGGGCTTCAAACAGTACTTAAATTACAGTATTTTCTAAAGAAAAACCATGGGAAATCCTGAGAGATCATACACTAAATTTTAACAGTAGTTACCTTTGGTTTTGTTTCCTCTGTAAATCTCCAGGTTTTCTAATATTATTATATTGAGCTTTACTATAGTTGTAATTAGGGAAAAATTGCAAACCACATTTTGTAAAAAGGCCACACCCAGTAGTACTTATTGATTAAAGGAGTATATGGATTAAAGGTGCTCTCTTCTAGAACCTGTCAAATTTTGCGCCAGGTTAAATATAAATTTTGATGCTTTGATCATCAAGTTCAAAATGGGAATATCTCATCTGAAAAGGCCTTCTTCTTAACTGTCAAAATACACATGGACTTTAAGATGAACATGTAATGAGGATTTATTTGAGTTATTTATTTATTTATTTGTTTGTTTGTTTGTTTGTTTATTTGAGTTCTTTCTTTATTTATTTGAGTTCTTTAACTCAAAAGAGTTGGGACCTGAAATGTATGAGGAGATACAGCATAAGGTTTTAAGGTTATTACTCAGTGTCTAAATTGAATCAACAGTTTAGTTTAATTCAACCAATATTTACTGAATATTGATTGAATACACAATATATGCCAGGCACTCTGCTGGGTGAAAGGAAAACAAACATGAAAAAGACATAGTTCTTGAAACTCACAGTCCAGTGTGGAAAGCTGTGCATACTATAGGAAAGAAAAGACACTGTGTTAAATCAGAAAACAGGCATTCAGCTCATACTAAGGATTGGGAGGCAAAGAAGAATGCCTGAAGGAGATGATGCTAAACTGAAGAATCAGTAGAAAATGAAGCAGATAAAGGGAAAAAGGAAGATCACTCCCGGCATAGGGAACTGCACAAGAAAAAAGGAGAGGGAATTTTTAAAAAGACAAAATATGAATCCTGCTAGGACATAACTCATGATGCAGGTAGTGATGGGGACACAGCCTGGACAAGTAGGCAAAGGCCAGATCTTATAGTTACTTGGTTATGGAAGAAAAGGAGGGGCTCAGCACAGGTAGTGAGAGTTGGGATGACTTTCAAATGACTTGGGTATGTGGTTCAGTGAAACCTCTCACTGAGGTAAAAATAACAAGAGTAATACTAGTGTACATTTCTTGAGATCTAAATATTTGTCAGGATCTGTGCTAAAACATGTTCACATATAACTCACTGAACCCTCACAACAACAAGCTCATGAGCCAGGGTGATGCTGAGATGTTAAGAGATAGTAACCAGAGACAGGTGAACAGGCTGTGTTGGAGGAGCGCACATTGAAATCAGGTTTAACCATGTTGAGTTCAAAGTAAATACAGAGCCTCAAGATGGAAGGACAGGAAGAAGCTGGAGTCTTAAACGAGAGGAGAAATTGAGAGTAAAGATGTAGATTTGAGAATAATTTGTATATAAGGATTCCTTAAAAAAAAAACACATGTTCTAGTTGTTGCTGATGTGGGTGAAATAGTGTGAAAGAAATTGGGTTATAGACAGAGCCTCGGGTGAAGTAACAACAGTAGAGGGATGCAGAAGAGAATTTTTAAGTACACCACAAAGGAAGAGGCAATGAATTGGGGGAGAGAGATACCAAAAAAAAACAAAGCAAAGGTAGTTCTTAAGAAGATTACTATAAAGCGCCAAATCTGACAAGAGGTCAGGTAAGATAAGAGCCAAAATAATGCAGTCAACAATGTGTAGGAAGGATGAAAGCCACATAGCTGATGACTGAGGCTTCAAAGGGAAAGAAGTCCTGAGATGGAGTCCTGCATTGGGATCCCTGCTCAGCGGGTAGCCTGCTTCTCCCTGTTCCTCCCCTCTCTCACAATCTCTGTCTCGCAGTCTCCAATAAATAAATAAAACCTTAAATTAATTAATTAATTACTTAAAATAAAATCTTTAAAAAAAAACAAAACAAAAAAAACACCTGCCAAACTGTCTTCCAAAGTGGCTGTACCAATGAATGAGAACTCCTAGGAAACAAATTTTAGTGAAACTCAGTAGTATTAATGCAACCACATTTTTGTTCAACCATCACCAACCATTATCTATTTCCTAAATTTTTTCATCATCTCGTATAAAAACATTGCACCCATTAAGTAATAACTTCCCATTTCTCCTTAAGTCCCTAGTAAATTTGGATCTATTTTCTTCTCTATGAATTTGCTTACTCTAGATATCTTATATCTCAAAATACACATACAACATTTGTCCTTCTGTGACTAGTTCCGTGTTTCACTTAGCACAGTGTTTTTAAGATTCATCCATGCTGCAGCACGTACTCAAACTTCATTCCTTTTTATGGCTGAATAATGGTCCATTGTATGGATATGCCAGTTTAGTTTGGTCATTCATCTGTTGAATGGACAACTTGGGTTGTTTCCACCTTTCCACTATTGTGAATAATGCTGCAATGAACATTCCTATACAAGTATCTGTTTGAGTCCCAGTTTTCAATTCTTATTACATATATTTGAGTAGAATTCCTGGGTCATGTGATAATTTACCTTTAACTATTTGAGGACCCAACCTGTTTTGTATTGAGGTTGCCGCATTTTATATTCACATTCCCACAAGGTAACTGAATTTTGAAATAGAAGCAGATATTATGCAGGTGAAAAATGAGTGGGAGGACATTCCTTATAAAAGTAGATTTTAATGTAAAGCCACAAAGATAAAAGAAAGTATGGCAATTCTGGGAAACACATGGAGTTCAATATAGATGATCACCACCAGGCAATAGTTAAGGAATGGCTGCAGAAAAAGGCAAAGAGCATTCATAAACAATGATGTGCTCTTCCTAAGAAACTTAAATTGTTTGCACAAAGTAATGAGATATTTTGAAGGATGTGTGCTTTAGAAATACTATTTTGTCTATTTTGTAGAGAACTGTAGAGACCAGGGGAAAACCAAGAATGTAGACAGATAGACCTAAGGAATACCAGACCCCATAGGCTTAAAGATTACTTAAAAAAGAAAAAAGAGACCTTAATATTAGAATTTTCTAAAGCCCATAATGTGTGTAAATAAATTTGTTATATTATTTCCCAACCACAGCATGGTATTCTAATTGCTAATAGTCTAAGGAAAGAATCAAGAAGTCAACAAGTCAGCAATCAATTCTCTCATGAACCCTGCTGATCTTTAAAAAACAGACATTTTCTGAGGCCAAAACAATAACTAAAATCATAAATATGTATTGCTACATCAAGTCAATAATCCAGGGTGGGTTAATGAGGCTGGACCTAAAGTGGTGATAATAACCTAAAGTGGAGATAAAGATGGAAAGGAATGGATATATTGATTAACATTATATAAAATTAACAAAAAAAGATAGAAATATGAAATGGCCAACATGGTTCCTAAACATCTGATAGTACCCTTCATTAAGGGAAGGAAAAAAGTATAAAGAGAAGAGCTGAAGGTGGAGCTGGACCAAGAACTGGGTATTGGTTCATATTTGATTAGTTTATACGGCTGTGGGTCATCTTACTGAAGATTTCCAATGACCGCTATGCAAGACTACATTTCAGGAGAACATTATGGACAAAAGATGCTGGGAGTTATTAGAGTAAAGGTTGATAAATCTACTACTAACCCTGTAAATGGTAAAACCCAAATTCAAAGACAGATGGATTTGACTCTACATATTATATTCTTCCTTTCAAATATTCTTACTCCCAGTCATGCAATCATGACCAAGAGTAACTCTTAGCCTGATTAAATCATTATGAAATATACGTAAATGGCAAAAGAGAAGAAGATATAAATGAGAATCTTGAGGAACACCAACATTTAAGGCTGAGTAGAAGAAATACAGAAGAGAAGAGAAGGGAAATCAGGAAGATGTGGTTTCACAAACACAACGAGCTTGAGGGTTTCAATAAGAACTCTTGCCACAGAAAGCAATAACATTAGGATTGAGAAGTCTCCCTCGGATGGAGACCACTGTGACCCCGGGAGGGCCTTTTCCACAGAGAATAGGGATGAAAGGCAGACTGCTGCAGGTTAAGAAATAAATGAGGGGGGGAAAGACAACTTAAAAGTGAAGGGAAAGGGGTGCCTAAGTGGTTCAGTCAGTTGAGCATCCACCTTTGGCTCAGGTCATGATCCTAGGGTCCCGGGATCCAGATGGTCCGCCATCCAGCTCCCTGCTCAGTGGGGAGTGGGGAGCCTGCTTCTCCCTCTGCCTGCCGTTCCCCCTGCTTGCCCTGCTTGCTCCGCTTGCTCGTGCTCTCTCTCTCTCTCTCTCTCTCTCTGTCAAATAAATAAAATATTTTTTTAAAAAAAGAAGTGAAGAAAAAGAGAGAGGGCAAGAGATAGAGAACTGACAAAATAAGGTAAAGGAAGGAGTTTCTTATGATTTTGTCTTATACTCATGGAGGGACTGGAGTTTTTTACTAAGAGAAAAGGAGTGGCAGAAGTTGGAGAAACAGACCAGAGGAATAAGTGATGAATTGAGTCCCTTGGGGGAAAGAGGTGTCAGTGCACAAATGGAAGGATTACCCTCCACTTCTTGGAGTCCCTCTTATCTACCAAGATGAGAATGAGATAAAGAGAGGGGAGGAGATAAAACTCTTGGCCCATATACAAGTTAACTGCCTCTAATGCTACATGGATTGTACTGTACTCACTGGACCCTGTGGGCTTAAAGATTCCTTTAATTTTTTTTTTAATTTAATTTATTTAAAAGAGAGACAGAGAACACAAGCAGGGGGGAGGAGCAGAGAGAGAGGGAGAAGCAAGCACCCCACTGAGCAGAGAGCCCAATTCAGGGATCAATCCCAGGACCCTTGAGATCATACCTGAGCCGAAGGCAGCCACTTAACTGACTGAGCCACCCAGGTACCCCTTAAAGATTACTTTAAAAAGAAAAAAAGTAGAAACCTTAGAATTATAGTTTTCCAAAGCCCATAACATGTGTAAATAAATCTGTTAAATTATTTCTTAACCACAGCATGTTATTCTAATTGCTAATAGACTAAGGAAAGAATCAAGAAGTCAACAAGTCAACCTATCAACTCTCTCATGAACCCTGCTGATCTTTAAATAACAGACATTTTCTGAGGCCAAAACAATAATTAAAATCATAAATATGTATTGCTACATCAAGTCAAACAATTGGAAAATGTAAACTCATTAAGAATATTTTAATCATCTCATTACTTCTGTGGCATAGTTGTATATAAATAATTTTAATTGTTCTACAGTTTATGTGAAACATTTGAAAAGACAAGTTGTTTTTGTGTCTTTTTTCCCCAAGGCAAAGCAGAACCTGACTGAAACTGGGGTACTTCCTATGGGATAAACCTTTCACAAGGAAATAGGATATGGAAAGGCATATGGATGTAGTGACATTTTGGTTTAATTATTGGGACCACTGTACAAACAACTGTTGTGAATAACAAAACAAGTCTAATTCCAGGTTGCTATAAACAGAGAAATGAAAATCTCAACCACAGATGATACCTCTGATATATGATGCTGAAAGTGGCCTTGGATATTCACTTGTAGTTATTTTCACCTCAGTCACCAGCCTCTGGGAAAGGGGTGGGAAATAGACCCATTCGTCTGAAATGCATCAGCAATCAAGGGAATGGATAGAGGCATACATACATCACCTCTCTCTCCATCTCTCCTCTCCTTCCTCACTGCCCACTCTAGGCTGGTCTTCAGTCTTTGTTTCCAACCTCAGACACAGGAAAAAGGGGTAAGCTTTCCAAAATGACAAATAAATACTCGCACTAAGTTTTAGTCTTTAACTTTACAATGTACTGCATTATGTTGCACCACTGGCCTCCAGCCCGGTGCGACAAGATGTATTTTCAGAGTTAGTGGGCAGCAGGGATAATGGGAACAAGGTTTTGCTTCACATTCACCAGAGAAACAAGCAGGACACCTCTCTTTTGGTGAACCCAAAAGTGTCACTGCCACAAATCAGCAGAAACTCGCAGCCCGTGCAGAGCAAGGCAAGTCTTCATAAGAGACAAGTGGTTGATATTTCACTGTGGACACTGCAAGCCTAGATAAAGGCTTCCTGCTTTCGTTTATTTTTTTTTTTAATTCCAATCTTCTCAGCAGCTAAGGACTGTTTAACAAATATGCATATTTTAAATTTGCTTTTTATAGACTTAGAGAATAAATTTAATGTACATTAAAAACATATTTGGCCATTGCTTCCCACACCATCCCACTAACCATGCCTTCACCAAGAAGCCAATACAAAGGCTAACCTAACCCCCGACTAGCTCAGGGAAAGGGTTTTGTATAGAAAAAAACATGTTCAAGAATTAAAAATCACCACATCCTAAGGCAAAAAAACAGCAGGTGATAAAGAAGGATTTTAGCTTCAAATGGTATAACAAAAAGTACATGTTTCAGGTGGGCAGCAAAGGAATGATTTTTATTCCACAGCCAACGTTGTTGAAGCACCTGATAGTGGAGATGGCAGTTATCTTCAAAGAGGCTTGTAGACCCCACTTTAGCAAAAGGCTAGGCCTTCCTGTCTACCCTCCTCTCCATGCCATCTTACCCCCCTATGATCAGAGGACCTCACTCATCAACCTGAGACAATCTGCCCAGCAAGTGCTCATCATTCCTGGGACAGGGCAGACTGACCATCAGTCCAGCATTTTTCAGAACACTGAAAGAATGGCCAGAGCAAACCTGAACCATGCCCCACACCTATTCATTCATTCAGTCCCAGTCAGCAGACAATTCACCCGAACACATGTACCAAACACTCATTATATGCTTAGCACTCTGCTGAGAAACACAGACACGACTGCTACCCTGATCGGGCTTATAGTTGAGTGGGATCAACAGGTACTGATCTAGTAAAATAATTCAGGGGCTTTGAGGGCTCAAGACTGGGCTCTACTTCCATCTGGGATGGAGTGCATGTAGGGATGGTCAGCAAACCTAGCTCTGAAAAAGCTAAATTTGAACTGAGATCTCGACAAGGAATAGGAGTAATGTAGGATGGGTGCCCCTAGGCAGAGGAAAGAGTATGGAAAAGCCTCGAGATAAGAAGGAGCAGGAGATAGTCAAGGAACCAACCCAGGGGACTGAAGAAGAGAAAGGCAGAAAGGAATCCAGAGCAGACACTCAGTAAATGTTTCCAGTGAACAGATAATGGATGAGTAAACACATGAATGAATAGGTGTCCAATTACATAAGCATCCAGCATTCCAGCCATTCATTCACACAAGGATACTCAAGCAAATTTCACTGGCTTATTAGTCCTTTGGACTTCTCCCAGTCTACTTTTTTTAAAATTCAAGTTTAGGGATGCCTGTGTGGCTCAGTCGGTTAAGAGTCTCCCTTCAGCTCAGCTCATGATCCCAGGGTCCTGGGAACGAGCCCAGCATCTGGCTCCATGCTCACCAGGAAGCCTGCTTCTCCCTCTCCCACTCCCCTGCTTGTGTTCTCTCTTGCTGTGTGTCTCTCTCTGTTAAATAAATAAAGAAAATCTTTAAAAATAATAAATAAATAAAATAAAATTCAAGTTTAAGTTAGGAAGTGGAAAAATTAGAGAGAGGAAGAAAAAAAAAAAAGAGAGAGAACAATCCTCCCCAACGTCTTCAAAATGAGCTAGGAACCTTCCCATATTATGACCACCATCACACTATGGGAGAGCAGTGTGCCAGGAACTTTATTTGCGGCTTTTATATACATTATATTATTCAGTCTATACAACAACCCTACAAGGTAGCTATTGTTCCTCCTAATTTTTAAGATAAGGAACAGAAAGATTTAGTTACCTTACTGAAGTCCTGAAACCTAAGTCTTTATACAGTGATTCTCAACAAGGGCCAACTGTGCCCTCAGGGGAATATTTGGCCATGTCTGGAGACACCTTCCGCTGTTACAACTTTGGGGGAGGGTGCTATTGACATCTAGTGAGCAGGGGCCCAAGATGCTGATAAACATCTTATAAGGCATACGACAGGCACTTACAACAAAGAATTATCAGACTCAAAGTATCAATACTGTTGAAATTGAAAAACTCTGCTTTACACCATTCTGCCTTTGAAAAAATATATATATATTTTGTATCTCAACTGATGTACTACTTCTCAGCACCTGTAGGGAATTGTGAAACCATTAAATGGTGGTTTTCTGCCAAATTGTTTTCTCTCTCCAAGAAAGAATACAGTACATGGCACAAAGTAGATGCTCAGTTATTATATGTGCTTATTGCTATTGAAGTCAGTTGGTACAAATATGATAAAGGGAGGGAATCAGTGATGTCCAGTAGAGAAAGAGTATGGGAAACAATTTCAAGGCCAATTGTCATGCAGTAGTTCAAGGCCTTGTTTCACGCTCCGGCAGGGACTTTTTCTCTTTATAATCAGACTGCCTACAAATGTTCATGAGAGGGCCCTTGTCAAAACAGAAGGAAGAAAGCCAGAATCATAAGATTTA
Organism: Nasua narica; assembly: GCA_028533885.1. Classification (NCBI taxonomy): domain Eukaryota; kingdom Metazoa; phylum Chordata; class Mammalia; order Carnivora; family Procyonidae; genus Nasua; species Nasua narica. The sequence goes on from CM052815.1 coordinate 60,116,497, forward strand.
AAATCCTCAAAATGTGATGGATTTTTAAAAAATACAACTCTAGTTGGGTTCCTGGGTGGCTCAGTTGGTTAAATGTCTGTCTTCAGGTCAGGTCATGATCCCCAGGTCCTGGGACAGAGCCCCACATGGGGCTGAGTAGGGAGTCTGCTTGTGTCTCTGCCTCTCCCCCAGCTCATTCTCTCTCTCTCACACACAAAAATAAATAAATAAAATCTTTAAAAAAATAAAAATACAACTACAGTGACAATATGGTCTCTAGAGCAGAATAAAATTCTACATGTACACTGGAGATTAAAAAGATGTTATGTAAAATGGCACAGCCATTTGAAAAAGTGGTTTGTCAGTTTCTCAAGAGGCTAAACAGAGTCATGTGACCCAGTCATTCCACTCCTAGGTATATACCCAAAAGAACTGAAAACATATGTCCACACAAAAGCCTGTACATAAATGTTCACAGCAGCACTATTCAAATAGCCAAAGAGTGGGGGTGGACCCAGATATTTGCAACTGATGAATGATTTAATGTGGTATATCCATACAATGGAATATTTTTCAGCCATATAAAGTGAAAATGTACCATATATGCAACATTGATGAATCTTGAAATCATTATTCTAATTGAAAAAAGCCATACCAGAAAGGACATATATTGTATGATACCATTTATGTGAAATGTCCAGAATAACTAAGTCCACAGAGACAGAAAGCAGTTCGGTGCTAAGGGCTGGGACAGAGAGAATGAGGAGTGACTGCAAATAGGAATGTGTTTCTTTTGGGGGGTAATGAAAATGACCTAAAATTAGATAGTGCTGATGATTGCACAACTTTGTAAATACACCAGAAAATACCAAATTATACACCTTAAAGGAATTTCATGGAATACAAATTATATCTCAGTAAAGCTATTACTAAAAAAAAGACATTTAAAGTATTTTACTTCCTTCAGTGATGAGATCCACTACTATTCACATTGTTTTTGGTCCTGTATCTTCGAAGTATTATTGTTTATCTTTGAACAGGTAATAGAGTGATTACAAATTCACTCAGAGATCTTGCGACTACAGGGCATGGCTTCTGAGGGCAACTTTGCCTGCCCACTTAGGACTGCAGGCTTGGCAAGATTTCCCTCTCTGCTGTGTTCAGAGTTAGGCGTTTGTTCACTTTCCTCAAGAGGCCACATCTTTACCAATATCACCCATTATGAACTGGCCTGGTGAGGTCACAGGATCAGATTAGACAGAACTGAAAGCAAAAAGGGAGGACCTTATGTTATTTAATCAAATATCTCTGATGTTTTCCTTGCAATTTTTTAAACTCTTTGCCTACAGTGAGAGTACCTGTTTTCTTTTCTTTCCACATCAATGCTCAAATCCTTTCAGGATTACCAGGAAAATTGTATTTTGAAAAAAAAAAAAAAAACACATCTACTGTCAACTTCAAACTAACTCTAATCTCTGGATGTTCCCATTCTAGTTTTCATTAACTACATCAGTGGGGAGAGCTTTAAAGATTAAAATTCAAAGGACACTGGGATCTTTCCAACCTTCACCCTTCCTCAGGAACCAGAGCCTTCCCTTCATCCTCCACCTCACACCCTCATCAGCCAAGACCTGCCAGGGAGGGAAGAAAGTGGAAATAGACCTTTTGATTTCCTCAACGTCTTTTTTTGAGCCCAGAATGTTTAGTTCTTTTACCTAATTCAGCAGAAAAAGGAAAGACTACCACAGACAGGCAAGTGGATAGTAAGATTCTAATTGACTTCCATACCCAAAGTAATGACTACAGATAGATACTGGGGCAATGGATTTTGCAGACCCTTGGGCACCTCCAAGATACCACCTGGAGCTCTAAAGCACTTATCACACTTGTGGTCTCAGTGATGTCTGCACATGTAGAGGCTCATAAGACATGAGGTCATCTTTTCATGAAAATACAGAGTCTCACAGTTGTGAGAAAACTAAGTATGAAGGATTTGTATTTCTCCTCCAAAAGAAATTATCTAGTTCTCATTTGCATAGCACCATTAATGAGAAGCTCACTACATGGAAAATAATAATTTGAACTTCATTCCCTTTTCAGGATTAATGCAACCCAAACGAAGAAGAACATGTTCTAGTCTAGACTACAGTTGTAGCTTTATCTCTTACCATGTCATTAATATTACTATTATTTTTCCACAACTCCCTTTCCGTCATTATTCCCATCCTCCCTCTCAGCAAAGCATCATGGATCAGATAGAAAAGACAGAAAGGTTGTCTTAGACCCTCATCCCACTTTAAGCCCTGAATTCAAGTGCACAAACAATCAAACAGGGCAGGTGGTTAACAAACACTAAAGAGCACCACACATCCTTAAGGAGTGAGCTTGCTACCATCTAAAACTTATCCAAGAGGGGCGCCTGGGTGGCTCAGCCAATTCAGCATCTGACTCTTGGTATGGCTCAGGTCATGATCTCAGGGTCATGAGACTGAGGCCCATGTCAGGCTCTGTGCTCAGTGTGGAGTCTGCTTGAGATTCTCTTCCCCATCTCTGCAATAAATAAATAAATAAATAGATAGATAGATAGATAAATAAATAAATAAAATCTTTGAAATTTATCCAAGAAATAGAAGGCACCCAGCTCTCACCATCTGATGGTTTGAGTGGCATGACTCAGAAGCCTGAGTGCAATCCAGCCTTTGCCCTTGAGAGGAGGCCTTAAGGACATGTGAGGGCAGAGCATGTGTGAGCACCCAGAGAAGATTCTTAGCAATGACACAGCATATTACTGTGTTTTAGGATTTCATTTAGATTGAGGGAGAAGGACATAATTTCTTTAATTATACCTTATATTAAATGGTCCTAAATTGGTTGAGTGGAAGGAAAAACAAGACAAATCAATCTCATTTTTACTGAGAAACTACAATATGCCAGGCCTGGTGCCAGACATACCACTATTCATTCCTCACAAAAGCAATGACTTAGGGGAGCCTGGGTGGCTCAGCGGGTTAAAGCCGCTGCCTTCGGCTCAGGTCATGATCTCAGGGTCCTGGGATCGAGTTCCGCATCGGGCTCTCTGCTTGGCGGGGAGCCTGCTTCCCCCTCTCTCTCTGCCTGCCTCTCTGCCTACTTGTGATCTCTCTCTGTCGAATAAATAAATAAAATCTTTAAAAAAAAAAAAAAAGCAATGACTAAACCTAGAAGTGGAACTAAGGGCCTGGGCACTGAGCCAAAACCCAAGAATCTGCTTAGTTACTGAAGTGCTCTCCAGTGCTCACTGTCCCCAGAGGGACAAATCAGACCAACTGGCGTCAGCCACCCCCTGGCTCACTGGAGGTCTCTTGTCTTAAAGCCATTGCAAGCAAAATGACTTATGTAAGCAACCTAACACGAGCCATAATGCTGAGTTAAAGAAATCCAAAAGGAATTCCTTCCTTCTACATGCTTGTGACACCAAAATGAAGCAGAGAACCCCAAATAAGCCACCCCATGAAACCAGCAAAACGAGCACCACATCAAGAGTCACTATTCTGTCCCCGGGACAGTCTATGCTCTCTATACCATCCAGTTAATATTTATTGAGTCTACAATGTGTACAAAGTGTCAGGCATTGTGATACAAATGGGGCATTTAACGATCAATAAAAATCAGTTTGTGTCTTAAGGAATTCAGACTCTTTAAAGGTGGTATGAACACACAGCTAGCTCTCTGGGTTGAGATGTTGCTGAGGGTTGTAACAGAATGAAAATGGGGTGGTAAGGCAACCTAAAAGGTGGACAGATTAATCCCTACTGAACATCCAGAACAGCTTCCCAGACCTGGACATTAAAAAGGCCAAAGACTGAAAACAGAGTAGGACACTCTATGAAGACGAGATAGCACAAGAAAGGCACAGAAGTATATAGTATGTGTGAAAAATTATGTGGATGACTTAATTAGGAAGGGCATGTCAGGGGGTACCTGGGTGGCTCAGTGGGTTAAAGCCTCTGCCTTCAGCTCAGGTCATGAGCTCAGAGTCCTGGGATAAAGCCCCACATGGGGCTCTCTGCTCAGCGGGGAGACTGCTTTCCCCTCTCTCTCTGCCTGTCTCTCTGCCTACTTATGATCTCTCTCTCTGTGTCAAATAAATAAATAAAATCTTTAAAAAAAAAAAAGAAGGGCATGTCAGGCTAAAATGTTTAGCCTTGATTAATGAGAGAATGAAAAGCCATCAAAGTTCTTTAGCAGAGTCCTAAGACGATCAACACTCTATTCAAAGGTCATGAGCCAGGAAAACCAAGGAGGGCTTAACAGAGGAGGTGACTTTTCAGCTGAGTCTTGAATACTATTTCAGAAAATAAGAACATTAATCAAAAGAAAGGCAAAGCCCCTTCCTCAAAGATGAGTAGACACAAAGGCAGTAGAGCCCAAGACACAGTCTAACAACATCCTAGAATCGAGTTTATCGAAGTTTTAGATGGTACATATGACAGGAGGAGTAGAAGCCGAGCATGAAACACCTCGAAGATAAAAGCAAAGTGTTTATTTAGAATTTCTCAAGAGATGCTGAAAAGCTACCAGTGTTTTTGCTTGGATTTTGCTGATTAAAGTTTTGCTTAATGAGACTGAAACTGGCAGCCAGAGATAGGAAAGTTCAGAGAAAGACAATGGAAGAGAGGAGATCAATGGAATGTCCAAATAACAATGGCTAACTTTTATTGAACACATAATTACTGTTTTGTGCATTGTTTCATTCAACATTTACCTATGAGGTCAAAGCTTATTTGATCTGAGTTAAGGAACTAAGCATTTGAGAGACTAAATTTTACTATGGCTCACAGCTAGAAAATAGCAGCACTGGAACACAACCCCATTCCATCTGAAATTTTAAGATGTCCATATGGTAAGGATCTAATAAAAAATGGGTGAATGACTTTTGTTGAGCCATCTCTCAACTCCAAGGCCTAGATTCTATACCATCCATTCAAAAAGTCTTTTCAGGTCAAAACTGATATATTTTTGGCATCCCAATTCTATGGATTATATTCATTTGTGAGTATGTCCTGCTCCAAGTTTGAGGCGGGGAGGCAGGAAATGCATCTCACTTATCCTTGTATTTCTCACAAGATGTCCAGCATACTCTCTACCCCGACAAGAGGCCTGATAAATATAGAATGAATGGATGGATAGATGAAGGACTAAGTAGCATTTGCTAAGTGGTCTACTTTCCATTTTGGCACAGGTAAATTTCAGTGACTTTTCATGAAACATCCAAAGCATATAATTGACTCAGGGCACTCCATCAGATAATTCCTCCCATTTTCTTTTCTGATGAGAATCTTTATTGGTTGTGACTTAATTTAATCATTACATTCATATTCTCTTTATAGAAGCCCAGGGGCTCTAAGGTGGTGGGTTCCCTTTAATTAAATTTAATCAAATAATAATGATCTTTAATTTCTTAAAATCAGGATCATTGAGCATATAAGAGGCCTTATTTAATGCAATTTTATGATGATGTTCTTATTTCTGTGTTAAAGGAGACATGGATGGACTAGGTATCCTCACTGCAAAGTTTAGTGTAACTGGGATGTCTATTTAAAAATAACTCTCACACCAGCCTGCTCAACTCACTGAAATTCCAGTATTGCTATCTAATTTCTTTGGGTCAGCAAGGGCTCCCTTTTAAAATGCAAATGACTCATGTCAGGGAAAGCAAAACCTTAAGTGATCCCTTGCATCTCTTTTATCTTTTCTGTGCAAGGAAAAAGCAAACAATATTTGTAGACCAACATGTACACATCAGGTATTGTACTAGGCACTCACACATTACTTCATTTAGTATTTACAACTCTGTGAAATATTTATTTACAGATGAGAAACTCAAAATTCAAAGGAGATAAGAAATTGCACAAAATCAAACAGGAAATAGTAGAGCTGGGATTCTGGATTTGGTATTGCTGATTCAATAGCTCTTTCTACTTTTTTACGCTGCCTCATCTTTGAGATGAGCTGCAAAACAAAAGGGGGTACATGACATTGTAATTCAGAATGACATGGCACACTTCAGGATGTGGCAGGGCCATGCCAGGAGACCGAACTGCCAGTGGGCATCTGGGGGGATAGAGGGGATTCTAAGAGAAAGGGGAGTGGTTACCAAACTTATCAGCCAGAAAATGTTCTAGGCCAAGTGACTATAGGATGGCTTATGGGTAGTTAATTTGGAAGATGATGCTTGCTGACAAATGCTGTTCTTATACATACAATAAGTTACATATTAGAAAAACGCATATATTAGAGGTACTGTCTTCTCTCCATTTAACTCTTGTTTTTAAACCTACACATTGAGAGATTTTCCCAAATTGTTAATATGTTTGTACATCATCGATTATGAAATAAGTGTTTCTAGGAAAAAAAAAAAAAGACTTCAGAAGTCTGCAGTGTGGATTAGGAAGACAGAACTGAAAAGTCTCCAGCCATATGAAATATTCACCAGCCTTTTGATCTGATTTGGAATCACAGACCTCTGAACCTGTTTCTGAATGATATGTGACATTTGGTCTGAGTCTTACAGATCAAACATGCCCCAGAAAACACTGGCCTCAGTAACACACGCACGATGTTATAGCTATGTGTTCAACTTTAATTCCTTTAATAGAGATGTGTTACATCAGTCTGCATTTTTGCCAAATGCAATTTCTTGGTGGCTTTTCACCTTCAATTATAGAAAAAGTCACTTTGAGAACAACTGTGATTTTATATTTTTTGGTGCAAATTAATTCTTCACTCCTAGTTTTTACGCTCACCAGTAACTGTAGGATTCTGTGGAGGAGAAGGATTGTCAAGAGAAATGAAATGAAAGCCACAAATTTAAAGGGAAAGGAAAACCTAGATAAAACCAAATGTAATTTCATCCCTGATTCATATTTTACATCTGAATGGATTGCCTCAACTCAAGTCCTCCTGCAACCTACCCCAATGAGTGGAAGATAGCGCCACTGAAACATATACATCTTTTTGTGGCAAATGCACTGTGAGTTGTTGCTTATAGAGACACCACAGGATCAATACTGCAGGGCACCCCAGTGTGCTATATTATTGTTAACATCCTGCTGGCTAGAATTCATATTTCCATTTAATTGTGGTCTTATTTAAAATGTCTACTGCACCTGCAGTTGACTTGATCAGTATTAGCTATTTGCCTGGTGTCATGTACGTTTATGAACAATGAAAACTTTAGAAAAAATGCCAGCAAAGATACACAGATCATAAATCACAAGACGATACCATCTCACATGAAAAGAAAGTCTCTGAGAAAACAGCCCCAGTGATGTAAATATTGAATTTACCAGCCATGCCATATCCCTATGGAGGATGGACAATAGGCTGTTTCTTAAATGGCAAAAGGGATGAGCTTTCTTCTTTATCTGTATTCACTTTTCCTTTTATTTCATTCCTGGGAAAGAGAAATGCCAGAGGAGAAGCTTAAAACAGATTAGACTGTGAGCACTGTATATAGGCTATTACATCATAACTGTCTTTGAAAACCCTCCAACAGCTGACCTGTTTATATTACAAGACAGGGTCAATTTCCATTCTAGCGACTCTTTTGAAGTTTGTGAATACTAATGCTTTCCCCAGAATGCTGGCTTTAGAATAACAGCAATTGAACCATTCAGCCTTCTCTGATGCAATCTTTCTGCAGCTAGATAGGATTCTATACATGGATTTCATTGAGCCACACAGCTTGGCATGATCAAAAGCTTTGCTGGAGCCATCAGTAAATGATGTTTCAAATAATAAAGTCACAATGAGGCCTACAGTTTCTACTCTAGTCACTGAGGCTGTATGTATGGGTATGGATGTATGCGTATGGATGTAACAACAAAGCCACAGCTTTGCTTCTGTTGGAATGGAGAATGATTAAACATCAAAATGAAACAACAGGGTCATTTTCATGGTAAATGTCCGAGAAAGCAAGAGAAGGCTCTATAGCCACATAGGGTACTAAAGAAATGCCGCAGCTTTGGTATGAGCAGGACATGGATCTGACTTCCACTGCCACATCTTTCCAACAATGGGAACTCAAGCAATTTATTCGACCTAGGCCTCTGATGCCTTACTTCTAAAATGAAGATGACATCATCAACCTCGCAAAAGGTCGTAAGGCAGAATGTATTTACATACAGCAACAATAACAATAATAATAGTGATTAATACTCATTGGGAAATTACTATGTGTCAGGCACTCGCCACTTTATGTGCATCGTCTCAAACCAATCTTCATAACAGCCTCATGAAGTAGGCACCATATTTATCCCATTCCATATGTTAAGAATCTGAGACTTAGAAATAAGATTTGTTGGGGTGCCTGGGTGGCTCAGTTGGTTAAGCAGCCAACTCTTTTTTTTAATATTTTATTTATTTGACAGAGAGAGATCACAAGCAGGCAGAGAGGAAGGCAGAGAGAGAGAGGGGGAAGCAGGCTCTGCTGAGCAGAGAGCCCAATGCGGGGCTCGATCCCATGACCCTGAGATCATGACCCGAGCCGAAGGCAGAGGCTTTAACCCACTGAGCCACCCAGGCACCCCAGCAGCCAACTCTTGATTTTGGCTCCAGTCACCATCTCAGGGTTGTGAGATGGAGCCCACATCGGGCTCCAGGCTGAACATGTAACCTGCTTAAGATTCTCTCTTTCTCCCTCTCCTACCATCCCTCCCCACCCTACTCTCAGTCTCAGTCTCTCTCTCTCTCTCTCTCTCTCTCACTGTCTCAAAAATAATGAAGTAAGATTTGCAGAGATGAATAAAAGATCTTCAATACCAATTCCTCTTAAGACAAATCAGATGAGTAAGTTATGATTTTTTATCTGAACAGACATAAGTCAGTGCATATTTTTAACGGAAAAACCATTCTAATCAGCATTTTACCTTTGAATATCAGCAATAGAAGAAACCTTAAATTTTGTGGAGTCTAAGGCCCCATACCTTAAAAGAGGAATTCAAAAATCGGCATCAGCTGGTCACCATCCTGGTCACCATCTCTAACACCACAAAGATCAGCCCCACAAACCTGTCTGGTTCCATGTTTGGACAGTGTTCCCTGTTGCAAAGAATTTTCATCTACTTTCCTTTATACTCTACCCATCAGCCCTCTGGCGCTAAACACTGACCCTTCAAATAATGAAAAGTAGTTTCTTATTTTCTCTAACCCTTCATCAGGCTGAGCATCCCAAGCTTTGCAACTATTCCTCCTCAACAGTCTCCACAATCCTAAACTGCTTTGATTTGTCAATATCCCCCTGAAAATATGACAACCAAATTTTAGTCTCAATATAAACTGCACTCTCTGGGTGCTTTAAATTAAGTAGTTTGTAAGAGTAGTTAGTTTACCGATTTATAAAGGAAAGATATCAACTCCTCTTGTTTGCCACAATCTACCTAGAAAATCAGATCCCAGATATTCTTCCCTTCATAACTTAGCCTTCTATTGAAGATGTTATCACTACTTCCCCTTGCACTAGAGAGGCCTTGCTATTCAGAGGGAGGCAAATTATGAATTATTTAAATTTTATTTAAATACTCTCCAAGTTTAATCTTCTTCAGCCAGCTGGGCACCAAATGCTTGATAGCTTCAGTTTTGTACTGGCAGGTGAATCAGACACAGAGTCTTCCAATGGAAATACTGACTCTAAAAGCTTAATCACTGAAATTATAATTTGCTCCCTTTAGGGCAGGAAGGGGACCTGAATTAAAGACATATCTTCCTGCAAAGTAAGGGATTCATTTTGTATGGCAATGGTCTCGGGGTTCAAATAGATTAAAATTTTATAGCATTTTTTTCCTTTCACTTTGATATAGTGAGAGAATGCTCCAGCTCTGTTGTTACCTAGCCACATTACTTAGGGCAACTCTATATGTCAGTTTCTCATCTGTGAAATGGGTATATTTATCTAACCAAGTGTGTTCTGATAATTAAATAAAACACAGTATATGAGAGTACAAAGGTTTTAGTATAATTACCACTGAAAAAGATAAGGGGCATGAGGTGGGAGAAATAGGTAGCAAGAGAAAGAGAAAGAAACTAATAGAAGAGGAAAGCGTGGGGCGCCTGGGTGGCTCAGTTGGTTAAGCAACTGCCTTCGGCTCAGGTCATGATCCCAGTGTCCTGGGATCGAGTCCCACATCGGGCTCCTTGCTCGGCAGGGAGCCTGCTCCTCTCTCTGCCTCTGCCTGCCTCTCTGCCTGCTTGTGTTCTCTCTCTGTTAAAATAAATAAATCTTTAAAAAAAAAAAAAAAGAAGAGGAAAGCATGACCCTTTCTTTGGGAAAAGTCATGAAGTTAATTTTTACTTAACAATGAATTGTATCTTTGTGGTTGTTTTGCTTTCACCTACACCTCTCCACTGAATCTCAAGAGTCCTACAATGTATGTAGGCGAGGATCCACTGTTACCACACTGGACATATAAGGAAAGAGAGATTGAGGGAGGGTGATTACCAAACCTCCGAGATCATGCAACACAATGAAACAAAGCTCAACTAGAAAGATTTCCTAACTCCAGAAAGAGCTGCAGAGTAGAAAGAGCATGGTCTGTCTACATACTGGGTTTGCCACATACATGCTGTGTGTCCTGAGATAAGTTACTTGCTAACTTTGTTTACTTTCCACAAAATACGGATAAATACTACCTTTCCCAGTCAGGGTACTCTAGAGAAACACAACCAACAGGTTATGAAGATGCAGGGGGTGGAGAGGGTATCGACATGGGTGTGTGTTGAGACAATGAGAGAGAGATTTATTTTAATGAATAGGCTCATACAACAGTGGGGATTTGCAAGTCCTAAATCTACAGGGTAAAGCAGTGGGCTAGAAAACTAGGTAGAATTCCTATATTACTCTCGGGGCAGAATTCCTTCATCTCCAGGAAGCTTGAGTTTTTCTCTTAAACCATTCAATTGATTGAATGAGTCCCACCCACATTATAGAGGGGACTCTCCTCTACTTAAAATTAACTGACTGTAGATGATAAGCACATCTAGAAAATTCCTTCCCAGTAACATCTAGACTAGTATCTGACCAAACAATTGGGCACCAAATCCTAGCCAAGCTGATACTTAAAACTATCATACTACTTCATAGTTTTTGTTAGCTCTGGAAGAAAAACTGTGCATCTTATTCAAGGTGGTAAGCTCTCAAGATGGCACAGGGCCATCTGGGAATCAAGGGGGTGCTAATTCAGAAGTGGGATATTAGGACAGAATTCCCAAAAGAAGACCAGCTTCAATAGACCCATTCACCTCTTCCCAAGGTCTAGTCAGGAATGAATCCAGGTGTATGAGGCCCGAAGCTTCTATAATTTGGATGCCCTTCTTTAATAGCTACAAAAGTGACTATTTACAATGAAAAAAATAATCACAATCATTACAAATTTAAAGCAAGTCAGAAATTATACAAAATTTGGTCAACATGGAAGCATACTTTCTTTGTTGCCTTCTATTTACTTATTAAAGAATAGAGAAAGTCAAATTAAAAGTTAATGAAATATAAAAGGAAACCAAACAAGATAAGCCCTGGAATCAATAGAAACTGTTTTGACATGGAGAAGAAAATTGAAAATTTACTTTTTTTCAGATCATACCCAAGGCAATAATTTATTAAGAGAAAGAGATGAATTTTGAATAGCAGCAATAAATAGACTTCTGGGTTGTTTGATAATCCAATTAATGAAGAGGAGTGAATCATATGAAAACACTGGCAAAGGATTTTAATTTCCTGCTGATTTGATAGTTAAATAACAAAACTATTATGCTATTTTTTTCTGTATTTTGTAATGCTTGAGTTATTTCTCAGCTTTTAGTCATTTGTGCTTAAAATTGTATACACTGCATTATTAAGAACCTTTCCAATAGGAGAGGCCTTCACTTTTTACTGAGTATCAGTGAGAAAGGAATCCTCTAGTTATAATTTCATATGGCTCATGTTTGGAAGATTTTTCTACAGATCAGCTCCTGGTTCCATGCCTATTAAGCCTTGCTTCTTTTCTACTCCCCATGTACTTCCAGCAGTGGATGATGGGTATTTGGGGTGTGCTCTTACAAGACCACTTGTAGTTCTGAGCTTTGGTTTCATGACACCAGTTCTATCAGCACTGTGGCAGCAGGAGAATTCTTGAGAACTGTTCTCACACCAGGGTGACTAGCAATAACTGGGCTTTGCAAAGAATTAACTGCAAACCACATATATATGACCCACTAAATGCAAACCAAAAGTATCCTCAACTTAACCTCCCCGTCACGAGATACCAAAAGTGCCATGGCCTCTCCAACATCACTGGGCAAGAGGAGAAGAAAGATGGAGGGAAGCTGGAGCAGAAATGCTTTCGGTTAAAGTATCTAAAAGAATACAAATGCTTTTAATTAAAATAGCTTACTTTTCAAATTTCTATTATATATAATAGAGTATATTAAAAACTGGAACACCTATGGAGCCCCCGGTGCTTTGATTAGAAGGCTGTCAGGACAGTGTTTTTAAGTATTGCCTTTTCTTTCATTTTGTTTAACCCTAATCATTTTGTTAATGAATAAAATATTTGAGTGCCTACTCATCGCTCAAAACTGATCTGGCTGTGAGAGGCAGAAAGAGAGCAGTAATAGTCCATGACTTCATGAGGTCTATAAAAGGTGTATTGCAACCAGGTGATTGCAACCAGGCCCTTGAAAGTCAAGGGTTCTGAAGCTTAAGTTTCATTAGTTTAATGTAAATCAGCCTCTGGGGAGTGCAATAACGTTTTGTTTTTCCTCAGAGAATAGTTTTGAAAAAGTGCATGGCTTCTCTGCATCACGCAGTAGCTGGCATCTCAGTCCCCATCCTTGTTCTTCTTCATATACAGGTAGGCCTGCCTCCCAACTGAACTCCAAACCACATCGTTTGGGCAATGAGTAGGCACTCAGTAAATATTTCATTTATTAACAAAGTAACTAGGGTTAAAATTTTAAACAAAATGAAAGACAAGGCAACACCTAAAACAACTGTCATGACAGCCTTTTAATCAAAGCACCTAGGACTCCACAGGTGTTTCAGTTTTTATAGATGCAAACAAATCACTCCAAAACTTAGCAGCTTAAAACAATAATCATGTATTTTCACTCAAGTTTTCTATGGTCTGGGAATCTGGTGCAGTCAGACCGTTGGTGGGGCTGGGGTCATCTCAAAGATTTCATACACGTGTCTGATACCTGGGCTGGAAGAACCCAACAGCTGGGGCTGAACCCCTATAGCAACTTGGGCATCTTTCTTCCTCTCTCTCTCTCCCCACCTCTCTCCCTGTCTCTGTCTCTTCCTTTCATGCACATCGGCTCCCTCTCTGGTTTCTCTGCATTAGCCCCCTAGCAGGCAGGCAACTGCTAGGGAGCTAGACTTCTTAATATCAGTCTATGCTCTCAAGGTGCATGTCCCAAGAAGGAGAGCTGGGGGGAGGCATTTTGCCTTTTATGACCCAGTCTTGGAAAAAAATGTAGCATTACTTCTGTTGCGTTCTATTGGCTGAGGCAGTTACAAAGTTCCCCCCAGTTTTAAGGGGTGGGAACATAGATTCAAGGTCCTTACAGAGGTATATTAATGTCAGGCATATTAGTTGTAAGTAAATTATCTGGGATAAGATATATATTGGTGTGGCCATCACAGGAAATATAATCTGCATTATAGGAGACAGAGGTTTCTAAATTTGCAAGCATTTTTTAAATAATAGAAATGTTTTATGCTCTTACTAATAGCTGCTAGCTAACAGCTACTGTTCTTTTTGTGCCAGAACACCAGGTGCCCCTGCTAAGGGAATAAAGCATTGCACATAAACACTGGAATAGCCTTGTCTTCAACATGCATGTTGGTAGATGATGTTGTGTCTCAGATGACACATGTGATTTACTGTGGTTTTAGAAGCGCATTCTAGAATTCCACACAGCAGCTCTATCTCTCTGTTGCCACCACTATTCAATACAGAGTGGCCAAATTTAATAACTAATATTAATACAGCACAGCTATATACTGTCTGCTTGTGTCTCCTCCAAATTCATATGTTGGAATCCAATCTCCTATGTGATTAGGAGATGTATTAGGAAGTGGGGCTGTTTGGAAATGAGTACGTCACAAGGTTGAGGCTTCATGAATGGAATTAGTGCCCACTCAGAGACCCCAGAAGGCTTCCTTGACTCTCCTGCCTTTTGTGCACACAGCAAGCAGACAGACATCTATGAACCCGGAAACAGGCCCTCACAAATAACAAACCTATCAGATGCTTGATCTTGAACTTCTCAGCCTCCCAGGTGAAAAGTAAGTTTGTGCAGTTCATAACCTACCCAGTCTATTGGTATTTTGTTGTGGCAGCTCAAACTAAGACAAGTCCTATATTCTATTTAACCCTCTGAGGATATAATAGGCACATCTTATGGACCTTCTCAGATTCTTAGACTCCAGGCTCCTTGGTTGTCACCTGGTACTGCTGTAGCAAAAAGAAGTATGCAGACCTGGGAGTTTCTGCCTCCACAAGCTGATGAGCTTCATTCCTCTAGTTGCTAACTCCTCCCACCACTCCTACTTCCAGATTCCAATAAACTTCCATGCAACAGGATATGGGATCTGACTTCCTGAGTGGCTGCCAAAGTTAATTCCCCGTGGGACAAATTGTGACCAGTTGCAGACAGGATACAGAAGGGAACCAGCAGATAAATTCCTTCTCCCTTCATCCCACTGATGGTCAGTCTGGAAGCGCAGTATTACTTGTCGGGAGAAATTCTGCAAGGCCAAACTGGTGCACCTGCCAGAGGACTGACTGATCTCTGTTGATCATGCTGTAGTGGTTGGCAGAGTACTGGGTCCTATTACATAGATTCCTTTTCTTACTTGCTACACTTCCTTTCTCACTTTCAATGCCCTGTGATGACATCTCCCAAATAAAACACAGCAATGAATCCTTTACCCAGGCTCTGTATTTTAAAGAAGCTAGGCTAAGATTGAAACCATTCATATTTTCATTGTCTTCATTTTAAATGCAAGGAAACTAAGATTTATAGAATTTTCCAATATCTCATGGCTGAGTGAAAAACAGTATTTGAAATAAGGATTTTTTTAAAGATTTATTTATTTTCTTTGAGAGAGAGAGGGAGCACATGCCAGCAAGTGGGAGGGGGAGGGAAGGGCAGAGGGAGAGGGGCACAGAGAAGCCCAAGCAAATTCCCTGCCAAGTGCAGATCCCAATGCAGGGCTCAATCTTACAACTCAGAGATCGTGACCTAAGGCAAAACCAAGGGTCAGATGCTTAACCAACTGAGCCACCCAAGCACCCCTGAGATAGGTTTTTTTCCTCAACTACAACTATATTTTTTTCCTTTTCCACCATGATACTTTTTCAAGAAGTATAGGATATAGGAAACCTGGAAAATAGAGCTGTAGTCCTAACTGCATTGGTGGAGTAAAAAAGCACTGGAAATTAGGTAATATAATAATTATTATTAAATAATAACAGATAACATTTGTTGAGTCCTTACTATATACCAGACACTGTTCAAATTAATTTACATGTATTTTCTTTAATTACAGAAGTTCCTTTATAATTTAAGTAGTATTATCTACTTTATAGATGAGGAAATGAAGGCACAGAGGTTTACTACCAAAGGTTCCACAGATACTAAGTGGCAGAGTCTTTGCCTCAGTCTACCTGTCAAGTGTAGACATAACTCCTCTCATGCCTACCTCACAGCACTTTCATAAAGATTGATAATGAAATTAAAATGCTGGACTAGGGTGCCTGGGTGTCTTAGTCAGTTAAGCGTCTGCCTTCTGCTTAGGTCATGATCCCAGAGTTCTAGGATCAAGTTCTGCATCTTGCTCCCTGCTCTACGGGGAGCCTGCTTCTCCCTCTCCCTTGGCCCCTCCCCTTTGCTCGTGCTTACTTGCTCTCTTTCTCTGCTTCTCTCACTCTCAAATAAATAAATAAAATCCTTTAAAAATGCTTAGAAAAGTACAAATAGGAAGAACCTTTGATATTGTAGCTGTCTTTTTGATAAAGGGAGTAAAAGATCAATCAAAGAAAGGAGGTTCTTTTTTTTTTCCCCAAATATGTTTATTTTATTTTTTCAGTGTTACAAGATTGATTGTTCATGCACCACACCCAGTGCTCCATGCAATACGTGCCCTTCTCAATACCCACCACCAGGCTCGCCCCCCCTACCCCCTCCCCTCTAAAACCCTCAGTTTGTTGCTCAGAGTCCACAGTCTCTCCTGGTTCATCACCCCCTCCGATTTCCCCCCATTCACCTTTCCCTTCCTTCTCACAATGCCCTCAATGATTTAAAGAAAGCAGGTTCTTAAGTGTGATCTTCAGCCAACAACAGGCCCTACCAGGGGCGCCTGGCTGTCTCAGTCAGTAGAGCATGCAACTCTTGATCTATGCGTTATAAGTTCAAGCCCATGTTGGGGGTAGAGATTACTTAAAAATAAAATCTTTAAAAGAAACAAAGCAAAACAAAAACAGGCTCTACCAATTAGAGCCACATCCCCCAGTAAGCATCAGCCAGGAGTCCACACTCCTGTGAGGAATGGTCTCTGTTCTCCCTCCTCTCTTCAGATTTCAGCCACATACATCGAGCCTTCTGTTCATCCTCTGAGTTCAGCATACACATTTCCTGCCAATTTCTACTTATTCTGAAGATCACATTATACCAATAAAGGTCACTTAGAAGGAATCATAAATCACCCTCGATCCCATCACCCTAGGAGATAAGCTATTTTTGTAGGTCTGATATCCCTTTGTTCTTATGCATGAACATTTTTTACATAGTTGTAACTAAGGTACAGGAAAAAATAGTTTTATTTTACTTAACATTATAGGATATTTTTAACATAACTCTAAAGAATCACTGTTACCAACATTAAGCAGTTACTAGAATAGAATTCCATCATTAAATATAGTCCATTTTCACTATGAATTCAGCAAGAGACAAAATCAAGGAAATGGGCAATCTCTTACCAATCTCTTTCCTAATGCCCCTGAATCTGACCTCAGCATTATCTTACTTCCCAACCCTGCAAGTACATCACTGCCTAATCAACCTCACCCTAATTTCTATGAGGGCAGGGACCATATCTGTCTTATTCATCTATGCTTTAATAAATCACCTGAAAGGGTTTGCCACTCAAAATTTCCCTTCCCTTTACCTCAGAGATTGCTCAAAATCCCATTACACAACATTTTACATGGAATTTCCCCACCAGCTGCATCACACAAGAGCACAAAGACAAATGCTCCATATACATTAGAAGTAAATATCATGGGCTGATTATATTTGAAAAGAAATTAACTTTGAAATCACTGCTTAGCTACATTCTGCAACCCCATGATCTGGCTTTGGAGGTAGTTACTATAGTCTTCTTTTAGAACTGAAAATGTAAGGGACGCCTGGATGGCTCAGTCGGTTAAATGGCTGCTTTCAGCTCAGGTCATGATCCCAGGGTCCTGGGATGGAGCCCTGTGTTGGGCTCCTCCTCTTGGAGTCTGCTGTCACCCTCTCCCTCTGCCCCTCCCCCTCATACTCCCTCTCAAATAAGTAAAATCTTTAAAAAATTAAAAATAAAAATTGAGGGGCCCCTGGGTGGCGCAGTTGGTTGAGCAACTGCCTTCAGCTCAGGTCATGATCACGGAGTCCCGGGATCGAGTCCCATATCGGGCTCCCAGCTCCATGGGGAGTCCGCTTCTCACTCTGACCTTCTCCCTTCTCATGCTCTCTCTCACTCTCTCTCTCTCCTAATAAATAAATAAATAAAATCTTTAAAAAAATAAAATAAAATAAAAAATAAAAATAAAATAAAAATTGAAAATGTTACATTCAAGTAACATGTAAATTGTTAAGCTGAGGGCAGAGACTTTCTTTGCTCTAAAGTCTATCCAATATTAGTACTGCTCCTGCTTTTCTTTTTTTAATCAATGTTTGCATGCTGTAACTCTTCCATCTTGCCCTTTAAATTATCTATGTTATTATATTTGATGTGAATTTCCTGTAGGCAGTGTATTATTGGGTCATGTTTTTTATCCACTCTGGCAATTTTTGTTTTTTAATTTAATTAAGTTTAAAATATCCCTGTTTATTACTGATATGGCAGGGTTTAGTTGTCATTTTTTCCTTTGTTTTCTATTTGTTTCTTCCATTCCTTATTTCTGTTTCCATTTTCTACCTTCCTATGAGTTTTTCTTTTTCTTAGGATTTCACTTTGATTCATTTTTAGTGTTTTGGGGGTTTTTTCTTTTGTTTTTTTTGTTTGTTTGTTTTTTCATTTTTAGTGTTTTTGAGTATATCACCTGGCTTAGTTTTCCTAGTGGCTATTTTAGGTATTACAATATACACACATAATTTCTCTTGGTCTACTAGTATCCACATTTTACCACTTCGAGTAACACCAGAAATCTATTTTCATATAGGTCTCTTTGCAGTTCCTCCTTGTTAAATATAATTGTTTAAATAATATAAATATAATTGTTTCCTCTGCATACATTAAGAATCACAACAGATGTGTATAATTTTTACTTCAATCATCAAATACTATTTAAGAAAATCTCTTGAGCGTAGTCTATTATATTCTTGTCTATTTGTATCCATTCTGATATTCTTTTTTTCTTTCTGAAGCTCCCAGACTTCTGCTATCATTTCCTTTCTGTTTAGAGAACTTCCTTTAGCCATTCTTCAAAGAGAGATTTTCTAGAAACAAATTCTGTTTTCTTACAACGGAAAATGTTTTTCTTTCCCCCTTCCTTCCTAGGGAATATTTTCACTGAATGCAGAACTCATGCTTGACAGTTCTTTTCTTTCAGTACTTGGAGACTGTTGCACTATTTCCTTCTGGCCTTCGTGGCTCCAGACAAGTAATCTACTATCATTCTAATTGGTGCTCCCTTTTAAGTAATGAATGTAGCATTTGTCTCTGTTCTCTCTGTTGCTTTCAATTTTTGTCTTTATTTTTAGAAGTTTAATTATTATGTTCCTTTGCATAAATTTCTTTGGGTTTATCCTATTTGAAAGTTGCTCCCCTTGAACCTACAGGTTTTTGTCTTTTGCCAAACTTGGGAAATTTTCACCAACTATTTCTCTAAAAAATTCTTTAATACCACTCTTTCCTCTGCTCAAACTCCATGATGTGGATGCTAGCAGTTTTGTTATTACACCACAAGTTCCCAAAGACTGCTCATTTTCATTCTGTCTACTTTCTCTCTTCAGATTAGGTAAATTCTACTGAGCTGTCTTCAAGTTCACTGATTCTGTTCTGTCATCTCCATTCCACTTTCTGAGCCCACCCAGTATTTTTTTTTTTTTAATTTTGGTTATTGTATTTTCAGCTAATTTCCATTTGGTTCCTTTTTTATAAGATTTATTTCTTTGCTAAGATTTTCTATTCTCTTCGTCTATTTCAAGATAATTGTTGAGACTTTTTAATTGAAGTATGGTTGGCACACAATGCTACATTCATTTCAGGTATACAACACAGTGATTAGACAACTCTGTATGTTATATTGTGCTCACCACAGTGTAGCTACCATCTGCCACCATACATTACCATAGGACCACTGACTATATTCCCTGTGCTGTACTTTCATCTCCATGACTTATTCATTCCATTACTACAAGTCTATACCTCCCACTCTCCTTCACCCTTTTCGCCTATCTCCTCATCCCCCTCACCACTAGCAATTACTGATTTGTTCTTCATTTCTGCTTTTTGTTTTTGTTTAGTTGCTTGTTGAAGCATTTTTTGATAGCTGCTTTAAAATACTTGTCAGGTGGGGCTCTTGGATGGCTCAGTCAGTTAAGCATCCAACTCTTGATTTCGGCTCAGGTCATGATCTCAGGGTGGTGAGATTGAGTCATGTGTCAATCAGGCTCCATGGAGCCTGTTTAAGATTCTTTCCCTTTCCCTCTCCCTCTGCATTGGCCCACTCAAATGCACACACGCATACTCTCTCTCTCAAAATATAAATAAATAAAATAAAATACTTATCAGGTAATTCTGACATCTGATTCAGGTTGGTATTGGTGTCTATTGAGTATCTTTTCTCATCTATGTGATTTTTCTGGTTCTTGGTATGACGAGTGATTTTCTATTGTATTCTGACAAATTAGATATTATATTATAGGACTGTGGATCCTATTTAATCTTTTTTTTTTTTTTGGTACTCAGTACCTCTATTAAGGTGTAGCATGAGGACCAAATGGGCCCCACCAATACCATCCAGCAAAAGAGGGGCACTGACTCTGACTCACGATGCCCCATAACAGACCAGTGGAGTGAACATTCAGCTCCCCTGTAGTCTCTGCTGACTCCTTTCCTTAAAAAATGATGCATTAATAATCAACTGCCTTACTGTCACCAAGTGAGAGTAAAGATTAAGTCCCAACTTGGGCCCTGCTGCCATCAAGTAGGGGTAAGCAGAGGACTGATTCATACTTCGTTGCTGCAGAGTGGGGGTAGAGGCTCAGCTCCCCGATGGGTCCCACTGACTTGGGGTGGGGAATAGGGGAAAATGAAGTCCTTACTACCCTCAACTTGCACCATCTTGTTCAGTATCATCGATGCCATATAGGAGTGGGTTTCAGCTCAGCGACAGATCCAATGACACCAATCTGGTGGGAGAACCAGAGTCCTGCCTAGTTCTGCTGGGTGGGGGATGGAAGACCAGCTGCCCACTCAGTCCACCAATACCATCTGGTGAGAGAGCTAGAGTACTGCCATCTGCTTCAGCCAAGTAGAGAATGGAACAGAAGATCTCTGCTCCACTCAGCTAGTGGAAAATTGGTGCACAGTATCTGCTTCCAATATTGGAAGGGGCTGAGAGGTAGATGAAAGATTAGCTCCACTCTGGCAGGCTGAAACTGTGGGGAAGGAGTGGTATGGTTTTTCTGTTGGTGCTTGACCAGAGTAAGGTGTGTATTGCCAAAAAGATTTCCCACTTTTAGGCCATCCTTTTCCTGGTCCTTTGGCTGGGGGAAGAGGCCTTGCTTGGGGATTTTTGGCTGTGCCCTTTGGTGGTTCTGAGATGGAAGCTTCTGTAGCACCCTGTCGAGGATACATTGGAGGCACTAAGGAAATCCAGGGAACTTACCACAATGCCATTCCTCAAGTCCTAATGTTCCTAAGCAGCCTTCTTCTTCTGTCTACTTTGAGTCTTCTTGACCTTGTTTGTTAGGTCATGGCCAGGGTTTTTAGTTGTAAGAAGGAGGACCTGGGAGGAATGAGGCTACTTCACCTTGACAGAACCCCAGAGACTATTCCTTGTTCTGCCAGGATTTTGTATGTTATGAAAGTGCCTGGAACACAGCAGACATTTCAAAGAATATTTAGCTGTGCATGAAGAAGTCACTAATGCAAAGATGGATATAGTACAGTGATTCCCTACAGTATTTCAGATATGGATTCTCTCAGTCCAAAGTTCACATTCTACACCTGCCACTTCGCAGTTTGGGCAAGGTCTTCAAACTCTTTAAGATTTATTATCTCTGAAATGGATAATTTTTTAAAGAGTTTATATATATATTTGACAGAGAGAGATCACATGTAGGCAGAGAGGCAGGCAGAGAGAAAGGGGGAAGCAGGCTCCCCGCTAAGCAGAGAGCCCAATGTGGGGCTCCATCCCAGGTTTCTGAGATCATGACCTGAGCTGAAGGCAGTGGCTTTAACCTACTGAGCCACCCATGCACCCCTGAAATGGATAATTTAATCATTCCTGTTGGAAGTAAGCAGTCTTCCTCAATTCTGATGTTTATTTCTGTGTCAAAGCAGCTTCATTAACAGGTCAGTCCTTGCTTCTCTCCCCAGTTTCTTTTATGTCAGGCAAGGAGGGGTGACCCATCTGACTGGTGAGTTTGGAAGGAGAGACTGAAGATGTATACTGAACTTTTAAATTATTCTAACTTATCAATGCAGGTGGCAGCAGCACTGGATGGGGGCATGTCTCACAGGAAGGATGGGAGAGGACTGCATGTGTCCACTGGGCATCTCATATCTGAAGAGAGAGAAGGGTGGGCTCTACACGTCCAGTGTCATTAAGGTGGGTCATAAGCTTCTGTCTCTCCTAATGCTTTGTAAGATTCTTAAAATTAGCAAGGAATATTCAATAAATACCTCTTAAGCACTGACCAAGGGCCAGACATTGTGTCACTAAACAAAGACAAATGACTTAAGGTGCCTGCCTTCAAGTAGCACATTGACTACTTGGGAAATTGAAAATATAAATAGTAACAAGCAAATAATCTCTTAAGTGCTATATCAGAATTTTGAAAATGTGGTGAATTGAAACAGAAGTATGGAGCACATGTAAGCTTTCACAAACATGGTCTAATTAACATAATATCATTAAAAAAAAAAAAACCCTGGGACGTTAATCATAGTAATAACCACAACAGTATCCTCACTGGGTACTCACCATGATAAAGTGCTAATAATACATGTTTTATCTCCTTCATTATCAGAGTAACCCTCTAAATGACATACTTCCCTACCTTCATTTTATGGCAGAAAAAACTAAAGCCTATAGAGGTGAATAAGCTTTCTCGGGATCACATAGGTAGTTAATGATGAGTCCACCAACCTCAAAACCTATAATCCTAACCAACAGAAGACACTGCCCACTCCGTAAATGAAGAAATTAAGGCTTAATTTTATTTAGCTTTATATCTCCAGCACTTTACAGTGTGCATGGTAAACACCAAGCACTCAATAACTACTAGGGGATAAAAATAAGAAAGGAAGGGAGAAAAGAAAGGAGGCTCTTTGACTTAGGAAAAAAAAATCATCCATCAGAAAAGCAGAATGATAGATTCCTGTGGCTCGTGGTAGCGGTAGGACTGTTGTCTCCAGGAAGCAGTCATTGTAGAGCAATATATTTGTAAATATTTGGAGTTCTGGTTTATCTTAAAGAGGGCAGCCTGAATACACAGCTGTGTTCAATCCTACATATTTGTTTGGTCTATAAATAATAGCAATGTGGTGACAGTCCAGAGGCTACTCAGAGAGAGCACTCTGGGTTGACTTATCTCACCCCAAACATCCCAGGCTTCTGAGACTAGGTCTGCATCATCAAGCAAGGGCTTTCCAATCCAGCTGACCTTAGCCAGACAGTCAGGGCAACACAGACAACACAGGGCAGAGGAACGACCAAAGAATTAGAAAACATAAACGATGGTGAGTATTTAATTACCATTTTTTTAAAAAGCATTTTAATTCCATGAAGTCATATTTTCTATTTCTTCAAGACCATTATGAATTTGAATTATTAACACCAATTAAATTAATTTTACCTGTCAAAGAAAATGTAATAATACTTTCATTATTCCTTGCAGCCTTCTTGTACCGTACACCATACACATACCATACATATAAAATGTATTCTGGCATGTGCCTATCTGATGTTCTAAATACCTGCACTTTATGAGAAAAGGCATATTGCTTTTTAAATATTATTTATTTCTTCACCCCTAGTTTCTTGAATAATAAAGATATAAAAAGGCACATGAAAATTCTCAGTAAATGACTAAGAACTTGATAAGTTAAGTAATATTTAAGTAATATACTTTTCCTCAGTATTTAGAGATTGAGTATTTTAGTCAAAAGAATAAAATGGGGGATGCCTGGGTGGCTCAGTGGGTTAAAGCCTCTGCCTTTAGCCCAGGTCATGATCTCGGGGTCCTGGGATCGAGCCCCGTATCGGGTTCTCTGCTCAGGGGGGAGCCTGTTTCCCTCTCTCTCTCTGCCTGCCTCTCTGCCCACTTGTGATCTCAGAATTTCTCTCTGTCAAATAAATAAATAAAATCTTTAAAAAAAAGAATAAAATGGGATTTAACCTGTTGCCAGCTTCCTCCCTACTGTTCCCACCCCAATCCATCCGATCTTCTCCACCAACTTCCTGCACATCTTCTTAAGGAGATTGGGTTGCTTGTTTTCTAGAGCTGTACTTCCTAGTACAGAAGCCTCTAGTCACAAATGTCTATTTACATTTAAACATTTAATTAAAAATTCAATACTTCTTTCCACATGCTTCATTTCAGTGGCCAATAGGCTCATGGGGTTAATGGCCTCTGTATATACGGACAGCACAGATAGAGAACACGTCCATCCTCACTGAAAGTTCTCTTGGTTAGTGCTGTTGAAAGACCTCCTTCTGCGCCCAGATCTTAAGGCAACACCTTTATCAAGAGTCTGACTCAAGCTTTCCCCAGCATTCATCTATGTTTTAACATGCAAACACACAGCTGCTGCGGTTTTTCAGAATAATCTGTAGGCAGGCACGGAGCTAGTAAGAAATGTCTAGGGGACTATTGGTAAAGGAGTAGACTGATGAAAGTGTCTAGAATGCGACTATGCTCCACATGAGAATCAGCTCCCTAGGACCTGTGCTATTTGAGCAATTACATGTCCAGGGTTAGATGATTTGCATTCTGATGGGGTTGAGGGGGGTCAGGTCACAAAACAGAGTACATCTCTCTATTCTTCTCCTAGGATGTGAGGGATTGTGTGTGAATCATTTATGTGCTCCCCATAAATATTTATAGAAGATAATATATCTGTATAGATGTATATATATATTTACTCTATGCATATGGTTAAAATTCATCTACATTAGACTTGAAAGACCTAATGTTTGCCATACTAGAACAACTGTTATTCAACTAGAAAGCACTCTGAAAGAACGAGAGCAGGGAGGACACCTTTGCTGAGGCAGAGCAGCCAAAGGTGTGCAGCTAGTGAGCAAAATGCCTTTTCTCCAGCCATTGCTGTTTTCATCCAGCCACTGCTGATGCAGAGATTTCATCGCCGTGACACTGTTGAGTCCTTCTTCGGGGGATGAGTACTTCAGCAGGGGATCTCTCTGACTGTCAGGCTGCTCCCTCCTACTCATTCCCATTGTAAGAATTAACCACACCACTTATTTTTTAACGCATTTATATTTTTTTTAAGTTTTTTTTTTAATTTATTTGAAAGAGAGACACACTCAGAGCAAAGCAGGGGGCAGGGAGAGGAAGAAGCAGATTGCCTGCTGAGCAGGGAGCCCAATGTGGGGCTTGATCCCAGGATCTGAGATCCTGAGATCCCAGATCAGATCATGATCTGAGATGAAGGCAGATGCTTAACTGACTAAGCCACTCCAGTGTCCCTTATCAACCTATTTAAATACCAGTGTAATGATAAGGAAAAAGTCTTTATTGAAATAGGTTGATTTTCAATGTGCTTTTCTCTGCCTCAAATGTAAACCTTGCTTCATTATTATTAATTAATTGAATGCTTACTGTATACTAGGCTCACTCCATCCTCTAGCTTATTTGAACATGACAACGTCGTGCACGACAGTATCAGTAACATACTCAGTTTAGAGATGTGGATATTAAAGCTAAGTTAAGCTGTTTCCAAAGATCACACAGCAGTAAGTTTTAAGTCTCTGGTTCAATATGAAGCACATCATTTCAAAGAAGCTGGGGAAGTGGGTGCATTAGGATGGAGGGAAGAAAATCTGATGTTTTATATCTTAATGATTTATGTTTGCAGCAGAACGGCCTCTGTCCAGGGACTCTTGTCTACGTGGAAAGGCCATCCGTGCTCTAAACTTGACACTCACTCAGTAGTACACATTCCTGCTCTGTTATTTCCCTATGGACATGTTCATTTTCCAACTAGTCTTCCTTTTCAGCTCTAAAACTGGGATTGCACACAGTAGCAGGGCAGGACACTAGGTTTTTAGATTGGTGAATTCCCTTTGCACTTCACTTAATTTCCTCAGCTTTCATTTTCAAACCCCTGGAAAGAGGCACTCACAAATATCCAGACAGAGCAACAGAGCACTGAACCATCTCTGGTTTCAGATATTATTCACAAAGACAAAAGCCTGGAACATTTAACAAATGCAAGTGTAAGCAGCGTAAGCACCCAGTTCAGTCTACCAGGGGCAGGGAAAATAGATTGCAGTGTCAACTTAATCAATGGTTCATCGCTGTACTTTTTCAGTGCTTGAACCTTATTAGGATTGAGGCTGCATTGCTCGGCTGAAAATCAATCTGGAATTTTTCAAACAGCTGCAAACTGTAGAAATACAATTGCAAATAATTTGATGACTTTTCCAAGCACCTTGGGAAAATCCATGGAGAACTAAGTGGAGCTGGTACCTGGATGTGCCCCTGGCTGAGGCAAAGGGATGAGGAAGCCAGCACAACACATGTTGGGGTTCCAAATCCAGGGCAAATTGATTGAACTCGGGTTTGACGTCAGTTTTGAAGATGCAGTGACTGAACACAGCAGTATGAATGTTAGACTCTCTCAGTACAGAAACTGACTTCAGGCTAAGGTTGGAATAACAGCATATACAAGAATCATAGAGTTTCTCTTTGGGCCTGACCTAGCATTTAGAAATGGATTCAGGGATGATACAGATTACCAGGACAAAGGGGAAAACCAGAAGGGACACTGACAGATGAGCCAATCTACAAAAGCGGTGAAATAGTCTTAGCAAACCTAACCGGGCCACAGTCTATATAGACCTTTATGTCTGGCTACAGCTGGCTTGCAGCTGAATATATGACAGAACAATGCTCAATGCAAACATTAGGAAAAGGTTTTCTGAAGTTTTAAGACACAGGGAATCCCAGAATGGTTAATTGGCTCATAAGTATAAAAAGAGAAATACTTGCATTGTGGTTAAGAACATGAACCTTGGGGCGCCTGGGTGGCTCAGTTGGTTGAGCAGCTGCCTTCGGCTCAGGTCATGATCCCGGAATCCCGGGATCAAGTCCCACATCGGGCTCCCGGCTCCATGGGGAGTCTGCTTCTCACTCTGACCTTCTCCCTTCTCATGCTATCTCTCACTCTCAATCTTTCCTAATAAATAAAATCTTTAAAAAAGAAAAAAAAGAACATGAACCTTCATTTAAGTGAGATCTGAGTTAAATCCCATTCCACTATTTAGCATAGGTCCTGGTGAGGTATTCAACCTCCCTGAGACGCAGTTACATAGCTTTCAACAATGCTAACACTTTCTACCTCTCAGCCTTGTTGAGAAGATAAAATGAAATCACTAAATACCTAGTACCACTATTGGCATGTAATGCATGGTCCCAAATGGTAGAAGCTATTATTGTGAGGAAGAGAAAAAATACAATTTTAGACAAGGTCATTGTTATAGGTTGAACTGTGTACCCTCCCCCCCAAAAAATATATGTTGAACTCCTAACCCCTGATATCTGAGAATGTGATCTTATTTATAAATAGAGTCTTTGCTGATAAAATCAAGTGAACATGAGATCATGACAGTATAATCCAGTATAACATGGAGTCCTTATGACTAGAGAAGAGACAGAGATGGATATGCACAGAAGAAAGACAGTAAAGAGACACACAGAGACAAGATGACCATATGAAGCTAGAGACAGAGACAGGCATTATGAACTCCCTGAGGATGCTGAAAGCTGGAAGAGGCAAGGAAGGTTCATCCCATAGAGGTTTCAGAGGGAGCACAGTCCATTAACACCTTGATTTCAGACTTCTGGCCTCGGGAATTATGAGTGATTAAGTTTCTGTTAGCTTAAGTCACCTGTTTTGTGGTACTTTGTTACGGCAGCTACAAGAAACTAATACAGTCATGATTCATACACAAGGAAAAGAGTTTATTTCGCTGGCATTTTATTTACTGTTAGTTTTAACTAACTAGAGATGCTTTGGTTCAGTAGGAAAGTTCACAAAAATCCAGAAAAACTACAAAGTTTTAAATGTAATTTTGTGAAAGAGTTTGTGATTTTCAATAAAGTTATAAGTTTAAAAATACTGAGTTAGTTCAGGCTGCCAAAACAAAACAGTAAAGTTAGGGTAGCTTAAACAATAGAAATTTATTTTCTCACAGTTGTGGAGGCTGGACATCTGAGATCAAGGTGCCAATATGGTGAAGTTCTGGTAGACTCTTCCCGTCATATAGATGGCGACCTTCTTGCTGTCCTCACATGGCCTTTCTTCAGTGCTATATAAGAGGGAAAGAGCAAGCTCTCTGGTATCTCTTCTTAGAAGGCCACTAATCCCATCAGACTAGGGCCTCATCCTCATGACTTCATCTAACCTAATTGTCTCCCAGTGGCCCCATCTCCAAATAAATACCACTGTATTGGAGGTTAGATCTTCAATATATGAACTTGGGAGGGGACATAAATATTTACTTCATAGTGTATGTGTTGAACTAGCAAGCTCTGTATTATTCACTTTCTCCCTCAAATATATCATGAGCTCAGATTAGTGCATTTGGGAGAGAGGGGACAGAATACACCCAGTGATTAATAAGACATGGTCTCAAGCATCTTATAGACTACTGGAAAAGACAGCTTATCAACAGAACATTCCAATATAATATGGTAGGTGCAGTGCTGGAGGTGAGCCTGTGGGGCAGCAGAAGAGGCTCGGGGAAATCTTACAGGAGACACCCCAGAGAAGGCACTATGCGCCATTCCATTTCCTCCATGAAGAGCATAGCATATTGTAAGCAGTACAACTAGTGTTTAACAAATACTTATTGAAGAAGTAAGTGAAAAGATAAATGAAAAAATAAATGAAATTACCATTAACTAGAACACCAAAATTCCTTACCATCAAGGATGGTATGTTAGAATTTCATTATAAAATTTTAAAATGTGGGGCACCTGGGTGCTTCAGACAATTAAGCGTCTGCCTTTGACCCATGATCTCAGGGCCTTGGAATCAAGTCCCGCATCGGGCTCTCTGCTCACTGGGGAGTCTGCTTCTCCCTCTTCCTTTGCCCCTCCCCCTGAGAATGTGCATTCTCTCTCTCAAATAAATAAAATCTTAAAAAGAAAAAAAGGAAAGAAGGGAGGGAGGGAGGGAGGGAGGGAGGGAGGGAGGAAGGGAAGGAAAGGGAGGCAAGGAGAGAGGGAAGGAGGAGGAGAGAAAGAAAGGAAAAGAGAGAAAGAGAGAGAGGAAGGAAGGAAGGAAGGAAGGAAGGAAGGAAGGAAGAATAAGTACAATTCTAAATGTAAGTTGAGGTACTGTATAGGAAAAAAGATTGAACAAGGAATCTAAAGAATAAGTTTTATTCCTCACTGCCTTGCAATAGCTCTGCAACATTGGATAAGAACCTGAGGAAGAATACTAAGAGCAAAGGGTTTCATCCAGTCCCTTTCAGCTCTAAAACTATGATTCTGGGATTCCCTTTTTGGATTTCACCTCAGAAACATTATTAATTACATCAGGAATGCTAAAAGTAACTCATTACTCTCTGTAAGGTGAAAAAGGACTCAATGATCCAAATAATAGCCACAGAGTGTTTGTTGAATTAAAATAATAAGTAGTATAATGCAGAGGTGCCAATAGGCTTTATTCATTCACTTGTAACTATTTAGTCAACTACTACTAAGTATCAGGCTAGGTAGCAGGTAACGACATATTGAAATATATGTGAAAATATATAGATTTTTAATACTAAAACCTACTTAAACTTTTCAACCTGATTGTTCTGTTGCCATAATCTCATATTAGTAGTGCTGTGTGGAAAGGAATTTCCTCTAATGCTTTTAGTGCCTGGCTCTTATATCTGAAACATGAGTTTACTGTAGTTGACAAAAGCCAAAAATAGCTTCATAAAATGCAGCCTTTTTATTCCTCTTAGAATTTGAAAAGTCTTAATAAAGTTTCATTCACTTCCATTTGGGGGGAAGTAAGAATATTTTTTAATTCTTCCTGAAGTCAAGTCCATCCCAGTATCAATCCAGGATCCCTTCCCAGACTTTCCTACACCTAAAGAGATAATGCCCTAGCCTCAGTTTCCAAAGAATCAAAGAATGTTAGTGATAAAGTGACCGCAGGGCTGGTTTAACCCAACTCCTTCATTTTGAAGATAAAGACCTAGAGGAATTAAATGATTACCCAAGGTCATTCAGCTAATGACTTTGTGAGGGTGAGACCATCACTCAAATCTCCTGACTTTAAGTCACAATTGCTCCACTAAACCATGAACCCCAACTGCCCTGTTTCTTTTTTGTCCTTCACATGCCTTAGCTCATAAATGTGGTCATTCTGTGAACTCTGTCATGCATTCAACTGGTTTCTATCTTTTTAGATCAAGGGCCAGAAAACTTTTTCTGTAAAGGGCCAGATAGTAAATACTTTAGGCTTTGAAGGCTATACCGTCTCTAGAGCAACCACTCAGCTCTCACTGTAGTACAAAAACAGCCTTAGACAATATAGAACAAGTAAGTGCCTACATTCCAATAAAACTTTATTTACAAAAACAGTGATCTGGATTTGACCATTGGGCCATAGTTTACTAAACTCTGGTCTAGATAGATGTGTTTTCCCTACTCTTGATCTTGGAAGCCTACTTCCTCTAATTATCAGGATGAGAATGAAAGATATCATCCTTCTTCCCTTACTGTAAAAGCAAGATCTTGTGAATCTTATACATTAATTCTAATATATTGAATACTTAATTTTATGGGAAAAGAACAAGGGGTAAAATAAGCTGGAATAATAATAAGGTATGATATCTAATGAGAATTTATTATGTTCCAGTTACCAGGGAAAGTACTTTTATGTAGAGGCTTCTCATCATCCTTACAGAGCCCCATGTTACTGCTAAGAAAAGTAGACCCAGGAGGAGAAGGAAACGCATCCAAGGACACACAGTTAGAAAGTTGTAGGAGTAGGATCTGAATCCAGATATGCATGGCTCTTACCACTGTCACCTGCTGACTTCCCGAGATCTTGGGGGACCTGGATTCTTGTTACAAAGGAAACATAGTTCTACCTGGGGTTTATGTTGTCTTCACTTAGTACCAGAGATCCGCCTCCCCCCATCTATTCCTCTACCTCTGCTCTCTTATTTGGCAATAATTTGTATTCCCAGAGATAGCTGTGAATAATGTGAGTTGTTGAGCCAAAAGAAAGTATAGTGATAGATTAGTCTAGGTTTCAAAAAAAAAAAAAAAAACCATTAAAAACCAAATTACAGATCTTTTAAAAACATGTATCAATCAGTCTTTCAATTTTTCAGTATGTGTGATTTGCCTACTCACTCTGACTGGCATCGCGCAAGAAAGATTTTGGAGCCACAAGGTTAAGGCCTTACTCTTCAGCTATTTAGCTGAGAGAACTTGGGCCAACTGTGGTCCTTACATTCCCCTTTAGTAAAATGAGGGAGTTTTATTTAACACTCATCAAGGCTCAGATGGTCTAGTTAATGAGTCTATGAGGAAGGTAAAGGGCCACACAAGCAGCCTTCAGGGCTTGACTATTCTTTAAAGAACTACTTCTGCTCTGCAAGGTTCATGTGAAGGATGCTTTCTGGAGACCAAAATTTAACTAGGAACACTGACTTGATACAAAGATACGCAACTGCATTTGTGTGAGCACATATACGTGCATGTTTGCCCAATACTTTAATGCAATGTTAAGAAGTCAGGCTTGGGTGTCAAACAACCCTGGTATCGTATTTTGATTTTATCACCTCTTGATTGCATGGGACCCTGCAAAGGGAGGGCTAAAGTGGACCGGACCACAGGTTTTCTCTAGTTAAGATATAAGAAGGGAGAGAAATGGGGGTAAGGGCATTGGAAACTCTATGGAGTAATAAATCGAAACACTGGTGACTATAGGGAAGATGTTAGATTCAAATTTAAAAAAAAAGGAAATTAAATGAGTAGGAAGGCAGTGAGCTCTCTGTCCATGGAAGGACTCAAATAGCCTCTGGACATTCACTTTTTGAAAATTATTAAGACAGAAATTTAGTTACCAGATAAGAGTACAGCCAGATAAGCCTCCAAGACTCCTTCTGATTCCGAAACTCTGTGACCCTAGGACGTATGAAAGGGATTTGTTTGCTTATCCTCTGTTAAGTGCAGAAGTAGTCTAAGGGTCCTTTGGGTTTAGTTTCCACTCTCCTGGAGTATCATGAAGAGCACTTAGCCAAGCCTTTCAGCATTCCCAAAGGGCATTTTTTCCTTACTTAGAACCCAGACAGCCCCTCACATTATTTATTTGTTCAGCATGTACACAGTGACCTTGAATCCACTAATTTTATAGGCAAGATAGACTGAGAGCTGTCCAAGCGGCTCCTTGGAGTTCCCAGTTCAATGCTCCCTAACTTCACGGCCACAATCCACAAAAGCTTACGTTGCTACTTCATTTTCCTGTGACTAATCAGAACCGTCCATCACTGGAATGAGCTGCCTCTACAAGGTGTGGTTGTATTAAATACTCTTTCATTCGTTTAACCTTACTGTTGCACTTTCTAAATGACAGGCACAGTGTAAACCACTGGAAATACAGGAGTCACTCGCCATTAGCCCTTCCTACACCTAGTTCCCACCATTAGTGTTGTTAATGATAATACCTTGTGTCTCGATCTCTGTGCAGGTGATGCCAGCACTGAATGCAACAGAAAGAACCATCGTTGCTGGAGCCAAATGTGATAAGATGAAATGGGATGCACTGCCAGCAGCAGAAGTACATGAGATGATGTCCTCTCCCACAGGTGCATTTCAGTTTCTGACTTTTTTTTTTTAATCTGCTTTGGAAGGCTTATCAATCAACTGTCCAAGAATGTCTATGTCCAAGCTTTGGCATGTCCTTATCAAAGACAATCACTGAACTCTGTTTTGGAACTTGTCCATTCCTCCCTATGAATCATCCAACTAAGCATCCAACTCAAAATTCTCAAGAAAGACTGTGGTGTGCACCTTCAGTTATCATACCCTCTGACTCCCCTCTCAGTAGATTCCCTTCACTTGCACAAGATTCGTAAAACAGAAGAAAGGAAGTCATTGTATTCAGCCATGTGCAGGCATGTGGGCATGACAGTAGAGCATTTTCCCAAATGTTTTCTGGCAAACACCTGATAATCCCCCATTTCCATGATACTGGCAGCTGAGACCACAGGTAGTGGCTTCCCTAATGAACATCAGTGTGTTCTGAAATCCAACAGAAGTCCTCCTAATCTTCTTTTCCCAGTCCTTCCAAGTCATGCAAACCTCTCTCTGGGCCAAAACTATAGATCCTAGCAGAGCTCATCTAAACTATGATGAGGCACAGTCTTGAAGGAACTTAAGTACCAGGAAGGACAGTAAAGCAGGAACTCAAGTATGGGCAATGAGACTGGGATACAGTGACCATTCAAAGTGGTCAGAGCAGAACAATGCCAAATAGAAAGGAAGCTTCAAAATATGAAATGTAATGAAATGCATTAACTGTTTCTTAGCTATCCCTCTTTCAACCATTCTGGAATTAAACCAGGATTGTCCTCAGAGACTAGTGAGGAAATAAACTTTGAAGTGGATGTCAAGAGGCCTCAGTTTTGGAGTGTGTAAAACTGAAAAGACAGAACTTACTTTGTCATTACTATGGCTCGCTTTATCCTTTTCCCTTATCTTTCGGCCATTGTGTTGTACAAAGAAACATGGCTACAAGAGAAATAAGGAATGGAAGCTACAGGGTGTGTTAGATAGGGTTCCCTAAAAATTTCCTCAAGTGATTTATTCAAGAAGCATTCTCAGGAGGAGGGGTGAGCGGACGGAGAAAGTGAAATGGTTTCATCTAGAGACTGGCTTCACTGTAACGGGAAAGCTCTAGAGAACAAGTTGCACCACAAAGTTAGCTCCACCTTGCAGCACGCGGGATGGCCTTTATATGACCATGCCAGTGAGACTTCTGCCCCCAAAGAGGGAAGGAGGGATAGCCTCCAAGGCGAAGTGCTCCACAGTCTAAGGCAATTCTCCAAAGAAGGGGATAGCTGTGAACTACTTCTAGCCAACAATCTCACAAGGTGTGTTTTGGGTGCCCTTGTTGATTAAAACTATCTGGGCAAGGCCCACCTGTATTCACTTCAGTTTACGGCTTACAGCACTTAGATCCATTTGTTTTCTGCATAAGTTCACTCCTTCTGAGTATGGCTTCTAGAATTCTCATGTGTCTCAATTTCTTGGAGACCTTACAGGAAGATGGTAAATTGGGATGAACTGCATCCCCTGCTGCTGAGGCAGAACTGACAATCACCAGTCCTAACTTCTAATGTCTGTGTTAGATTTCCCTCCCCATGGGCCACTTTTACTAGACTAGGTGGCTTGTCTTATGGATTACCATAAATTCTCATCCCAAGGGCTCTGCAACACTGGTTACTATGCTCTTATTAGAGAGTGGTTGCTCTATGTGTCAATTTGAAATTACACATGGGCATGAAAGTACAAGAGATGCTTAAGTGCTTATCTGTTAGATATATTCCTCCTTGCCTTCATTATGTATGAGCAATCCTACCACCTCATGATAATCAGGGTTAAATACCTCTGCCACTAGGGTGACTCCTTTCTTTGGCTGATGGTGAACTAGCTTGAGGATCCCAAGGTGCCCATATGGCAGCCATAACTTTAGGAGTATTCTTACTACATGGCCTGGTAGAAACAATCCCCTCTGGGACCTAAGACCTCTAAACCCACAGAGCCTGATTTTGCAGAAAAGGTTTGCAAAAATTCTATAAATGGCTTACAGGGAGTCAAAATGAATGGTGCCATTTCTACTTCTACTCTTTGGTTCTCAGGCCCATGTATTCTACCAATTGGGGACATAATATCATATAATGCTTTATGGTTTAATGTGTATACTGATAGCACTCCATCTTTGCATAGTCTCTTCTCAAAGACACTTGGTGACTCAGCTGTGACAGCAGGAGCTTATTTTCATTGTTCTACTAAGCTGTAATCTTCTGGATGGTACAGTATGATGTAGGAGCAATGGATGCCATAGCCATGTGCTGCTTATGTCCAAGCTTTTACAAGCCATCCCAGCACTCAGGGTCCTTCCCAAGGTGCTAAATCCTATATCACAAGAGACTGCTCCCAATACCAATAAACTTTCCCTTATCTAACTTCATATTCTATTCCCCATGGCGTAGGATTGATTCTGTCACAGATATCTTCTCCATTTCATGCCAGTATATGTTAGCCCAGTCCTGCAGCTATTTCCACATGCAGTCCTGTCCTGTCTCAGCAGGATGGTTAAGTTTGGTTGCAATTTGACCTTGATTGTATGCATGGGACTAGAGAAGGTAGAACAGATCCCAATGTGTCTTATAAGTCTCCTTATAAGCCTCCTTTGAAGCCCCTTGTAGTCTTTAAGCAAGGGGGCAGGGGAGCAGTACTCTGTCTCCAGAAGCTACTTCTGCCAGCCCAGAGGGTTCCAGGGAATTTGGCAGTTCTGGGTTCTTTTTTTTTTTAAAAAAGACTTTATGTATTTATTTGACAGAGAGAGAGAGAGAGAGAGATCACAAGCAGGCAGAGAGGGGGGAAGCAGGCTCCCCGCTGAGCAGAGAGCCCGATACAGGGCTCGATCCCAGGACCCTGAGATCATGACCTGAGCCAAAGGCAGAGGCTTTAACCCACTGAGCCACCCAGGCGCCCCGGCAGTTCTGTGTTCTTAAATGCATCTTACCAGCTATCCCCATCCCAAATCTCACAGTCTCATTCATTCCCTATGAGAGCCTTCATTCTGACATAGGAGACTTGCCTCGGATGAGATTTCAGGCCTCTCCAAAGTTCTGCCCTCTTCTGAGTAAGTCTTATTCCTGACCCTTCGGCTGTGCCTTCCCTCTAGCTGTTGGGGAAGCTACAAAATTCCCTGCCTCTCAGTTGGCTTTAAATTGTTATTTTATCTGAGATATATACGATATCTCAAAAATAATAGCTATATCTGAGACTGCCATTTTCTCTCTTGAGTGAACTAATGATGCTAACAACAGCTACTTAATTCCACAGTCTTTGGTTACTATTTCCCTGCACATCTCAAATGCCCAATACAATGCATCAGCTAAAGCAACTCTTCCCCATCTATCCCAACCCCAGTTCAACTCAGGGGACTGTCTTAGCAACTGCACTGCTACCCATGGCGGAGACTATCAAGACCCCACTTACCACCAGTGACAGGAGTCATCATTGCCACCCAGCCAGTGAGGGATCCAAGTCCAGAATCCCATCCCAGGACCATTTGCAGTCCAAACTGCCTCAGGTCCAGATGCAGAGGCCAAGAGCAAAGACAGGACTGCTCTCAAAAGAAGCGTAAGGGAAGCAGGGTCAGGAACAGGACAATTGCTAAGCAAGAATGTAACCACAGCTAAAGAGAAGCATAGATCTGATCCCATAGGCACATTCTGGAACTGGAACACATACCGCACCACAAGAAGCATTCCTACTCTGAGGCACGTGGCCCAGCCTCTTAAGCACCTATGCCAGGCTATGGCAGTGCGATGTACTCAGGGGAGCACAGAGCGACTGAAGCTTACATGGAGCCAATGGTACTTCTCGAGGGAAAGAACAACTGGAAACAGTAATCAGCCAGCCCTCATAGCAGCTGGGGAATGAGTGTGGGGAATGGGATAAAGGGGTTCTAGGCTGGACCCCAAAAGCATCCACTACACAGGCAAGTAGAATTCTGCTCAAGAAAATGTGAACACTTCTAATTGAATTATTTAGTCAGAAACTAATTCACTTTTAAAATTTAATGAGCAGTCACCAGTATGAGGTGAATCCCTTACCATTAGGGAGTTATGATCTAAGCTAGCGGGTCATTTGGAGCTGGTGAGGAGTCAGTCCATTGGGCTTTGAGGTCCCTTCCACATCTGAGATGCTATTATTGCACTTCACTGGTGAGAAAAGGAGTTAGGAAAATGAATGAGAGACAAAGAGAGGCTGAAAGAAAAAAAAGAAGAAGAAGAAGAAATCGAGGCCCTAGAGAAGAGGGTATTTAGCTGGAACCACTGACCATGGACAAGTTTGGGGTCCTTGTGAACCCCTGAATTTGTTTGTGAAATTCTGTGTGAATGGCAGTGTGCTTTTTGCTGGGAAAACAGTCTGTAGCTTTCATCATATTCTCCAAAGGGTCTGTGCCATAAAAAGAATCAAGTGAGAGAGAAAGGGCCCTTCTCAGAGAAGCAGAAATCCCTCACTGGGAACTTCCTACATATCCATGGCTGAGTTTTCCTTGTACTGTTTTGAAAATGCATTAATTGAATTTCAATAAGAGGAGATTAAAATCAAAACACCAGAGAATAAATACTGTACCTGATATTCTGCCATACAGCTTACAAGTTCTCAACTGACATTTTGCAGGACTAGTCCTCCCACGGAAAAAGGGAACTAAAGTAACGGCAGAAACCTCATTTGTGCAAACCAAAATAAGGCCATTCCCGGTGACTGTCACAACCCTATCATAACCCATGCCTTTGCCACATATATTTTGATTCTGACTCTAGTGAGAGAAAGCTCAAGTTTGGGAAGAAAATTACAAGGAGAACAAGGAGGAATGACCTCAGAGGAAAGAAAAGTCCTACTGTGGAGATAACATATTTCTGCGGAATCCAATAAACCTCAGCTCCGTGTCAATAGCTCGCAAACACAGGAAAAGACAAGTGGGACTCCTTATTACTCACTGGGCAGTCGCACTTCACGATTCAGCGATGAGGATGGGTCTGACCTGCAGGACATGCCCTTATGTGATTTTTATTATGACAACATTGATTCGCTCTATTGGATAGACTCATGGAAGGTATTTTATGGTTTATCTAAACGACTTCCTCGTTTTACCAATTAACAAGCTGAGGCTCAGAGCAGAGAAGTGTCATGCTTGAGAGTGGCAAAGGTGAACCTAGCCCCAAATAATACTGCACAGAAAAGAGAGCAGACATTCTTAAACTAGGTTGCCTTGGGCCAAATCCTGACTCTACTGCTTACTTGCTGACCTGCAGCAGGCCAGGTAACCTCACAGTTTACTAACCTGTAAAAGGGGCATCATGTTATTGTAGATGTAACAAGTTAGTTCTTAAAACTGCTTCCCACAGACCTGGTATATGGTGAAGGCATAGTTAACATTATTAGCACTACTATTGTCATTTAAACAAAAGTCACCTGTCTCCAAATCCAGTTTTCTGTTGAATCAAGAACATAGGATTCAAATTCTGAATATCTCACCTACTAAGTGGGGGCATTTTGGACATGTGACTTAACCTCTTTGTGGACTCATTTCCTTATCTGGAAAGTGACAACTAGAGCATACCCATTGCACAGAGCTGTATGAAGACAAAGGAAGATAATGAGCATAAAGCACCTCACATTTAAGAAACACCCCACCTCCCACGATCCTTTCCCTGAAAGCCTTTGATTTAGAACTTTATATTGTGAGAGAAGAGGATAAATGGTACGAACTCACAGAAAATTAATGATTATATTATTTTTACACAGGCTATTCACTTTTACCTTTATCATCTTCATTATCCTCAATCCGAAAGTGTGTCTACTATCAACAGAATTTTACAGATGAGGAAAAAAGTGTCAGGAAAGTTCAGGAACTTACTCAAGTCTGCAGTATCCATATGCACTAGAGTCAGGGGCCCTACCAAGATGACAGGTTACAGAGCTTTGGCCATTCTGCTCCCCTACATTGGGGTAGTGGGGAGTTAGCATCACATCCGCAAGCCCTGCCCTGTGCTAGGCTGTGAGGAAATACAGACCAAGGGAGTGGAGAAAGAACCATCATTATTGGATGCTCCTATATCCAGGCTTTACCAGTGATACTCCATTTAGGAAGACATGACATCCTATGAGCCTAGAAACCAGCTCCAAGAAAACAGTACAATGTCTCATTGCCTTGTATTTTGATTCAGCACTGTTTGATTTTTTTTTTTTTAATACTAAGGTAAGCAACACTGGTGAAGAGGCTCCCAAGTCTGTCCACACAGATATTGACTCAGTCACCATCTCTTAAACAATTGTATTAAGTAAACTTCGAGGTGAGGAATGAACAGCCAAAATCAATTGCAATTGCAGAGTCCACATAGGCTATCTGCACAAATATTAAAATGCCTTCCATGAATTTAGAATCTACTTCTAATCCAAAGAGTGGTATCTGGAATTCACTGGCCACCAGTCCAGCAACCACGAGCTGCAAGCACCAGCACCAACACAGATCCAGCTGTAGACAATTTGAGCTTAGAAAATCAGCTTATCTGAACGTGAAAATGTTGCTAATGTAGTCATTTCTTGAAGAAACCACAGTTGTTGTAACTGTGATTAGGTTGACATGCTCCTCGTGAGCTCCTTTCATTTCTGTGTCTACATACTGCCGACACAACATTTTAAAAAGTAAAAAATAATTAATCCCAGATCATTGGTGATCATTTTCGCTACACAGATTCACATAAATGACTTATTACCATATTATAATAATTAGTACCTGTGTGTTACCTTTCCAAAGGACATTCAAATGTTTTATTTTATCCTCACAACTCAGAAAGTGGGCTTGAATTATTACTCCCAATTTACAGATGAGAATACAGAGAAATTCGGTTATTTTGCCCAAGATTATACAACTGAAAATTCAGGCATACTTAAGGTAGCCCTAAGTGTTTTTACCTAAAAGCTAGCTACTAAACTAAGAGACCAGATGTTAATTTTCAAACATCAGTTTGCTCATCTATAAAATGGGGAAGTAATAGTACCTAAATCATAATATTGTGAGGATTAAATGAGATCGTTCATGTAAATCACTTAGAACGGTGCCTGAAACAATAAGGACTCACTAGATTCCAAATGTACTATTAATATTTCATAGATGTAGCAATGGGCTCAAAAAGCACTAAGTTTCAAGTCCTGACGTAATACTTTCTAACTGCATGAGTCTGGGAAGTGCCTAAAAATAATACATAATAAGGTTAGGTTATTCTTGCCCTACCATCTTCACAGGATGCATGACATAATAAGTGGAAATCTTTGAAATTTGCAAAGTTCTGTGAAAATATCCGAAGCTGTCAGTGCAATAAACTCCTGAGGCAGCAGAAATAATACTAGTTAACAAATATTGACTTCTTGCGCACATGCCAGACTCTGTGCTCCATGCTTTATAAGCTGAGTCCCTTGTCATTCTCACAAAGACCTCAAAGGGCTGGTATTAACATCCCCATCCTATGGACAAATATGCCAAGGCTCAAAGCAATGAAGTAATTTTCTCAGAGTCACTCAACAGTAAGTGATGGATGGGATAGGACCTAAAATGAAATCCAGATATTGAGCTTAAGCTTTTAAGGACTATACTAAAAAGATGAGCTAGTGAACTTTATAATCATAAAGAAAGGTCCAGCAATAAAAGAAGAGTATACTTTTATAAATGCAAGGCTCATTTACAACATATCAATGAAAATGAGTAGATGGGCTTTGCCTGGCCCTGAACGCATTATCAGAAAATAAGAAACTACATTTAGCTAATAGTTTCGCCATCTTCATATAAGGACATTCTCCCCATTTGTGGTTTCTACTGGGGAATCCCAAAGATTTCTAAATAAGTGTACCTAAGTACTTGTACCTCTTTCAACTAGAACCCACCACTCCAAAGAAAATGAAAACAAGAAAGTATCTAAAGACAGTGACTCTCTCCCCCTGACCAGGGTATTCTAGGGAAGGAAATTAAAATGCCACTTCAATGGGGAAAAATTTGAATATTTAATCTTGGGTATTTCAATCTGTTCTTTTGGAACTTGGCAGTATTACAAATTTATTGGCATGTTTTTTAAGGAAAATACTGTGGGAGGTCCGATTGGATTTATTTTTACATAGCCATACCCATACCAACCTTATTTAGAAGAGGCCAATCTTGAGGGTGTTTATTTTTTAAAACTCAAAAACAAATCCGAATATTTTTCCTCCTTTTTTAAAAAAAGTTTTCAATGCATTTTAATAAGGCTCAAACTGTCTCCCTGTGAGTTTCCCTCAAGTTATCCATTTTTAATTGTCTTTAGATCTTGGCATCTTAATGCCATGGATAGGAATTGTGGCTGTGTTCTGCCAGTCTCTCCCACCCCCTTCCTGGTATGCTCACTGAAATAAGCTTAGCAGCCATCTGCATCTCTGTGTGGAGGCAGGCTGAATGTCAGCCCTCCCGCAGGCTCCACACACAAGAGAGCTCCAGAAGACCCGCTGGTCTCGCACCCAAACTGCTATGCCCTTGCCTTGCTGTCTTTTCCTATTAATATTTGAGCACTTGGGTTGCATGGGCTTGGGAAGCCCTTTTGTCTCAGTAGGAAGCAAAAGACAAGCTCCATAGAGGATATTTTCCTATAGACAATTTGAGAACAAGTATTTAGGTCTGACTAA
Organism: Nasua narica; assembly: GCA_028533885.1. Taxonomy (NCBI): domain Eukaryota; kingdom Metazoa; phylum Chordata; class Mammalia; order Carnivora; family Procyonidae; genus Nasua; species Nasua narica. Next base: position 60,157,654 of record CM052815.1, read on the forward strand.
AGAGCAGCTCCCTTATTGACTTTTTGGTAGGCTGGAGAGACTAGATATTCGTACTAAACTTTAAGAAAGGCAGAGGAGAAAGTACAGGTCGGGCTGAAAGTTGAGTAGAAGGGAAGGATGGGGGGGGCCTGGGTGGCTCAGTTAGTTAAGCATCTGCCTTTGGCTCAGATCATGAGCTCAGGGTCCTCGGATCAAGCCCCTCATCAAGCTCCCTGCTCTGTGGGGAGTCTGCTTTCCTTCTCCCTCTACAGCTCCACTTGCTTATGCACCCCCTATCCCTCTCTCTCTCTGTCAAATAAATAAATAAAATCTTATTAAAAAAAAGAAGAAGGGAAGGATAGAAAAGGAAGAGAGGATATGATAAAGAAAGAGGCTAAGGGACAAACACTTGAGAAAGAAGGGAGGCTTTGAGGGAAGAATAAAGGAAGACAAAAAGAATGTTGGGAGTATGCCTAGTGTTGAAATTGAGATCATAGGTAAATCTATAGTAAGAAGGAAAGATTGAGAAGACGAGAGATAGAGGGAGGAAGAGAAAAATAAAGATACCTGCAATGCCCACTATGTACCAAGCATGTGTTTGGGGCTTTCATATTCACTCTCTCATTTGCTCTTTACCACAGTCCTATCTGGCAGGTATAAGAAAACTATGCTCAGAGTGATTTTGAAAGTTGCCTAAATTTTCAAAGCTAATAGCAAAACCCAATCCTCACTGGTCATTACATCATCAAACACTTTGTGGGTACCTTATGAAGAGATGGACACTGTGCCAGTTGTCCAAGTAAGTGATGTATGGTTTTTGCTCTTCAGAATCTCACAATAAAGGATAAAAGATTTAGGGGTACCTGGGTGGCACAGTCAGTTGAACGTCCGACTCTTGGTTTTGGCTCAGATCGTGGTCTCGGTGTCATGATATCAAGCCCAGGTCAGGCTCTGTGCTCAACAAGGAATCTGCCTGAGACACTCTCTCCCTCTCCCCCTCCCTCTCTCCCACCACCCCAAAATAAATCAATCTTTAAAAAATTTTAACAGATTTATTTGACAATAGGATGGAGTCTAACTTCACAGTTCAGAGAAGTCCATATAATAGAAACCACTCTGAGTTTCAGAATAAAATTAGGAGTTCATTCTATGTTGACTAGAATGTCTCTCAATTCTTCAGACTGTTGATGGAAGTTGCTTGGATGTAGGGCTCATGTGTTACTCAGCTTTCGCTCAATATAGAGATATTTGACTGAGGTCAATGCTTCCCACAGCTACTAGAGTCAGTTTTGAAAAGACCCAGGGCAAACATCAGCAAAATGATGGGCTAGGAGGCCCCAATTCTTGTCTCTCCTACAAAAACAACAAAAACAATAAATAAACCACCAACTGACAAAAAGTAGCTTTGGGAAAGCTCTGGACTCCAATGAAAAAGCAGCAGAAATCCTGCAAAGCAAAAACCAAGGACGGCTACACAAACAAGCACAGAAAAATTTTACCTGCATAACCCCAGCCCTGAGTCCAGAGCAGCTCAATGCCCAGAAGGATTTCCTCAGGGAGATTTCACCCCAAAAGGAAAAGGAGAGCAGGAGAAACACAGGAAGCCCCATCACCACTGTTAATGCTTGTAGCCTTAGCTACTGAGGGCCCTCCCCCCACCCCAAAGTCTTCACCAATGCAAAATCCAGCTGATGGAGCCAGCCGGAGTCCCCCTCACCGCATCTCCTCCCTGGGGCTGGACTTGCAGCTACAATGAGACCTGCTCCCAGAGACTCTAGTTGCCACAGTGAACCACTCTCCAGGATCAGGACACCACAGCACCTCGCCACCTACAGGACCAGAGCTGCCACTGCGTAGTAGTCCACCCTCTGAATACTAAGTCAAGGCTTTAACCTGCCAAAAAACTAGGTCCAGGTTGCCCCTCCTCTGTACCCTGTCCTCTGAGTCTCGACATGAGGCTTCCATGGGCTATTGCCAGGGCCATGCTGCTGCTATTCTGTGACTGCCCCCTGGGTCCTAAGTCGACCTGGAGATCACAACCAAAAGTCAGATACTTAATGAACTGTGCCATTCAGGCGCCCCTGAGTGGGGCATCAAGATAAATTAATGATCAAGATATCTGATCAAGATAAATAAATAAATCTTTATCTAGACTAAGAAATAAAAAGAGATGAATCAAATTAATAAAATTAGAAGCAAAAGAGGAGACATGACAACTGATATCACAGAAATACAAAGGGTTATACTACTGTAAAAAATTAATGCTAAAAAATTACCTAATTTAAAGAAGTGGATAGGTTCCTAGCAACATACAATTTAACAAGGCTGAATCATGAAATAACAGAAAATCTGAACATACCAATAACTAGCAAGGAGATTGAATCAGTAATCAAAATTCTCCCAACAAAGACCAAGACCAGATGCCTTCACTGATGGATTCTACCAAACATTTAAAGAAGAATTAATACTAATTCTCTCCCAAAAAATTGAAGAGGAAGGAATACTTCCAAGCTCTTTCTAAAAGGTCAGCATTGCCTTATAACAAAACTAGACAAGGATACTACAAGAAAAGAAAATTACAAGCATATATCCCTGATGAACATATATGCAAAAATTCTCAACGAAATGCTATGAAACCAAATGCAAGAGCTTCAAGAGCATATTAAAAGGATGATACACAATGATCAAGTGGGACTTATTCCTCAGATGCAAGGTTGGTTCACACATGCAAATCAATGAATGTGATTTACCACATTAACATAATGAAGGATAAAAATCATATGATCATGTTAATAGATGCAGCATTTGACCAAAAAAAAAAAAAGCATTTGATGAAATTGAACACCCTTTCATAATAAAAACCATTAACAAATTAGGTATAGAAGAAATGTACCTCACCATAATGAAGACCATTTATGACAAGCCTACAGTTAACATCATACTCTCTGCTGAAAAGTTAAAAACCTTTCCTCTAAGATCAGGAAAAGACAGGGATACCCACTCTTGCCACTTCTATTCAACAGAGTACTGGAAGTTCTAGACACAGAAATTTTATACAAGGAAAAGAAATAAAAGGCATCCAAACTGGAAGGAAAGAAATAAAATTATCTGTTTACAGATGATATGATCCTATATATAGAAAACCCGAAAGACTCTATCCCCCTCAAAAAACCCTGTTAGAACTAATAATTCAGTAAAGTTGCAGGACATAAAATTAACATGCAAAACTCAGTTGTGTTTCTATACACTCAGAGTGAACTAGCTGAAAGAGAAATTCAGAAAATAATCACATTTACTATAGCATCAAAAATAATATAATACTTAGCAATACATTTACCCATGGAGGTAAAAGACCTGCACCCTAAAACTATAAGACACTGAGGAAAGAAATTCAAGACACAAATAAATGGAAGTTTATCTTGTGTTCTTGGATTGGAAGAATTAATAATGGTCAAATATTTTGGAAGTATAGACTACCAAATCAGTTTATAGATTGAATGCAATTGCTATCAAAATTCCAATGGCATTTTTCACAGAAATAGAAAAACTATCCTAAAATTTCTGTGGACCTTAAAAGGTCTTGAATAGCCAAAGCAATCTTGAGAAAGAGAAACAAATATTGAGGTATCACAATTCCTGATTTAAAATTGTATTATAAAGCTACAGTATCCAAGACTGTATTATAAAGCTACAGTATCCAAGACTGTAGGCATACAAACAGAAACACAGACAAGCAAAACAAAATAGAGAGCCTGGAAATAAACCCACTCATATATGGTCAACTAATCTTTGATAAGGGCATTAAGAACACACCTTGGGGAAAGGATAGTTTCTTAATTAAATGGTATTAGGGAAGCTGGAAATTCACATGCAAAAGAATGAAGCTAGACACCTATCTGACACCATTCACAAAAACGCAAAATGGATTAAAAACTTAAATATAACGTCTAAAAACATAAAACATAGAAGAAAATATAGGAGAAAAGCTTCTTGATATTGGTCTTGGCAATAAATCTCCTAGGTAAAATACCAAAAGCACAGGCAACAAAGTTAAACATGTAGGACTACATCAAACTAAGGATCTTCTGTACAGCAAAGGAAACCATCAACAAAATGAAAAGGCAACCTACAGAATGGGAAAAAATATTTGCAAACCATATATCTGATAAGGGGTTAATGTCCAAAATACATGAAGTACTCATACGACTCTCAAAGGGATACAAACACACCAATGTTTATAGCAGCATTAACTATAATAGCCAATTATGCATGGAAAGGGGCCCAAATGTCTATCAACCGATGAATGGATAAAGAAGAAATGGTACATGGGGCACCTGGGTAACTCAGTCAGTTAATCTGCCTTTAGCTCAGGTCATGAACCCACAGTCCCGAGATTGAACCCTGCATCAGGCTCCCTGCTCAGCAGAGAGCCTGCTTTTCTCTCTTCTCTGCTACTCCCTCTGCTCATGTGCTCATTCTTTCTCTGCTAAATAAATAAATAAAATCTTTAAAAAAGAGATGGCGTGTGCATACACACACACACACACACACACACACACACACACACACACACACAAATGGAATATTACTCAGCCATAAAAAAGAATGAGATCTCATCATTTGCAATGCTGTGGATGGAACTAGAGAGTATAATACTAAGCGAAATAAGAGAATCAGAGAAAGACAAATAACATACGATTTCACTCAAAAGAAATGAACATTGGAGGAAAAAAAAGAAAGGCAAACCAAGAAACAGACTCTTAACTGTAGAGAACAAACTGATGGTTACTAGAGGGGAGGTGGGTGGGGGGATGGGTTAAACATCCCCAAGTGATGGGGAATGAGGAGGGCACTTGTTATGATGAGCACTGGGTGTTGTATGGATGTGCTCAATCACTAAATTATATATCTGAAACTAATATTACACTGTATGTTAACTAAGTGGATAAATTAAATAAAGTAAATAAATAAAAGTAAGTAAATAAAAGTAAATAAAAAATTAAAAAAAAAAAAAGGAACTCAAGGGATGCCAGGGTGGCTCAGTTGGTTAAGCGTCTGACTCTTGATTTTGGCTCAGATCATGATCTCAGAGTTATGAGAGCAAGCCCCAAGTGTAGCTCTGTACTGGACATGGAGCCTACTTAAGGTTCTCTCTCTCCCTCTCCCTCTGCCCCTCCTCCCTCCAAAAAAAGGAGCTCATATAAGTCACTAGAAAAAAGCAAATAATCCATTTTTTAAAAAGATTTTATTTATTTATTTGAGAGAGAGAGAAAAAAACCACAAGTGGGGGTGGGACAGAAAGAGAAGCAGACTCTCCGCTGAGCAGGGAGCCTGACACGGGGCTCCATCCCAGGGCCCCCAGATCACGACCTAAGCTAAAGTCAGATGCTCTACTGACTGAGACAACAAGGTGCTCTGCAAACAATCTATTTTAAATGGACAAAGAATCTGAATAGACATATTCCCAAAGAAGACATACAGATGGCCAATAGGTACATGAAAATGTGTTCAACATCACTAATTATCAGGGAAATCCAAACCAAACCACATAAGATATTAGTTCATCCTATCACTATGGCTATTATTAAAAAGATAAGAGATAACCAATGTTAATAAGGATGTGGGGAATGAGGTACCCTTATATACTGTTGCTGAGGATGTAAATTGGTATAGCCATTATGGAAAACAATATGATGGTTCTTAAAAAATTAAAAATAGAACAACCATATGATCTAGCAATCCCACTCCTGGTAATATATCTCAAGGAAATGAAATCAGTATCCCAAAAAGATTATCTGCACTCCCATGTTTACTACAACATTAGTTACAATAGCCAAAATACTGAAAAAATCTTAATGTCCTTCCACAGATAAGTACATAAAAAATGGATAAAAGAATAGGTAAAGTAGGGTATTATTTAGCCATAAGAAAGAAAGAAATTCTAACATTTGCAACAACATGGGTGAAAGTGGAGCACATTATGCTCAATGAGGTAAGCCAGAGGAAAAAAAAGAAAAAAAGCAAATACTGTATGGTATCACATATATGTAGAATCTACCAAAATAAAAAAAAGCCAATTTCACAGACAGAACAAATAAAATAGAACAGTGGTTGCCAGGGGCTGGGGGGATGGGGAATTGGAAACATAGGTTAAAAGTTACAAAATTCCAGTTGTAAGAATAAATCCTGAGGTTCTACTGTACAACATGCTGACTACATTTAATAATACCATGTTGTATGTTTGAAAATTGCTGAGAGGAGATCTTAAGTGTTCTTACCATAAACAACAACAACAAAAGAGTTAACCAAATGAGTAATGGATGTATTAATTATCTTGATCTTGGTAATCACCACAGTGAATTATGTATATCAAGTCACCATGTTGTACATCCTAAGTACACAAAATTATGTTTGTCAATTATGCATCAATAAAGTTGGAAAAGCAGAAATTTTTAAAAATAGGAGTTGAGCTACAAAAAAAAAAAAAAAGGAGATCTTGTGCAAAAATGAAGAAAAGACTGAGAACCAAAGTACTGTAGGCAGAAGGAAAACCACACAAAACTTGTCATGTGCTAGGAAAGACAGACGTCTGGAATGGTTGATGGCTGCATCTAAGGAAAAGGAAGAATCAGGAGGGTAAGCATGGACACTAGCATGGACACTTGCTAGCCAGACACACTAGCAAGGACTCTAGATTTCATCCGAAGGTAGTAAGAAGCCATGCAGAGTTTTAAGCAGGAGAATGATGTGATCTCATTATGTGTTCCCAGAATGGTTTAAGGCAGGTGGGGAGGATAGAGGAAGTAAGAGACCAGTTAGTTGTCCAATTCAGCAGTCCAAGTGATAAAAGATGATAGCTGGACAGGTAGTGGCAACCGAGACGATGAGAAGTTCAGATAAAGAACATAATGCAGTGGCATAGTGAGTGGGACTGTGTCATCAATTAGATGTGGTTGGGAGGGCAGAGTAGAGAAATGGAGGAGGATTGTTCTGTCTCTAGTTTGAGCAGTATAGTGCAAAGTGATGTATTTATAAAGACCAGGAGGAGTGAGAAACACAAATTTCATTAAGTTGTTGGCATATAGACACAACAGTTTGCTCTTGGATGTTTCAGTGTGAGATGCATTGATTAAATATACTAGTGGAGATGTCTAATAGACAGCAGAGCATATAAGATAAAATTTAATGGAAAAATTGGGGCAAGAAGCACAAATTTTCAGCACACACAGGGAGAAGCATAAATAGATAAAAGTGGTCCAAGATCTAAGCCATGGGTTATTTCAACATACAGTAGACCAAACAGAGAAGAGGGAATAAGCTCAAAAGTTAGGAAGGAGGGGCGCCTGGGTGGCTCAGTCGTTAAGCATCTGCCTTCGGCTCAGGTAGTGGTCCCACGGTCCTGGGATCGAGCCCTGCATCAGGCTCCCTGCTCAGCAGAGAGCCTGCTTCTCCCTCTCCCACTCCCCCTGCTTGTGCTCCCTCTCTCGCTGTGTCTCTCTCTGTCAAATAAATAAAAAATCTTAAAAAAAAATGTTAGGAAGGAATGACCTATGAGGTATGAAGAAAATGAGGAGTGTGATATCAGGAAAGCCAAGAAAAGAGAGTATCTCTATAGGAAGGGTCAGATGAGTTATATACTGCTGAGAATTCCTGCAAAATGAGAACAAGAGTTAGCTATTGAATTTGGCCAGATAGAGGTTACTGGTGATACTGAAAAGAGCAGTTTCTATGGAGGGTTTGGTATAGAAGCCTAATTAGAATAGTTTGAGGAAGGAAAGAGAGAAGAATGAGAGGCACTACATGACCTTTTGAGAAGTTCTGCTTTGAAAGGGAGCAGAGAAATGGGGCTGTTTTTAGAGATGGACCTCACTCAAGAGAGTAGGCTTTTCTCCCCCTGTACTGTGGAAAGCCTAGAGTTAGGTTTCCCTGAGATGAGAATTCATGTATGAGTAATTTATTTATTTATTTTTAAAAGATTTATTTATGTATTTACTTGAGGGAGAGAAAGAGACAAAGCAAATGGGCAGGGGGAAGGAGCAGACGGAGGAAGAAGTAGACTTCCCACCGAGCAGGGAGGCAGTTGTGGGCTCAGTCCCAAAACCCTGAGATCATGGCCTGAGCTGAAGGCAAACGCTCAATCCACTGAACCTCCCAGGCACCCCATGTACAAGAAATTTATGAATATAGCGTCCCCTAGGATACTAGTAAGGGAATGAGAGAAACAAGATGGGGAGAGGAGGAGGTCCAGCAAACGTGGGATCTCTTAAAGGTCCTGCTGAGAGCAGCTTCTGCCTAACACATCAGGGGAACTTTGTGGTGTAAGGTACCTTCAGAGCTCTCCAAACCTGAAGCAGGGGCTGCTGGGCTCTCACAATCACTCCCCACCATCTGCCCTGCCTCACACTGCAAATAAATTCCAAGGGTTTCTGGATTTCTCAGAAGACATTAGAAGTGAAAGACCAGGGAAATGGAGAGCAAAGAAAGAAAGAAAGAAAGAAAGAAAGAAAGAAAGAAAGAAACAGAGGAAGGAAGGAAGGAAGGAAGGAAGGAAGGAAGGCAGGCAGGCAGGCAGGCAGGCAAGCTGAGAAGTACATCATCTAAGAGATGGCTGCCTCTCCTGAAAGAAGTTTCAGTGGAGACCTAACATAGATTCTGTGGGAACCTGTTTCTGTTTGGAGCATGGAATTTCATTCCAAAGATATTTCCTGAGCATCTACTACATGTTTGTCATGAGTCCTCAGCATTAATTTGCAGGCAAGGATGGAGTCTGGGGCCTTTCTGCAATAAGACGTGTGGTTTCCATAATGTACATAAACTCATCATATACAATCCAAAGACAAAAGCTTGTAAGTATTGAAGAACTTTACTCATGCTTTCAATATCCATTCAACAATCATAGTTTTTTTTTTTTCTTGTTTGTTTTTCAACCTCAAGCCCTGAGTACTCACCTGGAGTTCAATAGAAAACAGATTGTTTTCTTCCTGCCTCTGACCAGAAATAAAGATTTTGCAATGCAAACTCTGATGACAGTTTAGTTGTCGGCATGAGTGAGACAATAGATTTCTCCGGTACTACTGTTCTATTGATGGAAGAAGAACATAGCTAATGCTCACAACTTGCAGGAAAAAGACAAGGGGATTGCATAGGCCAATTCCATATACTTCTCAGATCTAAATACGTATTCAGTTCCCAGAATTGTCCATCCAGTTTGGTGCTGAGACTATAGAGGTGAATAAGACACAGCCCCAGCCTCTGATAGGCTGGACAAAATCCAAAGGTAATACAGAAACACAGAGAACCAGCAAACATCAATCCAAAATTATGTGAATCCATCCCCATTTCTCTTCTACCCTGATAGAACTGCTCAGCTCAGTAAATTAGCATTTACTCTGAGCCATATTGTGATATAAAAATTCCTTATTGTCACTTTTTGATACCTCCTTCCTCCTCCATAGCCAGGACTCTTGTTATATTTTAAAATCTCATTTCCTTAAACAGGCTCATCAAGCTGACAATGCAAGAGCAGTAATAAGCCCCCGAACAGTTCAAGCCTACCTTGAGACCCAAGTCCATAAACACACCTGGTTTCTAGGGCACCTCAAATTCAGAGTGTTTTCGGAGCATATGCAGAGCCCTCTTCCTTTGTAAGTTTCTGGACATAATTAGCCTGAAGGCAGTCTTGTAAGGCCAGGCATTTCATTGCATTGAGGTGTAGAAACATTAGATAGAAAGACCAGTCCACCATCTACTTAGCAGACTTCTTTCAGGGAGAAACATGACCCCACTTTGGTCAAAGCCAAAACATGAAGGCTCCTTCACCCCACAAACATCATGGAATTCTGTTAGTAACACTGTGATGTGCCATGCCCCCCCCTTCAGAACTCAGACACACATAGCCCCACTGTCAGAGCATTGGCAACTAGATTTGTTTCCCAGGGCTTCTGTAACAAAGCACCACACACTGGGCAGCTTGGGTAACAGAAATGTATCGTCTCAAAGTTCTGGAGTGTAGAAGTTCAAAATTAAGGTGTGTACGGACAGGTTCCTTCTGAGGACTGTGAGGGAAGATCCAGTCCGAGCCTCTGGGAGCCTAGCTTCTGGTAGCCTCAGGCATTCCTTGGTTTGCAGATGGCAATCTTGCTGGGTCTTTACATTGTCTTCTTTCTACATATGTCTATATCTGTGTCAAAATATCCCCTTTTTATAAGTACATAATCATATTGGATTAGAACCATGCTAATCATCTCATCTTACCTTGGTCACTTTGATCCTCTCCAAAGACCCTGTTTCCAAATAAAGTCATATTCGCAGGTATCTGGGGTTAAGACTTCAACAACTTCTGGAGGGATACAATTCTACCCATAACAGCAACTGAGAGCTTGCCGCTAAAACCTCTCCTGAGATTGCCCTCAGTTGAAGAAAGGGACCCCTCCCAAGCCATGCCCCCCTCCCTATTTCAACCCACATCCTATGACTGATGGACGGAGGGAGTACAAAGCCTGAATCCCTTAATTTAGGACAAGGGCGTGGTTATCCCAGCTCCAAAACTCACTGCAGCATTGTCAGAGATCTCTGCCTGGCCCTTCTTCCTTCACTTCTCCTACAGCCATTAAACTGGTAAATACACCCCAGTAAACTTCCTGCATGCAAACAGCCAAATCAGAGTCCACTTCTTGGGTCATACCACTTGTAGCAGGGGCCTCTCTGAGCCTGCCCTGTGTGCCCGATGCTGGGGAATCACAAACAAGATAAATCACTGCCCTCCAAGACTTGAATAAAGAAAATGTTGTAAGGAATAGAAAGGAAGACCTACCTCAAACGTCTCCTGCCTTTGGGGTCACCATTTCCTATTTTGTGATTTCTCTCCTTATCTGCTCTTCTCTCACATCTCAGACAATGGTCACACTCCTCTCATGAATTGTACTTATAGAAGAAAAAAAATAAAGAGGAAAAATTATTGTTTATTAAGTAGGACTGTGAGCTAGACATTTATGCATATTCAATCACATTGAATTCTCTCAACAACCCTGTTCCTTTACATTACAAATGGAGAAGCTGAGGTTCTAGGAGCACCAATAATAGCCCAGCTCATCTGGCTTACAGTAGATTTAGCAAGGAAGGAAATTCAGGGGCTTCTGATTTCAAAGCCTGTGCTCTTTCTACCACACCAGTGGTTCCCAGACTTACATTACACAGGTCAGTAAATTAAAAACAAACAAAAATTGGCAAACAGAAATAGAGCTAGCAACTTCAGATATTGCCAAAAACATTAAATGTAGAAACTTCAGTCTACTATTACCATCATTTCATAATAAAATGGACATTGCAACACATAGAAATTTGCAATGACTAAATCTCAAAATAGAAAATCAGCACTTACAATTAAATGAATTTAGCTTCATGAAAAATATACCACATTGCCCTTCATTTTTTTCATTTTGCTAAAGATTTGTGAAAATTTTGTAAAGAACGAGCACAAATCTTGAATTATAGAAAAAAGGAGCTTAGTGATCCTTTCTAATAGATCTGGATTTTGTTCATACTAAAGTGAAAATAACCTCTCTAGGTTACTTAGCAAAATATTTTGAGTGTTTTAGAAGATGTATCTAACCTAGCTTTGATGTGATCAAACATAACCACCGACAACATGGGAATGTTACATTCGAAGAAACAAAGTGAAAGCAAAAGGAAATCATATTTTATAACTTGGCTATTTCTCCCCAGGTCTCAAATCTCCCTCAGAACTCAAGAGCTGTCAAGGGTCCAGTTTACAGTCAGAAGATTTTCCTTTGGCCCTATCCATTCACATTGGAATGAAGTTATATTCCAGAGTTTTCATTCTGCCATCAGTTACCTCTGACAGGGAACAAGAGTTAAAATTCACAAGTTAGCTAGTAACTGAAAGCTTGTAACATGCCAGCTTAGGGTTTGAAATATGTACATTGTATAATGCTTGCTGCACATTCTTTCTCATTATTTGGAAGATGTGAAATGAACTAATATATTCAGTAGTAGCAACAAATAGGTCTTGTGCAGAAACACCGGCTGCATTGACAAGCATTCTTCATCTAGAGTGCTCTCACAGCACCTCATAGATGGCATAAGGATCAACCGCCCACCAGCAGATGCCTCAAGGGTGAAAACCCTTGCGTCTGAGGTTTTAGTAGCGCAGAGAGCACACTGCAGCATTACATGGGATGAAGACCTAATTCCCCAAGTATTACAGATTTAGAACTGACGTGAGGTATTTCATTTGAAGAACAGAAGTATTTTAAGAAGGCTGAGTGCAATTTTGAAGTGGCAATCATTCTTTACAGGCAGCTTGTCATAGTGGAAAGAATGAAATCTCAGGAGTTCATCAGAGCTAAGCATGAATCCCAGCTCCACTACTTATCCAGCTGAGTGACCCCGACCACAACCTGGTTCCTCTTTGTAAAAGTAGGAGTGATAATGGTACCTCTCCACAAGCTTGCTGTAACAATCCAGTGGAAGATTGCACCCAATACATGAGAGTCATTGTTATATTTTATCTGTAAAATAGAGGTATCATCAACTTCAAAGCATTGTGAAAATAAAAATAATAAAGAACAGGTAATGAGGAGGTACCATGTGCTAGGGAATGTGCACAGTGCTTTTTCGTATGATCTCACTGTATCCTAAGGATAAACATATCATTTTAACAGGTGAAGAACCTGGAATCCCTGACACAGAAAGTGACATTTCCAAGGCTACTGGGCAGTTAATAGGTGACAGATAGTACACAATACCCAAATTTGTAGTGTTTAAGTGTATAGTTGGACAAACAAATGGTATTTAGTTGATCTCTTTAGAGAATGACTTGGGATGCCCATCTAATCTCTTTACACCTATTTCCATCTCTGGCAAGTTATTCTGAGTGGATGCGAAGTGAAAGTACACCCTCTACCCTTAAATGTGCCCTCTCCAGAATAACTCCAACTCAATTCAATGTACCAAACCATTATGGAGCTCGTGCAGAGTCCAAAGACTGTTCCAGGCACCTCAGGCATACCAGTGTTTTTGAGATGCCCTCCAGTGCTGTCTTATAACATGGCCACAATCACAGCTAATTAACGAATAGGTTAGACTGAGCTAAGCATTATAAAAGAAGTAATAGCAAAATGTTGTGGACTCAAAGTAAAATCAATTCATTCTGCTTGGGAGGAGAGGTAAATGCAGAGTGGAAAGCGCATTTGAGTGAGCCTCAGAGAAACTACCCCCTCTAAGCCATCCCTGAGAGGGATCATCCCCTTGGGTGAAGCGGTGCCCTCTTCTAAAATGCAAACACCTCTTCCTGGAGGAGGAAGGTATTACATCTCATTTTTTAGGTCATTTTCAGCTGTGTCAGCAGGCTCTGAGACTGTCAGCACACAGGGCCCTCAGAGGAAAGGAGCACCAGGACGGGAAGGAAACAGGAAACGACACAGAGGTGAGAGGCACAGTGGATAATCTTCAACTACTACGCCAACCTGCAGGACTATTCACATGGACCAGCTGACCCACCACTTTCTTGGCAGGAGCACAACACGCTTCCCAAAGGTAATGGGCTGAAATATCAGAAGCCAGGGTATATGTTAAATATGTGATAGGACATTTCCAAACAGCATCTAAGTTTTCAGTTCTAGAGTCAGTTTACAGGAGCTTAACTAGAGTCTTCTGATGTCTGCACAGAGGGCAGAAGACTTGGACAATGCATTTTTGGGGGTCTTTTCAGTTCTCTTTAGCATTTTGTTGCATAAAGGCTGTTCTTTAGGAAATTCACTTCAATTTCTGAGGGTGACCAACATATCCAGACAAAGGAAGATACTTTTTTACTTTAAAAATCTACCTGAAGCTATAATAATGTCATAGAAAACATGAGTTTGGAAGCCAAACAGGTGTGGGAATCCATTTCCTAGACCTAAAACTTAGAGATTCCTAGCTGTCTGACCTCATAAGTTCACCTTAGCTCCAGTTTCTCATCTATAAAGTGAGAATTATATTATCTACCTAATAAGGTTGATATAAAATTACCTGTGACATGAGGCAGAGATTCTTCTTTTTTTTTCAGTGCTGCATTTCAATGTCTAGTACATTACCTAGCATTTACCAAATGAGTCAATAATAAAATTCACTCAAAACTTACTTGTGCTAGGTATTGTTCTAGTAACTAGATTCCTATAAATAATAAATGAGATGATATCTACAAAGCATTAGGTATGCTAAACAAATGTTGTTTCTCTTCATGATATCTCAAACAAGAGCAGTAAACAAGGGAAGAGAGAATCCACCCAAGCATTAGTGCCTGGCCCTACACTCTCACTGATGTTCTGAATTGATACGGAGGAGATTCTCACCTGGATGCCTACCTTTTGATTTCAACAGCTGCTGCTCCTTTATCAACAGCTGAAAATCCTTACATCTTCCTGATTCGAGCCCTACCACACTTGCAAATCAAAGTGAGCCTTACTTAAAGCAAATTCTAAATGTCTTTCCCATAAAAGGCTCACCTTGAAATAAAACTGACTTCCTGCCAATGCCTATTTTGAACAGACATATATTTTAAGCTCCTCAGGTATGTCTTTAAGTCTCCAGCACTCAGAAAGGCATTTAGCAGTGTTTTGCACACAGCAAGTGCTGAGTGGAGTGTTTCTTAAATGAGAGAGAGAGAAAACAGAAACATAACATATAGAATGAGAGTACATGGGGAGAAAGAGAAGGAGATGAGGGAGAAGGAAAGACAGGAAGGAAGGATTTACCTTTGCCTCTGTGCTTGTGGGTCCATTTAAGTACTGCTCAGGACAGCAGTTCTTAAACCTGAGTGCACAGAAGAATCACTCAGGAAACCTGCTGAAAATGTAGGTTCTTGCCCCTACTCCCAATATTCTAATTCAAGAGCATCCTAAGAATATGCATTTTAACAAATGTTTTTTAAAAAGTCATTTTTTTAAGATTTATTTATTAGAGAGAGAGAGAGAGAGAGCATGAGCAGGAAAGGGAGAGCGAATTCAAGCAGATTCCATGTTGAGCATGGAGCCAGAAGCAGGGCCCCATCTCATGACCCTGAGATCTCACCTGAGCCAAAACCAAGAGTCTTATGCTTAACTGATGGAGCCACCCAAACATCTCTCCCCAGTCATTTCCGACGCACGCAGCCCTTGGTTGCTCTTTTGAGAAACACTGCCCTAGGAAAGGCACGATAAAGACTGCTATAAAGAAAGGAAGCAGTTCAGGAACAGACCACCCATAGGCTGAATTCAAACACCTCAGGAATAAGGAAGGGAGGGGCTATTTTCTTTGAAATCTCACCACTGTAAAGAACAGAGTTAAAACCTTGCTATTATTACCACGCTATACTCTTGCTAAACATTGCAAAGTGTTCTTCACTGCCGGTAAGATAATTTTAGCAAGGCACTCCATAATCTGGTTCCCACTTACTTTGCTAACTGCTCCCTTTCCTCATCTATTTATCATTCACCGCAAGCAGAAGAATTTGTGCATTATCCCAAACATACTGTATACATCACTTCTACATCTATGGCAGAATATTAAAAAATGGTCAAATAATTTCCACAGCTTGGAGTGATCTAACACACAATTTCTTCCAACCCCAGGATCCATGGCACCTCGGACTTTTTGGACAGCTCCTGCAAGCCTGTCTCCGAAGGCCTTAGAGTCAGACTCTCAAGACTTCTGGTAAGTCTGTGAGTTCCTAAACATCTTCAAACAAATTCTTTTTCAAGTTATTGAGAGTGATATTGTTGATATGAATCAAAGAACCCTAAGTCATACATATTCTTCCCTTTAACCTTTACTTTCTGTACCTTTTACTGGGCCCTTTACATATACTGCCTTATCCCATTAATTTTTCATACATCTCTGAATTTTTCTGCAAATAAATGCAAACTCTTTTGGAACAGAGACTATATATGATAATTCTTTATGTGCCCTTCTAAAGGCCTAGGATAGTGTCTTGAATAAAACATCTGTGGTTTGATTGGGTAATTGACTACCCCCAGAGGTATAAAGTCACCTTTCTGGTCTTCGCATAAAGTGTTCCTAACATTCTGACATCAAACTAGTTCTGGAATTTTCCAAATCATTAGTAATCCTTTGCCAAGCCAATCTAAACTGTGATAGACAGGAAGCATTCCTGTCTGTAACATTTCCCTGGTGCTGTTGCTTAATAAAGATTGCAGCCCTGTGAACATCTGCTTAAAAACAAAAACAAAATTCCTCTAGGGTAACTTGATTTCTGATCTTCATCAAGATGTCTTGGACTCCAGCACTCATGGGAGCATTAGCAAGCCCCACACTATAATTACAGAATGCAAACCAACCCTTTCCCCTCTGTTCAGGAGGTAAAGGGTGGGCTTTGTGTCCCACACCCTCTCAGTAGCTCTCCAGGCTCTGTTCTCTTGACCTTTTCTTTCTAATTATCCAAAATATGTACTCTTCTGTACTAAGGGTACAGAATGTATACCAAACCTGCTTTTCATGAGTAGAATACTGTTAAGTCAAATGAATTTACTGGGAATGTTGCCCTTCTAATTTCCACATGGAAAGCACACAAAAACATGCTATAAAATAAAATATTGTTGATTTGCCCTTTGCAATATGGACAGTCCCCAACTTGCCATGGTTCGACTTCAAAATTTTTTGACTTTACAATGGTGTAAAGTGATATGCATTCAGTAGAAACCGTAGTTCTAATTTTGAATTTTGCTATTTTCCCAGGCCAGCGATATGTAGGTCAATCCTCTCTCTCGATGTTGGGCATTGGCAGCAAGCTGCAGTTCCCAGTCAGCCCTGTGATCATAAGGCTAAACAACTAATATACTTATAACTATTCTATACCCATAGTCATTCTATTTTCCACTTTCAGTATGGTATTCAATAAATTACATGAGATAGTCAGCACTCTATGATAAAGTAGACTTTGTGTTAGAAGGTTTTGCCCGACTATAAGATAATGTGAGTGTTCTGAGCACATTTAAGGTAAGCTATGTGAAGCTATGCTGGTTCAGTAGGTTTGGTGTATTAAATGTATGTTCAACTTACAATATTTTCATCTCATGATGGGTTTATTGGGATATAACCCCACCATAAGTCAACGAAGATCTGTAATTTTGTTACTTAAAAAGCTACTTCTTATATAATCTCATATATACTTTAAAAGTACCCATTCCTTAAAATAAACTGACACTTGGAGAAGAAATGGTAAAAAGATGTGAATATAAGCAATTATTTGGGGATCCTGTCCATACAGGCAAAAGCTTACAATCTTTCTTTGCAAAGATTCAGGGATATATCAAGCAGATACACAGAGATCTTTATTGTATTCAGTCTTAAGCTATACTTTCAACCATTTTTTAGTATTTTTCAGTATAAGAATAATCTCCTTTCCTCCCACTTTTAGTCACTTCATCCTTTAGTGCCTGTGAACCCAAAAGAATGGAGTATATATGCAAATACTAGGAACCTTCAAGATTGGACTTAATTTTTTGACAAGAAAAATGTGTTCAAGCCTGAAGCAATCTCAGGGATATTTTCTACTTTCAGGTGACATTTCTTCTATGATAACCTAAGAGAATTCAGCCTGAGGTTACATTAAGAATAAACAAATTATCTTCTAAAGATCTTAATGCTAAAACTCAGACAGTGAGTGACCCAATTTAGACTTCATATGAAGTCTGTCTCTATGAAGAATTCCTTAGACAACCAAGTACTGCATTTAAAGCTCTTATTCTCTCCAACACAACTGAAAGTGTCACATGCACAAGAAAGCCAAAGTTTTTTAAAATCCTAAGAAAACAATGTGACAATGTCTTGCCTTCAAGTTTTTCAGCTGAATACCTCACTGCTTATTACTATTATTATTGATAATAAGCATTTCTATGCCCGACAATATTCACAGTACTCTTTATAGTCATTCTATCTATTAGCAGCTACTAAACCCTGTATGAGATGAATCAGTTATATCCTGATTTTAACCATAAAACAAAGACCTCGAGTAAATAAGTAATCTACTCCTTCTGAAATTCTTTTGCTTATAAGAAATCAAAATTCATATTTTTATCACATACTAATATTTTAAAAACACTGTGTAAATAAAACACACACAAAAAAAATCCACTGATACTAGGATAATGGTTTTTTTTGCAAATAATCCTGAAAGGTAGTCTCAGAAGTCTAGAGCTTAAATTTCTCGGCAATTTTATGAAAGGAAACAAATATTAACCTTGTATTCATGCTTAATTTAACCTCCTTCAAGCAACTGCCAGAAACTTCCTTGGAAATTCTGGACTATAGTCTAGAATTTAAGATATCTGAAGTCATGTGTGACAGAAACTTTGTTTTACTAAGAATAAGGGAATGTTCTTGCTCTGAAACCAACTGTCCTGACAATGTATCACCAAAATACAGCCACCAGCCACAGATGGTAGGTCAATGATGTATGGGATACAGTTTTCAAACTAGTAAATTTATCAACTGCATATTCCTAATGAAGCTCCCAATGCTAAGAGCAGAGCTACTTCGTTATTTTCTCCTCTTATAGCTGATAGATCATTAAAATGCAAAACTTTGGAGAGGAGCTTGGGAAGATGGTGGAATAAGAGGACCCTAATCTCACCTGATACCCACATTTACAGTTAGATCATCATTCACATCCATGTAAATGAACTGAAGAGCAATCCAAAGCCTGGCAGACAAACTCCACAATTAAATGTAGAGAAGAAGCCACAGCTGAGAGTTTAAGAAGGGCAGAAACAGCAGTCAGGAGCTGCCCTCAGAGGGAGAGAGCTGTAAGCATGGAGAAAGGAAGGAAATGGCCCCTTGTGCCAGGGAGATCACCCAGATGATGAACCCCCATAACATCTAGGTTTGAAAACCAGAGGAGCTAAATTCCATGAGTTTGTATAATGAGTCAGACAAGGAGCTTGGAGTTTTAAAACTCAGCTGACCAATGTCCACAATAGCCAAACTATGGAAAGAACTTAGATGTCCATCAACAGATGAATGGATAAAGAAGATGTGGTGTATATATATACAATGGAATACTATGCAGCCATCAAGAGAAACAAATCTTGCCATTTGCAACAACATGGAGGGAACTAGAGGGTATTATGCTAAACAAAATAAGTCAATCAGAGAAAGATAATGATCTCTCTGATATGAGGAATTTGAGAGGCAAGGTGAGGGGTTGTGGGGAGTAGGGGGTGAAAAATGAAACAAGATGGGATAGAGAGGGAGACAAACCACAAGAGACTCTCAATCCCACGAAACAAACTGAGAGTGGCTGGGGGGTGAGGGGTAGGGATAGGGTGGCTGGGTTTGGACATTGGAGAGGGTATGTGCTATGGTAAGTACGATGAAATGTGTAAGCCTGATGATTCACAGACCTGTACCCTTGGGGTAAATAATACATTATATGTTAATATAAATAAATAAATAAATACATACATAAATAAATAAATTTCAGCTGACTCAGCACTGGGTGAGTCAAGAAGGTGATAGCTGGGTCCCCATCCTTTAAGAGATAGTAACCCATGGAGAGGCAACATAGAAGGGACAGTGTGCACACCTGGGGCAAATGGGAGAAGATCTGTTTATGATTTTGGAGCATGTTGGGGGACTTCTCTCAGAACAGAGGAAGTAGTTGGCAGGTGCCATCTTCTCCCACCACCCAGCATAAACACCGAGCCACCTGTAGGAGGTAGCACTTTACAGACACTTGCTACCTGACCTGCTGGCAGTGCACCTCACCCACGCATTCTCCCGAGAACACTCCTACTCCAAGCCTGGTGGCCTTGACCCTGGGCTGAGCACAGATTTTGCTAAGGCCATATTCCTACACATCTTGCTCAGCCACTGTACGCGTGGCTCCGATCACCAAACACAGTGACCCCAGCCATAGCGCTTCCCATAAACCTGACCTAGCTGTAGTGGCTCAGTGCAAATTTTGCTAACACCACCGCCCTGCCTCCAAGCCCTCCTATGGGAAGACTCCCCTCAGGACTGGCCTGCCTGGGCCTCACTAACACCACAGAACAAACACAGCCCACAACAGGCAGAGAGTCAGTGAAGACGCCTGGATTGAAAGAAAAAGTGACAACAAGAGTAGGACACAAGCAACACACCTAGAAGACCCCGCTGAAGTGCCAGGTTCTGGTGAATGGGGAACACTGCACTGCAAAGCACCCCAGGACCTCTTCTTCATAAAGCCACTACTCTCAAAATCAGAAGATGTAGCTGCCTTTCTTAACAAAGAAAAAGACACTGAGAGATAGACAAAATGATGAGACAGAAAAGCATATCCTGAATGAAAGAACAGAAGGTCAGATAAAGACTTTAATTTTCTGGAATTCAGAAAAGGGGGGAGAATATCAGTGAGACACTTACAAAGAGATAAAAAATATATCAGAGAGAAAGAACTTAATAAAATGAAACTAAAAATACAACAGGTGGAGTAAATATAGGTTGCAGGAAACAGGAACATATAAAGGACCTAGAGGGCAGAGTAATGGAAAGCAATCAAGTTGAAGAGGTGGGAGACAAATAAACACTAAATATTGAGAATAGACTTAGAGAACTAAGAGACACTATCAAACATAACATTCTCATTATATGGGCCCCAGAAACAGAAGAAAGAGAAACAGGAATGGAAAATGTATTTGAAGAAATAATAGCTGAAAACTTCCCAAATTTGGGGAAGGGAAACAGAGAGCCAGATTTAGGAGGCACAGACAACCCCCAACAAATTCAAGGAGGTCCACACCAAGACAGAGTAATTAAAATGGAACTAGCTCGAGGCAGATAGTCTCTCCTTTGCTGTCTTTCCTGCCATTTCCTTGTGGTATAGTCCATCATAAATAAATAAATAAATAGATAGATAGATAGATAAATAAATAAATAAATAAAATGGCAAAAAGAAATTGTGATAAAGCAAGAATTTGAAAGGTTGCTAGAGAAAAGAAGATGTTACATACAAGGGAAACTCTATAACCCTATCAGCTGATTTTTTAGCAGAAAACTTGCAGGACAGAAGGGACTAGGATGATATATTCAAAGTGCTGAAAAGGAAAATCTGCAGCCAAGAATACTCTATCAAGCAAGCCTATCATTCAGAATAGAAGGAGAGCTAAAGAGTGTTCCAGGGGGAAAAAATGTTAAAGACTTCATGACCACTAAACCAGCCCTACAAGTAATCTTAAGGAAGACTCTGTGAGTGGAAAACAAAAACCATAAATAAGACTCTATGAGTGTAAATCAAAACCATAAGTAAGAGAAAGAAAACTAGGAAGCATAAAAGAAAAAAAAATGTGTATCTGTAAAAATCAGTCAAGAGAAGCACAAAATAAAAGGATGTAAAAGATGATATCAAATATGTGAACTGTGGAGGGGACAAGAGTAGACAATGAGTTCAAAATTAAGCAACCATCAGTTTTATGTAGACTGCTATATGCAGATATTTCAAATAAACTGAATGGTAACCACAGATCAAAAATCAGTAATAGATATGAAAAAATATAATAAGGAATCCATTATTTCACTAAAGAAAGTCTACTAATCATGAGAATAGAGAACAACAGCAGAAAGGAAGAGAAGAAATACAGAACCACCATAAAACAAGTAGCAAAATGTCAATAAGGACATACACATCAATAATCACTTTGAATATAAATGGACTAAATGCCACAATCAAAAGACGCAGGGTGACAGAATGGATTAAAAAAAATAAGGCCCATGTATATGCTGCCTACAAGAGACTCGTTTCAGACATAGACACACATGCAGACCGAAAGTGAAGGGATGGAGAAACATTTATCATACAAATGGAACTGAAAAGAAAGCCCAAGTAGCAATACTTTTATCAGACAAAATAGACCTTAAAACAAAGACTGTAAAAGGGACAAAGAAGGACACTATGTAATCATATCTCGTATAATCCAACAAAAAGAGATTACAATTGTAAATGTTTATGCACCCAACGTGGGAGCACCCAAAAAAATAAAGCTGCTAATAACAAATATAAAGGAATTAATTGATAGTAATACAATAATAGTAGGGGACTTTAACATCCCATTTACATTAGTGGATAGATCATGCAAACAGAAAATCCACAAGGAAATAGTGGCTTGGAGTGACATATTGAACCAGATGGACTTAACAGATATATTTAGAACATTTCATCCTAAAACAGCAAAATATGGATTCTTTTCAAGTGCACATGGAATATTCACCAGAACAGATCACAATTTAGGCCACAAAACAAGTCGCAACAAATTAAAAAACACTGAATTGATATTGTGCATCTTTTCAGATCACAATACTATGAAACTAGAAGTCAACCACAAGAATAAACCTGGAAAGCACACATGGAGGTTAAGTAATATGCTACTAAATGAGGATAGGCAACCAAGAAATAAACAACAAAATAAAAAAAATAATGCATGGAGACCGGTGAAAATAAAAACATAATGGTCCAAAATCTTTGGGATATAGCAAAAGCTATTCTAAGATTGAAGTAATATAGGTCTATATTAAGAAGTTAAAAAAATCTCAAATATAACCTAATCTTATATCTAAAGGAAATAGAAAAAAACAACAAACAAAACCCAAAAATAGTAGAAAAGATAAAGAAATATTAGAGGAGCAATACACAAAAGAGAAACTAAAAAACAAGATCAATAAAACCAGGAGCTGTTCTTTAAAAAGATTAATAAAATCAATAAATCTTTAGCCAGACTCCTCAAGGAAAAAAAAAAAAAAAGAAAGAGAGAGAGAGAGAGAGGGGACTCATATGAACAAAATCAGAAATGAAAAAGGAGAAATAACAACTGGTACCACAGAAATTCTATGGATTATAAGACAATATTATGAAAAATGATATGCCAACAAATTGGAAAACCTAGAAGAAATGGATAAATTCCTAGGGACATATAACCTCTTAAAACTAAATCAGGAAGAAAAAAAAATTTGAACTAATTACCAGCAATGAAACTGAATCAGTAACCAAAAAACTCCCAACAAACAAAAGTCCACGACCAAATGGCTTCCCAGGTGAATGCTACCAAATAATTAAAGAACAGTTAATACCTATCTTTCTCAAACTATTCCAAAAATTAGAAAAGGAAGAAAATCTTACAAAGTCATTCAATAAAGCCAACATTATCCTGATACCAAAATCTGATAAAGACACCACAAAAAGAGAGAGAGAGAGAGAACCACAGGCCAATATCTCTGATGAACATAGATATAAAAATCCCCAACACAATATTAGCAATCTAAATCCAACTCTACATTAAAAAAATCACTCACCATGATCAAGTGGGATTTATCCCTGGGATGCAAGTGTGATTCAATATTTGTAAGTCAATCGTGATACATCATATCAATAAAAGATGGTGTGCCTGAGTGGCTCGGTCATTTCAGCTCAGGTCATTATCTCTGGGTTATGGGATTGAGCCCTACATTAGGCTCCACACTCAGCAGGTAGTCTGCTTGAGATTCTCTCTCTCTTACTCTGCCCCTCCCCTCTGCTCATATGCTCTCTCTAAATAAATAAATAAAATCTTTAAAAAAAAAAAGGAAGAGATAAAAACCATAGGTTCAGTTCAATAGATGCAAAAAAATCATTTGACCAAGTACAACATCCATTCATGATAAAAACCCTCAACAAAGTAGGTTTAGAGGGAACATACCTCAACATTTTAAGGCCATATATGAAAATCCCACAGCTAATATCATATTCAATCGTGAAAAACCAAGAGCCTTTACTCTAAGGTCAGGAACAAGACAGGGATGCCTACTCTCACCATTATTATTTAACATAGCACTAGAGGTCCTAGCCACAACAGACAAAAGGAAGGGATAAAAAGTATCCAAAATAGTAAGAAAGAAATAAAACTTTCAGGGTGTCTGGGTGGCTTAGTTGGTTAAGCCTCTGACTCTTGATTTCAACTCAGGTCATGACCTCAGGGTCATAAAATCAAGCCCCACATTGCGCTCTGTGCTCAGTGGGAAGTCTTTTCTCTCCCTCTTGCTCTCCCTCTGCGCCTCTCCCTCCTCTCTATCTCAAATAAATAAATAAATCTCTCTCAAAAAAAAAAAAAAGGCAGTAAAACTCACTATTTGTGGATGACATGATACTACATAGAGAAAACCCTAAAGAGTCCACCAAAAAACTACTAGAACTGATAAATGAATTCATTAAAGTTGTAGGATACAAAATTGATGTACAGAAATGTATGGCATTTTTAATAAATATTAATAATGAAGCAATAGAAAGAGAAATTAAAAGAGCAACCCTAACTACAATTGTACCAAAGATAATAAAATACCTAAGAATAATAACCAAATAGGTGAAAGACTTGTTCTCTGAAAACTACAACACTGATGAAAGAAATTGAAAAAAGAAAGGTATTGAAGATAATACAAATGACTGGAAAAATACTCACGCTCATCAATTGGAAGAACAAATATTGTTAAAATAGTCATACTACCCAAAGCAACCCAAAGATTTAATGCAACACCATTTTTCAAAATAGGAACATTTTTCATAGAACGTGAACAATCCTAAAATTTTCATGGAACCACAGAAGACCACAAATAGCCTAAACAACCTTGAAAAAGAAAAACAAAGCTGGAGGTTATTATTCCAGGTTTCAAATTAAACTACAAAGTTATAGTAATCAAAAAGTATGGCACCAGCACAAAAATAGGCATACAGATCAATGAAATGGAATAGAAAGCTCAGAAATAAACCCATGTTCATATGATCAATTAATCTCTGATGAAGGAGGAAAGAATATACAATGGGAAAAATAAAGCCTCTTCACTAAATGATGGGAAAACTGGACAGCAATATGCAAAAGAAAAAAGAAAAAGATATCAGATCACTGGCTTATAGCATACACAAAGATAAATTCAAAATGGATTAAACACCTAAATGTGAAACCTGCAACCATAAAAACTACAGAAGGAAGCACAGGAAATAATCCCTCCAATGTTGGACATAGCAACTTTTCTCTAGCTATGTCTCCTGAGGAAAGGGAAACAAAAAGGAAATATAAACTATTAGGACCACATCAAAATAAAAAGCTTCCACATAGCAAAAGAAACAATGAACAAAACTAAAAACAGTCTACTGAATACAAGAAGGTATTTGCAAATGATGTATCTGATAAAGGGTTGGTATCTAAAATATATAAAGAACTTAAAAACTCCACACCCAAAAAACAAAAATTGCAATTAAAAATGGGCAGAAGAAATGAACACACATTTCTCCAAAGAAGAAATACAGATGGCCAGCAGTCACATGAAAAGTTGCTCAACATCACTTATCATCAGGGAAACACAAATCAAAACTATAATGAGATATCACCTCACACCTGTCAGAATGACCAAAATCGAAAACACAAGAAACAAGGTGGGAGAGAATGTGGAAAATAGGAATCCTCATGCACTGTTAACAGAAGTGTAAACTGCTACAGCCATTGTGAAAAACAGTATAGAGCTTCCTCAAAAAGTTAAAAATGGAACTACCCTATGATGTAGTAATCACACTACTGAGTATTTAATCCCGAAAATACAGAAACACTAATTCAAAGGGATACATGCACCCCTATGCTTATTGCAGCATTATTTACAATAGCCAACATATGGAAGCAGTCCAATTGTCTATCAACAGATGAATGGATAAAGATTCCATTTACATGGAATATAAATTATATGGAATATGAATCCATTTACAATGGATAAAAATTCCATACATATGGAATATTAGTTAGCTATAAAAAAACAAGAAAATCTTGCCATTTACATGGCCATTGATGGAGCTAGAGAGTATAAGGCTAAGTGAAATAACTCAGTCAGAAATAGACAAATACTGTATGATTTCACTCATATGTAGAAATTAAGAAACAAAACAAGCGAAGGGAAAAAAAAGGGAAAGAGTGAGATTGAGAGAGAGACAAACCAAAAACTAGACTCCTAACTATAGAGAGCAAACAGATGATCAGAGGAGAAGTGAGTAGGGAGATGTGTGAAATAGGTAAAGAAGAATAAGTATACTTATCTTGATGAGCACTGAGTAATATGCAGAATTGGTCAATCCGCGGAATAGAACACTGTGTGTTAACTATATACGGTATGTTAACTATGTTAACTACGTTAATTAATTCTTAATTAAAATAAGAAACAATAAAAGTAAATAAAAATAAACACAAAAGAGAGAGAGGAAAAGAAGAGAAGCAAGCTTTGTTTTGGATACCTTTTGCCATGATGGTGAGCACTTTTCTCTAGCAAGAGCTCATGTATTAAGCATTTACACAGTTTATGACTTACAGACAGTGCTAAGTTAATTGATAGATAATTAAAATAAAGATGAATAGAATCAAAGTCTACTGTACCAAATTGAGTTATTTACAATCTTTTGTTGTCTCTAATTTACCTGTTTCATGACATGTAAGCAATATACCAAGTATATTTGGGGTTGGGAACAATGAGGGGAGTTGTGCCAGCTCCATGGGCCCCCATGTTTCTAATCCTATTTCCAGCATACAAGATCAGGGGCACCCCATGGCCACATTGCTCAACTCAAGGGAACCTTCTAATGGTCACCAATAGGAATGACCCTTCCTGGAGGCTCACTACATGGTAACCCTATTAAGCATGAAGCCCACAGGGTAGATACTGATTAAAGCCTATGTAGCTTTGATGACTCCTGGACTAGGGTTCAGCTGTGTCATCTGGCTTTTCTTGTCCTAGGGAAAAATAGATATGTAGTGTTAGGTCCCTGGGGATCATCTGAATGAATGTAATGACAACTGTGAATGTCAGTTCCAGGCTGTGACAAGGGCTTAGAGGTTCATAGAAGACTCATTCACCACCTCCTGACTTAACTGGTCCCTTTCCCCAAAGCTATTAGCTCAGACATAGGAGCCTTCCCCTTATTGTTATCTCCTCCAAAAACCTAAGGCAAAAGGTCAGGGTAGGGTCTTACTACTATTAACTCAACTACTCTCTTTTACTAACTAAAGAAATACAGTAAGCTAAACATTATTCTTGTTAGGTCATGCTGACCAATATGAATAAATCTGGGGGTTTTGTTGTTGTTGTATTCATCTAAGTCAAGGCACACTATCTGAGCCCTACATAAAGTATTTATGACTTCTCTTACTCTTTGTTTCTAAAGAAAGAGCATAGGAATACTTTATAAGGAAATTCTCAATATACAGAATGATACTTACATTGCTTTTTCTCATCCTCTAAGTTTAAATACTTGCAAACAGAACTTCAAAAATATCTAATAAAAGTTTTATATAACACTATAAAGGACACATTTGCTCATTCCATAAATAGTGGATACTTCTGTAAGTGCCAAGGAAACGAAGATGAACAAGACAGACACAAGCACTGCCCTCAAGCTGCTGATAGTTTGTCTCCAGGATCTTGAAGTTAAAAGACTTTTCCAACCTGCCTGCTTCCTATAAAGAAAACCCATCTTATCCAATGTTAATCCCATAGGAGAAGCTCACCAATGGTTAACTGATGATAAAGAATAATCAGTCCCTCCTGAAATTGGACTCAGTACTCCAGAAATGTCACTATTTAAATGTGGCCTATGTTTTTCCATCTTTTCATATCAAAGTGACACTTTGTCTCAGTACACCGGCTGCAAGGTGCACACAGGTTAACTTACTAAAAGTGTAAGTAAACATGCGCTACTCAGCATTCAGAAGATGTGGATGCTGACATTTATTTGCCTGTTCTTTTCTGGGTGGCATTATAATCCCATGCAGAAGGAAAAACAAAGAAGTCTGGATTGTACTCTAGACAAACATGAGCCTAAAAGTCATGAGTAATTGATCATCCATCTACAACATTAATCCTAGGACTTCAGGTTACTTAGATAAAAACTGGTGGCCTCATTTGGGCTTCACTGTGGAGCCCCAACAGTCTCAGATCGCAGATATTTCACACTTAGAGGTCTTTTACAGCTTAAGATATTACTAAGTTACAGCTTTGTATATTGGAAATTCCCCTAGCCCTTCCAACAGGACTCCAGGAGTTGAAATTCATCGAGGTCCAACTGTCCTGTTAAAATCACCAAAGATGACTTATTTCTATGGCCAAATATGCTATGCTCTGATAGCACTTATCTTCTCAACAGACCATGCCCTTTTGTAATTCAGGACACATTTGGGTTTTATCAAACCCTGTCCCATCACCACCACTATGAATCCAAAACATACGCACGCACACACACACACCTTTTATTCCTATGCAAAAGTCTTAATTATTCTTAAGAACTCAGACCAAATATGTGCTCTTCTGTGTCAGTGTCCTATGGACAGAGCTCCCATATCATGCTATTCATAATCCTATTTTGAAATTGAACATGTCATATGGTAAGATAAATTTTTACATCCAGGTTCCCCAATTAATCAATGAATACCTCAAGGATAGAGACTGAAACCTATCTATCTTTTTGCCACAAAGCCTCACAAGGTGATAAAAACACATTAAGTGCTTAATAAATACTGAATAAATAAAAACATAGTTGAATGGAACATACGTACCCCATCCCAAATTATTTCATAGCCCTGCCACCACAAGGGTCAGCTATCAGGGCAACCATCCTTAAGTGGAGCCAGTTTACTTTGGATCTAAAGTTAATCCTTGAAAGGACACACTGCGGACATTTATCCCTCCATGGATTTAGGGATGTTAGGAGAAGCCATAAGTTTTTTTTTTTTTATTACAATAGATAGATAGATAGATAGATAGATAGGTATTCCAAGAAGCTCTGGGGCTTTGGGGAAATGTCTGTGGATTTAAAAGGAAAGAAATATCCCATCCCTAGTACAACCTCAAGTACCAAGAGCTGACTTTTCTTAATGAAGTGTTAACAAAGTGTCAGCACAGACCAGAACATTGCTGATTTGCATACTCCTTCGGTTAATAGTGTTAAAACAGGATTGCATGGATGTTAAATTCTGTTTATGTTAAAGAACTAAAATGCCTGTTAAGATTATTGATTCTTTTGGGCCCCTGGGTGGCGCAGTTGGTTGAGCGACTGCCTTCGGCTCAGGTCATGATCCCGGAGTCCCGGGATCGAGTCCCACATCGGGCTCCCAGCTCCATGGGGAGTCTGCTTCTCACTCTGACCTTCTCTCTCTCACTCTCTCTCTTTCCTAATAAATAAATAAATAAAATCTTTAAAAAAAAAAAAAGATTATTGATTCTTTTTTGAGACTCTTTTTTGAGAATCTTTGAGTACAGAATAGTTTGGTAAATTAAAAATGGATTCATTTGATCACTCAGGGATGGTTACAATTTTACTTTTCAAACATAATGCATTTCTTCTTTGTATCCAGAAAGTAAAAGGTTGGATAGCCTTGAGTTTCACAGACAACTTCTAGGTCCCCAAAATTTGAGATTTTGTGTACTGGAGAAAGAGTTAGTAAGCACTAGACCCAAAGTCACTACTAAGTCCAATCATTCACTCTTGATCACAGAAATATTGGAAGTAAGGCATAAGTGCTAATGACCATATTGCATTACTGTTTTTTAAAATACAGTGTAATTACCTTTTAAACCATATTCTGTCAGCAAAGTAGCTTAAATATAAATACAAATTTATAAATAGTTATATATATTAATTTAATATATAAATATTTACATACTTACAAACCCATTTTATAGTATATTTAATATTGATATCTTATACATTTAAATATTTAAATATATATTTATAGAATTTATAAGTCATAAATCATAATTCATAAATATAAAATATATATAGATATATAAATATGTATTTCTATATTAATATATTGTCATGTGACCATTTACTATATATATTTATATAAATATAAACTTAATATATACATATAAAACAATGTAAAAAAATAAAATAAAAAATAAAAAAACAATGTAAAATGAGGTTCTTCTCATGATTTCAAACTATATATTGATGATATATACAAATTCACATATGCATTTTATTTTCCTCCTGTTAGTATTAAACCCATATATTCACTTAGAACTTCAGAGTCATCAACTCAATAACAACAAAACTGTACTTTTCATCTTCTTTCCCACCTCCTAAAGCCCTCTCCGTGTTTACTACCCGGTTCAGCTACCCAGTGAACTAGCAAAAGTCATCCTCACTTCATTTCCTACTCCTCCCCACATTGCAACGAATTACTAGGTTAATTCCAATTTGCCTCCCCCCCAATGTTTCCCAGAAGATGCCTTTTATTCTGTTCCTACAACTACTTCCCTGGTTTAAACCCCCATCCTCTCTCTTCTGAATCACTCACACAATTCTAATGTCTAAAAACAATATTTTGTCTTTAGAATCTGTCCTCCAATCAGTTACCATCACGATTTTTCTGAAATTCCACTGTTCCCTTGGTTTAGAACCTTTCAATGAGTGCACATCACTTATATCATGGGGTCGAGCTCCGTACCATAGCAGGAAAGAAGCATCCCTGCTTACCTTTCCATCTCACCACCAGTAACTCCATGTCCTACTCTTTGCATTCCAAAACAAAAAGTACTTCTACTCCTTTTCACAGAGCATGACGCCTTGCACTATTCTTGTCCCATTACTGGTTCCTGGCTTCGTCTGTTGTGGGCGGAGGTCACGGAGAGGACAGGACAGCGGCGGACCAGGACCGGGAACAGGACTCGGGCCATCCTGGGCTCCTCGCCCCCTCGCCCTGTCCCCTGCCCTTGGGAAGTCCGTTCCGCTCACAGATCCCGCAGCCGGAGCCATTTTCCAGGGCACAGACTTCAGACAGCACTGTGCTGCTGAGACCAGCTGGACGCACACGTGACTCAACCCCATTAAAGCCTCTTTATAAACCTCTGAGATTCCTGTGGACAGGTGCAGAGACTTACTCATCTCGCCGCGCTGCCCAAGACGAGCCTGTTAAGTTCTTCACTCCTGAAACCTGCCACCTGCTGCCCTGGCGTGGCCGGCCTCTTCCTTTAGCCGGTCCTTGCCATCAGTGTGCAGGGCTGGTTTGCGAACCAACCACGGGTGAGCCCATCGGCGGGAAGAAAGGAGTCTTGGGAAGGAGGCATCTGCGGGGGACACCCCGAGCTGGCCATCGACCTCTGGGTGTGGAGCAGAGGCCCGGACGCTGGGTGCTGTGCACCGTCACGTGCCTCTCCCCCCAGAAGACACCGGCGAGTTGAACGCGCTTGTTGGGGGACGTGCACCGAGTGCGCAGCCGCAGATGAGGGAAGCACGTGGGGACCGCGGGGGCGGGGCGGGCTCTCTGGGTCCCGCTGGAGGCTGGAGCTCGGGGTGGAAAGCTGGACGAGCAGAGGCCAGAGAAGGACGTGCCAGTGGTCACCTTTCTTTTGGCTCTGGGGCTGGCAGGCAAGCCGGGAGAGCAGGATCCCCAGTCGAAGAACTTCGCGTGTGGTTTTCGGAAGCTGAGAGGGCACTCGCTGCCCTGGATTGAGGTCTTCGCGCTTGGGACAGAGCTCGAGTGAGCCGCCCAGAGGAGGATTCCCTGGGAGAGTGAGGAGAACCAAGGTGAGGATATTGTGGTTATTGACGGTGATGGCGAGGAAGCACCCTGTGCCATTGGACCCCCTAATGCAAGACAATTTGAAATAGCAATTACCCTTGACTTCTTTTTTTTAAGATTTTTTATTTATTTGACAGAGAGAGAGAGCGAGAGACGGAACACAAGAAGGGGGAGTGGGAGGTAAGAAGTAGGCTTCCAGAGGAGCAGGGAGCCTGTCCTGCGGCTTTCCATCCCAGGTCGCTGGGATCATGACCAGAGCTGAGGGCAGGCACTTAATGATTGAGCCACGCAGGTGCTCCACCCTTGACTTCTAATAAGAGAGAAATATACCCCAAAACTCCTAGGAGAAGATTTGCATTCTTTCCCTGTCCTTTGACATGTAAATTTTGTCTTGGCCTTGAAATGTAAACACCCAGGACTAAGCTCACTGCCCGAGGTTGCCCAGAGTTAGCTCCATGTCCCCTAAACCCAATACATGTCGTGGCAGATAGCTGATGAATGAATGAAGACATTCTTGTTCACTTCTAACTTCTCTTCAGAAATTTTTTTCAGTTCTTAGGTAGGGGCGACTAAACTAAAGTTCTCTGGCCTGTTCTTGCGTCCTCCTTTTCCACACTGTTCATTTACTTCACCAATTCTCATATGATACTTTTCCCCTCCCCCATCTTGTACGGGTTTTTAAAACTAATTCCGGAAATTAACACCTTGAGAATGATCTCTGTTGTCTCTATTTCATTAGCTCTACATATGACCGTAACTTAATTTTCTACCCGATCAGTTTGTGTGATGCAAGAATATATGGCTCTCCGATACATACATGGGGACACTACTTACTTTAATTCTCTGTCTGCTCAGTTGTGGAGGGAAAGGACCAAAAACACATTCTGGCTTCCTGATCTAACTTCCAACTTTAATATTACCTGAGAGATCTCCCGCACAGAGCAGAATTATCTCTACCTTATTTCTTGTATTCCATTAATATATGAGGAACTGTAACACCACAATGAACCTGATATAATCCTGCCTTCAAGGGGTTTGTAGATTTGTGAAGAAATGAGACAAGAAGCCAGACAACTATAGGTCAGTTGTGGAAAATGTAACTCGCACCAGAGAATTACTTTCTGACCTCAGGGCAGGGAGCTAAGGTGCCCAACTCCACCAGAAGTGAAACTCCACCATTTCAGTGCTGTTCTGTGCCCTGTGCCCTGTGCCCGAGGCAGAGGTGCCTGCCAGTGCCGTGGCAGCAATCATCAGTAGGTATGTGTTAGCCCTTCAACCACAAAGCGGAACAAGCAAGGTGCAGGCACCGCCTTAAAGGGATTGTCTTTTAAGAGGGTGTTTAGTTCTTGGGATAGAATTTTAGGTTATTCAAACAGGAAGCACCCCCTCAAACTAAATGTACTTATTTAGAAGAATGTCAGAGTTCTCAGGCCCTGGGTCAACTCAGTGCATAGTTGAGAACAGTAGCTCTCCCTCTCTAAGAATGATGAAAGTAGTGACAGCTGAGCCATGCCTCAGAAAAGAATAGGTTGGCTTTCTTAAGTGTGTTAACCAACTAGTGTGGCTGTTAAAACCTTGTAGTGGGAGCTTAGAAGCCTTCGATGAGGATGGAGAATTTCGTAAACACTTATTCATGCCTTCAGTAAACACTTATGGGGAAACGACTATGTGTCAGGAAACGTACTAGGACATAGAGGGACAGTCATAAATAAGACCTAACCCCTACCATCAAAGGACTTGCCATTTAGAAATTCAAGTAACCTTCATAATAGAATGTTCCCTGTGCACAGAATAACATGCAAACGAGGGAGGGGCAATTAACCCAGGTTTGAGGGATCATGGAAACCTCCTTGGTCAAGTCAGCTTCTTCACTCAATCTCAAAAGACTTAGAAGAAGGCTTAGGACCCTTTCTTGCATGTGCCCTTGGTTAACTCAGACTTCTGTGGCATGCCCCTTTGCATTAACTCTGTACTGTAGAGGTTCTGGTGATCCTCTCCTGAGATAAATGGAGATGTATTGTAGAGGCACAGTACAGAGCTAGCTGTGTTGACTCACATGTGTGATCCTGTTGCTCAATGAACACCAGAGAACACCAGTCCCAACTGCAGAGTTTACAGAGTAAATAAAAACATGCAAATGCTTCATTCATGCAAACTTATTGTTGAAGATATTCCTCATTACACTGTAGACCTCTTCTCTAAGGTTCTGAGGCATAGAAGTCTTTGTTTCACTCCTGAAAACCTACATCTACTTGTGCCCTTTTGAGTGAGCCTAGAACAACAGAGAATAAGAGTAGTTAAAAATATCCTTACTGATTGGTTCTGGAATGGAGAGGTGTTGGCATGGATATACTTCATGTTTTTCTATAGGAAGGTTTTAATGTGATTTTTATTTTATTTGTTTAGTTTTTTTTTTTTTTTTTTTTTTTTGGCTTTTAGTCACAGCTTAAAGATCAGGCATGCACATTTAAAAATACTTCTCTCAACAGTTGCCGTTGTTTCCAGCACAAAATCTTTATGGAACCTTTTCAGTCAGTATACTTATGAACATATTCTGTTTGTGATAGACCTTTAAATTGTTGAGACTAAACCTTAATCAAAATTTTTCAAAAGAGGGGCGCCTGGGTGGCTCAGTGGCTTAAAGCCTCTGCCTTCGGCTCAGGTCCTGATCTCAGGGTCCTGGGATCGAGCCCCGCATCAGGCTCTGTGCTCGGCGGAGAGCCTGCTTCCCCCCACTCTCTCTGCCTGTCTCTCTGCCTACTTGTGATCTCTCTCTCTCTCTCTCTCTCTGTGTCAAATAAATAAATAAAATCTTTATAAAAATTTTCTTTTCAAAAGGGATGCCCAACAAAGTGCTTACTTGGGCTACTTCCAAGGGAATAGTTTTGAGGTGAGGATGTGCTCCATTTTCCACTTTGAACATTTCAGAAGTTAGAGTTTCTTTTTTTGTAATGCAAAATACAAAAAAGATGGAGGCTATAACTGCCAAATTGTGATTCTATGATGAGACTCAGGAGAATATAATATATTTCCATGCCTGAGGAATTTTCTCTTAACAAAAGACAGATAATGATAAATACTAACATTAACTAAGAGTCCGGGTGCAACATTGGATTGAAAATTAAGCTTATGTGTTATTACCATAATCCCCCTTTGCTGTGGGTGTCAGAGATATGGCACATGGAAGCTCCAACACCGTCAGTAAAACAATCTTAAAAATAAGTGAGCAGATATTGTACAAACATCATTTCAATCTCCCAAGCAAACGCCACCTGCACAGACATCACTCCATTGATGAGTCAAACTTGTGAACCTCCAAGGCACATTCTGTTTTCCAAATTTTAGAATTATGGTCTCTTAAAAGAAGAGCCATTAAAATACATGGAAATATTTGTAAGAACAACATAAATAATGTGAAATAGACTCCCCGTCCCCACAATCAAGTCCACTCTACGTGACTGAGCCAAAGTCCTTGAAAACATATATTGATATCAGGGAAACTAGCTGAGTCGGTAGAAACACAGATCCAAAACCGAATTTTGTAACATGAAACAAGATTATGGACAATTTGATCTGTAATGGATTGAACCAGAAGAAATGGCAGAAGCAACATGCTGAAGTAGAATCATGATTACATTGTTTCATAGCTTACATAGTCCCTACTATTGTAAACTCTAGTCCAGGGAGCCAGAGACTGAAAGTTCCAGTAATGCCTATGTTGCTAACTGTAGACAGGAAAGACCCTTTACCTCCCTTATACAAGGATGATACTTACCGTTATGCATTATAAAGCACAGGACTTGCGAAATGCCACCAAGGATTTCCAGCAAACACTTGAGAAAAGTCAGAGCTCTTTCATAAAGAAAATAGCATCCCCACCGAAAAATACTCCTACTTCCCAAGCTTCTATGGGTTGGCTCGCTGACTTAGCGAAAATATAAGTAAAGTTCTTACCTTTCATAATATAATGATGGCTCTGCCTCCCTCATGTCTAGTGTCTAAAGCATAAGGCTTCCCATTAGCCAATATTGTGGAATGACTGCATCGTGGGTAGTTGTTAGGGAGTTCAGTCATTTATTATCTGTGAGCCAGTACCTGCCAACAGCTGGCTTAAGACATCTGATGTTTGAAAAAGACAGTCTAATGGACATGCTAAATACTCCTTCTCCCAGATGCCAGCTTGCTGCATTTTAAGTTAGACCACCAAGAAGTAATGTACTTGGACCAAATTATCTCAGTTCTCTGTAGAAATGCCTTTACTGATTAATGATGCAAGGTTTTGCCCTGAGCCTTTATAGAGGGTCGATAGGAAAACTGTCTCAATAGTATTTCTGTTGTTTTTGTAAAGCTGTAACCAGGCAGTGTCCACTGTGCTTACAAATAATCAGTTTTAAAAGACCCCACAGAAAATCACCTCATTTAACTTAATTCTCAGAAAAGGTTTGTTTCTGTCTGTAGATGTGTATGCTTTCATTTGTCTCTAGTGAGCATTAAGGAGCTAATGAGGTTTTCCTTTAGGGCTAAATTCAGACGTATCTTAGAAATTAACTCACCCTGGGTGTATGGCACTATTTTGGAGGAAGGGTGGGGTTTAGATAGCATTTCTTTTGTTCTAGTCATCAGCTATCCATTTTACATGGTATTTGACTTGGAAGTTGCTATCTTTTTCAAATATTGGAGGCATATAACTGAGGATATATAGAAAAAGCACCACAATTCACTGAACATTTACTCTGTGCCAGGTAGTTACGTGTATAACCTTAGGTGACATTCAGTAACTCTGTACTCTCTCTTAAAGATTAAGTTTGGATATGTCAAATGACGAAATCAATGTGACAAAATTAGTAAGAGTGGAGCTGATATTTGAACCCAGATTTTTTCTGGGCTTGTCCAAAGTACATGCTCCTATATAGGACTCTGCTGTATATTTATTAAACATCAACGTGTAAAAGAAGCT
Organism: Nasua narica; assembly: GCA_028533885.1. NCBI lineage: Eukaryota > Metazoa > Chordata > Mammalia > Carnivora > Procyonidae > Nasua > Nasua narica. Next base: position 60,194,143 of record CM052815.1, read on the forward strand.
TATTTTGAGCATGATTATTAAGTTAATTAACTTTGCAATACTGTTGTGAGGGTAAAATAAAATGAAAGCATGAAAGTACTTTGAAAGAATTTTAAAACGGTACACAAAGGTGAAATGTTTTATTCTCTTACTCCATTATACTGATCATTGTAAGATGTGAATCACTATTAAAATCTTATGGTTGTGTGTTTAAATATGCAACTCTAAATCTTGACTGCTCCATTCTTTATTACAGTTGATGTGGGAATAACATGGATAATAATCATGCAGGTTCACTTATATGTGGATTTTTTTCTTTTTCCTTTTTCTTTAATATTTTATTTATTAGAGTAAGAAAGAGAGAGATGAACAAGGGGGAAGGGTAGAGGGAGAGGAAGAAGCAGACTCCCCACTGAACAGGGAGCTCAGTATGGGACTCAATCAATCCCAAGACCCTGCCATCAGACACTTAACCGACTTAGCCACCTAGGCATCTTCCCGGATTTTTTTTTTTTTCAGTAAATACAGTACTATAAATGTATTTTCCTTGTGATTTTCTTAATGATATTTTCTTTTCTCTAGCTTACTGTATTGTGAGAATACTGTATATAATATATACACATTACAAAATATGTGTTTTAATTGACTGTTTATGTTATTGGTAAGGCTTCCAGTCAACAGTAGGCTCTCAGTAGCTATGTGCTGGGGGTATATGTGATTTTCAACTGCTAGGAAGGTTGGCACTTCTAACCCCACATTGTTTAAGAATCAACTGTAGTTTTCAACAATGATTTTTAATCAAGTAGAAAGCTGAAAAGAGCTTTGACAAAAGTCCCTCAGATGGAAAATACTTCACTGAATTCGTTAACAAATGACATTCTAAATTAAACTTCAGCTCATAAAATTCCTATTCTGGAAAAGAAATTATTCTTATACCATACATATAGCACCTTCCTATAAGCCATATGAAACCATCCATTTGAAAACCCTACAGTGGTCTTCTGACCTGCAAATAGCTATTTCAAAGAAGAGATGTAGGGGCATCTGGGTGGCTCAGTGAGTTAAAGCCTCTGCCTTGGGCTCATGTCGTGATCTCAGGGGCCTGGGATTGACCCCCGCGTCGGGCTCTCTGCTCACTGCCTTACCCTCTCTCTCTCTGCCTGCCTCTCTGCCTACTTGTGATCTCTCTCTCTCTCTCTCTGTCAAATAAATAAAATTAAAAAACAACAACAACAAAGAAGAGATGTAGAGAAACTATTTTTTCCTATGTCTTAAGAAACAGCTTCAGAATTTATGAACTGATGAACCATCTCTACACATAGACAAGAACAGTCCATTCATTCTTTACTCCAGTCCAAATCCTCAGCGGATAAAGTGCAACCTCATCATGTGATCTTACTTCATTAATGCCTCTCTCTCTCCTCATATCAGCACTTTATCCTTCCAGAAAATGACTTTAGGTATTTCACCTCTGGATGCTAATTATATTTTTCATTTTGAGTGTTAGTCCTACTTCCTTTGACTTGTCAGTAAGAAAATGTTTTAAAACATACTGCATCACAAACCAGGAATATGTTTCCAAGCATCAACTGCAAGTACAGCACAATGAAAATATCACCATATTGGGAAGATTCTGGGGCTGTTTCATTATTAAGAAGGTAAACAACTCAGGAAGTAGTTTGCAGGACTGGGTGATATTTAAGAAAAGCTTCATTCTTTCAGTGGGACATTTAGCAAACTACAAAGTATTTTCTCTATCTTATTTTTAACTTATTGAATCACAAGAATATCTTCACCTAACTCTTGTCCGTACTTTGTCATCATCACTGGGATGGGATACGTATTTTTGTCTTATTTGTATTATTTGTATTTTTAGACATCGGCCAAATCTGATATTATGGGGTGAAATGTGTCACAGAAGCTTCTGGTGCTCTATAAATTATAAATATAAATGAAATAATAGTAACATATGGCCCTTAAATCAGAGTAACAAAGACAATTCTAGGCAGTTGCTGACACTCTGTTAGAGAAGTGGTAGAAAAAAAGTTGGGGTTGCAGAGAGAAGTACCATCTCTTTCCGATAAGTATGTCTGATCCAAAAGATCATCTAGGAGGGACTGCCTATTGAGCAATGTTGGCACATCAGTCTGGGAAACTACTCCCCTAAAGCCAATACCAATGAGAAAAATAGCCAAAAAATAAGGAAGCATGTGAATATGCTTAACAGATCCCCTTGTCAGGAATCAGAGCCTGAGGCAGAGATTTGGATGCAACCTGTAAGGCACAAAAGGGAGGAGAATGGAAAAGGAGAACCAAGCAAGGACATGGTGTCAAGTGAAGTCTAGTGTTAGCCTAGTTCATTAGCACCAGGTGAGACTACAGAACAAAACTTCTGTAAAAGGTCAGATAGCCTCTCTTCCAACTACTCAACTCTGCCATTGTAGCATGAGAGCAGCCACAGACAATAAAATAAGTGAGTCTGGCTTTGTTCCAATACAACTTTATTTACAGAAACATTCAGTAGTCCAGATCCAGCCCCCAAGGCCATGGTTTGATGATTTATTCTCTAGAGTATAAATCACATCACAGAATTGCCTGTCCCCTTCTCCCCACCTCAGAGGCAAGAAGTTTGACCTTTTTTCTCTGTATTGTCAGTCATCAGCTGTGGAGCTAGGGTAGGGGTGCTGCCGAACCCCCCAAGATAAGGTGGTTCCCATCAATGAGGACAGTAATTCCTAAACTTCATGCTGAGTCAGGATCATATGGTGTTCCAGAGAACACACATTTCTGGGCCCCACGCAGAGTGTCTGATTCAGTATACACTAGAGTCTGAGAATTTGCATTTGTAGCAAGTTTCCCAGTGAAGTTAACGCTACTTCTCGTGGGAACCACTCTTTAGGATCATGAAATCACAGTTTTCCAGAGGAAGGGCAGTTGTGAGCCTTTTGTAAACAGCACTCAACAACTAGAGGCCTGATATACTGACCTAGTGGAAGGTATCTCAGTAGGACATTAACAGCCTCTGGTACCATACTTGGACAAGTTTGTATCAGGACAGATACAGATTTTTTTATAATGTACCTCTGAATATGGAAGTGTTTATTCATAACCATTCTCTTTTTGATGAGGCTGCTCATTCTTGAATTGTTTTTGCCTAACCTATTCTGATCCAGCTAATTCTTGATACTAAGTTATATCCATCTGGGTATTTTACTTATTTATATGTGTTTTCTAACCATGTGTTTATTGATGCATTCATTGGTATTGGTTGGCATACTAATCTTTGTTAAATTCTAATCTCCTTGAGAGCACAGACCATGTTTTCTCCTAATTTATAGCTATCAAGGGAAGTGAATTCTATGCACTTCATGACTACTTTGAATCGATATTTCCCTAGGGAAAATAAAACTCAGAGCATATAGAAAATAAGGGTTTATTTATTTAATTCCCCTCATAGCTTCTTATTCTTAACCTATATTTCTGTTATCATAAAATATATTCCTAGACAATTGACATTAAGAGTATAAACACTGAATATCTCTCTAAATTTGTCCTCACATATATTGTAGTCCAAGTATTAATGCCTTCTTGTGAGTACTCTAAAGCTGGCTCGAGATTCATTGCCAGGAGACCAAAGCAGAAAGAAAAATCTTAATTTGTGCCTTATGAAGTAAGTTCTCTGAAGCATGTTAGTTTGAGGGCAAAGAATAGATCACTGTGTATCATGAACTGTGTATCTAAATCTTGATTTTATTTTTCTTACTATCCTTGAAGACAAAGCAGAGAAATGAGACTTGGTGTTGTGCCTGGTTAACTACTTAACTAGTTTCTAGAGTGAAGTTAAGTCTATGTAAAGGATAATGATTGACAGAGTTATTTCAACCCCAAGTGTTCAAATAATAGCACACAAACATGGTGGGCTGGGGAGTGACTACTGAGTTAAGATGCTGGCTCATTTAGCTAGAGATGGGGAGTTGAGGGGCTAAATAAAATGTGAGCTATTATAGACTATTGGACAAAGTCATACAAACTACAATAGTAAGTCCAGCCAAAATATTTTAAGAAACACCAAGGGTCAAAAATAAAGCAAAAGGAACTAATAATAATATCAAGAGAAAAAGAGCTGGCTCATAAACCACAGATGAAGCCAAGATCCAAATAAAAAACCAGGAGGGATTAGAACTTGAAAGGTCATAAAGAAAGGAAGGATAGACTTAGGTGACGACCAAAAGAAAATAAGGTAAGTACTAGTGACACATGCAGCTTTTCTTTATTGTCCAGAAGGTATGAAGGCCTAAATGAAAAACCAAGGAGAACGAATTATTTGTCAGGTTGAGTATCAGCATTATATACTTTCCAATCCAGCAGCACCACTTAATTATAGATGTATAAGCTAGAGAAACTTACCAAGGTGCACCAACAAGTATGAATAAGAGTGTTTGAAGCAAGGTTATTCATAAAAATAAATAACTAGAAGCAACCCAAATGCCTATTTACAAGAAAATAGATAAATGACGCTATGTTCACATAATAGAATATTATACATCAGGGAAATAAATGACTTGCAGCTCCATGCAGTAACATAAATGAATCCTAAAAATATAATGCTGAGTGAAGAAAGCATATAAATCCTGCTTCCACTTAAGCTGCAAGAGAATGTTCTTCCTGTCCTGATAACAATAATAAAATATACAAAATCATAACTTTTCTTGAACGCATCAGGGAGCTGAGGTCATAAGGCAACCACAAGAACTGAATTTCAAAAAGAGGCAAGCCCCTCCCAGGAGAAACAAGCCATGGAAATGATTTTACCTTTGCCAGAGCACGAGAGAAACAGGGAGCCACTCCAGAAGAAGGTAAGAATAAATTAGCTAAAATATTAACAAATTCCTAAAGGCCAAATATGAGTGGCATATAACTTTAGAATAAGTAATAATTTTTTTAAAATAATCTGCTTGGGTTAAGGCACAAAACCATCCACTTCCCTGGACCCATCTTTTATAAAAAGTAAAACCCTTAAACCACTTAGGGAAGGGCAGCAAACCCTCTGCTGCTTGGGGTCACAAGGGAAGAGGCAGAAGCAAAACCCGTTGGCATCTGAGGGAAGAATATGACACTTCCTTTTCTGGGACCAGAAACCTTCTTGGTGAAGGTTGAAACAAAGTTGTCTTTCCTAGGAGAGAGAAAGGAAAATCTTTATGTCCAGGGTCCTGCACCAACACACAGCAGAAGTCTGCTACGTTAGGGGAGTGTCAGAAAACCCTCTGCCTAATACCTGCCACAGACACAAGACAGAGTCTGGTTGCCATGGTGGAATTGACAGGCGTACCAAAAATACCCTATCACAAAACACAGGCACATAGATCCTGGGTAAGATGAGACTGGCCCAAGAAAACCAAAATATCCCCTGGTCCCACCAAAAAAAAAAAAACAAAACAAAAACAAAACACACAAAAAAAACCCTAGCAACAATTAAGAAGCAAGAACAATCTACCCCTGAGGAAAGAAAAAAGTGCAGAAAGAAAATCTTGTAATGTAAACATATAGGGAGTCCTAAAAGCTGGAGGTCGCACTGAGGCCCAAGGAATAACCCTCTAGAACTCCAGGCACACTATAAGATGAAGGTAATACTGTTCAGTGCTGGAGGAACTTGAAGCCTATGGTACACTAACAGTAATTGTAGCAGTCATACAACAGAAAACCAGTTGAACTGGAGACTAGATTGACTCAACCCCCAACACTAAGAGTCTGAGAAGATACAAGTCCATTTCCAGGAATAAATGCTATTTGCTCCAATTTCTACTCTCTACAAATGATGTAGCCCATTCAATCAAAAATTATGAGGAGTGCCTGGTTGGCTTATTTGGCAGATCATGTCACTCTTGATCTCAGCTCTTGATCTCAGGGTTGTGAGTTCAAGCCCCACGTTGGGCATAGAGATTACTTAAAAATAAAAAAAAAAAATCTTAAAAAGAAATTGTGAGCCAGACCAAAAAATAAGGGAAAAAAAAGAATATTGTGAAGAGACAAAGTAATAAATAGAATCAGATTAGAGAAAATTCAGGTGTTAGAACTCAAAGAGAGCCACTTCATTAATATGCTAAAGGACCTAACAAAAAAGATTGACAACATACATTTAAAAATGAGGGATTATAGCAGAGAGATGAAAATGTAAAAATATCAAGCAGAAAAGCTATAAATAGGGGCGCCTCTGTGGCTCAGTCCATTAAGCTTCTGACTCTTGATTTCAGCTCAGGTCATGATTTCAGGGTCATGAGATTGAGCCTCATGCCTTGCTCTGTGCTGGGCATGGAGCCTGCTTAGGATTCTCTTTCTCCCTCTCTCTGCCCTTACCCACCTCCCTCTCTGCGGAAAAAAAAAGCTATAAATAAAAACTTGGTATCGAAGATAATTGTTTCAACAGACATATCAGTAGACTGCATATGGCTGACGGAAGAAGCAGTGAGCTTTGGAATAGGTAGAGGATAGGATAGATATTAGCCAAACTTAAAGAAAAAGATGAGAGAGAATCAGAACAGAGTATCTAAGAGCAATGGTATAATATCAAATAGTCTAACATATATGTAGTTGTAGCTATAGAATGAGAAGAGCAGACTTCTCATCAGAAACACTGTGACCTAGAAGAGAATAGAAAAGCATAATTAAAGCACTGAAAGAAAAAATCTGCCATTCCAGAATTCTATACTAAGCAATGTTATCCATCAAAAAGGAAAGCAAAACAAGGACTTTTTCAGAAAAATAAAAGCTAAGATATATTGCCAGCAGATTTGGTTGGCAGTGATTTTAAGCAAAGTTCTTTAGGCAGAAGAAGAATGGTATCAAATGTAAATCTCAATCTGTGTGAGGAAATGTAAAGTATCAGAAATGGTAAAAATGAGAATGTAATCATTTTCTTATTTTTAATCATTTTAAACATATCTTGTCTAAGGCATAAGGAGTAACAATATATTGAATGGTTTGCATATGAGAACTAAAATATATGACAACAATAGCACAGAGTGGAAAGAAGGAAATTGTTACAAGATTCATACACTGCACATGAGGTAATACTAATATTATGTGAAGATCCCCTGTAATGAGTTAAAGATATACATTGTAAACCTTAGAGTAATCACCAAAATCATTATTAAGGTGACTTAACTAAAAAACCAAGTGAAAATGAAATACAATCCAAAAAATGTTCAATTAATGTGAAAGAAGTCAGGAAAATCAGAAAAAAGGAACAGAGAACAGATTGGATAAATAGAAAGTAAGATCGTATATTCAAATCAAACCATGCCAATAATTACATAAAAATGTAAATTGTCTGAATGCTCTAATTAAAGAATGATAATGCAAAAAAATTTAACTACAATGTGGTAACTTTTGTTTAAGCCTCAAAAAAAGCAAAACAAAGTGATACACCTTTTTTTTTAAAGGCTTCATTTATTTATTTGAGAGAGAGAGTGAGAAAGAGAGAGAGCAATGAGCAGGATGATGGGTAGAGGGAGAAGCAGGCTCTCCACGGAGCACTGAGCAAGGAGCCAGTCCCGGGGCTTGATTCCAGCACTCTGGGATCATGACCTGAGTGGAAAGCAGGCCCTTAACCAACTTAGCCACCCAAGTGACCCTAAACAATACCCTTCTTAAGGATGTATTTATATGTATACATACTTAAAATATGAATGATAAAATTCACAATAGAGATTATTTATAGAAAGAGATGGAGAACTCAGAATTTGAAGGAAGAACAGCAGCTTCAGTGATACGGTAAAATTCTGGTTCTTCAGTTGGGTGTTGAGTATACATTTACCATGCTTTGATACTCACATGTGTTCTTATTTTGTCATGTGTGTTAAGTAAAATACTTTAAAACAGAAGGTTGTATGAACAACTAAATGTAGAATGGGATGTGAAAGTAAGGTAGACTGATTTTCAAAAAAACAAAGAGAGAAAGGGTTTTTAGAACTATACTGAAATGAGAGATCCCGTAAAAATTTAGTTCAACAACAATTTTTTGGACATATATTTCATCTACAAGGTGCTGAGCTATGCAGTGGATATAAAATTATGAATAAGACACTATTCCCAACTTTCAGCAATTTAGAGCATAGTAGAGGAGTTGATTGTCAAATCTCCATCTGAAAATAATATTTTGTTTGGAAATGCCTAAAAATAACCCAGTGGTCGAGCACAAATTCAGAGTCAGTAAAGATACAGATGAGGTAAGATTGGTCATGAGTTGATAACTTTTGAAGCTCTGTGATAGGTACAGGGTGTTCATGAATCTATTTTTCCACATCTATATATGTTCAATATTTCTCCTAATAGAGGTGATTTTGTTCTGTTTGCTTTACAAAAATGATCTGGTTCCATACTTTTACATTAAAAATAAGATGAGGAATTGGTAAGCTTTTTGATCAACAGTGAAAAAACAAGGCAACAGTTTCATGATTCTGAACTTCTTGACAGGCTAGAACAATAGGCTAAATAAATAAAAATATAATAAAGATGCAAGAAAAAGAAAAAATATATGCATTGGAACGGAAGACAATACTATCTCTACTTGCAAACGCCATGATTGTCTATGTAAAAAATCTTGAAACTTCAAAGAAAAAGCTATTAATTAGTGCAAAGCACTGTTGAAGAATACAATGTCTATATAAAATTTAATCATTTCTATACACTATCAGTGAATAATCAGAAATTTAAATTTTTTGAAGTACCATTTTCAATAGCATCCAAGAAATGAAATATTTATGTACAGGTCTTACAAAGTAAGTGTGAGATTTCTATGCTGAAAATTACAAAACATTGATGGAAGAAATCAAAGAAGATCTAAATAAGTGAAGAAATACACCAGTTCACAGCATGGAAGGTTTAAAATTGTCAATGTCAATTCGCTCCAAACTCATCTATAGATTCAAACATAATCTCAGTCTAATCCCAATGTGGGTGGCAGGGGCCCCACACATGCAGCAAGCAATGTGCTGACGCCAGCTGACCATCCTCTAATTGAACTCAATTCTGACACTGTCTACCCAGAGATAGCATCAGACCCCACAGATGGAGGGGTCGGTCCTACAAAACTGCCCCACACATGCACTTAACCTATAAGTCCCAAATCCAGATTGGTCCCTATACTTCTGTCCCACTGACTCTAAAGAAGAGATTCTCAGGACCCCCTCCTCAAGTTTGAGTCATTTACTAGAGTGGTTCACAGAACGTGAAGAAACCTTTATTTACTAGAAATATCAGAGAAACATTTACTTTATTAGATCACTAGTTAATTACGGAAGACTCTGACTCAGAAGGCCTGATGGAAGAGATGCATAGGGCAAGGCATGGGGCATGGGGATCCCTTGCCCTCTCCAGGTGTGACACTCCAGCACCTCCCTAGGTTCACCAACCCAGGAGATCTCCAAGCCCAGATCTTTAGGGCTTTTACAAAGGCTTCATTACACAGGCACAATAGATTAAATAACTGACCATTGGCAACTCATTGAACCTCCAGGCCCTCTCCCTCCCTGAAGGTCTGGGGGGTGGGACTGAAAATTCCAACTCTAAATCTTAGGGTTAGTTCCTCTGGTGACCAGCCCCCATTCTCAGGTGACCTAGGGGCATTCCAAAAGACTCATTCACATAACAAAAGACACCTTTATCTTTCTCAACCCTTAGGAAATTCCAAGGATTTGGGAAACTGTGAGCCTAGAACTGGGGAGGAAAACCAAATATATATGAGAAATATATTTTAGTCATTTAAATGACCAAATATGTATTTCTTATAAATCACAATACCACACTATAGAAGTCAAGACAATCTCTATCAGATTTATACCATGTCTAAATAAATGGAACAGAAGAGTCCAGAAATAGAAGCACACACGTAGTATCAATTTTTTAAAGATTGTATTTATTTATTTGTCAGAGAGATGGAGAGAGAGACAGTAAGCACAAGCAGGGGGAGCAGCAGGCAGAGGGAGAACCAGGTTCCCCTCACAGCAAGGAGCCTGATAATGGATTCAGTCCCAGGACCCTGGAACCATGACCTGAGCCAAAGAAAGGCAGCTACCCAGGCATCCCAGTATCAATTAATTTTCTATGAAGATGCAAAGACAATTCAGTGGCGAAAGGAAAGTCATTTCAACAAGTGCTGCTGAGACAATTGGATAACAATGGGGGAAAATTGGATAAAAATGGGTGGGTTTTTTTTTATAAACCTCAATCCATACTTCTCAATTAATACGAAAATCTATTCAAATTGTATTATGACCTAAATGTCAAACCTAAAACTACAAAATTTCTAAAAGAAAACATAAAGGAAAATCTTTGCATTTTTGAGTTAAATATTAATTTCTTAGCTATAACCCCAAAGCATAATCCATAAAAGAAAACATTTGATAAACTGGACTTCATCAAAATTAAGAACGTTTACTCTTCAAAAGATAAATCAGAAGAATGAAAAGACAAGCCACAGAAAGGGAAAAAATGTTCGTAAATCACATTTCTAAGAAAGAACATATAAAGACTCTCAAAATTCAGTAATAAATGGAGGAGATATTTGAATAAACACTTCAGCAAAGAAGATATAAAGATTTCTAATTTCTATATAAAGATTTCTATTTCTAATTTCTAAAATACCTGTAAAGATGCTTAATATCAATAGTCACTAGAGAAAAGCAAGGTAAAACCACAGTAGGATACAACTATATATACCTGTTAAAATCAAATGTAATTTTAAAAAAATCAGACAATGCCAAGTGTTGACAGGATGGAGAACAACTGGAACTCTCATACATTGCAGGGAGGAATGAAAAATAGTACAGCTACTTTTCGGAAACATTTTGGCAATTCCTTATAAATTCAACATACTCCTAAGTAATGTAGAAATCCCACTACCAGATATTTCTCCAAGTCAATGAAAACCAAGGTTCAAACAAAAAGATGGTCAGATATGTTTATAGCAGCTTTATCTGTAATTGCCAACATCTAGAAACAGCACAAGTATCTCTCAACTGAGGAATAGATAAACTTGATTGTAGTATATCTGTATGATGGAATAATAATAAGGAAAAGGAAAAGTTGATACATGCAACAAGATATAACTAAATCTCCAATGCATTCTATTTAATGAAAAAAGCCATAGTCAAAAGCCTGGATGATTTCATTGAAATGACATTCTTGCAAACACGAAACTAAGGAGACAGAAAATAGCAGTGGTTGCCAGAGGTGGGAGTTATCTACAAAACTGCTCAGGGGAATATTTTGGAGCAATAAAACTTTTCTTTATCTTGACTGTGGTAGTGGTTACAGGGCTATAAAAATTTCTGAAAACTTGCAGAACTGTACCATAAAAAGAGCAAATTTTACTACATGCAAATTATACCTAAATTTTTTAATGGAAAAAATCTCCCCCAAATATAATAGGGATAACTACAAAATATTTTGATTCACAAAATTCATAATTCATAAATACAAAAATGAGAAAGATATGGTTTAATGTACACCCATGTAGAAAAGTACAAGAAATAGAGGCACCTGGGTGACTCAGTGGGTTAAAGCCTCTGCCTTCAGCTCAGGTCATAATCTCAGGGTCCTGGGATTGAGCCCCACATGGGCTCTCTACTCAGCAGGGAGCCTGCTTCCCCCTGTCTCTCTGCCTGCCTCTGCGTACTTGTGATCTATTTCTCTCTGTCAAATAAATAAATAAATAAATAAAAAGTTAAAAAAAAGAAGAAAAATACAATGAATAATTATAAATTCAATATGAATAAATGCCTTGGCATGGTTGACGAAAGAGTCATTTAACTCTTTTTTTTTTTTTAAGATTTTATTTATTTATTTGAGAGAAAGAACAAGCAGGGGGACTGGTAGGGAGAGGGAGAAGCAGACTTCCTGTGGAGCAGGGACCCAGGACCCTGAGCTCATGACTGGAGGCAAAGGCAGATGCTTAACCGACTTAGCCCAGGCACCCCAAAAGTCATTTAACTTTTAACAGATGTGTAGAATTCAAAATAAGGGAGTAGTAACCTATTAATCTGTACTACTGAGATTGTTGTGGAGCAAAAATTCAAATCTGGTTTAGGCAGTAGGAGGGCTATTAACCAAGTGCCACTATCTACAATTGAATGGCCTTTTTCCAAACAGTGCAAATTCCCTATCACTCTGTTCAAGTAGAGAACACTGAGATCAAATTTGAAATAATAAGTCAGACTTCAGGGTCCTGGGATTAAGCCTCACATTGTCAGGCTCCTTGCTCAGCAGGGAGCTTGCTTCTCCCCAACCCTGCTCCTGCACTCTCACACTTGCTCTCTCTCAAGTAAATAAATAAATAAATCCTTTTTAAAAAAATAAGTAGTAATTTCTTAACCATTTGCAATTCATTGACTCATTTACTAATTACCTCATCTGTATTTACCAAGCATCTACTGTGTGTCATTCAACATATACAGTGTTAGGTGTTAGAGGTAAAAAATGGTCATTTATAATTACTTTAATTTCATTTGTCTTTTATAGCTGTCTCTGAACAAAGCAAAATGCATTATAGATTCTTTTTTCAAGCTGAAAGCTTTATTAGTGTAATTAGTACACACAAATCTCACGGTCTACACACACAACCGAAATGGCTTATTCCTAATTTTTTCTTGTCAAAAATATACTTTGATTTAAAATCACCTTCTTGGGGCGCCTGAGTGGCTCAGTCACTTAAGCATCTGCTTCAGCTCAGGTCATGATCCTAGGGGTCCTGGGGTTGAGCCTCATGCTGGACTCCCTGCTCAGCAGGGAGTCTGCTTCTCTCTCTCTCCTTCTGCCCCTCCTCTCCCTACGCCCATCCCCGCTCATTCTCTCTTTCTGCCTCAAGTAAACAAATTCTTTTTAAAATAAATATATAAAATCACCTTCTCCATGAAGGTTTCTCCAATTCTCTTAAGTTCAGGATGACCTCTCCCTCTTATATTCCCTAAGAATATTTTACCATTTGTCTTTCACTTATAACACTTTATGGTCATATCTCTTACTGTAGATCTTTGTGTGTACCTTTTGAAGTTTTTTTATTTTATTAATATCAAGAAAATATAACTGTACATTAATAACCACATAAGAATGATAAAGTATCACACAAAAGGAGTCATCATGAAAAGCAACACTCTCTGTTTCCCTTCTCTTGCTGGACAGCCCCGTCCCCAACTGTCCCATTCTATAAAGGTAACTGCTGGGACACCTGGGTGGCTCAGTTGGTTAATCAGCTGCCTTCTACTCAAATCATGACTCAAGACAGGATCCCAGGGTCCTGGGATCGAATCCCATGTTAGGCTCCCTGTTCAGCGGGGAATCTGCTTCTCCCTACCCCTCTGCCCCACCTCCCTGCTTGTGTTCGCGTGCGCTCGCTCGCTCTCTCTGACAAAGAGAGAGTGCTTTTTAATAATTTGTAGATACTAGCACTTATACATATTAGCTATTTTTTGTTATAAACATAAGGTACTATATCTTGATTCCTGCTATGAAAGAATAGATTTCAACTTCTTTGCCTTATTTTCCATATTCTTAATCCCCTCCCAATTTTTTTTTTTTAATTTTTACCAATCTTGTTTCCCCAAATTTGGAAAATACGCCTTGACTCTTAAGTTATGTACAATGAAGATATTAATTCTCCTACCTTTAGTTCCACCTCTCCTCCCTCCCAAGGAGATTGCTTCTATTCTCAAGATCAAGTTGATTCACTAGTGTTTTACCCCATTTATTGTTAATTCAGGCAATACCTTTTATTTCCTTCATATTTGGACAAGGACTTCTGATACAACTTTTTGTTTAATTTTTTTCAGACAGTTCTAATTGCCTTTTCTTTTTTCTTCTTGACAGAGTAGTATTATTATTTCACTATATTGCCAGTTTTTCAGCCCTCTGATAATTCTCTCTACCGCCTATAATCTGTTCCATTTCTTTCTCCTGAGGACTTTCTAGTAAAGCCTCCAGCTGCCTTTGGCAATTTACACGAGTTGGTTTTTTAGACTTTTGCACAGTTATCATTACAGGATATATTTTAATCATATTCTTGGTTTAGTCCCACAATTTCTTGAATCCTTTATCTTTCTTAGTAATCACCAAAATTTCACTAGAGTTCCATTCTTAGAAAGGTTGCATAGAGAGGGAATGGGAAGGGTATAATCCTTGAATAAATGATGTGTTTTTATTTTGCCCTCAAAATAGATTGGCTGGGAATGGAATCCTAGATTCAAAATGGTTTTCTCTTAGAATAATATTTAAGCATCATTCTGTTATCATCTGTCAGTGTTGCTAAAGAGAGTTTCTGCTCATTAGGCTCTTATTTCTTTGTAGGTAACTTTTTCTCTACAGAAGTTTTGTGTGTGTGTGTGTGTGTGTGTGTGTGTGTGTGTGTAATGTTAGTCACTATACTGTGCTTCATTAGTTTTGTTACTGTACTTCATTAGTTTTTGATGTAGTGTTCCATGATTCATTGTTTGTGTATAACACCCAGTGCTCACTGGGTACTTGCCCTCCTTAATACACAAGCTTTGTAGTACACTTATTTTTGTTTTTTGATATTTTGAAACTTCTTGATTCAGCTCAGTTTATCAGTTGGAGTGCCCATAAGAATGGATGACTGCTAATTTGCAATCTTGGGGGTTCCTCATGTCAAATCTGAAACTGCCCCCACATATGAAGGGCAAAGAGAAACCCAAGAAGGAAGCAAACAACTCCAGATTGATAGGTGGCACTTTTAATAAGCAAGGGAACATATAGACATAAAGACATCCAAAGTGAAAACTTTTCTCATCCTCATTCAGGAGGGTGGGTGTCGGTTCACAACCCAGGGAGTTCGGGGTGAAATTTGAAACCAAGCAGCCCCTTTACACATAGGGCCAGAAGACACCAAAGAGAGAGGAAGGCTATTGCAGACTGGTAGGTGACAGGTTCCATATTCAAGAGAACTTACTTAGGAGCCTTGTCCTGGGCAGCTGCAAGATGAGTAGGTCTCCACACCTGCCAGCCAGAATCTTTTTTTTTTAATTTAATTTTATTTTTTTCAGTGTTCTAAGATTCATTGTTTATGTACTACACCCAGTGCTCCATGCAGTACATGCCCTCCTTAACACCCACCACCAGGCTCACCCGTCCCCTCACCTCCCTCCCCTCCAAAACCGTCCGTTTGTTTCTCAGAGTCCACAGTCTCTCATGCTTCATCTACCCCTCCGATTTACCCCAATTCACTTTTCCTTTCCTTCTGCTAATGTCCTCCATGTTATTCCTTATGCTCCATAAGTAAGTGAAACCATATGATAATTGACATTCTCTGTTTGACTTATTTCACTCAGCATAATCTCCTACAGTCCCATCCATGTTGATAAAAAAGTTAGATATTCATCCTTTCTGATGGCTGCATAATATTCCATTGTATATATGGACCATATCTTCTTTATCCATTCGTTTGTTGAAGGGCATCTTGGCTCTTTCCACAGTTTGGCGATTGTGGCCATTGCTGCTATAAACATTGGAGTACATGTGGCCCTTCTTTTCACTACATCTGTATCTTTGGGGTAAATACCTAGTAGTGCAATTGCAGGGTCATAGGATAGGTCTATTTTTTATTTTTTGAGGAATCTCGACATTGTTTTCCAAAGTAGCTGCCCCAACTTTGCCAGCCAGAATCTTAAAAGTTTATATAGAGACCTTAATGGAGTTCAGGAGCTCAAAAGCATATTGCTCTCTCAAGTCTTTCAAAATGGTTTGTTGTGCAATGGTGGGTGGAACATGACATTCCAGGGACGGGGAGGGAGGTGGAGCCTCCAGATGCCAGGGCTAACTGGTGGTCATATCCTCTTGATAACCTCCTCCAACAGTGAGGTGAGCTTCTTCTTATGTTCCCACCTCTTTTCTGCCATTCCTGGGCCTCACATGCTCTTCAAGTCAAAAGCCTAGGAAGAGAAAAAAGGTAAGGAACAGGAAATGTGTTACTCTCTGACATCACCAATCTATCTTTGGTTTCCCCTGGACTTGTTACAAGCCTATAACTAGGTCTCTTTGGGTGTGGCAGAAGTTTAGACATTTTTTCTGGATTCTTTGCAGACAGTGTCATTGCTGGGATCCTGCACTTCAGTTCCCACAGCTGAAGCAAATGCCTCTTCTGCCTGTTCCCTTAAAATGCCCCCATCTGAGGGCACCTAGGTGGCTCAGTTGGTTGGGCAGCTGCCTTTAGCTCGAGTCATGGTCCCGGAGTCCTGGGATTGAGTCCCGTGTCGGGCTCCCAGTTCCATGGGGAGTCTGCTTCTCCCTCTGACCTTCTCCCCTCTCATGCTCTCTCTCACTGTCTCTATCTCAAATAAATAAATAAAATCTTTTAAAAAAAAATGCCCCCATCTGAGTGATCTGTGCTGCACAGACCCTCCCTTTTGAAGACACATCATTCTTCCTTCTTAAAGTCATTTCAGAAGAGCTCTGGGTGGAATTTTGTCTTATTGCCCCACATCTGCTCATCAAACAATCCTCACCCACCCTTTTGCTCAAACAAACCAAGCAAACTAATACAGCTGCCTCTCCTCACTCTGCTATAAACACAGGTGACCAACAATAGCCTCATAATTGTAGACCTTTCTAGGCTTGACCTAGGGCCTGCATGGTTTCCTTGAAGCAACTTTCACTCAACTTGGGGTAAGTATGTATAGATTAGGAGGGTGATATAAGAGAAAATGCCTCAGTGTTGGAACCATTTTTCCATGTACATTCTCTAACTGCTACCTTTTCATTCTTCCAAAGGTGGGTGTTGACTCAAAGGTTACACAACTGGAGTTTGACAACTCTTTTGCAAATCCTGAGCAGGTGACCTGGTACTTCACTCCATAATAGAAATATAATGCACCTGCTTGTATCTACTGATTTGGGGCCTCAGCCAAAACTGAGGCAGAAATGGTCCCTTGGAAACATTCTGCAACCCATAGTAGAGACTCAGTTAAATGATTGTCTAGCAGCAATTTGCGTGGGAGAAATTCTCAATACAAGATAAGCAGACACTATGAAATAAAGTGACAGGAAGATAAAAATGTAAGGCACAGAAAATAAGTATTTCAACAAACCCTCTTGGGGAAGACTTGAGATAACCATAGAATGATGACAAGACCTTAGTAAATAAAATAATAATAGTTACTAGTTATTAAGGGTTTAGTCCATGCCAAGCCTGGTGAGAAACACTTTATAAACAGGATCTCTTTTAATCCTCAAGCAACCCTATATATTAAAAATTATTGTCTCTACAATTCACATGAGGAAACCAAGGCTGAGAGTGGCCAAGTAACTTTTCCAAGGTTATACCTCCATGCTATTATGTGTAGTTTGTTGACATCTTTTTAAGCATATATATTGGATGCCCTCATGAAGTTCCCCATAAAGAACATTTCAAGATCCTCCTTGTTATAGGAGGACTGCATTTGTGGGACCTAAATGACAATTACAGTCAGGGCTCTGGAGCTCAGAGTGCATAGGTCAGGTTAGAAACTCCAGTAACCAGAGAGTAACTAAATCAAATCTATCCATATTTGAGATTCACACTGCCAAAGGACTTTTATTTTTAGACAAGAAACTGAAAGTATCTTCATAACTTATTCAGAGTCCTGATAACTCAGATCATCTAAGATCTAACTTCAATATAAGCTAAATCACTTTTAACCAGGTTTTTCCCCATTTATAACAAGATTTAACCCCTAGCCTCTTTCATGGTTTAAGCAAAAGCCATTTTTAATAAGTAGAGAAAAAAATCACATACGTGAAACTTATAAGCTTCTAATAATTTTATGCCAATAACCAGCTAGTCCTTGAAGAATTTCATAACACGGTGTTTTTCCAAAGGTTCTTTGTGACTTGACAAAAACTCTTTGAATTTTCCTTCTTTCTTCCCTCTAGTAGTTTCCAAGGTTCTTTTGTTTCTCATGTATTTTGTTGCCTATCAGATATATTCTTTAATTTGCCCTCCAAGACTTTAAATTTACTTTTTATGTTAGTCACCAGAAAATATGCAGAGATTAACCTCATCTTACCACACTTTGAAGTACTGAATATGTATAAATAAATTAAAACACATTCTCTCTCTCTCTCTCTCTCTCTCTCTCTCTCTCCCCCCTCTCCCTCCCTCCCTCCTCGCTCTCCCTCTCCCTCTCCCTCTCTCTCTCTCTCTCTCTGAAGCCTTGATCCTCCAAGGCCAGGTACCCACCAGTGCGTGCAGTGGGCACCTTGACTCCTCCCCTCTGAACTAGAATGGCTTCATCCACCTAATGGCTCGAATTGCTCCTTCAAATCATCTCCACACCAAAGGACATCTCAGATGTCTCCACCTATCTCCAGCATCGCAAAAAACACCCTGGTTCAAACCACCAGCATCTTCCCAATCTTTAAAGTGATCCCTTCACTTTTGTCCTTGCCCCATCTGATGCATTCTCCAAATAACAGCTATACAGGGCTATTAAAAATGTAGACTGAATTCCAGGCACCATGATTTAGAACCTTCAAAGGCTTTCTATTACACTCAGAATAAAATCTAATCTTCTTAAAATTGCCCACAAGACCCTATATGGTCTTGCCTCTGTTAATCCCTCCAATCATATGCTGACCTTTCCACCCAGCCTTTATCCCAATTTGTGTGTTTGGTGTAATGTTTCTCTCCCCCACTAGACTATGTGTTGTATGAAGGGGGACTATAATGGTTTTATGCCTCATTGATCATTTGCCTGTACCAAAATACCTCATGTAGGTTCTCCATAATTTTTTTACTAAATGAATAAATAAGTAAAAATCACTATAATCAATAGGAAGTATTCTATTATATGCAGAGTGTAAAATGGAAATTACAAACACAATGGGGAAATATTTACAATACATTAAGTGGAAAACGCAGAATAAGAAACATATAAAATACAGTTCTACATAACATTTGCAGAATGATTAACATTTACAACATGTATATGTTGTAGATATATATAATACTTATAATGTGATTGAGCCCCTCAGAACATAGAGGAGACTTGCGTATCTTTCAAAACAATCCTGGTTTTATAGAGAGAGAGATCTATTGAAAAATTATAAGAAGGATATGTTTTCTGAGGCAGAAACTAAAGTTTGTCTTTGGAGCAGATGATTCCTTTGTTTGGAAGGAAATTTTTTGGTGGCTCTTTTGGTTACACTGAATGAAGCAAAAATCCTTCCCTGAAATAGGAAGATATGTGGAACTTAACTCCTCTGCATAATAACGAGCTTGCCTTTGCTGTATATAGAGGGGCATCTCTGTGGATTGCCTTTCCTTTTTGAGAAACCTCCTGAGCCTACCTTCCCCTCCTCTCGTGTGGTAGCTAGTGAGGGGCAGGATCTTTCTAAGATGCTGGAACATGAACTGTGTAGAAACATGGCCTAGGAAATAATGTGCTGAAGACCACTCCTGACAGCTTCTAAGACCCAGTTGTCAAATTTTCAGGGATTTTGCGAGATCATTGTTAAATGCAGACATTATTAAAAATTCATTATGTAGGGGCACCTTGGTGGCTCAGTGGGTTAAAGCCTCTGCCTTCGACTCAGGTCATGATCTCAGGGTCCTGGGATCGAGCCCCACATCTGGCTCTCTGCTCAGTGGGGAGCCTGCGTCCCCCTCTCTCTCTGCCTACTTGTGATCTCTCTCTCTCTCTGTCAAATAAATAAAATCTTAAAAAAAAATCATTATGTGATCTTACAACTAAATAAATTTACCAAAAACAAATATAACAAATATTCAAAACTCACCACTTACTGTTTTATTATATTGTACTATCACTTATGCTCTTCAAGTTGCTTACATCTCTCTCTTTTTTTTAAGATTTATTTATTTTTAGAGAGAGAAAAGTGGACAGGGACAGAGGGAGAGAGAATCTCAAGCAGACTTCATGCTAAGTGCGGAATCCCAAGTGGTGCTTCATCCCAGGATGCTGGGATCATGACCTGAGCCAAAACTAAAAGTCGGACACTTAACTGACTGCACCACTGTGGCCCCCCTACTTCCATCTCTTGTATTGGGCAGGTGGAAACACTGTACAACAGAATGCTACTGCGTAACTCTTCTGAACTCCATGTTTGATGATGTCATGTTGATAGCTTCAAATCAGCCATGGAAATGGACAAATGCTATAAAACAGGGCTTGATTTATTACTTTGTTGACTTTCTAGACTTAAGGAAGTGACACAGAAAATGTTAAAAATCCACATTAAACTTAAAATTGTATCACGTCTGTAGTTGTTACATTGGGAATAGCACAAAATGCTCCTGGAGTAAACCGAAATATCAGCCAGCATTTATGTCAGAATAGCACTTTTTTGTCGATCTCAACCATATGTTTTCTAGGAGCACAAAAGTTCTGCAAAAATCAATGAAATCATTCTGTAAGAATCAATTGTTATATAGAATTTACTATAGAAACTATTGTATATTTTATTATAATGGTAAATTGTGTTATATATCCTTTATATCAGTAAAGTTAACGATCAATATATATTGTATAGG
>CM052815.1:60214751-60245309 GCA_028533885.1 Nasua narica
ATCGGAGGGGGTGTTGAACCAGGAGAGACTGTGGACTCTGAGCAACAAACTGAGGGTTTTGGAGGGGAGGGGGTGGGAGGGGTTAGCCTGGTGGTGGGTATCGAGAGGGGCACGTACTGCATGGAGCACTGGGTGTGGTGCATGAACAATCAATCTTGTAACACTGAAAAATTAAAATAAATTTGGGGAAAAAAAAAAATATATATATATATATTGTATAGGTATATCACATATACCTATACAATATATATTTATACAATATCTTTTTCCTAGAGAGCCAGTTGTGGAATTAGTAAATCACTGGGTCTAGGCCACTTCTGTAGCAGAATGGAAATTGTGAAACACTAAGCATCCTTTGGGATACATAGAAACTTCTGAGGAGACCCTAACAACACACTGCCCTTCCTACAACAGAGATAAGAATTCCAGCTGTTGGTATTTGGGGATTAAAGGTGCAAGTATTTCCTGAAGCTTGAGACTATCTGGTACATTTGTGTTACCTTTACATAAAATATATATGAATGTAGATAGGGACTAGGAAGTTATTAGAATCATGAAATATAGAATGTGGGTTTGTGAGTGATTCTTTTCTCCTTACTTTAAGGGTTTTTTTTTAATTATCTTGAAAATATAGGAAGCATAATAAATACATAATTTTAAAGATAATCAGTTGGCTCAAAGAATTAGGAAATAAGCAAATCCAGAAGATTTCAGGTCTAGCTCTTAACCTATAACTGATATGGGCTAAGTAGTTTGGCCTCACTGATACTGTTTCTCATCTCTGAGGAGTGAAATAGCAATCTGACTCACCAGGTAGCTATGAGGAATAAGCAGTGCGGTAGCTTGTCACCATAGTTTCTTAAAAGAATGCTACATGGAGCCGAGAATACTCTATATTATAGAAATAAGTAGAGGTAAAGCTAAACTGTACATAAATCCATTGTGTTTCCTTGGTGCTCGGTTGACATTCTTTATCAAATCTGATGTTTTGAAATATCTATGATCTGTCTCTGGACAAATTCTTCATTAATTCTCCTAGGTGTCCTCTCTGCCATTAACTTCAGAAGTAAGAAATACATTCTAATGAGACTGTTAATTATAGAAAGTGCTTCATTTCCTAACTTGGCAACCTTATAAATCAAATGCTTTGTACTCTGTAGCAACAAAGATACAAATTTGTTCCTTTCACAAGGCCAAAAGTAACAAGCAATATCTACAGAAGTGACACCCTGGGGATGTAAGTCCTTTTACTGCTCTGAGAAATCCCGAAGATCTCTCCTCACGTAATGACACATGATTTCTCACGTATGATCTTTACATAGAATAAATTGGTGGCAATGTTTTAAAATAACTGCAGTGTTAGATGAAGATAGTGTCAAATTGACATTCCTATAGGTAAAGGAAGGTTACAACTCACCAGGGAAACTGTTATTTTTTTTAATAAGTGGCCTTTTACCTTCTCATTATTTTTGTTACCTCTCATTGGTGTCAAAATGAGATCAATATCACATCCTTACAAGACTCTTATCTGGATTAAATGATATATGGAATGCTTAGAACAGTCCATAATACACACTATAGAGATGTTGCTATATTATTATTATACACATGTTGGCTATGAAAATTTGATGTCCACTCTGTACTACCTGGTGTCTTCCCAACTTACATTTTTACCACCTATTTTAGAACTTTATAGCAGGCTATCTTCCCTGGCTGTGTTCTCTTCTCTGACTTCTTGTTGCTTTAGCTAGATTTCTCCAGGATTCGCTGGCCACCTCATAGAAATTAGAAACAGATATTTAGTCCACTAGGGGTATCCAGGTAGCGGATCTTCCAGGATTTTGTGCAGTTAGATTTTTCTAAAGCCGAATAGATCTGTCATGAATGTTTCTCAGGTTCTTGTCTAATGGTCATCTAGAGAATGTTGTTCCTGATAATTTACTGTTTCTTATTTTGTTTCCTTCTTCATTCTTCTTAATACTAAATATATACTGTTATTTCTGTTTGGTATGTTTTTAGAACAAATGGCCAATTGTTTTATAATTGTGGAATTAAAGGACTGGGGAAAACCTAACAGACTGAGAAGTCAGGGCTCTCATTGACAGCTGTGTGTGGCATGGCGGAGTTTCCACTGTGAATCTCTCTGGCCTCTCTACCCTTTATGTCCTTTATCCTCGCGTCATGGGCACCACTGCACTGTTGCTATTTTTTATCTCTCTACATTGCCCACTTAGGAGTGGTCAAGTGACACAGGCTGTCAAAGTATCCCATCACTCTGGACCTTGTCATGGTCTGAGGGTGAACATGGGACCCAAACAGAGCTGATCCACATTCTCTGAAGATTGATATTAACAAGGGAGGAGATCACCCTCTTGTCTATGGGAACACTAGCAGAGAGAACAGTTCAGGTCTAGAATCGTCTTCCTCACCAAGTGGAGAAAGCCTTGCCAGGGAATTGAGTAACTTCTAATTAAATGAAGAAATGATCCTTTGTGGCACTGGTAGTATATGCAAGGCACTGTGCCGGAGGCTTCAACCATATTATCTTATTCAATCTTTGTAACCATCTTTTGAGATGATTATTATTTTTTCATTGGTAGATGAGCTGTTTCAGATTCAGAGAAGTCACTGGCCCAAAATCAAATTACCAGTAATTGGAAGATCAAGAATGAAAAGGACTCTTTCCATCACACCATAGGATGATCTACAATCTCTATGAAAGTGAAAATTGTCCAGTAGCTGGAGTGGCCCTCTTTCCCCCGATGAAGAAGATGGGTGTTCTTGTGGCGAGAACAGAATTAGGGAGAGGCCAAGTCTAGCCCTCTTGCTGCCTAGAAGAGATGAAGTACTGGCTTGAAATGTGCCCACTCCCCAGCTGTGACGCAGGCTGCCACTGTCTAATGGCTGGGCTATGTCACCAGATGCACATATTGGGGGAAGAGAGCCTGAAGGTTGCCTGTAAGGATTCAAAGCAAATCCAGGCTGGTGCATGTTCCCTGTGTCTCTCAGCCTGTGCCCTCTACAGCTGCCAGTGGTACAGGCAGCCACGGGGATGGAAAAACAGTCACACAAGGAGACTTGGACAGATACCGTGACTGAGTTACAACACACTGTGGGGTAGCCCGTGAAGTTGAGAACTCTGCCTCCTATCTGATTTCTAATGTTATTCTCTTGGATTAGGTTTTCCTGGGATGAGATAAAATGAGTGAATTCTTGTCAAATGAATTCTTCAAAATATAGAAATAAAATATCATCCCCTCTGCACGTGCGTGTGCACACATGTGCACACACGCACACCCACACACAGCTCTCTTTTTTCCTGTCTTTTGTTCCCCTTTCTTCACTTAGTAATAGAAATTCCTCCAGACATTGCTTCTTTAAAGATCCTACTTGTGCACCCCTGCCTTCCTCAGAGCATTGCTGAAGACATGCACCTGGAAAACCTCGCCTATCCCTGTCCCCAGCCACGTGTAAGCCCTGACCGTGGAGCGTGGCCACAGTTTATGATAGATATTTCTTCCAAAGGGAAGATGATCCTTGCTTTTTTCCTGCTCAGAGTGCTCCTTCCAAAGGCACTTTCCACAGGGAGTTTCTCTAAGCATCTCTCACCTACTCAGTTTTATCCCATTCTAACACAACCCATTCTAAAGGTCTCTTCCGGGCTTGGCAGTATTGAGGCCTTCTTTCTATTGCCACTCAAGGTTCAGTAAAGAATGTGCGAGGAAAACATGTCCTCTCTGGCGGTGCAGTTTGCAGGCTGCCCTCGGTGGCTCCAGACGATGGTGCCCGTGTACTGCCCTTGCCTATAAACCCCTTACTCTGCAGCAGAAACTGAGCGTTCGCCATAGGCCAGCTACTGTGTTAGGTAGAGCACATCATCTCAGATGAACCTCAGAGCGGGCCTAGCTGATAGTTATCTTGGTTATCATTTGCAGATTAGGGATCTGTGGTTATAAAAGAGAAGCATCCTAGTCAAGGTCACAGAGCAAGTGACATTGTTTGGATTCAAGCCTCAGTCTGTCTGATTCCAAAGCCTTTTTATTTCTTTGTTTAACCTGTGCATTTCATTGCTTCCCAAGGGAAATACCTGAAGGCCTGAGCTAAAACCTCTGCTCAACTCTGTGTTTGCACTGCAGATTTGGATTTCATTCACCGTCTCAGACTCACCATTAACCTCCTGTAGCACCTGCAGTTCTAGGCTTGTCCTTGCTGTCTGCTCCTGCCTGGAGTGCCCTCCCATCCACTCCTTGCTTAGCTAAGAACTATCTGCCCTTCAATCTTCAGCCCTGATTTCTTCTAGGGTGTGGGCTGTGTGTCTCTCTGCTCACCTCTGTCAAGTGTTGCCCCATGGGAATGCACGCAGGCGTCTCCTCCCCTGCATGATGTCCACATTGATTTGATGCCAGCATCTGATCAGTAAGCCATGTTTTGATGTAGATCAAATGTGTGTGTGTGTGTGTGTGTACATATATATATTTTATAATTTTTTTTAAGATTTTATTTATGTGAATGAGAGCGAGAGTGAAAGAGAACATGAGACAGGAGAAGGTCAGAGGGAGAAGCAGACTCCCCATAGAGCTGGGAGCCTGATGTGGGACTCCATCCCGGGACTCCAGGATCACGACCTGAGCCAAAGGTAGTCACCCAACCAACTGAGCCATCCAGGTACCCCAATATATATATATTTTATAAATCGTTTGCAGGGATGCCTGCATGGCTCAGTCAGATAAGTGGCTGACTCTTGATTTCAGCTCCAGGTCATGATCTCGGGGTTGTGAGATTGAGCCCCGGGTTGGGCTCCACACTCAGCAGGGAGTCTGCTTGAGATTCTCTCTCTTTCCTTCTCTCTCTGTCCATCCACTCCACATTGCTTGCTCTCTCTCTCTCAAATAAATAAAAAACGTTTAAAAAATCATTGGCAGTAATATATTTCTGATGTATATTGTAAAATACAGGAACTACAAAACTGTAATATGAGAAACATTTTAATGATGCGCTCAATATCTTGATGATTATCATGTCTTCAGACTACCAATTTGCTAATAGTTTAGGACACAATATATCCTCAGGGCAAAGCTGATCAGTAAGAGAGTGGAAATAAGTCAATATTTCAAATAGTCATCTTAATATACTTCTATGTGGCTTCTCAACAGATCGGATCAGTTTGGCATTGTTTTTACCTCCTAATGTGGCTGACAAGAAAAATGTCTGCCTTGCCATTTTTTACCTGTTTATTTATGTTTGTGTTATCAGTATTATCTTCAATGCAGTCTTTCTTTGAAGGGATCTTTTTCAGCCATTTCTCCATTTTGTGAGGGTTAGACGGTCATCAATTCACTGACCAGATACCCATTTGACACAGTAAATGGGAGGGATGGTAAATAAGCAATGAAAGAATCCCTCCTTACTTACAGGTTGCAGAACTACTGCTCTTCCCACAACACACTCCCAACCGAGGGCCCAGGGAGAGTCCAGCCAGCAACTGTGACAGCCTGGTGTATGTCCTCCTTTAGATAAAAAATAATAACAACATCTTTCCCCCACCTTCAGAGGAGTGCTGCTCTGGACAAGTTTCTGGAGGATAAGGGCCATGTCTTCTTCAGTTCAATTAGCATTATTATTATTTTAATAATAAGAAACAGCCAAGTTACCTTCATTTTTTTCTTCACTTTTATTTCTATATTTTCTTTATTTATTTTTATGGTTACCTTTATTAGTTAATCTGCACAAGAAAACTATAAGGTGGATATGGTTATTATTCCCAAGTTATAGTTGAAGAACCTGAGGCATTAAAAAGTCGATTAACTTGGCTAAGCTCACATCCTTAGCAAGTGATAGATTTGGGATTTGAACGCAGGTCTTAGGACTTCCAATCCCATCTTGTTCTTAACAATTTTATTCTGTCTCATTATGCTTGTTTGTGTGTGTGTGTATACGTATTATATAATGTCTTATTTATTACATTTATTGTATATAATGTCTTACATATTATATATGTATACATCCATCCATACAACCTTCTATACATCTGTCCATCCATCTACTCATTTATTCATTCATTCAACAAATACTTATTCAGCACCCAGCAGGGACAAGGCATTATTTCAGGTGCCAAGGATACTCCAGTGAATAAAGCAAATATCGCTGCCCCTACCTACTGGGAGGAGACAGACAACACATAATTAATACATAATTAATATGTAATAATAATTATGATTAACACAATTATAATTAGAAAATTATACATAACTTATGTAGACTACATAATAGATTACATATTTACATACAATCATGCATGTGTACATTATACATATCACAATACAATTATAATTAATGCAATTAATGCATAATTAATTCTTAAGACTTTGAAAGGAGACAAATGCTGTAGAAAAAAAATCAGGAGAATTGGGATTTTAGAATATTATGGAGGTGTAATTTTAAATAGGGTAGTTAGGGAAAGCCTTGCTGACAAGGAGCATTTGAATGAGGACGGGAAGGAATTGAGTGAGTGAGCCACAGGGTATTTCACCAGAAAGCATTCTGGGTGGAGGGAGCAGCCAAAAGTGCTGAGGCAGGAGCATGACCAGAATGCCTGCAGAACAGTAAAGAGTCCACATGGTTGCCAAATGATGAGTGTGGGAGCCAGAATCCTGGACCCCTAAAGACATCCCAGGAACCTCTAAGTTTGTCACCTTACGTGCCAAAGGCAGTTTTGCAGATGTGATTAAGTTAAGTTACTTTGAGATTGGGAGATGATTCTGGATTAGCTGGGTGGGCATAGTGTAACAACAAGGGTCCTTAAAAGGGAAAAAGGGAGGCTGGAGAGTTAAGAAGGAGATATAAAAGGACGTGTTCAAGATATGTGGGCAGCCAGGGCGTCTGGGTGGCTTAGTCAGTTGAGTGTCTGCCTTGGGCTCAGGTATGATCCCAGGGTGCTAGGATTGGGCCCCGCATTGGACTCCCTGCTCAGTAGGGAGTCTGGTTCTCCCTCTCCATCTCATGAGCGCTCGCTGTCTTGCGCTCTCTCTATATTTCGGAAAGAAAAAAATTATGTTGTCAGCCTTAGAAGCTGGAAAAGGCAAAGAATGGATTTGAGGGCCTCTAGAAGAAAGGTGACCCTGCCCATGCTGTAATTTTAGCCCAGGGAGACCTTGGACCTCCAGAACCGTGAGATAATTTGTATTGTTGAAGTCATGAAGTTTGTGGTAACTTGTTAGAGCAGCAATAGGAAACTAATACAGTGAGGAAGGCAGAGAGCAGTAAATGAGGCCAAAGAAATAACTAGGGTCAGATCATATAGGGCCATTTAGGCCATTCTAGAAACTTTAGCTTTTACTCCAAGTAAGAAGATGACCACTGAAAGCTTTCGGCACAGAAGGTACATGATCTGAATTATATTTTAAAGGATCCCTATGTCTGATTTTGCAAGAAGGACTAAGGGAGAAAGAGCCTGAAAGCCAGTGCTGAAGGAACGATGGCTAAATTGGAACCAGAAGACCAATTAGGAGACTATTGAGATAATCCAGACAACAAATGACGGTAGCTTGTTCCATGTGGTAACAGTGAAGAAGATGAGAAGTAATCATGGTTTGGAACTATTTTTAAGATCAACCCCAAAGGATTTACTAATGGATTGGATATGGGATATGGAATACAAGAAGGAATCAAAGACGATTTCAAGGTTTGGACTGAGCGACTGAAGGGATGGAATTGCCATAAATAATCTAAGGAATACCTTAGACACAGGTTTGAAGTGGAACTGGTAGTGGTGCAGTAAAGAACAGGAATTCGTTTTTGGATATATGAAATTTCTCATTTGCAGCAGCCAGTTGTAACGTTATACATTTCTGTTTACCATGATTCTTGATATAATTGAAATTATTCTTACTGTCTTCCAGGTTCTATCTTTTTCATTTGCCATCTTTTTCCTTAGTTATTATTTAGCTATTCTGTCTTCTCTTTGAAGTGATACATGTTTCTACATCCTTTTATCATTTTTCAATGCTTTAATTAATTACTTAATTTAGGGAGTGTGCACACAAGTGGGAGAAAGAGCAGAGGGATAGGGAGAATCTCAAGCAGACTCTGCCGAGCAGGGAATCCACCACCGGGCTGGATCCCAGGACCCTGAGATCATGACCTGAGCCGAAATCCAGGGTTGGAAGCTCAACCAAGTGAGCCACTCACGTGCCCCCTACATCCCATTAAAAATTCTCCAGTTGGTGTGGTTGGTATGGAAACTATACATTAGGCTTTTATTCTTTACTGTCTACCCTCAAAATTTTAACATATTATTTCTAAACACTTTAAGAATGTCATAGTATTTGTGTCTCCCAAAGAACTGGAGGACCTGGCCAATTTTTACATTTTAACTATGTACGGAAGATCTTCTCTCCCTTGCCACTGCTCCCCTTTCTTATTGTAGTTACCTAGAGTTTTCGTTTTGATATAAAAAAAAATAACAAAATCAGTTATATTAAAACTTATTAATTTATCAATGTCTGTGTTCACTAGTGTTTCTGGATTTTCAGTCTTTCCCTCTAGTTCCATTTTTCTTCTTTCTGGAGTGTCTTTTCCATGAGAGTGTGGGAGTAATAAACCCATAGTCTTCTTATATTTGGACAGATCTCTTTTTTGCTTGTATTCTTAAATGGTAGTTTATCTGGATATATATCATTCAAAGTATACTTCAGCTCTGAGGGCTCCTGTCATTTTTCTGTCACAGAAAATCTCTCCCCATTGTCTCTCCAAATATTATCTATAAGGCACAGCTCCTTTCCCCTCTGGCTCCAGTCCATTACACAACAGGAATTGATGACCTGGAGTTACAGAACACAGACAATTTCCTTCCATTCTCTCCAGTCCTTTTTTCTGAAATTTCTATTAGACATATCTATTTTTTAAGATTTTATTTTTAAGCAATCTCTCCACTCCACATAGGGCTCGAACTCATGACCCTGAGATCAAGGATCGCATGCTGTATGGACTGAGCCAGCCAGGTGCCCCACTTTTAGAAATATTTTGGGACTTTGTGATCTATCCTCTATCTTCCTTATATGTTTTCTTTTATTCATTTATTATTACTAGGAATATCATACATACAAAAGAATATTACAGTATATATATTGTATACAGGTATTTTATTGGTACTCATGTATTAAATAATCTGCTTGAAAAAAACAAGACAGGGGCACCTGGGTGGCACAGTCAGGTAAGCGTCTGACTCTTGGTTTTGGCTTGGTCCTTGATCTCAGTGTCATGGGCTCAAGCCCCACCTTGGGCTCAGAGCTCAGTGTGGTATCTGCTTGAGATTTTCTGTTCTGCTCCTTCTGCCCCTCCCATTTGTGCTCTTTATCTCTCTCAAATAAACAAATCTTAAAAAAAATAAATAAATAAGCCTTTAAATCCTTCTATTACTGGGGCGCCTGGGTGGCTCAGTGGGTTAAAGCCTCTGCCTTCGGCTCAGGTCACGATCTCAGGGTCCTGGGATCGAGCCCCGCATTGCGCTCTCTGTTCATCAGGGAGCCTGCTTCTCCCTCTCTCTCTGCCTGCCTCTCTGACTACTTGTCATCTCTCTCTGTGTCAAATAAATAAATAAAATCTTAAAAAAATAAAAATAAAACCTTCTATTACAGCCTTTCCCAATTTTATTCTCATCTCCCACAGGAAGTAAACTAGTATTCTGAATTTTGTATATATAAGTTCTTGGTCTTTCTTTATACTTTTACTATAGATTTATATACCCCTAAAATAGTTTTGCACATCTCAAAAATTCATACAGATGGTATGCCTATGTAGTACTCTTCTCTATCTTGCTTTTTCTTTTACTTAATATAATTACTTATGACATGTCTTCACAGTGATGAGTATATCTTTAGTTCATTCATTCTTTTTTTTTTTTTTAAAGATTTTATTTATTTATTTGATACAGAGAAAGAGATCACAAATAGGCAGAGAGGCAGGCAGAGAGAGAGGAGGAAGCAGGCTCCCTGCTGAGCAGAGAGCCCGATGCGGGGCTCGATCCCAGGACCCTGATATCACGACCCGAGTGAAGGCAGCAGCTTAACCAACTGAGCCACCCAGGCGCTCCTAGTTCATTCATTCTTGCTGCTGTATAATATTTCATTATATAAATATTTCACACTTTATCCATTTTCCCAGCAATGTACATTTGGATCACAAGCTATTGCAAACATTGCTGCTGTTAAGTATTATTGCAGTGAACATGCAAGGGAGTTTTTCTAAGGTATCTATGTCTTAGAATTAAAATATCACACCAGTAGTGCATTAGAATTCCAGTGACCTATATCCTCATGCACGTTTGCTATCATAAGCCATTTTAATTTTTGTCATTATGATTGGTGTGAAATCACATATTTTTCATTTTCCTGAATTACTGATGAGGTTGACATCTCTTCATATACATGTTCTTTGTAGGTTCATGACTTTTGCTTGTGTTTCTGCTGAGTGGTTGTGGTTTTCTAAATGATTTGTGTGAATTCTTTATGCATTCTCAATTTTAGACCTTTGTGGATTTGTTGCTCATACTTTCTCCCAGTTCATGACTATTCTTTTCACTTTTTCAATGCTGTCTTTGAATTTTAAAAATAAGCTTTTAATTTCAATATTTGTTTAATCTCATTTTACTGGCTACTCTCTCCATAGTGGCATTTTTTTTTCTACTCCATATTTTTAAAAGGATGCCTAACTATTTTACTGTGAAGTATGATATTTGCTGTAAGTTATTTTCATATCTATTTATTTTTGTTTTATTTCTACTGTGCTTTAAAAATATCTTACTGATCTTTTCTTCATAATAGGGCTATTTTTTCATTTGCTTACTTAAAAACAATGAGCATACTTATATAACCTTTATCCAAATTCTTCTATCACTCCTATTTATTCTGCGGCAAATCCCTCTTCCATTTGTGGACTTTTAGAAGGTCCTTTTTTTTTTCTTTTTTTTTTTAAAGATTTTTTTTTATTTCTTTATTAGAGAGAGACTGAGAATGAGAGGAGAGAAGGTCAGAGGGAGAAGCAGACTTCCCGCAGAGCCGGGAGTCCGATACGGGACTCGATCCCGGGACTCCGGGATCATGACCTGAGCCGAAGGCAGTCGCTTAACCAACTGAGCCACCCAGGCGCCCCTAGAAGGTCCTTTTTATTTGTTCTGTTTATTTTAAATGTATTTTAGATTTGGGATGGCTGACTAAGCTCAGGAGAGATGTTTCTTTAACTGGGACAATGTCTCCCAGCTTCCATAGATCTGTGGCTGCATATAAATTCCAGCTTAGCAGACAGGTGACATACCTTCTCCACATCACTTCGCCAGTGGGAGATGCACTCCTGCCACTGGTTTCAAGCAGTGAGTCTGGCTCAGGGCCCCCCATCTCTTCAAGAAACATAACTGCATAAACTGGACTCCTGGCTGGCCCTGTCTATTTCTGTGTCGGAGGCCAGGAGGCCAACAAGACATCGTCGTCTCAGCTTCGTTCCCCTTAGCTTTACTTTCCATTTATTTCATTTCTGGTGTATGGAAAGACTTACCTTATTTTTTTTTAAAGATTTTATTTATTTATTTGTTTGTTTGTTTGTTTGTTTATTTTAGAGAGAGATTGAACAGGGGGAGGAGCAGAGAGGGGGAAGGAGAGAGGAGGAAAGAATCTGCACCGAACCCGACGTCGGGCTCGATCTCAAGACCTGAGATCATGACCTGAGCAGAAACCAAGAGTCGAAGCTTAATCGACTAAGCCATCTGGCGCCCTGATGCTGACCTTGTTTTAAAGCACAAAAATCTAAAAATTTCTCGTTCTGTGTTTTTCTATCTGGGGGAGAAGGTAGTAGTTAAATGCACAATTTACAACATTACCCTGACGTAAGTTCTCACATCTTTGTATTCCCCGTAATGAGCACAGCTCCTGCCCCAGGGGCTGAGGCATCAGTGCATCAATGCAGACATGTATGACTCCATTCAAGGAGAAAATAAGGCCTACCTTACAGGACTGTCTTGGGGCTTAGAAGTAGTCGGCTCTGCCTCTGGCCTTTGGTTTTCATATTTTTCAGCTAGCTTTATACAATCTGAGTTAGTACCCTGAGAAATGTCTGATTGTTAGGAGTTTGTGGGAGGAAAAAGATTGCACAAAACCTTCCTAATCTGAGCTGGCTTCTGCCTGAGGGCAGATTTTGGGAGAGGAGTTAAGTGACTTCATAATTGGAAGGGAGGTGTGAACTAACAGACTTAGAAAGGAAGCCGCCTGGCTCTGGGATGCTGGAAGGCGATGTGGAAAGGCTGAAGCCAGATCTTCTGGGCTAGCGAAAAGTGAGCTGTACGCGGGAAAAGAATTCACAAAAGTATAATCTTAAGCCGGTGATGTGGGGGTTGACAATCAGGAGACTTACCTAACCTCCCTGTGGTCTGGTCTACCCACACATAAATCGGGAGAGAGAAAGTGTGTGCTGCCCACAGCCTATAGCACATGTTAAAGGTTGGCCGAGACTACCGGTAAAGCCTTTTCAGCTTCCTGGAGGGAAAAAGGGCAACACAGGGTATATTAATTCTTAAGTGTTTTTATATTAATATTATTAGTAAAAGTTTCAAAATATTATTTTTATGAGCCCTTCTGATTTAGAGGTGTTTATGATGCATGCTCTACAAGTCGGTTATTTATATTGCTTTTCTTTAATTTTATTTTTCTCATATGTAATTTAAAGAATTTAATAGGAGAACTTGGTTAGGAAAGGCACTAAAACTCACATTCTCTTTTTTACACACAGTAAAACTTAATCCTCCAGGGGTAAATTTACTTTAAATATATTTGTATTCACCGTAAGGCAAAGCTCTCTTTGTCTCTACTCCCTCTTTTGAGTCTGAGAAGGGTCACCGTCTAGGAGCTGTCTTTGGGGGGGAGCTGCTCTGAGTAGAGGCTGACCCAGGGCTGGAAGAACAGCAGTGTTGGGCACCTGCCTTTCCGCCAACCTGTTGCTAACCCTGTGTATGGCTGCCAGAATAGCTCTTCTAACAAACAAATAAATGCGTACACGGAGGAACCAGACGCTCTGGAAATAATCTTGCTCAGGTTGAAGACGGTTTTCAGGAACTGCCATTTTCAAGAACAAGAATTTGCCTCTGAACAGGCTTTAATAATGGAAATTGAAATAGTTCTAAAGACGAAAGGAAGGTGAGTGTGTTTGAATGCGCACAGAAAGATGTATTTCCTAATGTGAGGTGACAGGTATGAAATGAGACCACAAAATTGTTGGCATTTATAAATACATTATTTATATTCTTGCCTGAATCCAGGTACCATACTGTGATTTTTATCCAGCAGTTAAAAAGCTGTGAACCCTGATAAATTTAACCAAGAGTTATTATACTTCATCAATACAAAAAGAGACCCTTTTTATTGCTCAAGTTACGGGTGTGTCCACTGTCATTTTCACCCTCATTTCTGTAAGTTTGTCGTCTATAAAGTTGTATAAAGGGTTGAACTTGACATAAATTCTTCAGAGGCATAGGATTTGTACCAATTTTTTTCTGCCCTTTAATCGCTTTCATATATTTTACTGTGATTACCGCAGAATAAGTCAGTGTGCTCTAAAGATCAGAATGTTCTAATCACTTGCCTGTGTTGCAACAGAGGCAGCATTCCCATTCTGGGTTGAATTATTAGTTACATAGGCCTAAAGCAAGGAAGCTGGCATTTAAGCATGCACCACGCTTTTCCAGGTTACGCGTATCATTTGATCTTTACAACTGCCTTATGAAGTGGGAAGCACCGTCTCCATCTTTATAAATAAGGAAACATGGGCTCAGAGCAGGGGAACAACTTGCCCAAGGTCACATCGTTGGTAGGAAGGAAATTCCAAGCCTGGTCTTCTTGACTTCAAAGACCCCACAAGATCTTTATTCTCCAGTATAAGGGCTCTGAGTGGGGTGGTTAGAAGGAGGCGTTGAGCTTTCTTTGTTCTTTTCTGTTACAAACTTCCAAAGACAAAGAGCAGATGCTCAGCGTGGAGACTTGACCAAGAAGTACACTTTAGCTCACGGCTTTGCCATGGGGAGAGCTGGACTCTCCTTGAGAAAGAGCATAAGTAGCCACTCTCTATCTTCCTGTCAGTGCAGTCCACCAGCCCCGTGGACTGCCCTCTCCCCATGACATTGGTGTCCTTTTATCACCATCCAGGTATCGCCCTGGCCACCTCTCAGGTTTTGATTCTCAAAGGAAAGCCTCCTTCTTTAAACCTCTGTGGTCAGGCAACAGATATTTATCAAAGGTCTGTACCAGCTAGGAACCATAGTAGAAAAGGATGATGTCAGGAGAGAGAAATAATACATAGTTCTTGTCCTCCAGGAGTTCACAGTCTCAGTGGT
The DNA here is from genome assembly GCA_028533885.1 of Nasua narica. Classification (NCBI taxonomy): domain Eukaryota; kingdom Metazoa; phylum Chordata; class Mammalia; order Carnivora; family Procyonidae; genus Nasua; species Nasua narica. Next base: position 60,229,123 of record CM052815.1, read on the forward strand.
GGGGGGAGGCATCCAAAAAGATAGTAACCACAAGGTGACATATATACCTTTGGAGGACCATGACACAAGGGAAAATGAAAGCACAAGAGAACCAGAAATGAACTCTCCTTGTGGTATTGGACCAGGCTTCTCAGAGGAGGTGAGCTTTCTGTTGAGTTTTGAAAGTTGAATGAGAAGTTAAATAGCTGAGGAAGAGAAAGGAGAGATTTCCCCAACAGAGAGGAGTTGTATGGATAAGGGCAGAGAGGAGTAAACAGGCTGGGAGTGGCATGGGATGGCTGAATTAAACAGTGGGCCGCAGAGCAGCGGAGCGTTTGGTTTCCTGTGAGTATCGTAATGAAGTATCAAACACGGGGTGGCCCCCAACCACCGAAATGCCTCGTCTCACAGCACCGAAGGCTATGAGTTTGGAATCAAGGGAGACACTCTGTAGTCTCAAGGGGAGGATCTCTCCTTGCATCTCCTAGCTTCTGGTGGCTGCAGGTCACCCCTGGTATTCCTTAACACACCGTTCCTTCAGCCCAGTCACATGGCCATCTTCTTCCTTGTGTCTTCATGTCATCTTCCCTGTATCCAAATTCCCCCTTTTTATAAGGACCTCAGTCATATTGGGTTACAGTCTACCCTAATGATTTTATTTTCACTTGATCACTATGGTAGAGACCCTATTTCTAAATAAATTTACATTCTGAAGTACTAGGGGGTTAGGACTTCAACATATCTTTTGGTGGGGGAGGATCCAGTTTAATTCACAACATAGAGTTAAGGCTAGAAAAGGAGGTTGGGAACTATTGCGAAGAATCATTCATTCAGTAAACATTGTCAGTCATATACCATGTGCTGAACATTTTGCTGAAGAAAAAAATAGTTCCTGTCCACAAGATGCTCAAAGTTATTTGAGCTATGATGCAATGAACTTCGAGTGTAGAAACTCAAAGAGCAGTGTATCACTTAGCTATTGCTCTGTCATTGATCACTCCGGACTTGATGGTTTAAAATAGGAATACTAATTATTGATTATACATCTGTGGATCACCTGCGGGTTAGCTGATCTAGTCTGCATTCACTTGGGAGGCTATGTTTCAAGTATCTCTCATCGTCCTTGGATCAATGGGCCAGTTGGGACTTGCTCTTCTCATGATAGAACAAATGCTCTTCTCATGATGTGGAACAAATAGAAATAAGCAAGGGCTTTACTTCCCTTCATGCATCACTGGTCCAGGCAAGATTTATGGCTGAACTCAAAGCTTAGAGGGAACAACTATAAAGTCACATGTCAAGGGGAGCAAAGATAGAAAAGGTGAAGAATTGGGGGCAATTTACCATATGAACTTTGCAGTCAAATAGACCTGAGGTCATGTTTGCTGGATGGATAGAGATTAGACAAATGGATGAATGGAGAGATAGGTAGGTAGGTTGGTAGGTATGTAGGTAGGTAGGTAGGTAGATATTAGGTAGTATATATCCACTTTACTTCCTTCCAGTAACTTGCTTCTGTAGTATCTGATGTCAAATTCTTTCCTTTCTTTACTCCTTGGCCTTTTAATCTGGTGTCCTTTTAATCAACAAAAAATTTAGTATCAAAGAAGTAAAAATATGACATTTAATATAAGATGGTAAGGACTGATAATGGTTCCAGGAATACACAGGGGGACTCTGTCTAACCCGGGTGGTGGATATTACTTAATCCATCACAGTGAGGTAATGGTGGTGAAATTCCAGGCATCTGTCGCAGACTGGGGGTTAGGCATAATCTTCTCACTGCCCTGCATAGGCAGTCACCTACTTTACCTGTGTGTAAAGCAATTACGATGCTAAGAATACAAAACAGTCTCTGTACTTACTTCTCCTTATCAGTCATCACCAATGGAGGGTGATGCTAAGGGTGGCCAGGATGCCTTATAGAAATGGTGATTAAATCTAGATTTAGGGACCATGTCCACGTCTGTGCTCTGACAACATCTGTATGCTGTCAGGACTCACTCAGTGCTCTTCCCTATCGTTATTGTCATTAATATCATCCTCCCGCTAGTAAATGTGCACTCAGCCTCACTGCCATGGCAGCTCCCACAAACCTGAAGTGTGAAGACATCTCTGGGCTTCCATTGGCAGTCGAATACAGCATAAGCCATACCAACTCCTGATCTGTGAAAAAGACAAGGATCTGCACGCCACTGTGCTTTTATCAGGCAGAAACACACATTTGCTTTTATGGAGAAAAAATTTAAAAGAAGGAATAAATGACTTTTTATGTTCGCCTCTAATAACTGTAATTTTTTCCTCTAATTTTAAAAGTAAAGCATGGTCAGAGACAACTGGCGAAATTCCAGAAGGACATAAGAAAAGAATAAAAACCATCCATAATACCACCACCTGGAGATAATCACAGTTAACATGTTAGTGGGGTTTTTTCATGTTATTCTTATATGTACATAAATACATATTTTACATCAAATTAGATCACAGAGAACAGATGCGTTACTTTTATTCACCCTTAATATTGTGGGCATTAACCCAGGTTGTTTTCATTAATATTCTTGAGGACCATGATTTTTATGTCTGTATGCTAGTCCAACAAACAACTGATACCTTTTCACTTTTAAATTTCTGGTTATCACATTTGCTATCCCTGAGTCAAAAAATAAAGGCTTCATTTTAAGGATACTCATTGCTAAGACGTTAACCTTCCATCCTCAGTGTCTGCCATAACCCGTGTCCCCCAGAAAGCAGAGCCTGTGACAGAGGGTATGTGTGCTGTTTACTTATTGGAAATACCATCCCAAGAGAGCAAGAGTCGGCTGGGGTTGGGGGGACAAGGTGAGAGAAGCAGGGCTGGAAAGAGATCCCACACAAATGCATTATCAGGCTGGTCCCCACAGTGTTGTCCAGGAAGCTGGAAAGAAGAGACTTTACCCACAGGTACCCAACTCCCGTTGGACAAAGATTCACAACAGTGTTAATTCTCCTGCACTTTGGGGATGCACACACATGGACACTGGCAGCCCCTCCCCCTCCCATCAGGCTGGGTCGGCATGAAGCCCTGGGAGCGGGTGCAGAGGGGCAGCCAGAAAAGAGACAGGCAGACCTCAAGAGATGCAGAAGAGGGGTCTGCTATAGTCCCTCATCTACTGGGTGTTTGCAACTTTATGACTATTTAAAACCCAAAACAAGATATAAAGAAAGCCCCAACAAATGTTTGAAAGAAATATTTTACTGTTAGTCTTACAATGTTAGGGGATGAAGGTCAGGGAGAGGAAAACCAGAGGAGAGGGGGTTGTGCATCATATCCTAGTAGGCCACTCACAGCCACTTGCCATTCCTTTCCCTCAAAATCCTCCTAAAAATAACCGCTCTGGGATGCCTTTCTCTATTTATTCTCCCTGAATAAGCACTGTTTGCCTCGTGCTCCCTTGGCATTTTTGCACTGTCTTCATACTGCAGTCATGACGATATTGTAGGGTGGATTCTCAGTTTAACAGGGTAGAAATTCCCAAGTATGACTGTTTAGCCTTTTATATATATGTATGTACTCAAAACTGTGAACTAATCTAAAACAGAATTTTAGAGCTAGGGGCACTTCATTTCAATACATAAATAGTATCAAATCCCCATCCTATAAATAGCAACATTTGGGGCAGTTCTGTGGACAAGGAGATAAATTTGATAAGGCAGTGGGGCTGGGAATAAGGTAGCACAAACATACAGATGTTTTATCCAAAAAACACTGTTTGATCACCTACTCATTCATGCTAAGCAGGAGCAAGATATACGCAAGAATCAGGTACAACTCTATTCCTTTATTTCAAAGGTTTTACAATTGAAAAAAGAGCATTCTCTGCATTTGTTATGAATTCAAAGTGCTCTTTAATGGATATTAACTAATTCACTATTTATAATAAATAACACTGGGGAATGGAGGGTAAGGCTTGGAGCTCTGGATTAAGAGAGATGTAGTTTCAACTTTGGTTTTTCCATCAGTGGTAGTGGGGTAGTGGGGTGAGGGGTACACCAGTACCCTTCTACTACTTATGTAGAAAGGAAAATAGGAATATAATGAATTTTGTTGGGTTGTCAAGAGAATAAAATATGTGAAGCACTTAGTACATGGCCACACATTTAGCAATTCAGTGAATGTTAACTGTTCTTATATTGTTCTGATTTCACATTGAATGTAAATGCATTGTTCAGGACCACATGCCACACCCAAGACTAGAACTCTTGTGTTCTGCTTCCCCGTCTAGCGATATTTCCTCTGAGATATAACCTTGAAGAGTATGGATCCTGACTCCAGACTTTGAACTCTAGCAGCTAGCACAGCATTCTGCATGGAATGGATAGTCAGTAAACACTGGTGAATAATGAATTGGCAGCAGACTCCAAGTCAAATTATAGAGTTGAAATGTATCATAAGAATCAAGTGTATTTCGGTGCTTTGCTTGGTATTGCTTGGGAGAATATTCAAGATACCAAACATGGTTTGTTTCCTTGGTCAACCATTTGGTGACAAAAACTGCAGGTGCTCAGATCATCAACAGGTTCTTCAAGGGCACGTTTTGCTTGAGCAGAGTGGGCCTGAGCACAGAGACGTTGAGGAGATAATTCCAGTTCTCACGATCTAATTAGTTGATGGCAGTGGCTGAGGGAAGCAAAGGCTTTTTGCTTCAGGCTAAGGAAAGGCCTAAGGCCAACCCCAGAGCCCAGGCATCTGGGAAGGCAGAGCAGTTCCTGGATCACCAGGGTCTGGCTAGGTGGATCTGCAGCAACCATGGTACATCCCTGCAGGTGGGAAAGGTGCAAGTTATTGAAATCCAGCCCACCTGGAGAAGGACAGATGCTTCCCTGAGAGGGAGCCAGTGGGATAGAATCCGTATCCTGAAATGTTTACCTGTGCTTATTTATTCTCTGGCAAATAATGGTTCTGGAAAAAGCACACTGTTGGAATTTTTCTATTTCATTACCTAAGTTTTGCTACAGTGGACTTTCTGGTCACCATTTAGTGAGTATCTACTGTATACCATCGACTGTAAATACATTACCTCATTTAATCCTCTCAATTCTCTTACTACCATGGAGCACTGGAGCTCAAGGTAGGGAATGTGTTTGTTTTACTGACTATTATATCCCCAGTGCCTAAGACAGTGTCTGGAAAAGTAGCCTCTCAATAGTTTTTGCTGAATGTAAGGAAAGAGTAGAGAACACTATCCAAACCTACAGCTCAGAAGGGTTAAGTGACTTGCGCATGCTAGGAAACAGGGGAGGGGGAACAGAGACTGGAACCCAGGTCCATCCGATTGCAAGTCCTGCCCTCTCGGCCACTCTTACTGGTTTCCCTTCTCCCTATTTCAAAGCAGATTGTGTACCGCACCATTAGTGCCCTAAGCACTGTCTTCATCCTGTCACTTCTCAACGAAAAGTACTCAGTGTCTCTCAGCTGCTTTAAGATGATGTTTCAGACTCCCTTTCCTAGCATCCCAGGACCTTTAAAATCTGGTCTTCATGTTATTTCCCATAGTAAAGCTCGAGCCCAGTATTCTCACTATCCCTGGAACAAGACTTATGCATTTTTGTCCGGGATCTTGCTCCCTTTATATATGCCACTGGAAATTACCAATTCATCCTGCCCACCTCTCTGGATCCCCTCCCACCCTTGAGAAAAAAGTTGTACCTCTTCAAGGAGGCTTTTCTGACCATCTCAGCATGTAATAATTTCTCATTATATATCCTACTCTCTAGGCAGTTAGATAATGTTCCTTATGATTCCCAGACTTTATTATATTCCTATGTCTCTACGACTCAACTCTCCTTCTACTGAGAGCAAGGACCATGGCCAGAAGCAAGCAAAACAAACACTATATGTAGCATATAAGAATACTGATTGAATGGTTAATGCAAATAAATATTTTAGGTTACGCTAGCTAGATGACATACATTTGATATCTACTTACATATATACACATAACATGTATATATATACACTTTATATACACATAACATGTATACATAACATTTACGTCAATGAGGTTATTGATTTAGAACAAAAAAGGTCTCATATCTCATATAACTATGTATATATATACACACACATAACATATGAGGCTAGTGATTTAGAACAAAAGAAGGCTAACTCATATATCGATACAGTAAAATATCCCTTCCCTTTCTTCTTTCTCTGCCTCCTCATCGTTTTCTGTAGGGAGGGTCCCTTTGTGTCCCTCTTGCAGAGCAGAGACTGTCCATGTTGGAAGATAGCATGCAGGGTCAGAGACAAAAGTGAGACAAATGTGGGGTCACATCAGCCTTGAGGCTGGACTGGAGTTCAAAGATCCTGGCCAAGATTTCAAGCTGGCTCCCTTCAAGAACTATGGACTTTTGAGTGGCAGATTCTGCTGCAAGATTACCACTGATACAGTTTCTCAGTGACTTCAACAGGGACATGATGCCGTACCACTCAACGTGCCAGCCAAGTTAGGGACTGGCACTGCGAAGAGCAAGGTTTCGAAAAGATTGTTATTTATCCACTCTTGTTAATGCAAAACCACAATGATCCTCTTCTTATACTCAAGATGGAGGATCATTCAGACTAAATCCTACTGTTTCTTCCTAGTTAATCAACTGTTAGGGAAGTGCTAATGAATCTGGCTTAATACGAGGAAGAGTGCTGCATTAGAGTGGTGGTAGGGAGACGCTGTCTCCTTCTTGCACTGCACCTGCCACCAGAACAGATAAAAAGCTGCCCATGTCCATTCTCAGGAGGGGCATTTCTAACCCTTTTGGGGTAAGAGAATGATCTGTGCTGAGCAGTCGAGCAGCAGCAGCAGCAGCTGTTTTATTCCCAGAGGAATCCAGTTGCTCCAAGGGGGGGAAATACCACTGGGAACAATCCCCTGAAGACTGTTCAGGAAGCAGACTGGTGTCCTACACCATGTAAAACAGAGATACACACCTGAAATCCTAATAGCTGCTCCGGAAATGCTTTTCAACTAGTTGTTCACTTAAAAAAAAAACAAACAAACTGGTTTCCTTTATCTCTGAACAATAAAAGCAAGTTAGGAACCTAGGGATACTCTGACAGGGAAAGCCCCTCTGGAAAGGAAGCAAGTTTAAGTAGTACACTGCATTCAATTACTGCCGACTTGTGTTCTTGGGCCCAGTGAAGGCAACTAGATACAACTAGGGCAGGATGCAAGCTCTCATTAGAGGCAGGAGCTATGTCCTATTAACCTCTATGCCCTCTGCTTCTGGCACATAATAGACACTCAGGAGTGTTTATGGGATGTATTTATGCTTGCACAAGTCGATAAATGGGCTAATAAATGAACAAAAGTAGTTGTCTTTTTCTGTCTTGGTTCTTCTTGAATATTAGCCCAAGATTATCAGAATATTGTTACAAATCCTCTACTGTAACACTCAAATTTACCGTAATTAAAACTTAATGTTTCCTGAACTCCCTATAGCTTCCAAATACTCTAACCATAATGGACTAAAGCATGCATGTTTACTCAGAGTTTTAAAATAAAACACGCTGCCCCTGCTAAAAAAACAAAGAAACAAACAACCTCTACACAATTATGATATGACCTCTGAATGTTCTCTGTCAATATCAAGACGGTGCCGGCTTCCTTGACTGTGACCACTCATAAAAACGACTTGCACTACTACCTTCAGGGGCTGGAGGGTGCTCTACAGACTCGCAGATTATCACACTGCTCTGGCCTCCCCGCTGGCTTCCAGGAGCAGTGCTCCAATACTTTGTAATGCCATTACTGTCACCCCCAAACAAGCTCAGAAATATGTACTAAGAAATGAAATTTTCTTCAGACATTCCTTCATCTAAGCCTTCCAACTCAGAAGGATAGAAGGTTCTATCAAGCGAGTCAGTTTTGTCTTAAATAAAAAGTTATTGGCACGAGGTTTCAAATATCTCAGGGAAAGTAATACCTGTAGCATGGCTACAAAAACAAAAACAAAAAACAAAAAATACCAAACCCAAACAAAAAAGGTTACTGGTTGTAGCTGCAACTTGAAGAAAATGAAAATACTTTCCATGTAATTCCTTAAGCATTCTTTCATTGCTGAAAGGTACCCTAACCCGGGTTGGTAATCTGATTACTCCTTAAAACTGAAAGGATTACTTGTAATCACTTGCCTCAAAATTCCCGTCGAAAGATTTCAGAAATCGTTCGCCCCTGTGACTACGATGGCAACAACCTACATACGGTGAATAGGCTTACCTTCCAGTTCACGTATGTGCGTAGCTGCACCTAATGTGACGGGAAAATCAAAGCTCCTGAGGCAACAGGCAGGAGACCCAGCCCCTCTCATCCTAGCGTGTGTGATTCTGACGGCGGGCAAACGTACCCACAGTGTACTCAGAAAATGCTGGGAAGCACTTCCTTCTGTCACTCACGTGCCAGGTGTCAATGGCATGAAATCCTATGAACCTGGGCGTAGAAAAGAAACCTGTGAGAGGGCAAAGTATGATGCACTGATCCTCTTCCCTCCCCTTAGGAATTTCCCCTCCCTGGCAGGTCTCTGGTTGGCTTCAGCTGGAGGGGAATAGACTAGAACACTTTTAGGATCCTGTGGATGGTTTTACCACCAGCTGTGCTTACCTAAGCAAAATGAATTGGTTAACTGAAGCAATTACCTGGCAATTCAAGCCCAAATACCTCCCCGTGAGAAGCAAAGGAGGATAATTTGCAGTTTTTGCCAAATTAGGCTAACTGAATACATCCTGAACACAGATTGAAAGGTTGAGTTAAAGGGGTGTGGCACTTCTGTTTCTGGGGGACACAGTATCAGGCTTCACCTGGAGTCACTCTGAACATGTGAGCACATGTGTATATGTTAAGTGTAAGGAGGATCTACATACTGGAATTAGTTAACTTTTTAAAAGGTACACCTGAAACTAATATAACACTGTTAACTATACTGGAATTAACATTTTAAAATTTTTTTTAAAAAAGTGAGGAAGATCTAGGTTAGTGGTTCTCAAATTTTAACAAGCATCAGAATCACCAGTGGAGTTTGTTAGAACTCAAATTGCTGGGCTCCACCTCCAGAATTACTGGTTCACTAGATCGAGTGTAGGGCCTGGCAATGTGCATTTTTTAAAGATTGTATTTATTTGAGAGAGAATGAGCAAGTAGGAGCAGGAGGAGAGACAGAGGGACACGCAGACTCCCTGCTGAGCATGGAGCCTGATGCAGGTCTCAATCCTAGAACCTTAACATCATGGCCTGAACCAAACTCAGACACTTAACCGACAGAGTCACCTACGCGCCCCGGAATGTGTGTTAGAAAACAAGTCCCCAGTTGATGCAAATGCTGCTGGTCCAGGGACCACATTTTGAGAACAACTGAATTACTCTTCTCTCTCTTTCTCTCTCTCTCTCTCTCTCTCAGGAAGATGAAAGCAATGTGAGGCTTCTTATGGCAATTACGCTTCCTCCTACCTCTCAAAAATCCAAAATGCTACTAAGATGTTCATTCAACAAGTGTTTTGTGGAGCATCCACTGTGTGATGCTTATCTTGGTGATCTCAAGATAAAAACCAGTCTTTATCCTTAAAGGCGCTCCCAGGCTGGTGGAGAGATGGACACAACTCGTTGAAGATGAGGATAAGGCAGTGTGAGAAGTGATAACACAGAAGTAAAGACCGGGTACCACTGGGAACACAGAAGGTCCACCTGGACTGGAGGTCGTCTGCCCCCCTGCGCATAGTAGGTTTTCAGCGCAGGACTGCATTGCTTCCAATCAGCAATTATATAGATACTCTATAGTGACCCCATCTGCCCAATGGAAAATGTACTGAAGAAGTAGTTCCTTTCAAATGTACTCCTGAATCAGAGCCAAAGGAAAAGAACTTTTAATCATCACAAATCTGTTTTGAATTTAGGCTGGCAGATTTTGAAATGAAAAAAAAAAAAACAAAAAACCCTGAATCCTATTATCAACTCCTTGAACCTGCTACTTCCTCATAATCAGTAGCTTTTTCACTTTACTGAAAAGCAACTGTATTGGGGAAGTAGTTATTTTCAGGTGAACAAAGTTATCAGGTATGAAAATAGATGATGTCCTTCCAGCTTTCTTGACAACAGCTCTGGGCAGCAAGGTGCTGGTTCAAAGTGGCATTTTTGTTATGCAAATAGTCCAATGCAGCTCATTTTTGAAAAACTACACTCACCTTCATAGCTAACACATGGCCTGGTGAAATGGAATAGGTACTAGCCTCAAAAAGTAAGGGTAAATAGATCTTTTCATGAATTCAAACCTGAAAATGGGGGGGGGGTCTACATTCCTTCATTTAGGACAATTTGCCAATATTTGTTTTTAATAGTACTTGGCTGATTCAATTAAGATCAAGTTAAAAAAAAATCAATTGCTGGGCGCCTGGGTGGCTCAGTGGGTTAAAGCCTCTGCCTTCAGCTCAGGTCATGATCTCAGGGTCCTGGGATCAAGCCCCTCACCCGGCTCTCTGCTCAGTGGGCAGCCTGCTTCCCCCTCTCTCTCTGCCTACTTGTGATCTCTCTTTGTCAAATAAATAAATAAAATCTTTAAAAAAAAATCAATTGCTATAAGTTGTTCACTAACCTCTTAGTCTTTTTTTTTTAAGATTTTATTTATTTATTTGACAGAGAGAGAGAGAGATCACAGGTAGGCAGAGAGGCAGGCAGAGAGAGAGGGGGAAGCAGGCTCCCCGATGAGCAGAGAGCCTGATGCAGGGCTCCATCCCAGGACCCTGAGATCATGATCTGAGCCGAAGGCAGAGGCCCTAACCCACTGAGCCACCCAGGCGCCCCGAAAGGTCTTTTCCTTTCTAAGGTTTGGGGACTCCTTAGTTTAGATGGATTTCTTTTTAAGTTTCCTTTCTTCATTAGTCAAAGAATAAAGTAGAAGACTACATATTTCTTCCTTTTAGCAAGTAGACAAAACACTCCATTCTGTGCCAAGATGACTTTTTGACGGTATACTAAGGAAGTTAGTAAAGAGAGAAATAATAAGCAGCTGTGACATGGGGGCAAATTAAAAGACAGTGAGGAAGATAAACTCTGCTTTTCTAACTCTTAGATTTTATGGAACTTATAATAAATGACTACCTCACTTTTATATTACATAGCAACTTAACCTTTGATTGGTAAAGGAACATCCTAATTTACAAACAGGTAATGTTCTAAAAGTCTGTAAGAAGAGTTGTTTCCCACTCAGAATGCTTTTCCTTCAGAAATATGTTATAAATTATGGTCTACCCAGATTAGCTCACATAAGCCTATTTCATTCACAACTTATCTATTGTACTGAAATATAGGGGGGCAGATAGTAAGTACCCATAATGTATAAATAATTTTAAAAGCAGTGATTTTGAATAAAAACCTCTAAAGTTCCATCTCAAGATACTTGAGGAGAAGGACGTTCCATAAGAGGCCAAAAGAGTAGATAAAAATGTTTGATAAAGATGTCCAAGTGGGATCCGGAAACTATTAATACCTTAGGATTTGATGACATTTGTCATTTATAAGATTACGTCAAAACATGTATCTGGTGTAACATTAAATATCTCGTTTACGTATTGGCCATAGTGAGCGTTGAACTTTAGTATAGTTTATAAATATACTTTATAGAGAGAGGAATGAGAAGTCATCCTTTCTGAGGTGGTGCCAATCATCAAACAAACAACTTGAAGCATTCATTTGTAGCCCTTCTCTCTGTTACATGTCCTTATATAATCATCTGATAAATGGTGACTTCTCCACTAGTCCAAAGACCCAAGAGGGCAGATATCTTATAAGATTTTGCTAACTGCTATATCCCCAGCACTTAGCAGAAAGCCAGCTTACATAGCTGCTTGAGAGTATTTTTTTAAATGAATGAATGAATAAGGAAAAAAAAAAAAGATTGACCTAAAGAATATAGAATTGTGTTAAAAATACAGATTTTTAAAAATGAATGACTGAAATTACATTTATCATTAATCTCTGTGTAGCCCCAAGAGGGGAGAGTCATAGCCAAAGATTGGGGTATAAAAATAAATTTCCCCAACGATGAGAACAGTTGGTAAGACAGTTTATTTGGTGAAAATCAAGTAGTTAGGTCTGTTGAAGCCTATTTGGTTGTTGTTTCAAAAGAAGTGGGATTGGGATCCATCAGCCTTTATGACAGTTGAGGGGCAAAGAAGGCCCCATGCAGGTATAATCAGTGGTGTGCATACCAATGGCAGAGCAGTAGGTGAAGTGTACAGGTAATAGGTTGGGTGGAAGCATTATCTGTAGAGAATTAAAAAAGAAAGTTTGAAAAGTTAATGTGCTTTTTAGTATTACCATACACCTACAATTCTAAAAAACATCAATAATAAAATATTCCTCTGTAACAAGATCTTTTTTGGTCTAAGTACTAAAAAATCCACAGTTACTGTTGTTTTAATTTACTTACTGTTGAATTTTCATTTTTAATTTTTTAAAAAAGATTTTATTTATTTATTTGTCAGAGAACAAGAGAGAGCACAAGCAGGGAGAGCAGCAAGCAGAGGGAGAAGCAGACTCCCCATGGAGCAAGGAGCCTAATGCAGGACTCAATCATAGGACCGTGGAATCATGACCTGAGCCAAAGGCAGATGCTTAATCGACTGAGCCACCCAGGTACCCCAGTGTTGAATTTTTAATTACTTATCTTTTTATAAGCTTTGTAGTCTAAGTGGAGGTTAAATCAGAGAACTTCTGGTTGCATAATGGGTCCCCAGCAAAGGTAGCCTTGCCTACAAATACTTGTTTTAAGAGTGGGTTCTGAAAAAAAAAAAAGAGTGGGTTCTGAGGAGTTTGGCATTATCCAAGTTCACTTCAGAAACCCCTGTGGTTCTACATATTCCTTCCTTTAAATAGCACATTTTGAAAATGCAATGTTAATACAGTAAGTAACACCTTGAAGAAATGGAACTTGAGTTCTGGGCTAAAGGTTTTTTTTGCACAATATTTTCCTTCATCTTTATTCTATGGAGGGGACTTCAGAGGCACTCACAACCTTCTGAAAAAGATGTAAAAACGCGTGCGTGCGTGTGTGTGTGTGTATTTTTAACAAGAGGTTCCCTCATCAAAGAAGTCTGTGACCCCCAAAACACTAAAAACCACCAGGACAAGGTATATCCAATGTATCTTTTACATTCTACCATGTTTTATAATGAGGAGGAATGAGCAGAAACATTTTTCTATAAAATATTTGAGTTACAATTATAGTCCTATATGAAGTATATGGTATATGGCATCTTCATTATACAATGTTATTTTGCAAAAGGTGAATTTGAAATCTAAGGAGGTTTAAAAAAGGAGCAAAAACAGGATAAATAAATGTTCCCATTCACTATACATATATATATATGTATATATACACATATATATATTTTCCCACCCTCTATGTATTTTGTGTATATATATATATATATATATATATATATATATAAAATAGATTGCATGATATTGAATATCTGGAACATCATCATTCTGCTGTATTTAAATAAAACTCTGCCCTATAACTATGTGGATAAGAAAATGTCATTTCAGATCTGGGATTAGAATCATAAAATTTTATCATGGAAGGGATAGTGGTAGAGTCTGAAATTTTCTTCTGGCTTTTAGCACTGACTTTAAGCTCAGAAGATATAAAATAGTTGCTTTATGATTTTTCTCTAAAATAATAGTTGAAATGTGTTAGGTGCTTACTATATGTTGAACGAACACATGTTTTTATGAATTATCTCATTTATTCTTAAAATAATCTTACCGGATAGATACCATCGTAGATCTTATATTACATATAAGGAACTGAGATTTAGGGAAGGTAACTTATCCTAGATAAAACAGATCAAAGGTGGAAAATGAGAATTCTAACTCAGTTTCCCTCCCTCCAGAGCCGGCTCACTGAATGCCCACCTTAAACTGACTCCCCGTTACAATATAATTTGACTTTATCTGTTTTCAAAAATTTGTATTACTAGAGTTTCTTGACAGAACCAGTCCTATTTCAAGTTTATAAGCACCTATCCTTTGATTAAATACTTCAGTGAGGGAAATCCTCCCATTTTCCTTAATAACCCACTGTGGAAACAAACTCCGCTGTGAAGGAAACCATTATCGAATGTTTGTGGAAGGTTAACAATAGAGTAGGCACTGCCTCAAATATCACACCAGACAATTACTTCCCAGATCATTGATTTTGTGAACAAAAAAACAAAATGATTGGGATTAATAAGAACAAATCTGGGCAGGATATAAATGATTACAAGGGGAGCCTGTGTGTGTGTGTGTGCGTGTGTGTGTATGCTATAGGGCATTTTGAAACATCATTTGACTATTTCTTGTTGTAAATATTTTTTTCTTGATATAAATATTTTGGATTGGTGGCAGTAGTCAGGTGTTTAGCCTGGGGTTTCCAGGAAGTAGAGCCTGCCTGACACAAGGACTTACTGAACATACTTTACTGGGGAGTGTGATCCCAGGGATGGAACAAGCAAAAGATGAAGAACCAGTACAAGGATGTGTTACCAATCTGGCCACTGATTTAGGTGACTGACTGCTTAGTTCAGCAAGACCAACTAAGGAGCTCTATATTACACATTTCAGGTTCCTCTGTCAGAAGATAAAAAGGGGAACATTTATCCATGGGCCCTCGTCTCCCATTAGGCAAAGATTTACCACGGGGTGTCTATCTCTCATGATTCTTTGTGGGTTTTAGTCTATACCGAAACTTCAGCCAAGAAGCCTCTGGGTGGGGGGAGAGATCCAAGAGAAGCCTAGAGCAAGGCACTGCCAGATTGTACCTTTGTGCAGCTGGCTGGAGCCCACTTAGAACTGAATGCTCTTGCAGTGCCTAAAATAGACAGGTAGGCTCCGAGGATTTGAGATGGTACACGGGAGGTGCGAGATAGAAAGTAACATTATGTTTTCATTCGAGTCACAGTTTTTCATTTGATGGCCTCCTTTTCTATATGGGCTTTAATGTCCTGTATATCCCATTCACTGGGTCTAGCACAAGAGTCTCCAGCTTTCATTATCTGTTCATTCTTGTGATGAATATTCATTGAGTATGTCAGGCCTGTGTAGGGAACTGGGGATAGAAATATGAATATGATAAAGAGATTCTCTGCTGTCACACGGCCTACTACATTATCGAGTCTGTGCCTACCACAGTACTAGCACACAGTAGGCCTTTTTTAAGGGAAGCAAAGAGTCTTCTAATACAATCAGTAGTAAATGAGTGTGAAGTACTATGGAGGTCTTAAACGACCAGAGGGATGTCCCACTAGATAAACCACTCTATCATCCTTGCAGGAAATCTCTTACCCAGTGGCTATAATGGCTTATGTCTGCCCTGGGAGTAAAGACTGTTTACTTTATTATCAATGTACTGCCTTGGGATAGGGGAGGCTGAAATTTAGACAGATTTCTGTACTTATCTGTAAGGTGCCTCCTAGGCATAAGAGAACAGTCTGAGAAGCTGGAATCCAGGAGCCTCACCAGCATTGGCAGCAGAGGCCACACCTACACACACCTGGCAGTATTCCCAGGAAGAAGGTGGAAGATGATGTCCTGTCTCGCTGCCAGGGCTCTTTCCTTGAACATCCCACTGGCCAAACCACCACCAGCGAACTCTACCCAGAATGCCTGGTTTCAGGAGCCAACTCATTTCAGCGCTTGCACAGAAGCACTCAGGTAGGAAATACATTGATTCATTAACATCTCTGATACACAGCCGCATCCTGTTGTCCAGAGAGGAAAATGCCATGCCAGAGACATATTTAAATGATAATAAGGTTTTCAATGTTTTCGGAAGATGCTGAAATAAAAATAAAATCAGAATAAAAGTATTCAAATGATCACATTTTGGAGGCCAGGTGAGTCTTCCTAGCCCGGAGAGTGATTTCCCTCACTCCAGACCCATCTTCTGGCTTTCTGAGACAATGAAGCCCGAGGTTACATCACGCTGATTACCTCTGAATTAGCTGATGTATGGGGAGCTGTCAGTGTTCTTTAGTATTCACATTAAACTCTCCAGGGCAGAGTGACCAGAGCATGCCTGTGCTTTATGGAGCAGTCTAGGCAGCGAGGCTGCTGGAGGCTCTCAAGGGGAACTTTCCACCTGTGGGGAGTAGCGGGGACCATTGTGTGGTGGCAACCAGGGCAGAGGCCCCAGGCTGGGAG
>CM052815.1:60245409-60297040 GCA_028533885.1 Nasua narica
TCACAAAGAGTAAGGATTTCTTGCGGAGAATAGACCTGCAGGCCCAGTGCGCCTCTCCCCCGGGTGCCAGTGGTTGAGTGGGGGGAGAAAGCGCCTGGGAGAGAGCATCTGAGGCCACGCGCCTGCTAGTGTGCTGCTTTACCGGGACAGATGTGCGTTGCTGTGTGTGGGGGAGTAGGTGGGGAGGCCGGGAGGGGGGGCGGGGGGGGATGACGGGTGCTGAGACTGCCTCTCAGCTTTCTCGGGAAGAAAGGCAGAAGTGCGAGGATACACAGAGCAGGGGACCAGTGTAGGCTCCGATGCATCAGTGTGGACGTGTGGGTGTGGTCTGCGAGTACTAGGAGGGGTGCGGGCGCAGAAGTTACTGGAACAGGAGTATGACAGGTTGGAGCTGCAATTCAAGCTGCAAATGAATCGCTCATTCTCTTCAGAGTACCTTTCCTTCATTTCGGCAAAAATGTTTAAAACCATTTGGGGTCAGGGAAGGAGGGAAGAGAATGCACCCTGTTACCTTTTTGGTCGAATATTACCCCCTTCTCCACAGGGAATCAGATGACCCCAGTATTTAAACATATTCAAAGTAGGAGCCCTGTCTGGGAAGCACATTTGGAATCTAGGCGCAACGTTTGATGGTTTAGTCTTCACGCTGCAAACTAACCTTGGGATCTTAGAGAAGCCATTTTAACCTCAACGTGCCTCAGTTTCCTCCTCTGTCCCCGGAGAGTAACGTGAGCTTGCTCCCTGCGCGGGGCCGCGGGGCTGATCCGACTGAGAGCGTTGTGTGTGCGCTCCCTGAAGCCGGCACCACGCTCTAGGCGGGGCAGGAAGGCGCGCTGGTGTTATCCCCGAGCCCCGAGAGACTGGTGGGGGAAGACTCGCGCTCTAAAATTAGTCCGGCTTCCAGGCCCGGCGCCGGGAGCGCCCTCCAGCTCGCCGCGCCTCTCCCACAACCCCCTCCCCGCCCGCCCCCTCTCCCTCACTCCCCCCGCGCGGCGCTCCGAGATCGCGAGTCAGCCCGGACGCCGAGGCTTCTCTCCCCCTCGCCCTTTTCGCTCGCGGTTTGGGAGGAGGAGACAGCGAGAGAAAAGCGAGAGGGGGCGACGAGAGAGGGGCTTGGCTGTGCGTCGGCGTCGGCTGTGATGGGGAGCTGGGAGCAGCCAGGCGGCGAGCAGTAGCGGCGGCGGCGGCAGCACAGAGCAGACACGAGAGCCGGCGCTGCTCCCGGCAGGCTGCGCTGTGATCTGGGCTGCGGATTGGGATCTCGCGTCCGGTCCCCCTCCTCCCGCTGCCTTTCGCCTCCTCCCGGCTCCCCTCCTCCGCCTGCGAGCCTCCGAACGCCGAGCGCCTCTGCCCGCGGCTCCAGTCCCGGAGAGCGCGCGGCGGGTACTGCGGCGGCGGCAGCGGCGGCGGCCGGGTGGCCGGCTCGTCCTGGGCTGGAGCGCTCGGAGAGGAGGAAGACCACGGAGGGAGCGCCTGGTGGAGCGGTGGATCGCCGGCGAAGGCAAGGGTGCGTGGGGATTTTAGCGTAATTATTTGGCTGCCCGGTGCACCAGCTGAAGCGCGCCTCCAGCAGCACAGCTCCAGGTGCCGGGTGCAAATGGGCTGCGAGGTGGGCTCGGGGAGGCGAGAGCCGGCGGAGCGCGTGGGGAAACTTTTCACCTTGTAAAGTTCCTGCCTCGGAACGGCTCCGAGCCGCCGCCGCCGTCGTCGCCTGGAGGGAATGGAGACTCGGTGCTGCGGCAGTAGCCGGGAGATTGGCTTGGAGAGTTGGCCAAGTTTGAGGCTGAGGATTTGGGGAGGGCCGCGAGGGGGCTTGCGGATCGGTGCACCTCTCCCCGCGTCCCCCAAGCCCCGGCCGCCGGTTGCAGGTGGATGAGAGGATCCAGGCAGCTAGCCTGTTTGGTAGCTGGTGCCTGTCGGGCGCAGCGGGGGTGTTCAGATGCCGATGGATGCACTTGGGCGACCTGCAGGCGCAAGTTGGGTTGTTGCTTGGCGAGGCTCAGGGCGGAGCAGGGGGCCCAGGCTCCCCTTTCGCTAGGGAGGGGAAGGGGTTTCTGGACTGTCTGCAGGTCACCTCCACGCTTGACTCCGGCTTGCCGGGGTCACGGGCAGGGTGAAATGTTCCGAGAGGCAGCGGCTCTTGGACTGGGGCGACAGCTTGTAACGGAGTGGCGGGGAGGGAGGATTTTTCCTGCTACCTTCACAGGGAGAAGGAAACAGAGCGCCTAGGGAGAGTGCATGATTTTTGGCGGGCGGGCGGGCTTGCACGCGTGAATGTTGCTTGTCTTTGAAAAGAAAGCGGCGCGGTTCTCACCGCCCCGGGGGTGCGTTCCCTCTCTCTCTGGGGCGGGAGGCGGGAACGCGAAGGCGCGCCAGATCTGTGCTGGGGGTCCCTTCCAGCGCGGGTGTGGATGGACCCCCCAGCTGGGACGAGTGTGGGTGCGGGGCTGGGGCCGGGATCTGAGGGGGAGCGGCCGCGAGGTAGCGGAGATGGCCGGGACGGTCCTCGCGTGGCGCGCCATGCGCGCCAGGATTCCACCAGTGGGGGTCGCTGAGCTAAAGTGCATCCGGCCCCCGGGCGTGCGCGAGGCGGCGAACCCGGGTATTTTTAGCGGTGCGGTAGTCTAGTCGTCCCTCCCTTCTCCCGCTGACTTTTGTCGCGCGTGCTTTCCGAGATGGTTAAACATTGACCTGGATTAGGTTTCGCGGAAGGCAACTTTTATTGTGCACTTTACTTGCTCCGCTGTCGTGGGCGGTGGCGCGCTTGGGGTTGGGATGCGGGGGTGGCGGGAGTTTGGCCGAGAGCTGAGGGAACCTCTAGGGTAGCCTGCGACAAGAGGAAAGGGGAGCGCCCCCGGGATATGCGCGCGCGCGCTTGTGTGTGTGTGGTGATGGCATCATGCGGCTGCAGCTCCTCGTAATAATGGGGGCCAACCGGGCAGTGGAAGGGGGTCCCTGAATGGATGTGAGGAGCGAGCGAGCCTGCGGTGACCGGGCTAGGTCGCCTTGGGGGACTAGGAGAGGCTCTGGGGCGGGAGAGGCGCCTGCGGCCCCGGAGCGTGGGCGATCGGCGTTGGTGGTAGGTAGCGGTGGCGGTGGCGGGCGGCGGACTCGGTCTGCTTCGGTCTCCGGCCGGGGCTCACCGCCGCCGCGCGCCCACTGGGACTCCGCTCCGGGTTTGGGCAAACCTGCGGCAGCCAGCGCGGGAGGGAAGCAAGCGCGGACCGCGCAAATGATTGAAGAGTCTTTCCTCCTGCTCGGCCCTCCTCCTGCTCCTTCCCGCCCCCAGACTCTGGCGCGTTTGTTTTCCAAGTTGGATCCCACTTCCATTTACAAGTGTCAGACAAACCCGCGCGAACCTCCCCCACTCACCCCGGCCCCAGCCAGGCGGCACAGGGGGCTGGGGGGCGAGCTCTCTGCGCGGCGCCGGGGGCTGTTCGACGCTCCCACCCCGGGCTTGAGCAGCACGAGTTCATCTTGGTGGGTCCCTGTTTAAAAAGATAACGCATAAACAAACCACGAAACCCAGACCACTCCTGGCCACTTTGTATTCCGCCGCTTTTCTCTAGTTAGCTTCGGACGTATTAATTTTCTGGCCCCAACGCTTGTCTTTTCAAAGGCGAGTCGCGGGCGGTGGGAGGAAGGGGGCGGGGGAGCCAGCCGACCAGTTCATCACAGTGGATTTGTGCTCCTGGCTTTGTTGCTAGGATTAGATTCTCTGATTGCGCCCGGGCCGAGTTAAAATAAATGCAGAGACTGAGAACCGGCCAGAAAGACTGCAGACGACTTTGCCTGGGATCCAGGCGGCAAGTTCAGGTGGTGGAATGGGGAAGCCCGCCATCTAGGAATTGGGACTTGAGGTGCTCCCTTGTCAGTGTTGCCCAAGGAGAGCCCAGATTTTGCCTGTACCTTCAGGCACTGAACTTCTCCTAACGTTTATCGAACCCTTGAATGCTGTCCTGGTTTGTGATGTGAGATTTTAATCTGAGAAGGCAAGGAAGGGAGGGGGTGGAGGAGGGAGAAGTGATGGAGAGATGGAGATTCTGCAGAATCCTGGGAATTGCACAGAGGCAACTGTTCCTGCATTTCTTTCTTTTTTCTTTCTTTTCTTTTTTTTTTTTTTTTAAGTTCTTATCCCTAAATTGGAGCAGTTGAGCAGTGAGAGAATAAAGAACAGCCAAGAAAACCAGGGCGCCAAGAGACAAAGACAAAAAAATGCATAATAACTTCAGCGCTTTGATGTGCTTTTTTTCTAATAGGGTTGGAGTGGGGGAAGGGTTTTTAACATTTTACAAGGAGAAGAGTTGTCTCTTAGAATTAAACCGAAAACTGATATTTAATCATGAATCCGTGTGGTTGCCTTTTTGGAACTTGGACAATGAATGCTGCTGGGGTCGGTTTCTATGCACAGTGCACTCAGATGAAAAAGTTCTCAGAACTGTCCAGTTATAATGTCTTCATATCTTAACCACACAGAGAACTCCACATGAAAAAGGCAGGGGGCTCAGAGATCCGAAATCAGGGGCTTCTGGATTGGCTCCATCTCTTGTAGCTGCAGGATTTTCACAGCCAGTGTTTGGTGACCAATGACTGGCTACCAAGGCCCCCCCACTCACGTCCCACCCACCCCCCATTTTATTTATTTTGGTTCCTGGCAGATCATTTTGGGAATTTTTTTTAAAGAGTCAAGACCCAGTCTGTCTGTTAACTAGCAATTACAGTTGTGCTGAGCTACCCCAAAACGAAATGAGTAGCAATAGGCAGAGTGGATGCCCACTGACCTGTGTGCTATATGGTTATTTCGCCAGCTCACAGCTTTTCTTAAAGCCGCTCTTCAGGCTGCTCACAGAGGAACATTTTGATGTGTCAGGTTATGTTATCCTTGCTTTCTTCATATGTTGCAGAATGACCTGCTGTAATCTGGCTGATGAGTTATGTCAAACAGAAAGAAGTAGGCAATTACCAGTGAGGAGAGGATATTTAGTCATTACCCAGCTGGTCCGGGGAGTGCTCCCGGTGGCTGTTGTTTTATGCTATATTTTAGCTCATAATGCAAATAGGACCAAGGTGGTTTTATCTTACTCTTTGCGGAGCTGGTGTGGCATTCGGTGATATTCCACATCTGTCCAGTTAACTGGTGGGTGGGCTTTTTCCTCTGGGGCCAGAGGGAAAGGATAATATTGGGGGTGTTTGGTTTCTTCCATTGTGGGTCGTTCTTGGGCTTTTTTCCTTGGGCAGGAGGAGCATAGGGTGGGGCTCATCCGATGGGATCAGGTGGGCCGGCCATTCAGATTGATTTCCTTTGATTGCTGGGGAAGGACTATTGATGAACCCTTGTCTTTGCTGATTGTGAAAAACACCAGGGAGGAATGGAAATTTTAAAAGAAAGGGATCTGACAGACCTAGAGGGAGGGCCATGTCTCCTGCTTAATTCCTTCCTGCAGAGAAGAGAGCCCCTGATTTCCATAGATGTTAAAGGCAGAAATGCACCCCCTGCGTGTATTGCCTTACATATTGATAAAATTTTCTGAGTACTTTTCAATCGGTAGTTGTTAAATATGTCATTGTGGGACTGCTTCTACCCAGTCGTGGGGGTTGGGTCTGTGTTTTATAAGTTTGTCCCCTTGAGGTTGACCACAGTGCCTGCTGCCTGAGAGGCACAAAAGAGATACTCATGGCTTAGGTGACTTCCTGGGTGAAGACCTTGAGGGTTAATAACTTTTCTGTGTTTTGGCCAATTTGATTATACAGGCTTCTCGAACGTACCGATTTTCTGTCAGTTGAAGAGTATCTACTCCTCTAATAAGCTCTTGTCTTTGTTTACACTGCCTCCTTTCCCCCAAATTTCTTTCTAAGACTAATTTTTAGAATAGTATGCCTTTCCTTAAAGAAACAAAAATAAAAAGATTCAGCTGAGTGCCCCAGATTGAATTTATTGAGAACATATTTGACACTTGGCTAGTGGCTTCCAGCCAGTTTCCGGTCCGCCAAAATAGTCTGTCAGTTACACGTAACAGTGACAAATGACCGTTCTAGTAGCTTTGCATTGGACTGGCACTCCCAGGTTAGTCTTGCTGTTAGCCTATTCTAGGATTGAAATGTATTTGTATTAACTAGAAAGGATAAAAATTTGAGAATGGATTTACTGGTCTGATGATGGTCAGAGAAAATAGAGCACGAACTTCAAAACTTAACAATCAAACCCTCCATATAATGGAAGTGTGGTGCTTCCTTCACTGGGTAGATATGTGTGAATGGGAGGCTTGGGGAGCCTTGTAGGATTGTCCTCCCTTTGATGGTGTTTTATGAGAGTGTGGCCTTGTCTGGGCAAGGAAAGTTCTGTAGGGGACCTTGAGAAAGATCCTTGAGGAGATTTTAGTCTTTCACGTTTCTGAACTTACAGGCTTTCAAGACTGTGGATTTTAGCTTCCATTTAATAAAGGAAATTTGTTTAATTAACTCTTGCACCTGTAGGTCTTAAATTTTACCCCTTTGTGTTTATTCTGTAAAGTCATATGGAATTTAAAGTCATTTCCTTTATTTTTGTTTAAGAAAAGCCTCACTTTTTTCTTTCTCTTATTTTCTTTTTCTTTGTTTATCTCTTTAAAAATGCATTTCTTGTAAATTTCTTTTCAGTAATACTTACTCAACCTACCACCCTTTGCAAGGCAGTGGGCAGGATTCAGATATAGCCTTTGTCAAAGTAAAATACATCCTTTTCTTATCTGTGCTTACAATTCTGTTGGGAAGATGGGAGCTACCCACGTGTGCAAACTGGAAATCAACACACGGCCATATTTGTTAATTGACAAAAGGATCCTAGAGGGCAAGGGAGAGATTAATAGAAGCAGAGGTCAACTTTTAGGAGGAATACAGAGTGAATATAATCCAACTTAGTAATTATCAATGAAACGTTATATGGGCAAGATATTACAAAATTAATTCTTTAATTTCTTTAGGACTGGGTTTCTTTTCTGGAAGAACATATTCATAGAGCAAGCCAGATAGGCTGTTGGAATGTTCTTCTGTATTTTGGGAAGATATCAGAATTTATTCAGGCTCTTTTCTTCATTATCCTTTTGTGGTCCCTCCACCCCCAACTTTGAAGAGGACCCTTTGGTGTTTTAATGGGGTGTGGGAGTACACCTACAGGTGCACACGCCTGCCCCCACTTCCTCCCCGACATAGACACACCCTGGCTTTCTAGTGGTTAGATCAACACTTCTGGGATTTTTTTAGTTGACTGTTGGTAGTATCTAAAAAGTATCATTGTAAATCAACTACTCTTTAGCAGATCCTTTAAAGAATCCATTTTTGCTGTTTTCATAACTTTAATGGGTTGTTTATGACACTACGTATTATTATTCACTGTCAATTCCTTGAGGTATCTCCCACCACCTAAGGCTCCCACCTAAGGTCCTAAAGCAGTTCTCCGCCTTGACTGCGCTTTAGAATCACCCAAAAGCTTTTAAAACAACTGATGCACAAGTTATATCCAGACCATTTAAATCAGAAGCTCCAGGGGGAGGATCCAGGAGTAAAGGATACTCCAGGAGTATCTTTTAAAGCCTCCCAGCAGATTTCATTAGGTCGCCAGGGCTGAGAAGCACCACTATAAAGGTTGGGCACCGGGAATGGAGTTTGAGCCCTAGCCAAAGCGCCCAGACCTCAGGGAATATGAATGAAAACCTGGAGCCCTCACGCTCTGCATTCTCCTGCTGTGAAAGTAGCCCCCAGGATTCTGTGGGGAGTAGAAGTTGAGCTGGCCTGGCCGTGAAGGAGGTGGCTATGAGGCTCATGGCTTCCATCCGCCTGCATTTTTTGGTCCTCAGTTGGCCGGTGGTTAACATTCCTTCTGTTGCCTAATGTCAGTTTATCTTCTGTTTTCCTAGACTTTGCCTCAGTTCCTTCTCCAGATAGTAATTACGGCTGGTCCAGGGGCCGATAAATGAAATTTTGAAGGCTCCAAACGTCTCCAGGATTAAAAATTCTTCACTTTTCCATGTTGGACTCTTGCTCTGGGGTCCTTTTTTATGTACTTCTGGATTCAGGGAATGCATTCAATGTAATCCATCAGTATCTGCTCAATTTTCTTTTTACTTGTAAGGGTTACAAGAGATGAGTTGTGTAGAAAAATGAATCATGTTCTCAAGGAGCTTACAGTATAGTTGTGGCTAAAGATGTGTACACTTAAGGGAAGAAAAATCACAGCACCTTTTAATGTTGGAGGTTGAAGCAACCGACTAAGTTTGGCAGGCATGCTTCTGGTATGTGCTAGGAAACAGCTTCATTCCTACAGGCTCATGTCCTTGGAATATTCTTGGTTCCCAGTTTTCCTCTGAGGCTTAGTTATGAATTAGCTTTGGCACAGAGAACTCTGAGGTGTTCTGTCCTTTGGGAACTCAGCATTCATGTGTCTCGCTTGCTTTGTAACAAACACTAAAAAAAAAAGTAAGGAGGCCCAACCCACTGAGCCACCCAGGCGCCCCTAAAGTAAATAGTATGCATGGGAATGTTGGCTTCCAGAATAGGTGTGAAAAGGCTCGAATTTTTATCTTGGATGTTCACCATGACTTGCTGATGTTTGTATTTTGCAGAGCAGTTGCAAATGATATTTCCATTCTTCCTCTTTTTCTCTTTTGAGATGTCGGAGATAAGCCTAGCTGTTGAATGAGGCACAGATATGAAAGGTTAACTGGAAGTTTAATTGTAACTTCAGGACTTCAACTAAGTTAAATTCGAAACAATCTGATAAAAATTACAGCCTTTCAGTACTGTGTAAGGTTAAAAAGTGAGCATGTTGGAGCAGTGATTACGTTTCACATTTTGAAATAAACCCCAAATTATTAATGCTACGAAATATCATTGATTAACACTTGTAAACATCTGGAAGCATGCCAGATGATGCAGATTAAATCTAGTGATAATGTGCTTAATGATAGTATAAATGTCATTTTTTTCTATCAGACAAACATGGCACGTGTGTGTGTGTGCGCACGTGTGTGTATATGTGTGCGTGTTCTTCAAAAGCTGAATGAGCCTGCATCTTGGAAGGAGTGGTAGGGGGGTAGGCTGGTCTTTCCTGAAACCTAGACGATCTATTGTAAATGATAGTTTTTTAATTTTTTTTTAAGTCCAAGTATATGATTAATATTTTAGGCATCTGAAAAAAATATTTGGGGCATGTAAAGTCTATTTCAAGGCTGCAGTTTGAGATTCTGTGTTTGGCTCTAAGTGATGGCTAAATGATGCCAGTCGGTGCTGTGATTGGTTGAGCGGTATGTTGTGGGATTCACATGGTTATCGTCCCATGCCAGGCCAGGGTTTAAAGCCTCGGTTTCATTAGATTGGCCTGGCTGTAGAGAGCCCCACTGGCAAGAAATGTACACAAGAACGTGGACCAGATGCAGATAGATGACCTTAATGTTGCTAGAGTTTTGGATAAAGTAGGGTGTGAATCTTTTCCACATTTCAAAGAAAACTTTCAGCATAACAATTTCAATCAGATGAATCAGAATTCAGAAGTGTGTAGTAATCTCCTTTGAGAATTTGGTACCTATCTGATAGGACTGTAAAGGCATTTCAGAATGTCAATTAAATGGAAAAATATGCCTGGAATTGAATATAATTAAGAAATGTTGAAGTCTGGTGTCTACATATTCAGACACTGTATTAGATGGTTTAATTAGTGAACCAGGATTTGGATTTATTGACAGAAGGTCTCTTTCTCATGGCATGTTTCACTCATTAAGAGCTCATAATGTCTTGGATCTTTTTAGCTGTTGGAACTTGATCATTTGCCATTTTGTGCTTCTTGACTTCAGTGGTGTGTGCTTTTTTTTTTTTTTTTTGACTTTGCAACTGATGAGGATGATTTTTCCTTCTCTCACTGATGGCCATGCCCATGGAGTGAGCCCATGATATTTCCTAACATTATGAGGTATCACCAAAACATCAAGCAGGGCTTTGTACCTCTGAAACACAAGGGTGGGCAAGTGAACTCCTGGTGGAATTTTTGCTCTGGCAGTTTAAAAGTAATTTGTGAGGTTAATTTCTTCTTTGTAACTATAAGCCCTATATTGTATTTATCTGAAATCTGCATTTCTCAGTGTCCTTTTCAGTTTTATAGTTTATGGGTTAGTGATATAGATCCTTTTGACTCCAGATTGTTGCCATGGAAAAGTTTCCAATCATATAAGAGACTGAGAAATTCTTTTCTTTTTAAATTTTTTTTGTTGTGGGATAGATTTCTTTTTGAACTGCATTTGATGATCCTAAATGCTTTAAAGTGCCACAGTTAGTAAAGAAATAAATTGGGAATGTTGACAACAAGTGAAGATGCAAGAAACACGGCTTGCCAAATCCTTGAGGATTTGTCACTACCTGTTTACAATTTAAATTTCAGCTCTCTCTTGCAATGGTATTAATGTAAACAACTAGGTATATGAGATTTCTTAATTCTTCATCTTCCTAAGTATGTTTCTTTAGGTGCTATCTAAAATAATCTACGATTCCCTCTTTCCTGTAGATGTGGCAGATCCCTAACAGTCTGGGTGAAGGAAGTACACATCACACTGGTAGTCTTTCCAGAGGGCCTCTGTTGGTTCTTGAATTCCATGCCAATGTTGGCAAAAATGTACTGAGTGCTCTAATGACCTTGGGCTGATGTTGCATGAAAGCATATTATAGAAATGTGGTGCCTGACCCTTGAAAAGTTAACTTTCTCGACTGGGTGATGTTTACCTAGGTAGGTCCAGAAAAGGACAGGAAGCACGTGTACCCTAAGTCAGAAAAATGACACAGCCATCTTTTATTGAGTTGAAGTGACCTCATCTGTTCGGAAGTGCCTGGATTTACAATGAGACCCTAATACCTCATTTACATTCAGAAAACAACTACTATGATGAGGGAATTATGCAATGCAGGCAATTGATTGGGAAATGTAAGATGAAAATGTATTATATAGCCAGATCAATTTCCTAGATCTTCCTGAATTATCCGATAATTAGATGATCTTCTTTTACTTTGGAAGTGTGGATTTTGTATGTGTAATTATTTACATGCGTCTCTTTATTCCTAACTTTTATTCAACAGTGCACACAGTCTGTTTGATTTATACTCTCTATATTTCTGTTAAATAGGTAGGATTAATAACATATTCTCCTTCCTCTTCGAAGAGAGAAAGGGAGATACAGGTATTTTATGAGATATGCCATTTCCTGCAGCTCATCAGTGGTTATTATAATAATCAAAGTGAATAAGCCTAGATTGCTCTTATACAATAGATAACGTTTTTAAACATGAGCGTAAATCACATTTTTCAAAGCAAATCACATTTTAAATGCATTCAATTAGGGAAAACGCACTATTTAAGCAGCTCCTGGGGCACATTCTTTTCTAAAGAGTATTTCGTTTCTCCTTAATTTGTCTGTTTTTTAACTTTAAATTTCTGTATATCTGATTTCTTAGAGAAAGGCAAGAGGGTACACATCTGGGGAATATATTTTATTTCAAATATGTGACGGTCTGAAAGTTAGAGTGTGACTTTTTCCTTCAGCACCACTTTGAGGAGAAGCATCTGAGGGGAGCCAAGGGGTGGGGGGCAAGTCAGAGTGGTACTGGAGTTAGGAGAGAAAAGTCCACCTCATTTACGAAAAGGTTGCAGAACTGGGAAAGCTGAAGAGCTTCTGGGTCCGTGGCCTTAGGCCAGTCCCATCCAGAATCACACGTCTGACAACATCAGCTCTTTTGTGAAGATACTGATTAAGGATCACTCCTGTTCCCAAACTTGGAAACGTCCAGAGAAGTGGACGTGAGTGCTCAGAGCTTTCTACCTGCTGCAGGGCCCCTCCTACATTTTGCTCTCTTTGGTGGCTGCTGGCCCCTTTCTGTGTCCACCCTGCCCCACCCTTGTAGTCACTAGTTGGAGCCCTATGCCCTCCTGCAGGTTTACTTAATCCGTACTTCCTGCTTTGCTTTTCCACATTGCTGTACCAAGGTTCCTACTACAGTTTGTATTACTGTTACAAATACCATCTGCCTTGTAATGAAATTACCTGTCCTGGTGTCTCTTCCCGCCTAGGGACCGTCATTCCCAGGGCTCAGTAGCGTTCCATCAACCTTGACTCCTCCACTCTTATCATTGCCAGATCTTACCCATGTTTGATATTTAAAACTGAATGACCGGGGGAGCCTGGGTGGCTCAGTGGGTTAAACATCTGCCTTCAGCTCAGGTCATGATCCCAGGGTCCTAGGATGGAGCCCCATGTCTGCTCGGCGGGGAGCCTGCTTCCCCCTCTCTCTCTGTCTGCCTCTCTGCCTACTTGTGATCTCAATCTGTCAAATAAATAAATAAAATCTTTAAAAAATAAAAACAAAACAAACAACTATAGTTTTCCATCTGAATAAATAAAACTATAGTTTTCAACCTGAATAGTGTATCCTTGACTTTCACAGTGGAACATCCATGGCCAAATATTAAAAAAAATATTTCTGAGGTATTGCAGCTGTGTTATGATTCTGGTGTTGGTGGGATGTAGTATATTTGAGGTCCACATTTTCTAGTCCAAGGAGAGCTCCTCCAGACATAGATACACCCAGATTCTTTGACACCTAAAAAAGCATCATGGAAATATCCAAATATCTGGTTACCTTTCGGGTACCCCACTTTGTTTTTGAGGAAGTCCTGATAGAGCAATGTGTACCGAATGGTACAAGTGCATGGAAATTAATGTTCACAGTTAAAGGTAAATACACTGGGAGGTGGGAGCACACTTCAGTGCTGAGTCTTTTCTGTCTCCAGAAAGCATAGAATGCATACGTACATGAGAATGTTGCTATTGCAAGGGTCCTTAGAGTCTTTCTGATTTACATTTAAAAACCAATATTTTGTAAATACGTGTGCTATATTTATTGTCATACTAACCTATAATTAACACACCACTCCAGTGTACACTGAGACACGGAGGTCCCCACGGGTACTGCTTACTCAGTTCTGACCCTTGTGGGCAAGAGGATCTTGCTTTACAACATTGCATTTACGGTGTCGGGCACAAAGTGTGTGTGAATGAATGTTATGAGATTACGTGCCTGAGAGTCATAGAATAGATTAAAATGTAAGTCTTGTAAAATTCCAAATTCCTAGTTGTTGTTTTTTTTTTTTCAGTTTTACTGCAGTAAAGCATTATTTGAAGGGCAGGCTGGTAAAATCAGTCTGTGAACAGGTGTGTGTGTGTGTGTGTGTGTGTGTCGCGAATGTCATATCATGAAAAGTGCTCAAGAGCTGTTTCTTGAGTCAATGGAAATTGGAAAAGGCTGTGTCTGTCTTTTAGACACTTTGTCATTCTGTGAGCTTAACAAACAAAATCTCATTAACACCAAATCCAAGGGAGCATGAGAAGTGTGTAATGCTCTTAATTTCTTATTAAGTGATTTGTGTTTATTGAAAATTGGCTTGAAGGTACACTGAACATAATTCATAATATTGAATTTAGGTGGGTCTGGATACCTGACTCTTTTTTGTACTTAGAATGTGCTCGCACAGTTCAGTATTGGAATAGAAGGTGGGAAGGGTGATACTTGTTCCTGGAAGGATTTACTGAAAGGAGGAGATGAAGAGTCAGACTTTAGAGATCCTTTTCTTATGTTCCTGTGTCTTTTAAGTTTGTGTGATTATTTCTCCGGACATACTTTGTACGTGTCTACAAGCAGATGAGAGAGAGCGAGGGCACTTAGGGGCTGGTAGAGGCAAATGTGAATCCTGTTTTTTCCCTATTAACTCCTGAGACCTGCTGGGTAGCAGCAGGCATTACCAGACATTTAATTGTGTGCTAGGTAAGGCTGGCACAACTCCAGCATCATGGTGGGGCAAGAATTACACTAATCAGCTGGGATATACTGCATATATTGATTAGAGTTGGATTTTGTTATGCAAAAAAAAAAAATCCTTATAAATAGTGGGAAAGTAATTGAGAGTAATTAAAAAGGCAGAGAGTTAAATGACAGTTCTTTCGATGAAAAGGCATTTTGATCCTTTGCTTCCATGCAGATTTCCAGGCAGGCTGGAGCAGTCTTGAGTGCTGAGTCTGAATGGTGCGGTCGCTGTTACCACTGAACTGGAAAAAGAGTAAATGGGCAGGGCGCAGAGATGAACTACTGGTAACCAAGTTCCAGCAGTTTCTTCTTGGTGGCTCTTTGCTGCTGGAAGCCTTCTTTGTTTGGGTCTGGGGGCTTTTCATTTCTTTTTCTTGGCCTCACTAATAGCTTTTGATTATTATTAATATCGCTGATATACACTGAATTGGGACCCCGGTGTCCTCGTGAACACTGGTGAGAACATTCAACTATGCTGGAATTGCCCGGGATACCAGCGTGTGTTGTCATTACTTCCCCTTCCTCCCACGGAGAAGGCTCTGTAGCCATTTGCTGTCATGGAAAAGACTTCATCTGTGAAATGATGACCTGGAATGGTGTATTTTCACACTCTTTCTTGCCTCCTGAGCCCTTTCATGCATAGATGGTGTCTGCCACAAAATAGATGGTTAAGGACTATTTCCTGAATGGAGAAATGATTGAGATGCATAGGCTTTCAATGCTGTACTGAATTAGCATCTTTTTATTTTCTTATTTTGATTTATTATTATTATTTATTTAAGGTATTATTATTATTATCATCATCTTTTATTTGAGAGAGAGAGCATGAGTGAGAGGGGCAGAGGACAGGGAGAGGAGAATTTAAAGGAGACTCCACACTGAGTGCCGAGTCTGTCATGGGGCTCGATCTCATGACTCTGAGATCATGACATGAGCTGAAACCAAGAGTTGGATGCTGAACCAACTACAATACCCAGGCACCCCTGATTCAGCATCCTTGAGAAGATATAGGTGATGGCTAGTGGAGTTCCAAGCATCGTTATGATTTCAGATCCTAAACAACCAGTAGGAAAGGGGGAATGGCAGGGTGAGAAGAAAATGGCTAATTTGTGGAGCATCTATTGCATCAGGTTCTTGTATATGTACTTTGGTTCCAGCATCCACTGTGTCTAGTAGGTGGCTGTTAGCATCATTATTTCTCTCTTTTTTTTAATTTTTGTAAGATTTTATATGTTTATTTGACAGAGAGAAAGAAAAGAAGCAGAGGCAGCAGCAGGCAGAGGGAGAGGGAGAAGCAGGCTCCCCGCTGAGCGGGGAACCCGGACATGGGGCTCGATCTTAGGGCCCTGGAATCAGAGCTGAAGGCAGATGCTTAACCCACTAAGCCACCCAGGCACCTCCAGAGAATTCCCTTTCCTTAAAAAGACTGGATAGTATTCCATTGTATGCATGTATCACATTTTACAAAATCTCATCTATTGATGGACATTTAGATTGTTTCCACATGGTATTAGTGAATAGGGTTTTAGTGAACATAGGAGAGCTAATGATCTCTTCAAGACCCTGATTTCAGTTCTTTTGGATAAATACCCACAGGTGGGATTGATGGATCATAGTGCAGTCCTATTTTTAATTTTATGAGGATCCTCCATAATGTTTTCATAGCCGTGAACTATTTTGTAAGGGTTTCAGTTTCTCCACATACTCACCAACGCTTGCTATCTTTGTTTTCTTTTCTTTTTTGGTTTTTTGAGTTTTAATTTTTAAATTTTGTTTATTTTATTTTTTAAAAGATTTTATTTATTTGAGGGAGAGAGAGCGAGAGAGAGAGAGAACATAAGCAGGGAGAGGGGCAGAGGAAGAGGGAGAAGCAGGCTCCCCGCTGAGCAGGGAGCCCAATGCGGGGCTCTATCCCAGGATCCTGGGATCATGACCCGAGCTGAAGGCAGATGCTTAACCGACCGAGCCACCCACAGACCCCCAGCATCATTATTCCATAGTTAACAAAGATATACTTACGAATTGAACCAAGGTCATGGACCTTAGTTGGCAGGACCGGGATTTGAATCCACAGCTCTTGTCTACAACCAGGGCTTCTCAAATGTAGCCCCATGATTCCTTGTACCAAAAGAGCAGGATGGTCTCAGACTGTCAGAGCGCAATGGTGGAGTGCAAAGATAGGTCTTGGGTATTAGCAGATTCCTTTGATGGCTGAGTGTTTTTTTTCTAGAGCTTTATGCGACTTTTACAGTCTATTCAAATCTGTTTATTTAAACGTGAAATAGTATTTTAAATTACTTAGCTATCAGTATACTTAAATGTTCTCCCTCAAATCTTTAATTATAATTGACACACTGGGGCAGCTGGGTGGCACAGTCAGTTCAGCGTCTGACTCTTAATTTCTGCTCAGGTCATGATCTCAGGGTGCTAGGATGGAACCCCACGTCAGGCTGTGCGCTCAGCTTGGAGTCTGCTTAAGATTCTCTCTCTCCCTCTCCCTCTGCCCCACCTGCTCGTGCTGACTCTCTAAAATAAATAAATAAAACCTTCAAAAAAATAAATAAAACCAGCACACCTAAAAGTTGCTCCAACGTATACCTCTGGGACATCTTTAGTATTTCCACTGAGAGAAAATCAGAGGTGGCAACTGGGTTGGAAGAGAAACTGGGGCACCTATTTTGAAGTTTTGTTTCCATAAAAGGTATAGTTTTTTACTTAGAATGTATGTTTATTTGCCATGGCCTGACCTGTTAGAGATGGGGAAGGTGCTGAAACTCCCGGTGATTTCGTCCTGTATATTCAGGCGCTTTGAGGACCATCACTGTAACTGCTGTTACTCCAAGCTTGAGAAGCAGGCACAGAGCCATGCTGCCCTGCAACGTTTGGATAATCATGAGGACGACAGTGACAAACAGCCTGCATAAGGTTAGCTACAAGGGGTTGTTTTACTATCGCAGTTTCACTGTATGGATAATCAAGTTTATGAGAGAAACTTGACAAAAGGAAAGTGTGGATAAAGAATCCTGAAAAACGAACACTCCCAAACTTCCTGCTGCTCAGTAGGCATTGAATTGATAGACTTGATAGATTATTAAAAAGAAATTATTGGGGCGCCTGGGTGGCTCAGTGGGTTAAAGCCTCTGCCTTCGGCTCTGGTCATGATCTAAGGGTCCTGGGATCAAGCCCCACATCGGGGCTCTCTGCTCAGTGAGGAGCCTGCTTCGCCTTCTCTCTCTGCCCGCCTCTCTGCCTACTTGTGATCTCTCTCCTCTCTCTCTCTCTCTCTCTCTCTCTCTCTGCCTGCCAAATAAATAAATAAATAAATAAATAAATAAATCTTTAAAAAAAAAAAAGAAAGAAAGAAATTATCGACAATACTGGAAATAGTAACGGGTTTGTTTATTACAATTTCTTTATGCATTTTTGTATTTGTTAATAACAACTAGCACTGATACAAGGTTTCCATATATTATCTCATTTACCCCCCAACAACTCTCTGAGACAAGTCCTGTTATGATCTCTGCTTTACAGATGAAGAAATTGAGGCACAGAGCTGGGCAGTGACTTGCCCAAGGTGGCATGCATGGTTCAGGAGTGTCAGAGTCAGGATTCTAACGTGGCTTTGTCTGACTTTACAACCTGTGCTCTTTACATCTCTGCTCAGCCAGCAGCCATTCGTCTCCTTCGTGGAGTTCCAAGCTCCTGGCCTGACCCCAGCCTTACTCATAGTTACTGTGACCCTGTAGTGATCCTGCTGGAAGCGTGCAGTCTTCTCCAGACCACACTGCCCCTGAAAACACCTGCCAGTACATGGCAAATAGGAGCATGCCCCCAGGTCGGCAGGAAGCACACTGAGGGCATCCAAAGGATCAGGGAGACAGTATGGATGCTCCCTCTTGGAAATGACTTTTCCCTTCCAGGCCAGTCTGCTAACACAAAAGGAAATGGAAATGTTAACCAATGCCCAGTCGCTGTGGGTTTTTGCACCCTGCTTGAGTCAGTTACCACTTGCTAGAACTAACGTCAACGTAATCGGGATATTCTAGTTCTGTCCTGTTACTTCTGGGAGTGGGTCCTCAAGATGCTTCGTGAAGGTCCTGCAGCTCTCCAGGGCTGTGCTTGCCCAAGACAGGTTGGATCCAGAAGCCGGAAATCTGCTCTTTTCTGATTTTGGCTTCTCAGCTGAATGTAAATAAAAAGATGGAAGATAAAATGTAGAAAATTGCATTAGCATGATTAGGGGTCTTATTTGCATAAAAGAGTCTTTGAATCACAATTACCCTCTGGCTTTGGACCCTGCTTTTCTTGCCTTTCCTATTATCTGGTCCAAGGTCATTACTAAAAGGCTTCCTGTTTCATGGAAGAAGACTTACTGAAATATTAATTTCATTGCCCGAAGTAGATGCATATGGTCTGGTGAATAACTTGAGGTTCTGTCGGAATCACAAAATAAGAGAGCTATTTTTTTATGCATTTGGAAAGGTGGTTCAGGGATTTGAGTAACAGCCAGCTTAAAACTTCATTTTGCCCTATCTTTGTGACAGAAATGAGTAGAAATCTCTATGTTCTTTGGTAATTACAGCAGGAAAACAACCGTAACTGGGTAAGTTGCATGTTCAAGGCATCATGGAGACTTTTTTGTTGTTGTTTTATTTTGTTTTCATTTAATTACACTGTGACCGCATTTGAATTTGATGTGTAAGACTCTGGCAGAGAAATGAACCTGTGACATTTGAAGCTTAGAAATATTCTCTCTCTTTTTTTAAAAGAAATATAGGTAGACCTTGGGTATTCACAATTTTATTGAATGCCTTTTCATTTTGTAACTGCTTTAACACAAAAAAAGCTTGATTTCAATGCCGTTTTCTCGTTCCCTTTGCAGCCTTAGCTGTATGTGTAATTTAATCCAGTATTTTAAAAAAGCAGTTGCATTCTTCAATGGTAAAGGAGAAAATCCCCCAATCTCCCTTAGTATTAGCTAATGTTAATAATACTTGCAAGCACAATTCCTGAAAACAAAATAAGACAAAACAAAAACAAACGCCAAACTGGAACTGAAGGCTTTCGCATCATTATAGGCAACAGCCCGAGGCTGTAACAGATACACTTTGAGAGAGTTTGGCTCATTTTATTGATATTTTGTCTGTTGTGAGCAGACATGCATTATTCTTGGCCCAAGTCACATACATTAGTTGACAAAAGCCAGCAACTTACTTACCTGGTCTCACTTTGGAAATATCCTTGAAAGTTACTATTTTACTATTTGTTTCCAACTCCCCCCAGCTGGTTTTGCTCCCTGAGTGACTTAGTAGCTCTTTACATAGCTACTTTCCAGTCTATTTTATAATCTATACTTGTCCCCTTTCCCCACACCCTCCCCCGTGCCTGAATTGCTGGAATCATTTCTGTTTTACTTTAAAAAGCAGTTTGCTTCATGTCACAACAAAATAAAGCATGGATTAGAAACAGCATTGCAGTTTCAGACTTAATGCCTTTGTGACATCTCATTGCTATGCAAATAAGATTCAAGGAGGTCATCCCTTTAGCAGTTGCTCTGGCCCTGGTATCTACTTGATATTCGTTGGCCAAACTTACCGAGCATTCATTACAGAGCTAGCCTAGGTGTTTAACTCTTTGTTGGCTTTGAACCTGCTATTCCAATGCTGCTGAGCCAAACAGTTCCTTCCTTCAGTGGATGTCTTCATTTTAGGGACCTCCTTGCTTCTCCCCTCTGCCTCTGGGCATTGTGAGGACCTCAAGAAACCTAGATACACTTGTTTGTATGCCAAGACGCATTGGAAAAACTCATTTGTGATGTGTTTCCTTCGCTGTCTCAAGTATTTTTTTTATCATTGCTAAATACTATATTTTTAGGTAGATGTTTTATTCACGTGCATCTGTGTCAAGTTCTTGCAAATATTTCATAGAAAATGTAGGTCTGTGCTGCTAAATGTTCAGGTAATACTTATTTTAAAATTAATTGTCTGCAATTCAAATTTGATTTCATCTGATTTCACAGCTGTGTTAATAGTAAATAGTCACTGAAAGTGGAGGAAACTGATTTTGATTCCGTAAGAACTAACTGCCTTTAATGAGCGCAGATTATTGCTGGTGTTTTGGGTCCTTGGCTAAAGGATTTTTTTCTTAACTCACTAGTCTGCTAGCAATTTTTTAAATGTGGTTATTAAAATACCCATTTTTTTATAATCCCAGTTATGAATGAGCCTTTTGCAGTTTGAGCAATTGGCCGTATTTAAATGGCTAACTCACTGAGTAATTGTTCTTTAAGTGACTGTATGAGTACAGTGGATTTTCTTTGCATACCTGCAGATATAGTGCTGGTTAGACACTGAGTTTTTTTGTGATTTTGGCTAAAATAAGTACTGACTGAAAGAAAACACACCTTATACTCGACATAGAGGTTTAGGAGCTGTGGAGAAGAACATTCATCTTACACATTAATAATTAAAAATATGAAAAAAAAAAGAATTGAAAATACGGCTTTGCTAGATGGGGGAATTTGAGCAACTTTGTGTTTTTAATACCGAGAATTCGAGAAGGAGGGCTTGACTCCTTTCAAGGATTAAGGTGTCTCTGGATTGAGGTATTGAATGAAATAATAAATCTTTTTAAAAGATACTACTTTGGCCTTTTCTAAACCAGCCCCTGACTAGAAGTGCCTTATCTGACTGCCTGCCTGCATGAAGGACTGCTCTGACATCGGATAATGACGGGTTATCTTGAATTGTGCTGAGAGAGGCTTTACTCCATATGATTTGGATCAAGGGCAGGGGGAAACTATGAGTAGTTAAAATAGTGGAACGATACTTTTTGAAGGGTCAGTTAAGTGCATCTTCCAAGTGAAGGCTTTGAACCACCCTTTTGCGTGGTTCCCCGCCTCTTGTCCTGTTCTTTACGGGCTCATAAATATTCACGGAGACCCTGTTATCCTGTGACACCTTGCTGGCTGCTGGCAGGGTCAAGGAGATAAATGCAACACGTTCTTGACCGCAGGGAGCTGAAGGTGTGGGGATGCAGTAAGGCCCGCTGGTAACCATGGAGGAGTAGAAAGGCTTAGTGCTGCAGTGGGTGTGCTCTGCTGGTTTCGATGTGGAAGTGTCCTCGCTGAACTCACCTGCGTCTTCCAGTCACTTCTGTGAGTGCAGGACTCCCCGATCGATGCTGGGCATCCCAGCACCAGAGCTGAGGGTGGTTCATTACCCACTAATTTACCACTTGAAGAGTCAAGGTTCTCGACTTGATGCTTCTGATCTATGCTGGCAATTCTTATTTCGTCAAGGAACAAGTAGAAGGCAATGCTATTGTATCTAGTAGGTGTGTTCTGAGAACCTGGATGTGTAGGTTTCAGAGGTGTGTTTTTAAAAGCAAAATTGCGATAAGATCTCTTCACTCCAAGAAGCCCTACAAGTTATACTTGCGTCAAGAAACAGATGTCATTTATGAGTTGCAAATTTGGATTTACTAAATGTTGGGAATTTAAAATCAGGAGATAGTTGTTTTCAATATTCTAGATTATCTTGGAGCCTGGCAGCTGCCTGTTCTCTGTTGTCTTCCTTTTTCCACCTAAACCAGATGTTGGGTGCCGGACTTGTTGAATTGAAATCAACCAGTATTGATTAAAATGAGAAGAGGAGACAAAGTGAGCGAGTATGTATTAGCTGAAATGGAGAGAAAATCTGAATTTCATTTGTCCCTACTGTCATTGTTTTTTCCATGTCCACAGCTGATTCCGTGAACAATGTTCAAGTGTGGGTGACTTAAAATAGCAATAAGTTTTCTTCAGGGCCTTTTGGAGAAAGTTTTAAACATGGATTTGCTCAAAGTGAGATGGAAATGTTCTTTGCCAGAAGCCTTGATTAAAAAAAAAAAAGTGTATGTTTTAAGAAATTGTGTTTTTTTCTTCTAATTAGAAAACTGTCAGAATTTCTTTTTTAATTCATTGTTTTAAAAATCAACTTTCTCGTTAGAAGGATGCCAGTTAATAGAATGCTTAAGTCTCGCTGTTGTCATCAGACTTCACAAACACAACGTCGAAGAGTTCTTCCTGGCTTGTCAATGGGGTAAAATGCTACCAGATGATTCTTAGTGCTTTGGTTTGTGGTCTGGACCAGAAGCCAAGGACTTTAATTTTACATCCAGATTACAAACCATGAACTTATCACCGGGTATCATTTTTTTAAACAATGGACCCAATTTTTATTAGCTTACCTTAAAATACTAAACTTCAACTCATTTAGTATTGTGACTGTTCATTATATATAACAGTTGATAAATATCAAAGTTAAGAGAAATGAGCATCTAAGTATATTTCATGTCTTCCTTATCACTCCATTGTGATTCCTATCACAATCTGTTTCTCATACATACACTTGATTAGAATGTTCCTCTTTGCCTTGCGACTTTTCCCCCCACTTGAGGGTCAGAATCCCCTTTTCTGGGTATTTAGAGGGCTTTTGAAGTAGCTTAGCCCCAAAGACCTTGCAGCTGTTAACTGACATGGGAAGAGGGAAGAGAGAGTTTTGAAATTTAAGCTTTTAGGGTATCATATTGTTCTGGACTGCGTTTATATCATTGGCTCCCTGAATGGACTCTGGGCTACTCTGGGGTAAAGACTCTTTCATGTTCACTTTATGGCCTGCGAAGCATTGCTAGGTTGAATAAATAAAAATACAGATCTCCAATGAAATTTGAATTGCGTTTAAATAGTGAACAATTCTTCAGTATAAGTATGTCTCAGGTATTGCATAAGACACATTTTTATCTGGCAGCTCGACTCCTGCACAGGCAGCTTACCCTATAGAGGGTGTTGAGAAAGTGTTGAATGAGGAGGAAGGATCCTTCGGATGGAAATATCCAGTAGTTGAAAATACTAATTTAGAACACAGTAAAGCTTAATTCGAGAGTCACCATCACATGCATCAGTGGTACTTTTTTTTTAAAGATTTTATTTATTTATTTGACAGAGAAGAGAGCATGAGCAGGGGGGAGGGGTAGAGGGAGAAACAGGTACCCCACTGAGCAGGGAGCCTGATGTGAGACTCGATCCCAGGACCCTGAGATCATGACCTGAGCTCTAGGCAGAGACATAACCAGCTGAGCTACTCAGGCACCCATATGGGTGGTACTTGAAGCCCTGGAGATTATCCATGGTCGTCATGTGGACCAGTGGTTCTATGTTGTTGTTGTTGTTTTTTAAGATTTATTTGGTTGAGAGTGAGAAAGAACGCGAGTGTGGGTAGGGGCAGAGGGAGAGAGAATCTTCAAGCAGACACCCTGTGAGCATAGAGCCCGATTTAGGGCTCCATCTCAAGACCCATGAGATCATGACCTGAGCCAAAATCAAGAGTCAGATGCTTAACTGACTGAGCCACCCAGGTGCTGCTGGACCAGTGCTTCTTAAATTATAGTTGAGCATCAGTCAGTTGGAGGGTTTGTAAAACATAGATTCCTGTGCATCCCTCCATTATTTCCCATTTATTAGGCTTCAGGTGGAGCTCAAGGACTACATGTCAATGCTGCTGGTCTGGAACCACCCTTTGGGAGTCACTGCATAGACTGTCTAGAGAAGGACCAGCAAATGTTTTATGGAAAACACCAGATATTAAGTATTTGAGGCTGTGCAGGGCATACCATCTCTGTCACAACTACTCACTCAATTCTGCCTTAGTAGCTTGAAAACAGCCACAAGAAGTTATGTAAGGGTATGTAAATGAATAGGGTGCTGGTAAATTTTATTTCCAAAAGCATGCAATTGGCCCCATTGGGCCCTTAGGCCACCTATGGTTTGCAACCCCTGCTGTAGTGTGAGAAAAGGCAAGAGTCGAGGTCTTCCAGTTTTAGGAATTGGGCAGAGAAGAAGGAACCAGAGAAAGAGCAGTCTGAGCCATGGTGGACCACCCAGAGGAAGGGAGTAAGCCCAAAGCCAAGGAATCTGATTTTCAAGAATGAAAGCATGAGTCACTCTCAGCCACTGTTGGAGGGGCCATTACAGACACGGGTAGACGGCTGCTGAAAAAAGCCATTGAATTTGGCCGTTGGGATGTGATGCTGACTGTGGAACAGAGCGGAGGAGGGGGATGCCTGCCAGATGGCAGTGGGCTGAAGTGAGAGAAGAGGTGGCAGCAGCAAATTTTGGATACTCTTTCAACAAGTTTGGCAATGAAGGAATGGAAAGGGTTGGGGCTGAAACCTAAGGAGAAAGTTGGAAAGTTGGGTCTCAGGAGGATTTGCTTTGTTTTGTTTTGTTTAATGAGGATGGAGAAAACAAGTGTGTTTAGGGCAGAGAGCAAAGGGCCAGTAGAAACAGAAACCTGGGCTTGCATACACATCATCTCCTAAGAAAATGGCACCCCAGTAGTTGTGCAGCATGCACTGAAAGTGAATCAGATGCAAAAACAGGAGAGAGGGGAGAATTAATGAAGAAAAGGTCCTCAGGAGACACAGGATGGGAAGGGATGAAGACAGCCTGCAGGGATTGCACGTAGGACTGCAAAAGGGGAAGTCCTTCCAGGACAGGAGTGGATGAGGATCACTCCTTTCAGGCAAAGGGAAGGAAGGGAGTTCCTGGAGGACTGCCTCTGTTCCCTTGGGGAAGTTGGAAATGAGTTTGGAGTGAAGAGATGGCGGACAAAGTAGGGATCTTATGGAAATTGGTCAAGGCTTAGAGTAGGCGATGAGGCGGAGTGTGCCAAGCTAAGTACCAAGCTTGCCAGGCCTTACTGATGGCCCTGCTGGGGCCAGTGCTTGTCCATCAGGACACATACATCTCCCTGTTACGTGGAGTTCTGCCATGGTCCGGAGCAGCTCGGGAACTGTAGAAAGCAAACAGAGCGCTGATTCAGAATTACAGGTTGCCCAGAGAGATGGGTCGGAAGGACATGGAGTGATAGAATTTCAGATGCCCATGAGTGGAAATGTTAAGAAAAACTAAGTGTAGGAGAGAGAATGAAAGCGAGAGTGGTCCATGTATCACCCGGAGTCTTGGGGAAGATGAAGGACAGGTTTAGAGAGAGAGAGAGAGAAGGGAGTTGGAGAAGATTGGAAATTAGTAGAGGTGTTGGCGTTTCATAGTGATTTCAGAGATGGGGCTGATCCGAGGAATGACAGAGAGCTAGGCTGTGGTGCGGAATCAGACTCTGGAGTGGAGTTGAAGGTCGTGTTTTGTGGCGTTGAGGGGAGTCTGCTGAGGAGGTTGGCAGAGTGGACCTCGAAGTCACATGACATGGTGGCAAGAGAGGAGAAAGCTCTTACCACAGCAGAAGAGACCTAATCCTCCCCGTGCCTTAACTTCGATACCTAGCTGGGCTTCGAAACTTGTCTTCTCTTTTGAATTTTTTCAGGGCCACTACTTGCTCATTTTTGTCTTCTCTACCCTTGCTATGTGTGACATACCTCTTTCTGTGACTACTGAAACAATTTACCACATATTTTCACTCTCTCTTTTCTCATTTTTTCTTTTTTTAAATTTTTTAAATTTTTAAAAGATATTTATTTGAGAGAGAGCATGTGCAGGGGGAGCAGCAGGCAGAAGGAAAGAAGAAGCAGGCTCCCCGCCAAGCAGGGGAGCCCGATGTGGGGCCCCATCCCAGGACCTTGGGATCATGACCTAGGCTGAAGGCAGACACTTAATTGACTGAGCCACCCAGGCACCCCTCTTTCCTCATTTTTTCTACCTGGCAGAAGCATGAAGAAAGATTTCAGACACATAGGGTACCTCTCTTTTGGTAACTTGAACTTCTGTGACTGTCCATTCTAAATCAGAAGGGAGTCATTTTCCAGTTTCTTCTATACAAGAGTGAGCAAGTCTTCCTCTCAACCGAGGATTACAGATTGTTAGAGGTTGCTGGTAACTTCCAGTCTATATTGTGGCTGACTTCTTTCAGGAAGCCTGTCTGTTGTAAGAGATTTAGACTCACCTGTCTTTTTATATTCATGCTTCTGATTTCAGAGTCTTCTAAAAACAAACTGGAACCCTTTCCATTAAAAAAAATCAAGCTCATGTAGATGACGATTTTAACAAATGAAATAAAAAATAACGTTCAAATGGACATTTAAGAAGAATTTAGAACAAATGGTTAAAATGTCTTCATAGAGGATCCATGCTTCCAAAGGATTTTCTCCCCGTTGCTCCGGTCCTTCCTTCCTTCCCTCTCTCCCTCTTGCTGTACAACCATATTCTTTTACCTACAGAAAAGAGGACTAGGTTTTAAATTTGTCTTTGTCTTTGAAGCTTTCCCTTTTTTTTTTTTTACAGGAATGGCTTGATTTATATCTCATATGTTCATGTATCAGTTGAAAAAAATCAGAGAAAATGAATTGGAAGAGTGTATCATTTTTTGTATTTGAATCAACACATCTCACCCTACATTTCATATCTCATGCAGATGGCATTACCCTCTGCATATTTTCCCTCCAGTTAGGAATTGCCAAAGGAAAGATGTAAATATGAAAGGTACTGGATGTTGGAGAAAGATTATTAGAATAGCTGTCAGATGTTATGAATACCCTCTCTGTTTTGCTAGAATATATACAAATTTGCCTTTTGACTAAATCTGTGCAGAAAAGTTTACCGTGTACTTGACATCCGTCAGTATCTTGAGTACTAAAATGCTAAAAAAAACCAAAAAACCTTACACTCTTTTTAAAACAAAACAAAACGCTAGCCCAACTTTGTTTATATTGTCATTGTGGGAAATAATACATATGGTTAATCAACTGAGCTACCCAGGCACCCCGTGAAATAATAGATCTTGGTAAGAGGGGAACAGCGGATGGGGTCGTACTTGGCAGTCAGACGTAGGATCTCAAACCTTACTGCGTGACAATGAGGTTTCCATAGACATTTTGGTGAGGCATATAGTTTGGTATGGAAATAAGCTGTACTAGATAGTTTCTCTTTTTTTTTTTAAGATTTTATTTATTTACTTGACACAGAGAGAGATCACAAGCAGGCAGACAGGCAGGCAGAGAGAGAGGGGGAAGCAGGCTTCCTGCTGAGCAGAGAGCCCGATGCGGGGCTCGATCCCGGGACCCTGAGATCATGACCTGAGCCGAAGGCAGAGGCTTTAACCCACTGAGCCACCCAGGCGCCCCTGTAATAGATAGTTTCTAAGGGGCAGAATGAATTTCAGTAACATAACTATATTAATGATCCTGAAACGATACAAGAATCATGGCGTGTTAAGGCTGGAAGAAACTTTAAAATGAATTTGATTTAATCTCTTTCTCTCTCTTTTTTCTTTGAACAGATGAATTGAGGTACAGAGAAAGGTTGAGTGAATTGCCCAGGATCAATTAGGGACCTAGTGAGGGGCCAGAATCCAGTATTCTAAAATCCGAATTCTGTACCCCATCACCAATTGGCCATCTAGGTTAAAACACCTCAGCAGTTTCAGCATCTATGGCAGTATTTTAAGGTTGTAGTGTATATTTTGAAAGACTTTGTTGTGGCTTAAAAGTAAGTTAAAGTACCTG
Organism: Nasua narica; assembly: GCA_028533885.1. Taxonomy (NCBI): domain Eukaryota; kingdom Metazoa; phylum Chordata; class Mammalia; order Carnivora; family Procyonidae; genus Nasua; species Nasua narica. Next base: position 60,272,776 of record CM052815.1, read on the forward strand.
CATTTTGCTTGTGGGATACAGAAACATTCTGACAGCTGCATCACTTTGGAGGAGCATTATCACCCCCGGTGAACTTGTAGGGAGTAATTTAGATAAATATGATGAACTGAAGGGGGAATGGGCGGTTGTAACAAGGCAGCCGGTATTTGCAAGTACAGACCCACCACCTGTGACTTAGAAGTGAAGGCACAGAGAGGTGCATGCAATCTGAAATGTGTCTCTCACTCATCAATCAGTGTTTATCAGAATTGGAGGTCTTAGTAAGTGAACTGAACACTTTCAATCCAGGCATGTCAGTAATTGCCATCGACCAAGCATTCTGTCACACCTGCCTGCTTTTCTTTCTTTTTCTCTTTACTTCATTACATATTGATTGACTTCTTGGGTTTTACAAGTTCATAAATCACCTTCTTTTAAGAGGCTTTTTGGCTTTTGTGTGTGTAGACCAAGAGTTCTGGAAAAGACAGATACTCGAATCACAGGAACAAAGAGCTTCATCTTCCCTCCTTCAGCTTCGTATGCAAGAGTGAAGCATCAAAAGACAGTGTCATTATGATGAAACAGATTTGAAAGCAGTGTAAACACCGTACAGAAACCTGGGAAGCTAGCAGCCAGCTCTCCTCCGTGCAAGCTCTTGCCTTGCACACATGGAAGTCATTGGAGAGGGCTGGAGAGACTTTAGAACCAGGAAGGAGTTTTAATATTCATTACATAATGACATGCCACCCTTGCAAATTACGACAGATTATTACCCAATTGAAAATCTATAATCCTGGTACAGAATAAAATAGATTCTCATCTGTCTTCCAGGGTTATGTTTTATATTGCCTGCAGTAGAATGATAGATGAGTCGACAGCTGAGCTTTCTTCTGCTCCTAAAATTTTCTGAATACATAAATCTTAGGAAAGGAAGTTTTGTTATCATTATTTCCGTGAAAAAATTCATTGTTTTCTCTGCTGTAGACATTCCAAATTCTTGAGTCCTGATACGTTCAATTCTTACTGTTTTGGGATACAAACTGGTATATAAACTCTATTTTTAGTATCTAAGTGTTTTTGGTTATAATATAAGCCAGTTGTATGACACTTTAAACTCTCGTTTTATAGATGAATCTTAAAACATTTGTTTTTCTCTTGTTTATAAAGCAGACTTATATATGAACACTGAAGGGATGGTTTTCTATTTCTGACATCTAAGCATTTTTTATTCTAATGTAAACCAGTTATATGAGACTTTTTCTGGCAGGACCTATGCAGTTATGTAATATTAATACCCATTGTCCTCTTAAATAACAAGTAAGTCAACTTTGTAGGTTGATAAGTCTAGCATTAGCAGCAAAAAATCATTTTCCAGGAAGTTTTTAACAGTTGATTCAATTTGGAGATATTCAGTCATTCCTTTCTGAATAATTTTATTTCTGACAGCCAGTTTAATACATCAAAAGGGAAAAAGAAAGAAAAACTGCATTTGAGGATGTCTGTAATTAATGGAGCTCACTTCTGAAGAACTTCAGACTGCTAAACCCTTACCATGTGAGAAGTGGCTTATTCTGAAGGGACAATGCTTTGAAAGAACAAAACAATTGAAGCCTGAGGAGAGGGTCTCTGAACCAGTTTCCACTTCAGGTGATTTGGAGCCATGGCTTACATGTTCTCTGTGAGGATGAGGGCAGGAACGACTCTGGGAGTCGCTGTCATTTCTCAACAGAGTTTGCAAACAGAATTTACAGGCATAAGTGTGTCTTTTGCACTAGTTTAGGAAAGTGACATTAACTTTCACAATGTTGCTACAGAAAGTCAAATCAAACAAAGGGAAGTGGTAAAGATAGCCATGTTGACAGTGGATTAGTCAATTTCCACAGTACATGTGGCGTTTTCTCGAGACAGTTTTAGTAAACACAGATCTAGAGAAATTCCCCTTAAACCACAATCTCAAAACCCAAATGAAATATATTTCAAGCTGTTTAGTAACAGTAAGCATCAGTGTTTGTCGAGAGACGGTACTGTGTTAAGTACTGCATAGATGGCCTCATGGAAGCTTCCTCACCTCTGGCTTCTGAGGTAGATACAGGTGAGCAGTCTGAGCCAGAGCAAGGCCAATACCTTGTTGATGGTTATACACCTAATAAGTAATGGAACCCCCAAGTATGTGGGAGATTATAATTTTCCTTTAACAACTGGGGTTATGTGTTGTAGTACACTAATTGAATTAATTGAATGATTTGTCCTAATTTCTTTAGGAACATTTTTTTTTTTTTTAAGATTTATTTGAGAGAGAGAGTGAGAGAGCATAAGCAGGAGGAGCTGCAGAGAGAGAGGGAGAAGCAGGCTCCCTGTTGAGCAGGGAGCTTGATGTGGGGCTTGATCCCAGAACCCTGGGATCATGACCTGAGCAAAAGGCAGATGCTTAACCAACTGAGCCACCCAGGCACCCCTCTTTAGGAACATTTAGAATGTTACATTTAGACAAAAAAGCAAGTGCTTGGTTTTTAATAAACATTTTTTAAAATTTATCCTTTTTTAAATTCTTTGTGACCTAGAAGGTCCCTATGAACAAACTGGTATGTTGAAAGGGCTACTGGCTTATCAGTAGGGCTATTGGAATACCATTTTGCTTTACCAAACTTGAGAGTTCCACACAAGTAACTCACTGCTTACTTTTAGAAGTGCTCTTAGGTGATCTGGGGTTGTATATTATTCCATTTTCAACCATTATCACTTTATGAAATATCAAGGCTCTCATTGGCCTGCTCAGAAATGTGTAAAGGGATCAGAAGCTGCTTGCGTGGGTGGAGCTTCTGGAGAGGCCCAGGGAGCCAAGAACTGAGTATCTGAGAAGCATGAAGTGCCCTGGGGAAGGACGGAGAAGATAAGTGAGGCAGCTCTGCCCCAGAGCAGCTTTGCTGCCCAGTCCTTAGAACTGAGAGCTCTTCCCCCTAAGTTGTGTATCCGTGTCAGTGTTGGGTGAGTGAAATGGAAGCGAAAGGACTGAAATCGTGTAGGTACAGCTGCCCTTGTGATCACCTCAAGCAGACTAGCCAACTCTATTGCCCCAAGCTGACACGACCAGCAGCGGAGCGAGGACTCGAACAATATGACTGCTTTTCAGGAATCCTCTGCTCCTGGATGGCTCTTCTGTGAGGTGACATCAAGGAGAGAAAGTCTTCCTCTAAATCATCCCAGCTGAACACCTCAGCGAATTTACCTGGCCCCAGTCACCTCACTGGGACCATGTGTCATTTCCTTTCCTTCTTACTGGTGTTTCTTGACTCTGACCACTTCAGGCTCCAACAGCCACGTGTCAGTGAAAGCTATTTCCTGAGCTGTGGCTCCCAAACCCGGCTGGGCCCTCGGATCAGGGCAGCTGTGGAACAGATTCCTAGGTCCCGCTGACTTAGGCCACTTACTTGGCAAAGATGAAGCAAGTAAGTGCTGGTAAACCTTCCTCCAGCAGCAGCCTGCAGTAATTCTCTCGGAACTCCACACCATGAATCTGCTGGAAAAAAACCTCCTTACCTGCCCCCCTTCCTCCTCCCCTTTTCCTGTCCTACAGAACTTTCAGGAGAGAGGAGTTAAGTCAACAGTATCCATGTTCCTTTTCCCAGGGACCTGACCGACACTCGTAGATCAGCAGTCAAACCCTGAGTCCGTCCAGCTCCTCTGTAATTTTTTTTTAAAGACCTTATTTATTTATTTGACAGAGAAGGCACAAGTAGGCAGAGAGGCAGGCAGAGAGAGAGGGGGAAGCAGGCTCCCTGCTGAGCAGAGAGCCCAATTCGGGGCTCGATCCCAGGACTCTGAGATCATGACCTGAGCGGAAGGCAGAGGCTTTAACCCACTGAGCCACCCAGGCGCCCCAGCTCCTCTGTAATTATGGCCATATTTACCTTCTACTGCTGCCTTTTTGCCTGGATCAAGCAGTGTTTTGCAGGAATGGGGGTCCGTTGTAGAGTCTCTGACCTCTCCCCCAGTGCCCTGGGAACAGCCTCGCAGTGTATCTGTTCTTCTATGGAAGCAGTGTGGGGAGGCTCCAGACAGGACCTTCACAAGTTTGGCCAAGTTTCTCAGTGTAATGCTCAAGCTGGCTCTCCCTGTTTCCTGTTGCCGAGTGGATCTGGGTAATATATGCACTCACAGGGTGCAAAATTTGTCCATCACATGAGAACAGGGCTGTATTCCTCTCCCCCCTCATCCCCTGGGTGGCTTCTGCTCCCTTTCTCCTCCTAAGGCCCTGCAGATTTGGTCCCTCCTCTTTTTTCGGGTGTCTTGTTAGTCGATCTGTCTTTTCCTTGGTGTATTTAAACATGTCATGCAAAACACTAACTTCAGTGGACAGCATTGTCCTTCATTCTTATTCATTCTTCCTGCCTGTTTCCTTGCTTTCTGCTCTGAGTTTTTCCTCTTTGGAATGGAACTCATTTGCCAAGGGCACCTAGGACATATTTCTTGGCTCTCTGGAAAAAGGAAACCCACTGGAAAGCTTAAGGATAATTATTCAGTACTTGGGATTTATAGAGAGTATTTCTTCACAGTAACTCAGGTTTCTTTTAATGTGAAGTAATTCTGTTCTTAGACCAAATTGTAACCATGATTTACCCATATTTTCCTTCCCAGTTCCTTTTTAAGAGGCAAGTCTTAAGAAAATCAGCCTTTGTGAGGAACTTGTTTACTGCAGATATGTCCAAGGTAGACCAGGCTGACAGCAGATTCACTGAATTATAGAATCTCAAATTGCAAGACATTTAGAAAAGATTCTCAGTCTTCTACTATTGACGAAGTCTGGACTGAAAAGATCACATTGCGAATTCCTAGATCACTCTGAAATTTAACTCATTTGGGTTTGAATACTCGAACTAATTCCAATCAGGTATTAGTAATTCTTTAACCTTTGAAGCTGTGACATCCTCTCTTGACCTTGAAATTCTCAATGGAAGCTCCAGATTTGAAATCAATAAAAACGAAGTTTCTCTGGTTGCAGGGGAAAAGGGCCCTGTACTCTGGTGGGCTCTGGATTAAAGGTTCTTATGTTATCCCCTTCTTGTCATTTCTATCTGGTATACCATGCTGCTGCTGCTGCTGCTGCTTTTTAAGATTTTATTTATTTATTTGAGAGAGAGCATGAGCTGGGGACGGGCAGAGGGAGAGGGACAAGGAGACTCCTCACCAAGTACGAAGCTCAACTTGGGGCTCGATGTGGGACTCAACGTGGGGCTTGATCCCAGAACCCAGAGATCATGACCTGAGCTGAAGTCAGATGCTTAACCAACTGAGCCATCCAGGCACCCCTGGTATACCGTGCTTCTTGCCAAGTGACGGACGGTAGAGTAAAAGTAGAAATCCAGTGACTCTGCCTTCTCTCTGTCATCTCTTAAAGCTATATTGCATTATCCACACCAAGGGCCCTATTCTCCACCTCCAGATATGGACAATAAGACAAGATTAAAGAAATATTGATATCCTGAGAAATCTCCCAGAAGGATCCAAGAGTTTTATTTTATTCACCAGACTATTACTAAGATAAAACATTATATTAATGCATTTTAGAAAGATTTTAAGGGACAAAGTGTAGAAAAAGAAATTTTCTATGTTTTCTGGTCCTTCAGACCAGGATGGGTCCCTTGCTGTCTCCTTTCACAGGGTCCTCCAAGCAATGATCCTGACTTTATTTAACTTAATTACATACATCATTTTTAATTTTAGGGTATTCTTCGCTAAATTTTATTTAATTATTTGGATAATTTTTAACATTAGGGATTTTAAAATAAAAGTTTCTCATTAGCTTTATAAACACCTTGTGGGCAGATACCATGCTTGTCTTCTCATTACTAGATTCCTACTACCTAGCACAGTTCCTGCCAGGAAGGAAGTAAGGACTCAATTAAAGAGCATATTAAAGGCAGGGAGGAAGGAAGGAAGGAAAGAAGGAAGGGAGGGAGGGAGGAGGGAGGGAGGAAGGAAGGAAGGAAGGAAGGAAGGAAGGAAGGAAGGAAGGCTGAAATCAGATTTTCACATGTTCATCAGTGAGGAGGAGCTATTGTGGACACTTGGAGATCAAAGACGAAGTCTCATGGAGTAATTAATTAGTACATGCTGCTCTGGGTTGAATCTGACTTCATAACTCCCCGATTCTTTGGAGATTGGGAATTTACTTAACCTTTCTGTGCCTTAATGTCCTTCTCTGTAAACAGGTGATAATAGTAGCACCTACCTTTAAGAATTTTATGACTATGAATTAGGTTTCTGGCACATAGTGGGTGTTCAACATGTAAGAAGTGGGGTAGGTACGAATGAACCTCCTTTAAGACCAAGTAAAGGAGAAATTTCACTGCCATAAGTATTTTACACTGTCACCAATTAGAAACAAGGCCTTTACTTTGACAAAGATATCCAGAGTGGGTAAAACCAGAGAAGCATGCATTGCCCAAGTAACTGGAATGTAGAGGTGACATCTACCCCATTACAGCAGAGGAAATCAAGTAAAAATAGAAAGTAGTTGAGCGCTGATGTAAATATTATTATCAAACATTGATCTAAAAAAGTACAAAAATCTATCATTCTCTTCTGGATATTGATGTGTGTTAATGGATACATTTTGTTTTTGAGCCTAAATGACGTGACTAAATACTGATGGTTTTGTTTCACCTTTTCCTATCTACTTTGAAAAGATTTGGCATCCATCCATTGTCATAGCAAATAGATCCTTTATGGAGCAGGGAATCTAAATTGTGGGTACCAGGTAGAGACTACCCTAGGTAGGAAGAGTGCACATTTAATTCTCACATACTGTTAAAATGTCCGTGGTGTCCCTTAGCTACAGAGGGAATCCTTGAAATGTTTGGAATTTATAGTAAGGGAATTTACAAGTGAGCAAGATTATAAATGACTCATTTGTAAGTTTTATATACATTTGGAGGGGCGCCCCTAGATGGCTCAGTCAGTTAAGCATCTCCTTTCAGCTCAGGTCATGATCTCAGGGTCCTGGGATCTGAGCCCCACATCAGGCTCCCTGCTCGGTGTGGAGTCTGCTTCTTCCTCTCCCTCTGTCCCTCCCCCACTCATGCTCACTTGCACACATGCACACTCTCTCTCAAATAAATAAACTTTTTTAAAAGAGCATTTGGGGTCATAAGAGAAAAGATGTCCTCCACATCTAAGGTTGTTAAGCAAATTGAGGAGATAAAGAAATAAAAAGGAATGAGGAATAAGAAAACTCAGTACAGGGTGCCTGGGTGGCTCAGTTGGTTGAGCAACTGCCTTCGGCTCAGGTCGTGATCCCGGAGTCCCGGGATCGAGTCCCATATCGAACTCCCGGCTCTGCGGGAAGTCTGCGTCTCCCTCTGACCTTCTCCCCTCTCATTCTCAGTCTCTCGCTCTCTAATAAATAATAAAATAAAAATCTTTAAAAAAAAAAAAAAGAAAACTCAGTACAAAATTAAAAAAAAACAACACCAACAAAACCTGAAAAACAAACAAAAAAAGACAACCCAGGCATCATTTGGCATATGTAAATTGAGTCTCTTCTAAATGCAAATAGTACTGTGGTTCTATTCGGGCTAATAGTAATTTAAGTGCATTTATTATCACTAATATTTAGTATGGATTTACTGTGGGACACAGGATGCTTTATGCAAAGCGTTTTTACATGTGTTGTGCCAAGATCGTCAGAGTTCTATGAAATAGGTATTATTATTTATGTCCATTTTATGGTTGACAAACAGGTTTAGAGACATCACTTAATTTGAGGTTATAAAAGTTAATAAATTGTGGAGGCAGGATTGGAACCCAGATCTGCAGTGATCCCAGGGCTGTGCCCTTGACTGCAGTTAAGCTATAAATCATACAGTCTCTGTCTTTGGGCAATGTGGATTCCTTGTAACACTAGCAACGTGCCCTAGGTTGGTAAGTTTGCTCGTCTATCTTAGTAATTGAGAATTTTCGAAGTTGGTAGCCTGCTTCTGACCATTCTGGTGGTGGAGAGAAATTCCAAATGAAAATCTTGCACCCCAGCTCAGAGGTTGTGACTTCTGAGACTGACAATCCGAAATTTCCCATGTGTTGAGGTTTGCTGGGGAGAACAACTATGGTGAGGTTAACTCAGAAATGCATGCAAACCTGATGTGGTCTTTTCCATTTCTGCCTAGGATTATTTTGTCCCCTTGCAAAAAGCAGGGATCCTGGTTTTCATAGCTGCTTGCAGTTTCGGCTCAGGTCTTGTTATAAAGGTTACATTTCAAGCCTTTACAGTGGTACCAGGTTGAGGCTACATTTGCAAGTGGCTGTGGGGGAAGCAATTTTAACATTTCCCCCGGGAAGTGGACTGGAAAATTGCTGGAGAGTGAACTGTAGGGAAAGTCTTGCATTGGTCTCTTGGGTTGGTCCTAATTACCTAATGGATTTTCCATCTCTTGAAATTTTAGGAAGGAAAAAAATCCTCTTTAAAAAATAACAACAAAAAAAGTGAAACCTACAACCTCTTCCAATTCTCTTTCGGACTGTAACCTACCTTCCTGTCTAGCCTTTGAAGAATGGGTGTGTGGAGGGATAGAGACAAGTGAGGAAGGCCATGTGGAAGAGAAATTAGATTGATGTGTGATTGAAAACTCACAAATTACATAGCCCCATTTTACCCCTCCAAATCATTGCTGGATACTGAGATTCAGCTTCTTTCAGCCCTGCTTTGGGTGTAGCTGGAAGTATATTTTAATGAACAATATAATCTCATTATGGTTGAGCATTTTATTTTTCCATGGGCTGTGAAGGTTATTTGTTGAGTGGCTTCACTGTTTGCATATCACGGTTTCCAGGTCAAAGGGGCCCGTTTTGTAATCAGTTTTCACCTAGGACGCCCCCACCTTGCTTAGAAATTTTATGTGAAACCAGGAACATTAAAGCCAGCCCCCTTTAGCCTACCCCCCAGATATTCCCAATACCTTTTCTATTTTAATGTATGTTTTTGTTTTTGTTTTAATTATTCATGTTGCCCCCAAATGACAAAGTATCTTCTTGCTCTTCTGCTTCTCTGGCTTTTATTATTACTGGCTGATGTGTGTAAGACGGTGCTTGGCTCCAGGAATAACCATGCTCTAATAGAGGAAGCCAGCTTCTGGGATTCCCAAATGCATTCACTGGAGCCGCACGTGTGAGTGCTCACTGTGTGCCTGATGTTGTGTTAAGTCCGAGATGGACCCACAGTGAAACGAGCAATGACTCACTGCTTTCGTGATTGGGAGAAGTAAGTCATTTATAGAAGAAGTGAAAACACCAGTTACACCATGCCAAGAGCCGTAAGAGATCAAAAATGCTATGAAATTCGGACAAGGGAGATTTCACCCTGGCTTGAAGGAACACGGGAGAGATCATTTGAATTAACTCCAGGCCTGACTGTGCCAGGAAGGGCTGGCAGTTCTAGCTGGGCACAGCAGCATGAGCAGAGGCCCAGGACTAGGGAGCACAGAGGTGAATGGCAGGGGACTGCGCATGGTTTCATTGATGGCAGTGTTGGTTGTATGAAGGATGGCAGTAGGGGAAAAATATTGGAGCCAGATATTGAGGAGTCCTGGATGTCAGAGAGGGAGCCTGGACTTGATTCATTAGGCAGTGGAGCTTCACTGAAAAAATGTGAGTATTTTGGCATCATTATGAGAACCGTGATGAGTGTGGAGTTATCTGTAGTGCAGTGTGAACTGTGGATTGGAAGGATATGGGGGCAGAAGGAAACAGACACTGAAGAGGCAGGTGGGTTGGGATAAGGACACTAGGGGACGGACCTAGAGCAGGTGAGATGGAGATGGGGACCAGGGACCAAGGACATTTGGAGGGGGAACCACAGCTGAAGCACCGATGAGGTGTCGGGGAGGAGGATTAGAATTCGGATGACAATGAGGGAGATGGCGGCGTTAACAGAATTAGGCGAGAAAGGAGGAATGTAGTTGACCACGTGTGCGTGCGTGCATGTGTGCGTGTGGTTGGGGAATGTTGGGCAGGAATGACTCCCTATTAGCTGTGTAATCTTGGGCAAGTAGCTTCACCCCTCAAAGCATGCTTCCACATCTATAAAATGTATCTTTGATTCTTATGACTCACTACTCCAAATATTATTTGTCTAAGGAAAGTGGACAATGGAATTGTTCCAGTAGTTCTCAGAAGTAAGAAAAGGGAAGGACAGGAAATACAATATGGAAATCTTCTGAACCTTTGCTGCTGCACAGGATTTAGACTCTTGACATTTAAAGCGGAAAAATACTATTCAAATGAATGATAGAAAGGTATGTTAATTAGTTACCGAAGAGGAAGTTCTCTCTCCCCTTTAACACTTAAGATGGCAGTAATTTGGGTGGTGCCTACACTGGCCATGTTTATAATCAAGGCTAATTGTTCAATGGATAATAAATAGGAAGTAGGTTGAAATTTCTAAAGATATCACACTAATGGCTATGTAATGAATATTACAAGCCATGAAAAAAGAACAATAGGTCATATTCCTGTCTTACATTTATATATGGTAGATGATGCAATTACACCTATACCTTGGAGTGGGGGTATAGGTGTAATTAGTATTCAAAACTCAGCATTTCAGGAAGAACTGAAATCTTTTTCTACATATGATAACTTGCAAATAATGTCATGGTGTCTAAATGACTTGAGATTTTGTTGAATTGAAACAAATTGGAAAGGAATCAGGCCTATCATTGAAAACTAATGGACTGAGCTCTCCTCAGTGCTGGAGGAGATCTAAATGGCCTGCCCAGTCTTTAGAAGAGGTTTTTAGTGTGCTTTCATCTCCTCTTCCTTGGGCTTTTTTTTCACATAAGGATGGAGAGAAGATGTGGTCGCGGTGTTTCTAAGGTGGGACTGCAGTTTGCCCTCAAGTCTTTCAAGGATAAGACAGTTTTACTTCTCAGGGATCGGATCTATTACCCCCTGAGCCTCTGCTATTTTTGATGCAGGAAAGTGAAGCTGGAGAGCTTTGTACAGCTGTCATGCAGAATTCTAAGCACCCATTTTATAAAACCTATCAGTGTGACCTGGTTTCTTGGACAGATGCAGCCTTTGGCTATAGCCTCTTTCCCTGCTACCCCTCTTCTTTCATCAGTTTTGTTTCCTGTTAGGAATGTTTCAGATTTAGCAGCTTAGAAGTGGAGTGTGTGTGTTTGTGTGTGTGTGTGTGTGTGTGTGTGTGTGTTTTAAGAATATTCACTTAATGTGCTTGTACTCAGACTCCCTATTTGTCTTCTAGGAGTCACATACAAAAAAAAAATGACTCAGGGCTCTGGAAATTTTGCCCTACAGGGAAAAGGAAGAGCAGAAATCCTTATCAGCTTTCTTATTTGGTTATAAAAGTGGTAAGGCATGAAATTGGAACAGATGGCATAAAAATAGCCAGACATCCCCTTTAGTTGAATTTTGCTGACGATTAAAGGAAAAATCTTTGTGAATTCCCCTTTTAATAGTTCTTTTAGGGTTGCTAAGACTCCGTGTGTAAATGTATCAGTGTAGCAAGCTCTCATCCAGGTATGTTACAGGAAATAAGCCATAAACTCAGTCAGGACCCAGCATCTGGACCAGGAAGGCTATCTGATGTATCTCTAATAAATAGATGGTAAAGTTAATGTATCACCTGCTCCCTTATCTGTCCTAGAGTTGAGCAGTGTAGTTACCATCTTAGGTTGTACCTGAGAGGGTAGATGCAATAGATGGCCTATCTTTGATAAGTTAAAGTAGACATTAGAATACCTTTTAACAGAAGAATAGAGAAAATTTAAGAATTGTAAGCTGAGTATGCCAACATGTAGGACATCAGATAGACAACAAAATAACTTAAGTAGTGGTATCCCATTCGCTTTTTGTCTGCACATATTAAGTAGTATGAATAGCTGGGAAAAAGTTGTTATATCATTATCTGTGGGTAGTGTGGTGATAGTTTATTATAGGGCAGAGTTACTGAAAGAGAAAGAGCTGTATCATTACTCATATTAAAAAGTGCTGTGACAATGTACTACTTCAAATGAGTGTTGTTTCCATAAACCATCTTAAATCCCTGTATTGAGGGGATTTTTGAAAAGATAGTATTTTCAGAGGCAAAATTATTTCAATATCTTCATGGGAGGAATTTCAGAATGTAAGGAGGAATTCATCCAAGCAAGAAAGCCATTTAATGAGTTCATATCATTAAACAGAAAAGGAAAAGAGGAACAGGCCCAGTTTAAAGATATGTTAAAGCAACTGTCCCCAACCTGGGGATTCCCAGACCTCTGGGTAACTGGAGTGTGTGGCAAACCTTTATGTGTGTAGACTGAAGGATAAAACTGGATTCTTCTCTACATTTTGGTATTAAAATGACCTCATACCTACAACGGTTGAGAATTGTTTTCTAAGGTGAGGTATTTTAAGAACAAAGCTTTCGTTTTTTTCTCACTTTTTTTGTCTTTTAATTTGGCTATTTACTTATTTGTGAAGTTTATTTAGAATCTTACCATGTGACATTTTAGCTCAGCTCAGAATAGCACAGCTGAGTTCCAGCCACTGGTTGGACCCAGTTCAGTACAACATAGAACCTAAGAGCCTTGTAGCTTCCAAACATTTGTTCTATTCCAGCCCCCTGGTGGCTACGTAATTTATATATTAATACCTGATTCCTCCAGGTATTTCTTCCTAAGAGCGGAAAAATGCTGCAACTAAGAGTTAAGTGGAATGAATGTACTTTGAATCTCCAAACCATTAGCTCTTTGACCTGTTCGTGCTGGCTGGATGCCAAGGCATTTTAGCCATTCCTTTTATTAAAGATTCTTCAATTAATGCCTTCTAATTAATACCCAGTTACATTTACTCTTTCCTTTCCCTCTGAATCCCAGGTTTTCTTTTTCATATATTACTTCTTTAATATACATTGACTTTTTTCCTTCACTTTTTTTTAAATTAAAAAAAAAATTAATGCCTGTCTCCGGAAGAGTAAATGGACTCAGAGAGGCATTAATTTGCTTCCATGTGACCTAAAGAGACTTGGCTGAAGGCCACCATATTAGACTAGCTTTTGCTTACCCAGAGGCATCTGAAATGATGGAATAGTGATAACAACCTTCTGAGATGGAACATTTAGTTGGAAATTCTACTACTGAGCAGATTATAAAATAGAAGGCCTCTTTAGCTGCCTTCAGTTGGTAATAACTGCTCATGGTGGTTTTAATAGCCTTCAGAAATCCTTGTCTTTCCTTCCCTTATATTTTCCTGAAAATAGGTGTCAAGAAGTAGTTTCAGTGAATCTTTTGAGTACTGGATAGGAAGAACAAGTGTACACTCACTTGTACTTGAGTTCAAAGGAGTTGCTTGACATATCAAGCTCCTTCCATTAGCTGATAAAACCTTAGCTCAGAATTTGTAGAATCTAGTCCTTGAAAACGGTTATGAAATACTGTTAAGGCATTCTTGGCATGGCCCTTGTCAGAGTTCAGAAAAGGTCATCAGACCCTTTAATGATACATTCAGGATCTCATGAAATCAGACAAATCTCTTTCCCCATCCAGTGGAATTTTTGCCAGTCCTTTCTGAGTAGGGCAGAGCATGATATGTTTTAAATAATTTAGTGAAAGAATTGAAACAAGTTTTATTTTTTATAATTATTAGGGAATTTAATCTATACCCTTCTTGAGAAAATGAGATGATTCCACATGGGACTGTGATAAGACCAGAATGAGAAAACATCCCCAGAAAAAGGATTTGGGTGGCAATATCTATGTCTCTGAAGCTACAACGCCTGGCCAAAATGCAAGGGAATGTAAATGCTTCGGAAGGATGATTGCCCGTTGTGCCCCACAAAGAACAGAATAATGGAAGTACAGAGAAACAGAGACAGTAACTGTGGTCAAAGTCGCTACTGAAATGCAGATATTCTTCTTTGGGCTCTTATACTCCTGGAGTGACATCTTCTAGCTTCCTCTTCTTTTCCTTCTTAATTCTCCTTACTGTGTAGTTGGTGACTAAGCCCCACATTGTTCATTATAATAAATAGAGTATTGGTCACATGGACTTGGGAATCCTCGATGGCCTTGTTCCCAGTGTTCCCAGCGCATAGATATGGGTTCTGCCCATCATTTTCTTTTCAATTCATTTAACTTGGTCTTCCTCGGCATTTTTGGGTCATATAAGAGTCTGGAATTTTATATATATAAAAAATATATATTTATATATTCATATATATGAATATATATGAATAATGAATATATAAATATATATTTATATATATTCATATATATATGAAATTGATTTCTTGAAAAAGATTTCATGTCATCAGTATTGTGGTAGCAAAAACTATATCACTGCATGTAAAGATTTTAAGGATTTACAAAAAACTATTTAGTCTTCCTCAAAAATTTCCTTCCTCATGTCTGCACAAGTTGTGAAGATTGGATCTGCTGATAAAATTCCATGTATTCTAAAATGTTGTGTGATAAGGGTGGTATTTGAATATAAGTATTTATGCATGTTATAATTTTAATTTTTAATTCTAAATGCTTGAAAATGAACAAATCATGCAACATTTCTCCAGTGTATCATCTGTTAGCATTGATCATATCCTATTGCTGTTAATCTTCTCTCTCTCTCTCTTTTTTTTTTTTATCTTGACAACTTTTCTGGTGACATCTCTCAGGCACCCTAGAGCAGGGGTCTGGCTTTTAAGATGAAAGAAAGCAGACTTTAACTGATCAACCACTGTGTTCTACGTGTTGTGCTAGGAGACAGTGCTCTGGGAAGTGCAACAAGGCAGGTATCAACATGTCCATTTTACAGATAGAGAAACTGAGTGGCAGAGTGGTTAAGTACTAGAGCACATAGGTCTGAGCTACTCAACCATCACTGCCACGCCCACAGCCTCATTTAGATTTTACCATTATGCCTCTCTACCTTGTGTATTCTAGGTCTCATTTTGTTGACTTTGGCTAATTTAATTATAGAAATGATAAATAATAGAAACCAGGATACCTTGATATTTTCTTGGTCTCATAACAAGCCAAGGGATATTATAGTAATGCTAATGTTTACTGCAGATTTCAATGTGGAACACTGAGACTTGTATTTTGGGCCTTGTTTTTTTTTAATTGATGTATAATTGATATACAGTATTATATTAGCTTCAAGTGTGCAACATAGTGATTTTGATATTTATATTTATGAAATGACCACCATAATACCATCTGTCACCGTACAAAATTAGTCCAATATTATTGTTTATATTCCCTGTGCTGTGTATTACATCCCCATGACTGACTTACTTTATAACTGGAAGTTTATACCTCTTGATCCCCTTCACCCATATTGCCCACCCCCCAATAATCCCCTTCTCTGACAATCACCAGTCTGTTGTTCTCTATATTTATGAGTTGGGTTTTGTTTTCCTTCCTTCCTTCCTTCCTTTCTTCCTTCCTTCCTTCCTTCCTTCCTTCCTTTCCTCCTTTCTTTTGTTTTTTTAGATTCTACACATAAATGAAATCATATGGTATCTGTATTTCTCCGACTTATTTTACTCACCCTCAAGGTCCATCTATGTCATTGCAAATAGCAAGATTCCATGCCTTTTTATGGTTGAGTGTTATTCCATTGCATATATACACCACATCTTCTTTATCCAGTCATCTCTTTTTTTTAAAGATTTATTTATTTGAGAGAGTTAGAGAGAGGATGAGCATGAGTAGGAGGGGCAGAGAGAGAGAGAGATTTTCCAGCAGACACTGTGCTGAGTGGGGAGCCGGGCATGGGGCTTGATCTTACAACCCTGTCATCATGACTTGAGCTGAAACCAAGAGTTGGATCCTTACCCAACTGTGCCCCATAGGCACCCCTATCCAGGCATCTCTTGATAGATACTTAAGTTACTTCCATATCTTGGCTATTGTAAATTATGCTGTAGTGAACATAGGAGTGCATCATGTATCTTTTAGAGTTACTGTTTTAGGTTTGTTTTGGTTTTTTTTTGAATAAATATCCAGAAGTAGAAATACTGGATCACATGTCAGTTCTCTTTAATTGTTTGAGGATCGACCATGCTGTTTCCCATAGTAGCTGCACCACTTTACATTCCCACCAAGAATGCAGGAAAGTTTTCTTTTCTCCGTGTCCTTGCCAACAGTTATTTCTGTGCCTTGTTTTCTTTTTGTACATGTTTCCGGATAGTGGGGCTTCCTGCATTGGTTTCCTCTTTGGAAGAGAACACTAATGTGGTCATCTACAGTGTAAGTGACATGTGTCTTGGAATGGTTAAATTGTAGAAACCAATCTTGGGTTGTTTTAAGGACATTAAAGTCATCTCTGCCCCTTGCCCTGTAGAACAAACTGCATTTAGAAGGCGCTTAACTAGTAATTCAGCTGACTGCTATCACATACCATACACTTACTGTGGGTGAATCCAGGTTGCTATGACAATAGAAATATTTTTCACTTTATTCTTTTTAGTGTATCAACACAGGAAGCTTGAGTATTGCTTACATTTGCATTTTATATTGATCTTTCCTGACTTCATGTTAGAAAGGCAAAGATGTGAGGAAGGCACTAGCCGTGCGTCTTCAGAGTTGTGTAGTTCTCTCCCTTTCACACCCCCTTTCTCCTAGTGGCAGTCCTGGTGTTCAGTGCGGCTGTCGCTAGGCTACGCTGACATCTTAAGGGCAGTTATAGAGAGAGATTAGACATCAGTCCTTCCTATTATTACTCAGATATCACCATGTGTTTATTTCAACTTGGATTTGAAACTTCAGTCTCCTTGAGTAAAGAGAATTCAGCGTTAGAGATACTCCAAGCTCACCTTTTAGATGGCCGGGGCTTAATTCTGTGAATAGTTTGTTGGCATTCAGTAAAGAAAGACAAAAAAAAATGTAGAAGACCTGAGAAACAAAACAAAACAAAATAATTGCTAAGCCAAGAGTCTGTAAATTACAACCAGCTCCCTGGAGGATTTTGTCTTGGAGTCCCTTCTTTGGAACACATGGTGTGAGTGAAGATGACCACTCAAGAGTCAGGGAGCTATGGATGGTTCAGTAAGTTGTGGGTTGTCCAGGAACTGAAATCCCATATTTACTTGAAAGATTGAAAACATAACTGCCTTCTGCTCCACCAGGCTAACAACAAAACCTGTTAGAGATTAAAAAGAAACAACTCTGCCTTGTGCTTTCATATATCCTTTCCCTCCACTACACTCTCTTTTTCTCCTTCCTTCTCTGCCCTCCCATATTGACTAAGTGCCAGGCACTATACTGGGCACTGCAGTTAAAATGATAAATAGGGTGGGCCTTTTTCTGTGCTTTCACAGGGCCCCAGTCTCATGGGGCAGAGAGATGAGTAAACAGGAGATTACAGCCCGGTACTGAGATTTACCAGAGAGGGCAAGGTGAGCACCACCTCTGGGGAACACCTCTGGCACTGGGAAGACTTCTCTGGGAATGGCAGAGGTTGGGGGCAGAGGAGGAGGCTCCAGCATCACTTTCCCTCTCCTCCCTCCTTCATTCCCTTTTCCCTGCCTCAATTCTCCTAGTTTTCTGGGATTAACTTTAGCACTTATCCCCGCTGAAATTATGGTTTCAATAACTACTTTTTATTATTAAACATAAGGCATGGTTTGTAATATTTTCCTCCAAATCTTTAACTTGGAAGGAGATTTATCTCTGGTTCTAAACGTCTCTTTTCAAGAAATACTGACTAGTTTTTCATTAAGAGAAAGGGGTCATAAATAAGCTACATTTCTTTTCAAAATTCATCAAAGTAGCTCCCTGAGCAATTCATGCTATTTATTTCATTCTGTAGTTTGGGAACCTGGCCTCACAATGAAAAATTATGTCCAAATATCCTTGAAACTGTATTTTCTCTTTAGTATGGCAGGAGCTAAAGAAGTGTCTTCAGAACCAAAATGCTATTTATTCCCTGTTTGACACGTACAAATCCTCCTTGTTAAAATGTCATTAGGGAGGCATATTGAGCTGTGTGGCCTTGGTTGATAGGTACTTTTCAGCTTTTATCACTGTCTGTGTCAGAAAATTAAGTACAATCTAGGGTGCTTTCATTTCTTTATTAACTCTAGTGGGTATATTTTATATTAGGGAACCTAGTACAACTTTTTGCCTTGGAGAAAGGCATGTCCCTTTCCACTCCAGTGACTACAGCTCTGTCTGGTGGTTGTGGCTGAAAAAGCCATTTTTGCCCACCCTCAGGGATCACAGGAATTGTTCTCCAAGACTCACCTCATTTCTCTTTTGTAGAGGGAATATATCTACTACTTGTTGAGTGACTCTTTTTTTTTTTTTTTAAGGTTTTATTTATTTATTTGACAGCAACAGAGACAGCGAGAGAGGGAACAAAAGTAGGGGGAGTGGGAGAGGGCGAAGCAGGCTTCCCGCTAAGCAAGCAGCCCAATGTGGGGCTCAATCTCAGGACCCTGGGATCATGACCTGAGCCGAAGGCAGACACTTAGTGACAGAACCACCCAGGTGCCCCTCGTTGGGTGATTCTTCGCCAGAAGTTTTATGGAGACACCATGTGAAAATCTCGGTAGACTTTTTGGTTGCCTCTTCTTGATTTTGCCTGATGATTTTCATTCTCTGTGATTCATGTTCATAATTCTCTGTTAATGCTGGCAACACTGTCCACAGAGTTGTATTCCATGAGTAAATGGCCTGTGTCCCCATGCTGTCCTGTGCTGATAGAAACCTGCTGCAAGAATTTTGGACTTTGCCCCAGCCCTACTCGAGTGTAGAAAGGCTGCCCGATATCCCCATGCCTGTTCACCCACCACTGCTCCTTCAATTCCCACCACGCCAACTCTTTATACTGACTCATTTATTGAAAACATTTCCTGGAAAAGAAATCTACTTGGCATCTCTGAGTTTATCATATTATTCGGTATTCAAGAAGGAAGAAATGGGACAGTATGCATCTATACTTCTCAAAGACGAAAACAGTGTACAGATTGTCATTGTAGGGACCTTCCTTCATGTTTGTGAAGAATTTCTATGTAAATGCTGAAATCTCCTACTAGAAATCTAATTAGTTAATTCGTTCTAATGAGTTAACCTTTAATATTAGAAGAAATGGTGGATTTGTTTTAACTGAGGACAGGGAACGAGAACACAGTGCTGGAGTTTCCCTTAGCTGCTCAGAAGGTGCACAGAGTTTGGAGAGGGTCCTTGGGCTGAGAGGGGAAGCTTGGGGAACCATTGCTTTTAGGAATGAACAACCAAAGGGTTTAACGTATGGAAAAAAGCAGTGATGGGGATGGGAAATGATCCCAAAGGACTAGATCTATCAGTCACACCTTTCACCTGTTGTCCATTTTTTATATCTTCTGATTAAGTGGCTAAAACACAGTTTTACCCATAAGAATGTTAACAGAAAGTAAAAAAGTCTTGTTTATTTCTGACACTTCTCAACAGAAGCCATCACTTAATATGACGTGTTTGGAGATATTCCTTTTTTAGGTTACTAGCATCCTAAAATTCTTAAGGAATCCGGGTCTGTGAAAATCTCCTTTCTCGAACCACATGTGTTTATATCTGTTGCAGAATGACATATATGAGCATTTGTTTGTTAGGATCAGGGATGCTGGGTATTCAGATTCAATGAGGTAGTACTTTCTGCAGTTGCTTAGATGACTGAAGGTTGAGCTTCTTCTTCCTTCAGTGTATATTACTACCATTACAGGCTTCTAGAGTATATATGTGCTGCCGAAGTGAGCACATGGGCTTTTAGAGTATAAAGGGAGTTTAGTTATCTGTCCTAAATCCCTCATTAAAAACAAACGCACACACATATACAGAAACTAATCAGTTTGGAGAAAGAAAGGGAAGAGGAAGAAATCCTGGTAGGAGCTCTATGCTAATCACTTTCAGATCATTAACTTATTTAATCCTAGCCCTAAGTAATAGCTATGATCCCCATTTCACATGTGGGGAAACTGACATTCAGAGAGGTTAAGGAGCTTGCCCAGGGAAACATAGCACCAGGCAGAGGAGAGTTTTTAAATTTAGATTTGTCTAGTGTCAATCAATGCTCATGCTCTTTCCACTACCCAAGTTAGGGCCATTAGGCTGGTTAGTGATAAAGAGAAGGGACTAGAACCCAGGACTCTTACTCCCCTAAGCAGTGATCTTTTCACTATATCATACTACTTAGCTTGGAAGAGTTTGAACATACATGCCAATTGTAAAAGAGATTCATGTAGAATTCCTTTTCTTGATTTCTTAAACAGTAAAAATGATTTTCCTTGAGACTGTAATTTCACAATTCCCTCCTCCCTTTGTAAACGTTTAGTTCTTTGCATAGAAGCTAATTGAACTTTCAGACCCATCACTAACTCAATTTTAATCTCTGGTCACTCTTCTGTGTTTATTTCTTTTCCGTTCAGATGGTAAGTATGCAATTGCGGTTACCCTGATTAATGTGTTACATATTTCCCCCAGCATTTGTAGAAAATTGACTAAAATATAAGCTACCCTTGGCTTCAGAAACTTCTGGCATTTAGAAACATGCACCAACTATACCCCTTGGTGAATAGCGTTCCAACTTACAATTTTCTTCCTTTTAAGGAAGGGGGGAAGTGGGGAAGAAAGAGAAGACATTTTCAAGGGAGATTTTGGTTACAGTCAAGAGAGACTGTGGTTTGAAACTGTTATTTTTTTTCCACTTCAGCCTTTTACTCTGCACGGGAAAAATTTAAAAATGGTTTTATTCAGGTGTTTTTAACATGATGAGCTGGAACGGGAAGCAGAATCAGGTCTTTTTTTCCTCTTCATCTCACAGCAAAAATACCACCATATCTTAAATTGCCTTGGGTCAGAACACTGTTTGTTGAATTATTCAACAGTTTGAACTGGTAGAATTAGAGGATTCATTAGACTGAAGGTCATAAGTTAAGTTAAAAACATTTCCTTATCGTTATGATGTGACTCACAACATTGACAGATTCCAGAAGGGCTGTGGGAGCTGGGAGATGTGTGGTCTTAATGGGTGAGAAACCCTCTTTTGCCTGGCCGGTTAGCCCCCTTCCACACCGAGGTGCCCTGAATTCAAATCATTTCGGTCTGCGTTCAGATCTATAGGTACCTGTGTACTGGGTGAGACCCTCCCCGTTCTTTTCACAGCATATTTAGATGAGAGTGGAAATTATCCCCATAATGTATTTTTGTTTTCTTGATCTTATTCATATCCCATGAAAACATGAATCTGGGTCACATCATTTGAACAAACAGAACTTTATGCCCTTCAGTGAATCTTTGGGTTATTTGTCAGATGGGCCCGTGGTGTGAAGCCAGAGGATGGAAACTAGATGAAGTGGATTTCTCTTTAGAAGTGATAGCGAAAGGAGGGAGAGCAGTACTGGGCCTGTGCAGGCTATCAAGTGCTCTTGGGTCATGAAATATTTACCCACCTTCTTCCTAATTCATGTGTATATAATTCATGTTGACTATCATCATATCAAAAATGAAAAAGATGATTTTCAGGAAAAAAACAAACCCACGAACGAACTCTGTTCTCTTGACTCCAGTGTACTCAATGGGCTCCACTTTCCCTTCCCATTTGGCAGCCCAGCAGGGAAGTTGGGCCTAGAGAAGTGTTCTACCCTACATCCTCTAATACCACCAGCGAAGACACCTTCTTCCTATCTATTGAAGTCCACTTCTTTTTTTTTTTAAGATTTTATTTATTTATTTGTGAGAGAGAGTGCAAGCGAGAGCACAAGCAGGGGAAGGGAGAGAGGGAGAGGGAGAGGGAGAAGCAGGTTCCCTGCTGAGTAGGGACCTGCTGTGGGGCTCCCAGAGGGGCTCGATCCCAGGACCCTGGGATCACGACCCCAGCCAAAGGTAGACGCCCAAACAACTGAGCAGCCCAGGCACCCCAAAGTCCACTTCTTTTAACGTGTGTTAAGTTATTATTGGTTTAGACACTTCAGAAATAATTGATGGTGGAGCCATCTGAGGAATAAGATGTTCGCTTACTACTTTGGCTCTGGCCACTGTTTTTTCTCCATTAAGGCTCTTTTTCTCCAGGTGATTGATGACATCTTGTTGATTCTAAGCTGCCAGTAGGGGTGAGATTTCTCAGCAGCATATAGATGACCACTTCCTTCATCTTGAAACACTTTGACTTCTGTCTTGAGTTACTTTATCCTGCCCTGGTTTTCCTCCCACCTTACTGGCCATTCTGAGGAGACCTTTATTCTGTTCTTTACTGACCTCGTATGCTGTAAATATTGAGGGTATCTCAGGTCTTGAACTTGGATCTTCTTCTCTCTTTGTCTACATTCTCTTTCCTTACTTCTACTGATATCATTTAGTCCATTGGTTTTATTATCATCTATAGGTTTATTACTCGTAAGCTGATATCCAACTGACCTCCAATTGGATGTCTAAGGGGTATCATATACACACATGTCTAAAGAAAACTAATGTTCTCTCCATCACCATTCAGAAACCCACTTTTACTTGTCTTTCCAATGTCCATAAATGGCACCATCATTCACCCAGTCCTCAGGCTAAAACTCTAGGTGTCATCCTCAATTCTCCCCCTTTTTTTCATTTCCCATATCTATATCTAACCCATTAGCAAGTCCTGTCTGTTTTACTTCCAAAATATATCCTAAACCTAAGTGCTTCTCACCATCTCCGTTGTAACAACCCCTGTCCACGCCAACATGTGTCTCTCTCCTGGACGGTTGCCATGGCTCCAATAGAGGTATGGACTACCTGCATCCAGTCTTGCACGTTTATAGTTCATCTTCACCCTGATCCAGAGTGCTTATCTGACACATCACTCTCTTGCTTAAGGCCTTCCAGTGGCTCCCTGCAGTCTAAAATTTGAACTCCTTTCCATAGCCTCAAGGTTCCACGGGACCTGGACCTATTGATCTCTCTGATTTCATCTCCCTCCACTGTCCCTTTGGTTATTGTGACACACTGGTCATCTCCCTGTACCTTAAACCTCCCAAATGTCCTACCCCATAACCTTTGTCTCTGCTGATGCTTCTGCTTCCTCATCCTCATCATGGTCCTATTTCCTTTTCTTTAGGTACATTTCAATACTTTAAATGATCATGTTTAGGTATTCTACTCTGTCTTTTATCACAAGAACTTCCTGGCCTTGGAGGCAGGGAATCTGTCTATTGTATTCACTGCTGTACCCTCAGGGCCCAGAACAGTGCTTGGCACATAGTAGCTGCTCAATAAACACAGGAAGACTATATTTGCTTCTTCTCTTTTATGACTCTTATGAATTAGCCTTTAAAGAGAGAGGTAACAGTTCCCTTTGATATGCTGGGCTGAGTGAATTGGATTTACCCCATTCATCTGAAGAAACTATTTTGCCAGGTCTCATTAATCTTTTTAATGTAACTTGGCTTTTTCTGTCCTCCTCTAGATACCCACTTTGGAAGTAGATTTACTTAATGTTGCAAAGCTTTTGTCCCATTTTTTTTTTAAACCTGTGAGCGACAATTCGTGGGATAAATGTACACCGATTCCTTTCACTTCTCTCTTGGGTTGGGAGTGGTTTACCACGAGACTGAATCTGTTTTGTTATAGGGCTGAATGAGGATTTAGATCAGCTCTCCCAAGTAGTAATTGTCCGCCACCTTACTTCTCCGGGGTTGCAGAAGGAAAAAATCTGTGGCTTATTCATCAAAGAGAGCTCTTTTATTGATGTTCTAAATTCCTTCACATGCCAGATGTGGAGGTGATGATGGGAAGGAGCCGTCAAGCCGCTGAAAAGGCATTAGAGGGGAAGTTGGCGAGGAGGTTGCTATTGTTCATTGTGCTTCACTTCTACTGGAGTCCCACCTGGTCGCAGATCACCAAGCAGCATAGAAACGTAGCAGGTAAGTCTGTGCCAACTTTCTGGCTAAGGAGTCTCTGTTCCAGCATAAACTTTGCATTCCCATGGCATGACTAAACTACTTTCTGAGTCCCTAATACACGTGTGACATTTTGTGAGTTACTGAGTAGTAGTGGTAATAGTGATTGGAAGGATGAATTAGACATGGACCATGTGCTTAAGGAGCTCTTAATTAATAAATGTGAAAATAACCATAAGAGGCAGAATCTAATTTAGGCCAAAAGAAAGAAAGAAGCACAAGGCAGTGGGTGTTTAAAGGAGTGGGGGTATGTGATATCACATAGAGGGTTGGGGGGGTTTAGGAGAGAATGAAGAGGGGGTGCTGCATGGAAGACAGGTTATTTGAGGCACACAAGTCCTTTGGGGTTGGATAACCCAGGAAAAATGTGCTCCAAATGACTGAAAT
>CM052815.1:60297140-60342889 GCA_028533885.1 Nasua narica
TTTTTTTTGTTTATAGAGAACTTGTATCTTCTACCTCTGAAATCATTTCTGCTTTTGGGGAAAAATAAAATTACTTCAACATCTCTGTAGCAGTCCTATTAAGACCTTCTCCTTCATCTCCCTCTCAGCTCATCCCCCACCCCCAGCTTCCAGATTCTGTAACATTCTGTGCCTGCAGGGATCGTAGAGGACATAATAAAAAAGATCTTGGGTATTTTAGGATTTGAAGTGCAATGAAAGGAAATTACTGACGCACTGAATCGCCATTTAATGGGAGATGGTGATATTGATCTGGTAATGTTTCTTGCGGTCCTAGTTGTAATAACTGTATAATATCATACGCTTTATCAAAATAATTTAAAAGCCGGCAAATGAAGTTGTTACGGAGTCTCTGTGTAAAATGAAATGAAAGTCAGAGGGTCTAGAAGATGGTGAAGGAGGAAGAATAGAAAGGCCTACAGGATGAAATTAGGGGAAGACTATAAAAGCTCTGTAACCAGAAGAGATTTCTGATGCTTACATGGGTCTTTGAGTCTCTTAGACCCTGTTATTCTATGGAGGGCAAAAACAATGCCTTCATTCCCTCATTTGCTTTAGCCATTATTATTCTTCTGAGCTGATGGAAGTTAGCACACAAAGTTGCTTGATTTGTAGAATATGATTATGTTTATTAGAACATTTCTGGTATAATAAACCGACTTTATGAGGGGTCTGTTATCAGCAGGTTGTAAGTTAGTGCATAGCTTGACACAATGGTTTTTATAGCCCATAATGAAATGTCTACTGTTATCAAAAATTTAATGAAAATTATGATGGTATTTCTCAGCTTCCTTATTAAAAAATCAGGTCTCAGTATTTCTAAAACTTTCATTATTACTTTAATCAGTTGTACTCCCATTATCATTCTTGGGCACTAAAATTCTTGAAATTTCACACTTTTTTTAATATCCTTTCTTCACATGCACAATCTAGATCATGATGATAGAGAAATGGTTGAGCATAATTAAGATTTGTCTTTCTTTTTTTTTGGAAAACAAGAATAAGTTGGAAAAAACACTTTCCCTGCTTTCCTTTACCTTCACATGACTACTGCCCTCCCTCCACTTTACTTCTGATGCCAGATGTGTGGGATTTCCACACATCAGGTCTTTCTCCAACACCAAGCTGGGTGTCTTACAATTCAATTTGTATAGATTGAAGGACTTAGTCCCACAGGACAGTCCACTCTTTAGATGCTGATTATAAGTCTCAGGTCGTTACCTGTCCTGACCTACTAGCTATCTAAATCAGGGGTCCCATGACCCCCTCCTTGGGTTCCATAAGTTGTTAGAATGACTCAGAGAACTACGGGAACTTTGTACTTGTGTTTACTGGTTTATAAGATAATAATGGGTATAAAGGACACAGACGAACATCCAGATAGAAGGGATGCATAGGTAGGATTGTGGGAAGAGACATGGCACGCCCATGCCTTCTCGGGGTACACCATCTTCCCAGAACCTCACGTGTTCACCAAGCTGGAAGCTCTCCAAACCCCATGCTCGGGGGATTTTTATGGAGGCTTCATCACATAGGCATGGTGAATTATTAACTCAGTCCCCAGTCTTTCTCCCCTTCCTGGGGGAGGGGTGTGGGGTGGTCAATTTCAAGATTCTAATCATGGCTTTGTTTCTTTGGTGACCAGCCAGAAGCCATCCAGGAACCCACCAAGATTTGCCTCCTTAGAACAAAAGACAGCCCATAACCCAGAATATTATAAAGGATTTAGGAGTTCTGTGTGAGGAACCAGGGCCGAAGATCAAATATTAGAACCAAAGATATTCTTTGTGGTCTGACCACTTAGGAAATTAGAAGAGTTGTAGGAGTGCTGTGGCAGAAACCAGTGGCAGAGACCAATGTATGTATTTTCTGTTATTTCACAAAGTAGCTTTTTTTGTTATTATCATAATACTGTAAAACCTTGTATTTGGTCTTCAGTTAAAATTTTCTGATAACTTGAAGGGTCACTAATGTTTGATTTTGAATTATTGCTACAAAGGGGGTTTTTCTAAGAAATCAAATAGTATTGCAAGTAATTGCAATGAAACAGATTGCAAATGTTAGATTTAAAGTTAGAGACCCAGATTTTTGAGCACTTTAGAAACATTAATTTACTTGACCACTTTAGAAACATTAATTTACTTGACCACTTCAGGTTTCTTTTCAATTCAAATCTTCTATGAATATGAGATGTCAGTTATAAAGCATTCTTAAATAATTAAACTGTATAAGACATTTTCTTCTAGAAAATATTTTGGTGAAGAGTGGACATACATTTTTAAAAACATTTTACACTTAGTGAAAATCTTTGTTATTCATTAGATTTCTGTGCTTTATCAGTTTAGGGACAGAACTATATAGTATATGATCTTAATATCATTGTGACAGTCTAATTTAACTCATTTCTTTAAAGCCAGAGGAAAACAGAACACTGAGTTCTTGACCTTTCTGATGATTCTGTGAGCACCCAAATTTGTCTAGACTTTCTTAGATGTTTATCTTGGTGCACAGTGTGCTTTTATGAGTGTTTAATATAAAGAGTTTTTCACAGCTGTTGGAAGCCTTTAGATCCATATGAAAGACATATGACAAGCTTTGTAAATGGGGATTGTTAAGAGACATCTTTCAAACAGTCATTTGTACATATATGTGATGGTTACTTGCATAGCTTAGTGTGTATGTCAGGTATTTAATGCAATATGCATAAACACAGCAACGGTAAGAAGGAAATTGTGCTGCAGGATGGGTCTTGATTTCTAAGTCCTCGCTGCCCCAGTCTTCTGGGTGCCACCCTGCAAGCAGGAGCCTCTCCATATTTCCATATCTCCATCTGTCCAGGAAGGGTGCTGTAATTCTTAGCCAAACCCTCCTCTCCTCATCTCATGCTGCATTAGGCTTTCACCCTCCGCAAGACTTACCTTCATCCTTTTGTCCTAGAAATCCATCCATGAAACCTCTCACTTTCAGCCACCTTCAACATTTAACTTTCTTTTTTTTTTTTTTTTAAGATTTATTTATTTATTTTAGAGAGAGAGCGTGAGAGAGCGTTGTGGGGAAAGGGCAAAGGGAGAAAGAGAGAGAGAGAATCTCAAGCAGACTCCCTGCTAACCAGAACCTGATGCAGGGCTCAATTCCAGAGCCCTGAGTCCATGACCTGAACCAAAATCAAGAGCCAGGTGTTTAACCAACTGAGCCACCCAAGTGCCCCTCAACATTTAACTTCCTCACCATATCAAATTCAAACTGCTGTGTCCAGATTTCAGATGCTGCCGTAATTGACCTCAATCTCTGTATTCACTCTTCTTTTTTTCCTTCTTTTTTCCTACAGGCCTCCCTGTTCATCTGGTTCCACGAATTGGCAAACATACCATGCTTCTTCCTCTTTCATAATATTTAGTTATGACTCACTTTCCTCAGATTTTCCAGAATGTATTTCCTTATTCTTCACTTTATCAAAATGTATTTATCCTCCAAAGTCCAACCTGATTCCTGCCTTCATCATGATTCCCAAATCACTGCTTTTCCTCACTTTGGAAGATAGCCCCTCTGTGCCACCAATTTAGTATTTATCTGTTAATTGATTGCTTTATTTTTCAGGAGCACATGTGCTGCATAAAGTAAGAAATGCCTTTAAGTATTGGTTTTGATGATTATGATTCTTAAAATTGAGATTTATGTACATTTATGGGCTTATTAATCACAAACTTTTTATAAAAGTTCCTAATGCCAGTTTTTTAGTAACCTTCCTAACATATAAAATGAAAAAGTTGAATTGGGTGTCACATCTTTAGAATATTTTCATGATTAAAATGTGAACCAAATTTAAGAACGCATAGTTTGTCATAGTTTATGATATTATAGATATGTGATACATGTAAAGTAACAGTGTTTTCAAAAAGAACCCCATATCTTATTAAATCAAGTTTTGAATGTGAAAAGGAGGCTACTTTGAATAGAATAGAATAGAATAGAATAGAATAGAATAGAATAGAATAGAATTTTTTTTCTGCTGAATTGTAGTTCTCGGGGCGCCTGGGTGGCTCCGTGGGTTAAAGCCTCTGCCTTCGGCTTAGGTCATGATCTCAGGGTCCTGGGATCGAGCCCCACATTGGGCTCTCTGCTCAGCGGGGAGCCTGCTTCCTCCTCTCTCTCTGCCTGCCTCTCTGCCTGCTTGTGATGTCTCTCTCTCTGTCAAATAAATAAATAAAATCTTTTAAAAAATTATAAATTGTAGTTCTCTGTGCTCAAATCTGCATGGGCAGCTAGGCCTGAACAAAAATGTTTTCTTTAGCTCAGTCTTTTTAACAAAACAATATCTGAAACACTAATCATTTTTATTTCTATCAACATTATCAATTAATCCAGTAGTACATTTTTATCAGAGTAGTCACAAAATTGTAGTATTATAGAAAGAGCTAAAAGTGACTTTGAAAATCAATTTTTACGAGAATTTTAACATACTCAAGACCCTACATCAGTATTTCACTTTGGTCTGCGTGATACATTGGATTATTTATTCTCTTCCTTCGTCTCCACAGGAGAAGTTTATTTTCTCAGTCTCAGACTTGGCCATATTACTTGTTTTGACCTCAAGGTTGATGGTGTCTGCTGCCTGTCCTCGAGGAGTAGTATGGTCACGTGCCTTCCATTGGCCAGTGGGATATTAGCATTCATGAGATGTGTCAAGAAGGGGCTCGTAAGGTCTCTTCGCTTTGCCCTTGCCATGAACAGAACTTCCCCTTAGATTGCTACTTCCTCTTGGTGCCTGAGTATGTGTAGAGCAGACCCAGCCCAATCTGCAGTGAGGAACTAGGCTTAGCTTACCCACAGCTTGAGTCAGGAGTCCTCAGCTGTCTTGATCAAAGCTTAGTTGAGTACTGATGAGCATGAGGAATAAGATGCTTATTATTGTATGCCATTGGATTTGGGTGGTTTGTTATGTAATATTATTAAAGCCATAACTAACAAGTCTCATAGGACAACTGTATTTGTTACTAAATAATTTCTATTTGTGGCAGAAACTTTCTTAACTATAAGCCACTTAAGTTCCTTTCTGGGTTCCCAGACAGTCCCTCCCACTGTGGAGCAGCCCATGACACATTGATTGTCTACGGCTGGTAGCTTCCTCTTGGGTGTGCCCACGTCTGTTCCCTCTGGCTGTTAGGTGCTTGCAAGAATAAACTTTCGTTGTGCTCAAACTTGCTGAGATCAGTTGGACTTAAATATTTTAATTAAATATTATGTAAATTAGTGTTACATGTCTGTGTAAAGATAGTTGTTTCTGGGAAACTGGATGAAACGCTGGGGAAAAGATACTTTCCAAAATTTTTCTATCAAATTAGGCAGGTGAGATAACTGTAGGAGAAGGGAAGAAATTGTAACATGTAGAAGTTGTTGTGTACGTTTAATTGACATTAAAGAATGCCTAACTCGGAATCATAGGGCTTGACTTAATGTGTGCTGTGTATAAGAGCTGAAACAGGCATTGGGCCTTGTCAAATGATTGGTGAATACACAAATTTATGTATTTTATGTTAAAATTACATGTTAAAGGCATTATTTTTTAAATTCACCTTTTTTGATTAATTGACCAACTATTGGATTAAAGAGCAGTTTTCTTTGGGATATTCCATTCGAGTTCACTCCCTGTAAAAAAAATGTTGGGGCATTCATGAAATATTTTGACTCTATTCCTCATTATTGTGTTGCATTGTAACTCTGGTAGGTCTTACATATAGGTCAGCATATATTTGGATGTTCTGCACATTTATAGAAGTTGCTGGATCTCTTTGGATTTCCCAGATTCAATTTTAAGGGTATTTTCTTTTCTTTGGTTGTTAAATCTAAGAATACACATGTCCTCTGACTAATGGAAGCTGGAAGCTATAGTAGGTGGATGATTTTATAACTACATATAAATATATATAAATTTATATTCTCTCTATATTCTTCATAAAGTACAATTTCGTGTGTGTATATATATATATATATACACACTCATATGTATGTACTTCATGAAGTTTACCTATCTATATATACATATTTTCCCTATATAAGCAAATTACAAGCAAAACTGAAAATAGATGGAAGAATAAAATAATGTGTGACTCAGCACTTTAGTTTTGAATCTTGTTTGCACAAACTTAATTTGCAATATGCAATAATTCATGTTAGGTCCCTCCAGTCATAAGTGCCAATGAAGAAATATATGGAGATAGAGTGAGGGACTTTTTCTGGAGACCAGCCCATCTCAGGGGATGATCAGTCTCCAGTACAATAAGTATAGTAGTGTTTGGTGATTAAGTGTGCCCTGTTTACTCCTGCGCATTTCCATCGTGAGTGGCTTCCTGTCCTCTGTGGTGGGTACTGTTGGATTCTAAGAACCACGGTAATGCCAGAAGAGGAAAGGAAAACATTTGGTCTGAATTAGGACACGCATGTACCAGGTAGATGAAATCCTAGCATGAGTAGTGTAGAGGTGGGTCCAAAGAAAAGTAATACCATTTAAAAAGGAAATACTATCTAAAATGGTATTATACCATTTAAAATTATACTACTGTATAATTTATATACAAATATATATACTGTATAATTTATATACAAATATAAATTTATAAATTTATATTTATGTAAGACTTCATACCGTGCATAAGATGACCTTAGGGCATGCAGGTTTATCTAAATGCCCATCAGGGGGGAAACTGGAGGGAGAGATGAACCATGAGAGACTGTGGACTCTGAGCAACAAACTGATGGTTTTGGAGGGGAGGGAGTGGGGGGCTGGGCAAGCCTGGTGGTGGGTATTGAGGAGGGCACGTATTGCATGGAGCACTGGGTGTGGTGCATGAACAATTAATCTTGTAACACTGAAAAAACAAAAGTATTGGGGAAAAAAAAAGAAAGTAAATACTTATCAGGGCCCACCTGCCTCCTGTCTCTGGTGTGACCCACTCAGGTGTGTGGCTCTACCTCTCCTTTCACTAGACCACTGCTGAGGCCATCATGCGCTTCTTAGTGCACAAAAGTCAAGTGTAGGTCCATTTAGAGATAAAACTCTAAGGTACCGAGGACACATCATCTGTCAGAAGTAAGTGGGAACACGGATAAATGTTGACATTTTGGGGGAGAACCTGAAGAGCATAGTTAACACGCAGGACATGCAGATTCCCTCCTGAGCTTCCACTAGCCCATCTCAAATGGGAAGAGTGAAGTACAGTTCTCCCTGATGGGGGTACTTCACAGTCTTTGAAATCAATCACCATATTTTGTACATTCAAGGGGTTTAATATCCTTTGAATGTATCCCTTTTTATACATTACTGGCACCTTGCTTCGGGCCATTCTTATTTTGCTCCTGGATTACTACAGGAGCTCTCAAGGGTGTCTTTTCTGCTTCAGTGTATCCCCATCTGTCATTGCCATAAGTTTGGCCTCTCTAAATCACAGATTTGACCTATTCCTCTTTTCCTTAAAATATTTCAGAGTTTCTCATAACTACCTCCACGATGGAGTCAAATCCCTGCAACGCAGCTTCCAAGACTATTTATGGTTCGGTTCTTGTCCCCCTCTTGAGCTTCATCTCGGTTCCGCCACTCCCTCAGCCCAATGTACACACCCCTTTGATCTCACCTCACCAAATTACTTGAAGTTCCTGGAAGGTGTCATGCTGTTCTCTGCCCATAAATCTTCACCTAAACTCTTCCTGGTGCCAACACTGCCCTCCCTTTCCTATTAGTTTGCTTCTATTTGTTCTTTAAAACTCAAGCTTATTGAAAATATGCATGTTCTCTTTGACCTAATAAGTCTACTTTTAAGAGTTTCTTTTAATGAAACAAATATTTACCTGAAAATATGTTTATTGCAGACATTTACAATAGCAAAAATACTGTATTTGAAGCAACTTAAATATCTAATAGCAGAGGAATGGCTTAGTAAATACAATGCAATATTGTATAGTCATTAGATTTATATTTTCATAGATTTTGATAACATAAGAGAAGATCTATAAGATAATATTAAAAGCACATGAAGCACAGACACATGTATATGTATTCTCATTTATAAACCTTAGTGTTTATTATATTTCCTAAAGAAGAGAAGAGAGAGATTGCAAAATATCACTAGAAAGAGGGCTGCCTGCCTGGTTCCATTGGTAGAGCATGCGACCCTTTATCTCAAAGTTGTGAGTTCAAGCCCCACATGGAGAGTAGAGATTACTTACAAAAAAAAGAAAAGAAAAGGAAATCACTGGAAGGAAATAATCTTAAAATTAATAGAAGCTCCTCGGGTGGTAGGATTATTTTATTTTTTCATTATAATTTTTAATGTTTTCCAAGTTTCCACAAGGCTTCCAAGTTTCCACATATTTTACAATCAAGAAAACATTTCTAATTAGACACAATGCAAATGGGTCCAGGGATCTCCCCACCTGGAAATCTTCCGTGAACTACCAATCTCTTCAAAAGGCATAAGTCTTAAATGACTTTTTCTCAGTGCCCAGCACAGTAACTGCTCTGGGGTGAGTGCTCAATCGAAGGTAACTGAATCAATAAACGAGAAATGAAGCCTCTTCTGGAGTTAAGCAGACACTGTAATCACTCATTGGGCCGCTGTGTGATAACAAGAGACGTGAAAAGCACTAAGACCTGGGAGAAGGAGTTCCTTGTCTGGATTACCCCTTTTCCTAGAATTTAAACTAGTATCTTTATATTCAAGGGCCCTACTCTTCAAATCCCCATCCCCACCCTTTGACCTGTATACACTGTGCCCCTTCTTTCACGTCTGTTTCAAATGTCATCAGCTCTTTAAAGTTCTTCCTGATGTCTCCCCTCTGATAAGAGATTTTAAGTCTCTTTGGCAAGACTTGTCTCCTGCCTTGTATTAGTTATTTTTGCCTCTACCTTCTCTGTTACGAGACTTGAAGGATCCTCCAGGATAAGAAGCATGTCTTGTTTAGTTTCAGTATTTAACGGTACCTGATGATATATTTGCACATAGCTGGTACTCTGTAAATGATCATTACCTTGTATCACCAATTCTGCCTTATGAATTTTTCTCACTTGGACCTTCCCTGACCTGTCATTTTAAAGTTGCAAACCTTTCTTTGCCCTGGAACTGCACATGTCTCAGATCTGGTTTTTATTTTATTTTATTTTATTTTATTTTATTACTTTATTTATTTTGCTATAAAGTGATCATCATCACCATCAGATATACTAAATAGTTTACTTATTTCTTTATTATAACCTCTAATAGATAATAGAGATGAATATTAGTTTTGTTAACACTGTATGCCCAGCTCATAAGGTATCCAGTAAATATTTGTGGAATAAATAGTTGAAGGATAAATAAGTTCAGTTCCGTAAATCTGCAGGGAGTCTGAGGAATAGACTTGACTCCCACTCGATGTATGTGTAGTGGCTTCTTGAAGGCTGTGAAACAAGAGTTGAGGCTTGAAACATGGGTGAGATCTGGAGAATAGTGGAGAAAATGGTGGACACATGGATGGCCGGAGTGAGAAAAGCAGGATCTGATGAAATGAATTTTGAAGACAGTGAAGAGTTCATTTGTCATACTCGTAGAGAAGGGGATTGCAAAGGAAACAGTTTAGAGTTTTATTTAAACTCACATGCATCTTTTGGATATTGAGCAAGGCAATGTTGTCAAGTCTTGGGAAAGATAATTTTTAGTGAGGAAGAACTGGCGTCGGAGAGGTATAGCGAACAGAGATCCCTTGGGGATCTGCTGAAATCCACCTAATATTAATTATTAAGGGCTGGATTTGGTGGCCATGGGTATTATATCCATGAATCTTGAGAGTTTACCTTGTAAAGTGCTGCAAAGAGACATTTTGAAGTTAGAACCAGTAGAACTCTCTCCTTACTCTGTCTCTTCATTTGTAGAACAAGAATAGTAATTCTGTTTGGCTTATTCTAATGAGGCTGTTTAGAAAAATGTAAATTAATCCTTGTTCGACATAACTTTTGCTGTGAAGGTAGGTAATCTCACCATTGGACAGAACTTCAATAACCAGCTCTGTCTTTTACCCATTGCATTGACCTGAAATTTACAATCTGATTTCACTTCTACAAAAGAAGCCAGTCAACATGCCTATTCTTGTTTTATAGATGAGACACGTAAGGTCTAGAGGTTGAATGATTGCTCCACACTCACATAACAATTAAGTTCCAAGGCTGGTACTGGAACCTGGTCTTTGGAATCCTATTTGCATGCAACTCCCAGTTTAGTGCTCTCTCTACAACCTGGACTAATTCTCTGGGAAATCATCTCAGTGTTATTGCCCCAGAAAAGATCGTACCACTAACCATTTTATTCCTGTTAAAGCAGAATCAAATCTGAGACTTACTTATCAGTAGCAAGCTTTGCCCCCGAGTTGAGAGGCAGTCAGGTTTTCTACTTGACATGTAGTTTGAAGTATTATCAAGTTCATCAGTCAAAATTTTTGACACGAAACCGCCACCTCAAGCATTAAACCTTAAATCATTTTCTAAAGCATCCTCAGTGCTGTGACAGTTAGGTAAGCCTGGTTCTATCAGGACACTTGCTCTGTAACACCTCCTAGATTCTCTACTCATTAGTTTTCATGGTTTGGGTTTCATAGATTTTTAGCTAGCAGTTCAGAGAATGCCCAGAAGAGTTGAATCCAGTTTCTTTTGCAGCTTTTACAGTTAATGATAGCCTATTCACTTGAATAAGCTTCTGGTCTAACCTTCCATTCAGGAACAGCTAAGTGATGTACTTCTCCTACCCCTTGTCACTGAGATTGGAATCCTCGTGCTTTCTGGAAGTTTTCGTTAAAATGGCCTTGCACAAAGTGAGAGCCACGGGGTGAATTTGATTTGTCATTCATTCATCCATGCCTTTATTCCTTTATTTCAGACTCTTTGTTGGGCTAGTCCCCTTGGAGGGGCAGGAATTAGATACCGACCTTGCCCTAAAGTAGCTTAAAGACCAGAAGGGGTGATAAGACCTCTTCCTTGAAGCCTCTACTGACCCATCTGAGCAGATGGTATTCTTTCTTTTGTGTCTTGGGACACAAAAGGTTTTTTTGGGACTTTATGAAATCTCTCACCCTCTTGTATGGCTTGTCTGTACTTCCCTGTCTCTGGGAGTCCCCTGAGGGCTTGGAGCAAATTCTATTCATTTATCTCTACCTCCCTAGTACCAAACACAGCACGGGATAGGTTTTTAATAGCCATGTGGTGGGTAAATAAATAGGAAAGTTAGATACAGATACAGGATAACTCTGAGAGGATGGTAGAGGAGGTCACCTTTGAGCTGGCTTTGAAGGATAGACATATGGAGGGGGGGGGGAAGGAATTGCAGCAGTGGATACAGCGTATCAATGACAGGGAAATGGGAAGACATCAAACCTCTGTGATTCCAGAAGTATTCCTTTTGGATAGACTATGGGGTGCACAAAAGCAAGAACATGGAAATAGTGCTGGAAAAGGAGGTTGGGGTCCGACACAGGTTTTGCTGAGGAGGCCATGAACAGGCCGTGATGTTGCTGCTCGTGGGCCTTTGCACCACCTGTAAAGATTCCATCTCTTGGGTTTTAAGGTAAAGAAAGGTAAGGGGAGGAATGGGAATATCATGCTATGAGGATTTGGGCCTGGAAAATCCTTCTCGTAGTTCGGGACTGGGTATGGCTAAGATGAGAAGGTAGCCAGGGCTCTTGGAAAGGGCCCAACTTACCCTAGGGTTCTGTGTGTTGTTTTTAGTTGCTAATCCCAGGGCCCACTGTGCTTGAACAAACCTGAATAGGACTTTTTTAGATGAACTTTGCAGAGGCTGAATGCTAGGAGGACTTCACTGCTCTGCCCCTTAGCTCTTTGCACATGCTTTCAGCATAGTACCTCGGCTGTCGTCCTAGGAACGCCTGCAGGTCAGTCTTCTCCACAGATGGCCGCAGCTGGCTGCTGTTTCCTCATTTCCCCAGATGGAGCGTGGCGCTGGCGCGTGGAAAAAACTCTACAAATATCATCTGAGTGGAATCGAACTGCTGAAATAGAGCCAAAGATACTACGACTCACCTCGGGGACATCAGAAAACAGGAGGTTTCGTCTAGATTAGAGTTAGATGCTCATAGCCCACGGGTGATAGAATTTTCTATTAGGGAAATAACATTATAGGTATTCTCCTCCCGGTTTCTTTATGCAACGGGACTGGGAGGGAGCAGAAGCTGGAGGGCAGTGGACTCTCATCAAGTTAATGGGTATCTCTGGGACACAAATTAGGGAATGTTTAGGGAAGTTGAGGTTGCCTGGTGAAGTCAAGAGATGGATGTCTTCAATTTTTAAGAGGGTAGGAATAGGAGAGTGTAGAGTATTTGAGACAGCTCTGTGGGCTCTGCTTATGAGTTGCATGGGCACGGCTAAGATTACAACTTCTGAAAACACAGCCAGTCTGTTTGTTTTTCTAATTAGGCACTCATGTGTATGCATGTGCAGCTTTTACTAAGGGTAGGTTGTTATCTGTTAACATGATGGTATTATTATTATTATTAATTTGCCAAATGGTTAGGCTTTCTAGGATGGACAGCGATTGACTCTGCTGCCAAGCTTTTTTTTTTTTTAAAGATTTTTTTAAATTATTTATTTATTTGACAGAGAGAGAGAGAGATCACAAGTAGGCAGAGAGGCAGGCAGAGAGAGAAGGGGAAGCAGGCTCCCCGCTGAGCAGAGAGCCCGATGCGGGGCGTGATCCCAGGACCCTGAGATCATGACCTGAGCCAAAGGCAGAGGCTTTAACCCACTGAGGCACCCAGGCGCCCCTGCTGCCAAGCTTTTATGTGTGGTGGGATGTGAGGAGTTAGGGTACTGGGTAGAAGGAAGACCCGTTACAGATTGAGAAGTGCTGACCATGTTCTGTTCTGAGGGTCACCCCCTTCTTGTAGCTCCAGGGGAGCTCATTCGAAGTATCTGCTCAAGTGGCCAATCATCTGGGTGACATCTGGGGACAGGCAGTTAGGTCTCCTCTGTTTTTAGGAAATTATCTATCGTAGCCAAATTTGAAATTATTTCCTTTATACTTAGAGGAAAGCAGTCATCTTGGCAGAAGAATCCTATCTGGTTTTGTTGTGCATGTCAGTGTTTTATCTCCTAGAGGAGTCATTTGCATATTTATAACTCAGTGCCAAAATTAAGAAAACCGTCTTTTTAATCACTTATGTATTTCTGTATGTGTGTTCGAGGCAGTAGAGGATGGAAATAGCAGCGTAACTTATTTGGGGAATTCTGTGTTTTGTTTTCTAGAATGTTCCACCTTGCTTCCCTTCCCCTCCTCGCAGGAGAATGGGTGTAGTGGGCAGGATGGCAGGCAGAGGGTAAACAGCTTGGCAGCACTCTTGAGTGCCACTGCTAATGCTCTTCCCCAAGATGAGAGTGTTGGCAAAAATTGCTGCTTAACAGCAGTGTGACTCCCCTCCTCTCCCCAGAGACTGACTGCTTCCCTTTGCCGTTGGCTCGGGACTTTAGATCAGAGACGGTTCCTAATGGGAAACTCTCCCTGGTTTTGGCAGTGGGGATACGCATTGCTGGTGATGCTTTGTCATTCCAGCAGCTGATTGATTGTAGAGATTCAGTATGCGGTGTCCGTGGATTGGAAAAATTCAGGGTTCAAGACTGTTTTATCGACTTCTAGGCAGGCAATCACTGCCAGTGACAGGATCAGCCCAGGGTTTTTGATTATTCTAAATCTCATGTCGCAGAAGCCTGGATAATCTAGCAGTGAGTAATGGATGTGAATGCCCAGATCCTGGAAATAGCTTTGAGAAACCTTCCTCTATCCACACAGAGGGAACTTATGACTCCATTTGCTCATGGAGGCCTTTGTGTAATCAGCAAATAATTACTGGAGTGGAATGGGTCATGTTATTCAAATACAGAATGTGTTTGGGGGCAACTGTTTTCCTGAATGACCACACTTGAGTTAGCAACAGTCTCTGAAAACTAGTTCATTTCGAAAAGCCTCCCTCTTCCCTTGTCTTAATAATACATAAAACACTTAGGACCTGATTATGAGCATTTTACTGTACTAATAGCATGGGAGAAAAAAATCAGCCATTTTTTGGTTATGCACTCGGAGCTCATTTGCCTCTTGCTATTAAGGCTCGTGGCATCTTTTCTAGAGAAGCTGCTCCTGGTGGTTTGGACTTCATTAGGGGGTGTAGCCTGAAGTATTCAGTGAATCAGACTGTGACTTCAAGTTGGCTTGTTACTCCCTCTTGAGCAAAAGACAGTATGTGAAGAATTCTGATTACAGCTCAGATCTTCGGCTTTAAGAAGTTGCCCTTTGAGCTCACTCTGTAAATACTGATTAGTCGCAAACCTTCAATTTTGGTCCTTCACCACCCAGAATGGTGCCTGGGTAGTGAAGAAAAGTGCTTTTCCCACTGCAGAAGCACTTTCAACAGTAGATTTTTTTGCGGGGAGACGA
Source organism: Nasua narica (assembly GCA_028533885.1). Classification (NCBI taxonomy): domain Eukaryota; kingdom Metazoa; phylum Chordata; class Mammalia; order Carnivora; family Procyonidae; genus Nasua; species Nasua narica. The sequence goes on from CM052815.1 coordinate 60,311,639, forward strand.
AAATAGGTTTCCTATTGTTCAAATGGGTGTTTTAAGTGCTTTGCAGGTGTATCTTAGAGAATGGAGGTATTTATTTTTAATGAGAAGAACTGAAGAATAAAAACAATCACAGCCTTGGAGAATTGCAGATCAAAGCTTTTTTTATTATAAAACAAATGAAGGCCTCCATCCTAGGAGCTAGTAAATTCATTAATTTTTAATAGAGGAATAAGCTATAAATGGTAATTTAATTCTTTGGGGAGAAGATCATTTAAGTGGTGTTTAAAAATCTACATACTTAGGTGGTTTAGAGTGAAAACCTGCTGTGCTATCTAAGGTAGTAAATGTATAGTGCGGTTGAGAAACTTGTTCAGAATCACTAAGGGTCCTTTATAACTGTTCCCTTTCTACTCAGTGTACAGTATAATACGGTATACTAGAGCCATATTTAGCTCTTATTTTGGACCTGGGTTTCCTATCTTGCTGTTTGAATCAGAAATGCCTCTGTTAAGGAGAATTGTGTGCAGAAATGGTAAGCCAACCCCAGACCTTCCAAATCTCCTATTTCATTGTTTTCAAATTGGCCAAGCTCTCTCTTCACCCTTCCAAATACTTGTGCTCCTCTCTAAGCGATCCTCGTGCCTTCTTTCTTTTAATCTTCCCACCAGCAGCCATGATATGTATTTAAGAAGCAAGCCCTGCTCTCCATGAATTGCCTTGTTGAATTGAGTTTTCTAAGCTGCTGGTTTTTGTGACCATTGATTCACGCGCTCAGCTTCTCCAGTCTTGCGGGGCCGGCTTGGAAAGAGTCCGTTGGCTCAGAAGTCCCACAGGCGCCGGGGTGTTGTGGAATGGGGGGCATTTGTTAAAGTGGCCAGATTGTGGAGCCATTTGGAGGCGCAGAGGAGCCGCAGAACAAATGAGTTGTCTAAGATAGAGATGCGTGCATGAGACAGGCATTTGTAAGGCAGGGTCACCACTGGGCAGAGAAATGCCTTTTGGGCAATGAGATGAATTGCAAAGTCAAAGACATGTTGGTGTAGAGGAGGTCCTGAGATCCTCTGGCTCTGACTCCTGTTTTGGAGATGAGGGAACAGTGGCCCAGAGTGCTTAGGGCATCCCTGGAGCCTAGAGCTAACGGGTACCCACATCTGCTTCTTGCATCTCCTGTCCTTTAGCTTGGCATTTTTGCCCTGAGTGTGCGTTTCCTCGTCTTAAATCTTTCCTGGAACTAGGCAGTGCCTAAAGAAGTGAATGAATTCATGCGTTCTGTGTTTTTTAACGTGTTCGTTCTTATCAATCTGTTTGTTTACCCGTATTATAAATGTGCACATGTTTGCCTATCTTGCTTGCCTTCCTTACTCTACCCATCAAACTAGGAATCGCATGAAGATGGGAACCTTGTTTAAATGAAAACAAACCTATGGCGTCTAAGATTCCATCATGAGCCTTTGCATTCTCGAAAAAATGTTCCTAGGGAATGAGTATCATAAATCATATATTTGCAGTGCATTTTTTTTTTATTTTCCAGGTTTGCTGGACCACACCGGGTTAGCTCTTTGACGCAGGGTGGCTGGCGCCCTGTGTTACCGCCTCCTTTTCTGTTCCTTGGGAATGTGCTGACACCTCTATCTCAGAACTATTGGAGCCTGAATAATAATCTGCTGTTAGCTTCAGCCCCGCTCCCAGAGCTCAGAAGTCAGAGGGTTAGGTCAAGCCCTGAGGCAGAGGTGCAGGACTGTGGAAACATCCATAGCCCTTCTGGGGTTCCCCCAAGAGCCTGTGTTCTCCAAATGATCTCTTTGGTGAATTTTAGTCACACAGGTTGGCTGGCAGTCTGGAAACTTCCAGTGTTTGAAGGGTTAATCCTGTAGGTCCGACTCCTGGGCTTGTCACGTGGGGAGAGGCCATTTTCCCTGCCTCTTACCTGTGTTTTGTTCCAGGCTCAGGCTTGGGGGCCCATTTCTGGCTCTCCTGATCCTGAGTGGAAATTCCGGTTGCACTGTCTCTCTCTCTTGCATCATTCTCTGCTTTCTGTTACTTACTAACGGCATGCATGTGTGTTGTAATCCCTCTCATCGTTAAGAAACATCCTTCATTTGATTTCACATCTCCCTGCAGACACTGCCTCATTTTACGCTCCCCTTTTCAGTCAAACTCCTTGAAAGCGTTGCTTATCCTTCTTTCCCTCACTTTCTTTCCATCCGGATTCTCCTAGCTCCAAGCTGGTGAGGTTTTTGTCCTCATCACTGCACCAAACACTGATGGCTGTGTCATCAGTGACCCTCGTTGCCATATGCAGTGGTCAGCCCTCTCTGAGCTGTCAGCAGCATCGACACCAACGATCATTCCTTCCCTCTTCTGTGAGACACGTTCTTCATCGAAGGACATACTGGTTTTCCCTTACAACACTCTGCACGGTCCTTCTCAGCCTTCTTGGCTGCTGTCTCCTGGAGTCTCCTGGTCCCCCTTCTCACTGACCATGGTAGTGCCCTGGGATCAGTTCTCGAACATAGTCTCTTCTAAAACAAGACTCACTCACATAGTGATCTCTTCCAGTCACATGGCTTATGATGCCATCTGGGCACCCTTAATGTAGAGTTCCAGCCTGCCTCTCCCTCATGCTCCAAACTCGTATGCTCAGTGGTTTATTCAACACTCAGATGGGATCTCTCTAAGGGCATCTACCTCCTCACGCGCCCGAGGTGGTCTCCCAGTCTTCACCCCACCCAGCTGCGGTCCCCATCGTCTTCCTTGTCTCATCTCAAGGGCGGCCCTGCTCAGAGTCTCCATGGTATAGACATACTACAGTATTTTGTAAATAATAGTTAATTATATCTAATTGTAATATGTTACAAATACAACTAACTGGTTTCCTTGCTTCAGCATTTCTTTGTTTTTAATACTTCACTCAGTAATATTGCTAAACATTGGTCCAAACTTATTTTCCCTCTGCACCAAACACTGGTGGCTTCCTTACCTAACTTCACAAAGACTCTGCAGAATCTGGTGCTTTGTTTTTCTCTGACTTTATCTGTACCATTCTCTAGCTCGTTGACTCTCGCCACACTGCCCTCATTCTTTTTTTTTTTTAAAGATTGATTTATTTATTTATTAGGAAAGGGAGAGAGTGAGAGAGAGCATGAGAAAGGAGAAGGTCAGAGGGAGAAGGGGACTCCCCGTGGAGCTGGGAGCCCGATGCGGGACTCGATCCCGGGACTCCGGGATCATGACCTGAGCCGAAGGCAGTTGCCCAACCAACTGAGCCACCCAGGCGCCCCACTGCTCTCATTCTTGTTCCTTGAGCACACCAGCCTGTTCCCCCAGAGACTCCTTTGCTGCATCAGCCTGGTGGGCTTTTCCCGCTACACATCTGCATTCTCACTCCCTTTCCTCCTTGAGATATTCATTCAAGTGTGGCTTTCTCAGGGACCACTTACCTGAACGGCCTACTGAAAATTTTCACCTGCCCACAGTGCCACCTGTCACCTTTTACTGCCTTCTTTCTATACTCCTTATTATCATGTATTTTTGGCTCTTATCTTCATTTCATTCTCCCTCTCCTAGAATGGAAACCCCTTGGGGGCAAAGATTATCATCTGTTGTTTGTCTGATCCTGTGTCACTAGCTCCTTAATGGTGCTTGACCTATAATAAGCCATCAGTACACAAATAAATGAGCAGAAGCTTTCCAGCGAAATCTGCCTTTTCATGGCCCAAACGTTCTGTTTTCTGTGGTGTTAGTATTTAATGAGAGAGATTCCAAGCTTACCAGCAGAAGGAATGGATTTAGTTTATATGGCTTTCTTCAGCTGTTCACCATCCACATAGCAACACCAATGTGATTTCTCTCGTGTAACTAATCAGAGAATTTTCACATAATTACTGTAGTGACCTTATAAATACTCACTTGAAAGGCTTAGACTTGCAAAGATATATGAGAAGCTGGATGCCCCTCAGCTGTCTTTTTAAGGAACCATAGCAAAAGTTTCTAACATTTCCTGAGCATTTCTTCTGGGTTATGCTTCATTCAATGCTTTTTATTATATCCCTCTGTCTCTCTCTCCCACACACACATACACACACACCTGCGTGTTTTCTCCATTTTGTACGTGAAGACCCTGAATTTTAGAGGCTTACGTAACTCGTCAAGTTCAAAGTTTAGCAGGTGGCAGAGTCAGGAGATGTCTGAGCCACTCTGCTCTGTTGGAGACGTTGACCCTTCAGGAGTTCATTGAGGGAATCTTTCTTTTCTCACCAGAGAGGTGCTGCTGTGTTTTTATGGGGGCCTCGTGCTTGCACTTGGGAAATCAGTTCCAGCCAGGAGGGTAGAGAGGGGGCAAGATGAGGATAGTATGTACCCCCTAACCTCAAGGGGTTAGGACAGTATCCAATCCATACCCTCAGCTTTGGGGCCCAGGTCTGTGCTTCAGGCCCGGGGGGGGGGGTGGCGGGGGGCGGGGTGGAGAGGAACATTAGCTAGATAGAAACTCAGGTGGACAAAGGAACCTAGAGTCTCTGGTCTTTTCTGGACAGGGATATAGGGGGTACATACGTCCTCTGTCTGGACCAAGAAATTTGGTCAAAATGCATATTCCGCTTTGCTGGCCAAAAGTCATTTCTGCTTCCCTAGATCTAAGCCACAGAAAATATCTTGGTATGTTCTGATAACCCACATCTGAGGATTTGGGAGTTGAAATGGACTTTAGAGACTGCTCAGCACTTCTCTTCCCACGTGTGCTCCAGCCATGACGAAGGCGTGTGCATTCTCCAGCCCATGGTTCTCTTCCTCACCCTGGGCCTTGGCATGCTCTGTCCCCTTTCCTGGCAAATTTTCCTCCCATGTTCCGTGGCAAACTCAAGTTGTGCTTTAAGATTCAACCTGGGAGCGAGAATACAATTGAAAATTGACAATTATTTTTTCTAGAGTAAGTAAGGACCGTTAGTAGTATCATGGTCGGCTTTTACGTTTTCAGTTTATTCCCTGAAACAAAATATCATTTTGCAGCAGTAATACTCTATGTCCATGCCATCACAGGAAAATTTGGTGCAACATTTAATCCCTCTTATTTCTTATAAGACAGAATTCCATGGATGTGAAACCCCAACAAGTCTATTTATTAATCACATATCAATGGCCTATAATTAAGGCAAAGCCTGTTGGTTCAACACACTCTTAGATTAATAATAAACGGAAGAATAATTTTTTAAAAATGCCAAGAATGTATCTCTATAGCATAAGGGTGTGACTATATTATATGCATTTATCAATATTATCCTTAGGGAGAAGAGGGCGTTAGGTTATTTTTTAATGAATCCAGATGTCCAGAACTGCATTTTCCCTCAAATTTAAACATACCTCCAGTGGTAGTTTTAAAGCTCGAGCTGTTGAACATGACCGTGGGGATGGTAAGTGAGGTGAGACAGCTGCTTTTGTCTGTGAGGAAACTTAATTTGTGTGACACTTGCCTTCTGTCTTCTAGAAAATTAGCATGCATAGTTTTAAAGCACAGAATGGAGATGCTACAGTGTTTATTAAGCAGATCTAGTTTATGCCCGTGCATATCTGTGGGGCTCTGTGTAAAAGGTTTTAGACTGTACTACATATGGCAAATATCTATGCACCTGAGATGACACTTTTATTTAAAGGGGATGCGTAAGTGGCAGGAGGTGGGCAGTAGGAAGGAAGGGACCTGACATTTATTGAGAACCTCCTGCATGCCTGACAGTGGGTTAGGTGCATGCTTTGTGCACAGCGGGCCTTTCTTTCTGAACTCCGAAATCAAAGGTGTTTTTAAGAAGGGCAGAGTGATGGGGCTAGGACATCTGGAACGCTTCTGGGTAAAATCAGCTTCCGCTGACCTGAACTGATGGCAGAGAACAGCAATTTGGGAAAGGTGGCAGGTGATTTCCCAGGACGGTTTTGGTTTTCTGAGAGAGAGTGGGGGTAGAAAGCAGCGATGAGGGTAAGGCCCTGGAGGAGGGGTGAGGGCTCACTCTCCTCTCTGTTCTTGCAGGAGGGAGGGAGCAGCTGGGATGTTGCTGGGCAGGCTATCAGTCTTTACTTTGGGAAAGGCGACAGCCTTTACCCTGTATTTGTTTGTTTGTTTGTTTTTTCCTTTCTCTTAATTCAAAAGTAATTCAATTATTTGTTGGAAATTCAGAGACTATAAAGCAGATCGTAATTATCCCCATCACCACCTGACCCTGATGTAATGACTGTCATCATTTTGAAGTGGAGAATAAAATGTTGCATGAATGATTTCTTTCCTTATCAACTTTCAATATACAGCATGTATCCTTTTTCCTTAACATATTAGCTATCAGTTTTCTTAATTGAGCAATTAAAAAGTAATGGCCAGAGAGTGATAGCACCAAAATGGTGAAGGACGTTGTTCCTGACTTCATTCCGCATCTCAAGAGCAACTAATAACTGGTTATTAGTTATATCCACTGAGGGATACCACTGAGGGAATTCTAGAGCATGACTGGGAGGCTGAAGCATCCCTTACGCAGACATCCAGACTGACTTCTTTAGAAGGTAGCAGAGGCAGCTTCACATTGACCGCACTGCCCCTCCCCCAGACCAGTGCAGCACCAGGCAAAGAGATGTCCCTTGAGCCTCTGGCTCCTCCAGGGGAAAAAAAAGAACCCTGGGAGTGGCGGGTGGAGTGGGGGAGGGGGAGACAACCAGCCCCTAGCCTCCAGCGTTGGGTTTGCTTTGTGGGAGCCACTACTCTGGTCCTGCATTGTGGAGATTGCAGGGTAATCTTCAGGAACAACCACTGGAAATCGGACTGTGACAGAGAAGGGAGGGGGTGGGAGAAAGGGGATGGCGCTTATAACAACCAGCACCTGGGTCTTGGCAAATGAGATTCATACCTGAAGTATCCAGATAGTAATCCCATTTCCCTCCCAGGTAGAGAAACTGAGACACAGCCCTATCCTGCGTGGAGAGTGTCTTCCAGCTCCATCCAACCAGGAGAGCTGATGATCGGTCCTGGAAGCTGTGCAGCCTGGCCGTGTTTTTGAGCCCAGGGAAGGGCAAGCGGAGTCAATAGTTTGCAGAGCAAAGCCAGTGACCCTCTTGAGCCAAGGAACTTCTGGTCTGGATTGACTTAAGACAACAAAGACCTTCACTGGCTTTGGAGTGGTTTCTCCTACAGCACCCAGGCAGGGAGTCTAATTTGTAGCCCCACTCATTGCTGAAAACAGCCTTAAGCCTGTCTGACCAAAGAACCTAAACAACATACGGGAAGCTGCCCATTCGTAGCCCTACATACAGTGGCGCTTGAACAGAGAGCAAAACTCATGGCTTCCCTTATTTGCAAGGCAAAATGAGTGACCTCACCTGACAGGGAATTGAGTGCACACTCTGGCCTGATTGGGGTTCCCAGACAGTGAGCCGTATGAACTCTGGGTCCCATTGTGTTGCTTGCCAGGGCAGGGAAGCTAATTCACGGACCTAACTATTGCTGAATAAAGTACCCAGTTCCAACTATCTAGTAAGCCTGACCAGAGAATCCATTTTACTGTAGAGCCCATGGTACATCCTCACTTGTGTAGGGAATCAAGTCAGCAGTCCTGTCTAGCCAGCTGTTCTCAGCCAGGTGTGCACTCTCCCCAGTGCCAGCCTCAGAATTCAAGCATTGCCTCACCCCAAAATAGACCATAGGAGCAGGTCCAACCACTCCAAAGATGTTACCAACAGACACACTGAGAAATCCAAACCCAAGCTGACTGCTGAAAAATTGTCTCTGCCAAAGCAAATTTATAAAGTCTAAAAGAGGAGTCTAATTACTCATATGCACAAATATCAGCATAAGGAATCAATGGTCACAAAAAATTAGGTAAATATGGCACCCTCAAAGGAAACTAATAAAGCTCCAATAACTGACTCTAAAGAAATGGAGATTAGACAAAGAATTCAAAATAATCCTCTAAAGGAAGTTTAATGAACTACAAGGAACACACAGATAACTTGTGTTTTGGAAAATACAAGGAAGGAAAGGAAATTTGGAAATTTGGAAAACAACATATGAAAAAAAGAAGTGTGACAAGAAAATAGCAACTATCAAGTAAACAAACACTAACATAGAAATCCTAGTGTTGAAAAATAAAATGAACTGAAGAATGCAATAGAATTTCAAAGGGAGACTCAACTATGCAGAAAAAGAATTGGTAACCTGGAGGGTAAGACATTAGAATAACCCTCAAAGGAACTCATTACACTCAGTGAAACCCAAAAAACCCAAAAAACAAAAGAGTGAAAAAGCCTCTAGAATTATGGGACATAATGAAAAGAAACAATATTTGCATTAAGGGAATTACAGCAAGAGAAGAGGAACAAAATAGACAGAAATTATATGTAAAGCAATAATGCCTGAAAGTTTTCTGAGTTTGGGGACAGAAATGGACATCCATTTCAATGAGGCCCAAAGGATGCCAAATAGATTGAGCCCGAATAAGGCTGCACCAGGGCATTATAATTCAGTCACCAAAAGTCAAAGACAAGGAATTTTAAGAACAGCAAGAGAAAAAAGAGAAGTTGTATACAAGGGAACCCCCATAAGAATACTGGTTGATTTCTCAGCAGAAATTTTTCAGGCTGGGAGAGAATGAGATGACATATTTAAAATATTAAAAGAAAGTAACCATCAACGAAGAATTCAATACCTGATGAAGCTGTCCTTCAGAAATGAAGGAGGGATACAGATTCCCAAACAAACAGAAGCTGAGGAAGTTCGTTACTACTAGGCCTGCCTTAGAAGAAATGCTAAAGGGAGTTCTTTGAGTAGAAGTAAAAGAGCACTAGCTATCATCAAAAAATATTATAAAAGTAGTGTAAATCTCACTGTAATGTTAAAGTATAGTCAGAGTTAGATTCTGCAATATGGCCATAGTGGTGCATAATTTATTTACAACTCTAGTTCAAAAGTTTAAAAAAAGAACATAGCAAAAATAACCAATCTCTACAATAATCTGTTATTAGACACACAAGGTAAAAAACATGTAAATTTTAATGGCAGCAACCCAAAATGTGAGGAAGAGAAGTAAACGTGTAAAATTTATGAGTTCTCTTGAAGTTAAGTAGTTATCAGTTCAACATAGGGTGTTATAAGTTCAATATATTTTATATAAGCCCCATGACTTTCACAGAAGGGAAAATCCTCTAATAATTACACAAAAGAATATGATAAAGAAGTCACAGCATACTGTGACATCAAAACACAAAAGACATCAAAACACATAAAAATTACAACAGGATAAGAAATTAGAAAAAGTGAATCTATAAAACAACCAAAAAAAATTAACACAATGGCAACAATAAGTCCTTACCTATCAATAAGCACTTTAAACATAAGATTAAATTCCATCAATATTCTGCCTATTAGAGACTTACTTTAGCCTAAAGACACACATAGAGTGAGAGTAAAGGAATGGAAAAAGACATTTCAAACTAATGGTCAATGAAAAACAGGGGTAGCAATACTTAATATCAGCCAAAATAGACTTTAAACTAAAATGGTAAAAAGAGACAAAGGATTTGATATAATGATAGAGCGGTCAATGTATCAAGAAGATACAACATTTGTAAATGTTTATACACCCAACAGCAGAGCACCTAAATATATAAAACAAAAACTTTAAAAAGAGAAATAAGCAGTAATACAATAATAGTTTGGAACTTTAATACCCTCTTCTCAACAATGGGTAGATCAATATGGAAACAGTGGATTTGAACACTGTGGACCAAATGGACCTAAAATACATATACAAAACATTCTATCTAGCAGCAGAATACACATTCTTCTCAAGTGCACATGGAATATTTTCTAGGATATCATAAGTTAGACCACAAAACAAGTTTTGATGAATTCAAAAGAAAATTGAAATCATATCAAGTGTCTTCTCTGACTGCAGTGGCATAAAAGTTAAAATCAAAAGCAAGAGGAACACCAGAAAATTGACCAAAACATGTAAGTTAAACAATACTCTTCTGAACAACCCCTGATCAAAGAGGATGCTAAAGTAAAAATAAAAGTGTTCCTTGAAACAAACAAAAATGTAAATATAACATACCACAACTTCTGGGATGCAGCAAAAGCAGTTTTTAAAGGAAAGTTCAGGGCGCCTGGGTGGCTCAGTTGGTTAAGCAACTGCCTTCGGCTCAGGTCATGATCCCGGAGTCCCGAGATCGAGTCCCACATTGGGCTCCCAGCTCCATGGGGAGTCCGCTTCTCACTCTGACCTTCTCCCTTCTCATGCTCTCTCTCACTCTCTCTCTTTCCTAATAAATAAATAAATAAAATCTTAAAGGAAAGTTCATAGTAATAAATACCTACATTAAGAAGCAAGGAAAAATCCCAAATAAATGACAAAACTGTATACCTTAGGAACTAGAAAAAGAAGAATAAACAGCCCAAGGTTATCATAAGAAAGGAAATAATACAGATTAGAGCAGAAATAAATGAAATAGAGAATAGAAAGAAAATATAGAAGATTAACCAAACTAGGAGTCTTTGAAAGGGTAAACAAAATTGACAAACCCTTAGCTAGGCTAACCAAAATAAAAGAAGGGGCCCAAATGAGCAAATTATAAATGAAAATGGGACATTACACCTGCTACCATAGAAATTCAAAAGATCATAAGAGGCCACTATGAACAACTATATGACAACAAACTAAACAACCTAGAAGAAATGGAATAATTCTTCAAAACATGTTAACTACCAAGACTGAATCAGAAAGAAATAGAAAATATGATTAGATCAGATACTAGTAAGGAGAATGAGTCAGTAATTAAAAATCCCCTAAGGAACAAAAGTCCAGGACCAGATGGCTTCATTGATAAATTTTACCAAACATTTGAAGAATTAACATCATTTTCTCAAACCCTTCAAAAAAATCAAGAAGAAGGGAACACTCTCCCAAACTCATTTTCCAAGGCCAGCATTATCTGATAACAAAATCAGAAAAGATTAGAAAAGAATTAATAGAAAAGAAAGCTATAGGCCAATATTCCTAATGAGTATAGATGCAAATGTCTCAATAAAATATTAGCAGACTAAAATCAGCACATTAAAAGGATCATTCATTGTGGGTTAAATGGGGTTCATTTTTGAATGCACAGCAGATCAACATACCTAAATCAGTCAATATCATACATCACATTAATAGAATGAAAGAAAAGAATCTGAATAGGGATTGGTTATCCCAATCGATACAGAAAAAACATTTGATAAAATTCAACATCCATTCATGATAAAAACTCAACAAATTATACAAAGAATATATATCAACATAATAGAAGGCACATATGACAAACCCACAGCTAACATCATAGTCAGTGTTGAAAGGTTGAAACCTTTTCCTCTAAAATGAGGAGCAAGACAGGGTACTTATTTTCACACTTCTAATTCAGCATAATACTGGAAGTCCTAGCTAGAGCAATGAGGTAAGAAAAAGAAATAAAAGGTAACAGAGTTGGAAAGGAAGAAGTAAAATTGTCTCTATTTGTAGATGGCATGATTTTATATATAGAAAGTCTTTTAAGAATCGACCAAAAAAAAGAAAACCCAAAACTGTTAAATCTATTCAATTCATTGAATAAAGTTTTAGGTACAAAATTAGCATAACAAAAATCAGTATTTTTTCTATATACTAGCAATGAATTTTCTAGAAAAGAAAGAACTTCATACCATTTACAATAGCATCAAAAACGATAAAATACGAATAAATTAAACTAAGGAGGTGAAAGATCTCTACTCTGGAATATATAAGACAATGATGAAAGAAATCACAGAAAATGCACATAAATGAAAGGTATCCTCTGTTAATGGATTTGAAGATTGATATTTTTGTAATGTCGATACTATCAAAAGCTATCTGTAGATTCAATACAATCCCTATCCAGATTCCAGTGACAATTTTTAAAGAAGGAAAAACACTCTTAAAATTTATATGGAACTACAAAAGACCCTGAATCACCAAAGAAATTATGAGAAAGAAGAACAAAGCAGGAGGCATCACACTTCCTGATTTCAGGCTATGCTATAAATCTTCAGTCATCAAAAAAGTATAATACTGGCATTAAAAAAGACAGATCAGTGGAACAGAATAGAGAGCCCAGAAGTAAACTAAAAGATATAAGGTTAGCTAAATTTGACAAGGGAGGCAAGATCAATCAAAGAAAACATGGAGAAAAGATAGTCTTTTCAATAAATAGTGCCAGGATATTGTATATTCACATGAAAAAGAATGAAACCGAAATAGTATCTTACACCACTCACAAAAATGAACTCAAAATGGATTAAAGACTTAATTGTAAGACCAGAACCATGAAAACTTTTAGAAGAAAGTGAAGGAATAAAACTTGACAAGGGACTTGGTAATGATAACTGCAGTTAACACTGCTGAATATATAGGGAAGTTGTTAAGAGAGTAAAGCCTGTGAGTTCTTTTCACCAGGAGAAAAATTCCTTTCTTCTTAATTTTCTTTTTATTTCTTTCTTTCATATATTCTTATTAAGTTTATTTTTTTATTATTTCTTTTATATATGAGAAGATGGATGCTTGCTGAACCTAGTGTGACAATTACACAATAAGTGTAAATCAAATCTTCATGCTCTACGTCTTAAATTTATAAAGTGATATGTGTCAAATGTTTCTCAATAAACTGTGAAAAAATGAATCTTGTTAATAAACCATTTATGGGACGCTTGGGTGGCTCAGTGGGTTAAAGCCTCTGCCTTCTGTTCAGGTCATGATCTCGGGGTCCTGGGATCGAGCCCCTCATCGGGCTCTCTGCTCGGCAGGGAACCTGCTTCCCCCTCTCTCTCTCTGCCCGCCTCTCTGCCTACTTGTGATCTCTCTGTCAAATAAATGAATAAAATCTTTAAAAAATAATAAAAAAAAAACATTTATGGTTCTTCTTGGGAGAAAAAAAGAATGTGTGGGTAGAGGGGCTTCAAGAAGAGGATTGGGAGCCATTCAAGTTGTCATGGCTCCTGGAGACTGAGTGTCAAGGCACACAGGAAACGGCTGTAGCTGTGTTTATAACAATAATGCTGCACAGCCCTGTGTTCATAGCTCTTCAATCCTTCAGAGAGTCTCTGATTCTTGTAGTTTCACTAAGAGTAAATAAAAGAGGTTCTTTCTTGTCCATGTTAGAGATGAGGAAATGGGGTACTTCTAAGTACATACTTGGATAGAGATCCAGGTTTCCAATGAAGTGGTTTTTCCCACTGCATTATTAAGTTCATCAATTTCTTGTTGTCTTATCAACTTGGGCTACCATAACAAAATACCATAGACAACAGAAATTAATTTTCTCACAGATCTGGAGGCTGAAAGTCAAGGCGAAAGTTTGTGGTAAATCAGTTTCTGGTGAGAGCCATTTCCTCACTTGCAGATAGAGGTCTGTCTCTCCTTGTGTTCTCACATGGCCTTTCCTGGATGAGTGTACATGGGGAGGACAGAGGGGTGAGGGGAAGAAAGTTGTGAGTTCTCTAGTGTCTCTTCTTATAAGAACACTAATTCTACTGGATTGGCCCCACCCTTATGATCTCATTTAAAGTTAAATACTTCCTTAGAGGCTCCATCTCCAAATATGGCCACACCGAGGATTAAGGCTTCAGTGTGTGAATTTGAGGAAATATAACATTGAGTCCATGACACTTGTTGAACAAACATTAGGTACCTACTGCTATTGTACATAGGGATCACAAGGAAAAATTTGGAAGGCACAGTATCCATAAGCAATTGCCATATCATGCTATAGTGGAATTAAGTGTGAACCCACACAGGAGTATACATTAGGTAGACTTCCATTGGGAAGTAACATGTGAATTACACCTTGAGAAACAAGTAGATTTCAGGCAGAAGAAGGTACAACAATCAAGGGTTGTTTCTTTTTTTTTTTTTTAATTTTATTTATTTATTTGACAGAGAGAGATCACAAGTAGGCAGAGAGGCAGGCAGAGGGAGAGGGGGAAGCAGGCTCCCTGCTGAACAGAGATCCCGATGTGGGGCTCGATCCCAGGACCCTGAGATCATGGCCTGAGCCGAAGGCAGAGGCTTTAACCCACTGAGCCATCCAGGTGCCCCTCAAGGTTTGATTCTATGTTGCTATCCGCCTGTAGCACAAAGAAATAGAACTTAGTTTTATTTTCTCTTCTTATTTTATCCTTTTAACATCATCTTTTGTAAGTCGTGCAAATCCTCTACCTTATTCCCTCCTCCCCCCCCAATTTTGGAAAGGTAGAATATTAGGTGGAATATTAACAAATAAAATGCAGAGCCTAGAGTCAGTTAGTCATCTATGTTAATTCCAGGCATCTACTCCTATCTGTTTCTTTCTTCTTTCTTCTAATTTGAAATATTTAGTAGAACTTGTGTAATCTCCATCAAACCTTGTTGATCCCTTATAGTGTAGTTTCCTTGCTTTATTCAGTGGCCATAGGCATCGTTTTTTGCTCTCAAGGTCATTCTGATTACCTTGTTAGAAGCAAACCTGAAATCTCAGTTTGCAAAGAAAAGGACATCAGAGAATTGCTAAGAAAAGGACATCAGAGAGCTGGAGATCTTCTGTAAAATGCATTTCCCATGTCACTGTCTCGTTTACCTATTCAACTCACATTTACTGAGCATTTACTACTTGAAATAAACTCTTATAGATGAAACTAGTGGGTATAAAGCAGAATAAAAGAATTCCTCATCTGGATATGTGTGTACACTAGCACAAGAATAGAAAATACTTGGTTCCAAGGCTGCTAGGAACACTGATGTTAAAAGTTTCTAAGGCTGCTGGGTTAGTGGGGCCACTATGGGCCGGGGCAGTGAATTTAACAGTGGACAGTTGTGTTGCATATTTGCCATCCTGTGTTGGGAAATATCTAAAAAGAGTTATTTTACTGAATTTTGGTTGCAGAGTCAAGAAAATGCAGGGGCGCCTGGGTGGCTCAGTCAGTTAAGTGTCTGCTTTCAGCTCAGGTCATGAACTCAGGGTCCTGGGAGAACTCAGGGTCCTGGGAGCAAGCCCCACATCGGGTTCCCTGCTTAGTGGAGAGTCTGCTTCTCCCTCTCCCTTTTACCCTCCTCCCCAGTTATACTCTCTCTCTCTCAAATAAATAAAATCTTAAAAGAAAAGAAAAAGAAAATGCCTCCTCTTTTTTTTTTTTAAGATTTTATATATTTATTTGACAGAGAGAGAGGGATCACAAGTAGGCAGAGAGGCAGGCAGAGAGAAGGGGGAAGCAGGCTCCCCACTGAGCAGAGAGCCCGATGCGGGGCTCGATCCCAGGACCCTGAGATCATGACTGAAGGCAGAGGCTTTAACCTACTGAGCCACCCAGGTGCCCCAAAAATGCCTCCTCTTGGTTGGAAAAGAAATCTTCCATTATAATCAGTTTTTTTTAACTTTTGGTAGGAAATACATTTTAGTCTTCTGAAAAGTTTTACCTCCATTGCTTTTTCTCCCCTTCCTCTTGAAATTTTAAGTTCCAATTGGGAAATTGTTCTCATCTTGAGAGAGCAGTCCCTTGTCAGCAGGGATATGTATTAATGTGTTCCACAAAAGCATGAGATGAAGCCAGCTGTTCTGCTGACTATGGAATGAAGGGAGCTCAAACCCTTGTTTTTTTCTTTAAACACAATAACTACTATTCTTGGATTTACAATACAATCACTTTAGATAATTTAAAAAACCTAGATCCTACCCCAGACTGGGAGACTCTCTGAGGCACCCCAGAGCTGAGATTCTGAAGTGCAGGCAAGGTTGAAAGCTACATCCTACCAGATCAAGTTGAGCCTCCCTCAGGTTTTCATTGCTTGGATATTGGTCTGGTGCAGTTACTCCTGGCAAATGGTGGGGACAGAAGGAGTAGAGGGAGGAGGCCATGTTACTGGTTTCGCTCGGTTCAGTGGTCAAGGACAAACTCATAGTATATAAGTATAGTTGAGATACTTTTGTCCACCTAGACTCACAATTTTGAAAGTGACCCCTTGAGTTAAAGAATCAGAATTCCACCTCTAATTCCCCTGCAGTCTTTGGGAAGCAGTACAGAGTTGCACCTAAGAACATGTGGTTAAGACCATAGGCTTTGGCTCTGGAAAGAAGTTAATTTGAATCCTGATTTTTATACTTATAAGGCGTGTGGCCTAAACAGGTAACTTAATGTTTTTCCGGCTTAGTCTCTACCTCTACAAAATGGTGGAATTGGGGCGCCTGGGTGGCTCAGTGGGTTAAAGCCTCTGCCTTCGGCTCAGGTCATGATCTCAGGGTCCTGGGATCAAGCCTCACATCAGGCTCTCTCCTCAGCAGGAAGCCTGCTTTCTCCTCTCTCTCTCTCTGCCTGCCTTTCTGCATACCTGTGATCTCTCTCCCTGTCAAATAAACAAATAAAATCTTTAAAAAAAATGGCGGAATAATACACGTGTTTAAGGATTGTATAATGGTTAAATGAGACTGGGTCCATAACACTTTATCATACCAAACACGCAAAGAGGGGTGACTAAACATTGGTTATCATGGTTGTTACATATGTAGTGTGAGGGTCAACCGTAGATCTTGGTCCATGAGTACCACCATGGCACTAGCAATTCTGGGGTATTACAGTCTCTCTAATGACCTGGGAGTGGAAAGCAAGTTCAAGGATCTGCTGGTAGTTAAGTGCATATCAGGTCTGACTTGTCATAGCCCATCTATTTCATAGACCTTTAACAATCAGTGGAATAAATGGATGAAATACTTAACAGATTTTCAAAGCCCAGAATGAAATGGAGGTGAGCTCAGTAGTTAGCTTTCATTTTTCCACCTCGTCACTGACCTCCGTCTTTGTTAGGATGGTGCATGAGGGGATGACTCCATTGCACATGCTGCCCTGAGTAATGACAGCCCCAGTGCCATAGCATACTCCAGGCTCAGAACCTGGAAAGAAGGGCCGACTTCCTTCCTGGATTTGAATGTGCTTCCTTTGCTAAATATTTAGACCCCTCATGGACCCAGAGCCATGAGTATTAAGTGATCTCTAGATTTTGTTTTAGCAATTAAAGACTCTGTGTGCATCAAAATTACCCAGACTTCAAATAGGCAACAAAATCGGAGCTTGAATTTTAGTTATCTTGCAAAATATGAGGAGCAACCGAATGCTGGGTGGTCGATAGCACTGGAATAGTAGTTGACTGGAGATAGTTCATCATTGGTAAAGCCTTCTCCTCCATGAAACTCTCCTTGAGTTCCTGTCCTTTAGCCAGATGCAAGAGCTTGTCGCCACTGAATTCTCATGATGTTTTGCTGCCATTTTTATGCCAGGTTTTCTTTTATTGAAAGTCTTTACGTACATATTTCTACAAGCTTCTTACAGGAGAGGGTTTGTATTATTTTTGTACCTCCCTTAATATCTAATACAAAACCTTCTATGTAGTAAGTACTCAGTGTTTGTCAACTAAGCAGGTATATGCCTTGGACGCAATCACAAGAAATGAATGCGTACCATCAAGACTCATCACTATAATCCTCACCAGTGAATGACAACTGTTATCTGTTCTTCAGATATTTAATGCAATACTGATGACGAGACCTTTTAGGTTCCTTCGAAGAGTCTTTGATATGTTACTTTTTAAATGTCCATTCTCTAGAAAAAAAAAAAAAAAACTATGGCCACGAGCAGTGGAGAGCGTCCACGATTATTTTCTTCCTTCCAAATTCACAACTGGTATATAGGCGTGCATTTGCAAACACACTGTTTTCTGTGTTCTGCTGGTGTTTGAGTGTAGTTATCATTTAGAATTCTTCCACCTGCTTCCAGATGTCAAAGGGGGGAGGTGGATTGCTCTTGAGAGCTCATCAATTCTGCTTCAGTGGACTCTGGAAAGAGGCATGATGTAAATTTTCTTTTGAAATCTTAAATTGTTCACAATCTGTGGCAACTCTTGCTTTATTTGAATATGTTGGGACGATAGGATGGCAGTAATTTGAGTTAGAAATTCTGTCCAGCAGAAGCTGGACATAAAAAATGAGCATATGCCTGCCTGTTGGTAAGCTCTTTTGGAAGAATAAGCTTGTTTTTGTGTGCACAACAAGGAAATGGGGGTGGTGAAGACATCCAGGATAAGACAAGTGGTGATTGACAGCCCAGCTGGTGGAGATGGGTAATTGGAAATTCATGGCACATAAATCTCCCAACACTTATCTTGAAGCACAGGAAGAGAGGAGATCTGAGCATGCGAACATTTAACTCTTTCAAAAGGATCTAATAATGTAGCAAATCTTTAAGTTCTTCATTTTAAATTTAATTAAATTATGGTTTTCTGTCTTGGAGAGATAAATGTGTTCTGCTTAAGGAAATGAGTCTGTGCCTAGTAAATGGGAATCTGTAGAACTGTTGGAGAAGTTCTTCATTTGTTAGTTTACTTAGAATACACAATTCCTTCCCACAGGTCTCTTTCCTTTAGGGAGCAATCATTTCCTCCTCTCTTGATGGGTTTCTGGATTCTCTGTGTACAGTGATGTCTCCTTTATGTGTCTTAGCTTTCTAATTTCCAAACTAGTGTTTTGTAAAATGAGGTGGTATTAGATCATTAGCAAGTAACATGGATTAAAAATGGCATAGTGTAAGCAACATTTGCCATACTTGTTGAAGTCTCATGCTTTTTCTGATGATTTGATTTTTGGTTCAGTGTCTTTGAGCTGAACAGGTACCTTTCATTATCTTCCTCATGATAACCCATTAGACTACTAAAGATAATGATGAAGGTACCTCTTCTAATTTTCTTTTTCTAGATCAGACAACCTCAATAGCATACATGATTAAAAATTTTTAATCCCAACAAAATGGAGTGCTTTGGATTTGTCAGGGTATGAGTGAGATTGGCAACCTCAGAATGTCTACTTTGTATTGGAACTTACTCCTTTCTTTAAGTGGGATGGATCTTTGAAAGGAATGAATCTGTTTTATCATCTGGGCTTCCACTGTCTCTGTTCCATTTTTGTTAATAGTAAGACACTTATCTAATCTTAGTGTCTTGTATGCTCGAAGATGTGTGGCCACATCTGTGTTGTTTCTGGCTGGCAAAGTGTTGCATCTGTTGCAATGCCAGAGTTCCTGCTGGTGAACAGAGCTATACTGTAGGGGGCCAGCCCTCTAGATGACTCCAGGCTTCCTTGAACATACTGCCCTGACACCCTGGCTGAAGCCTAGAAAGGGAGTAAAGATTAAAGAGGTACACTTGGGTACATAGAAATGAGAGTAGTTATGATGGTGGGTGTAGAATGGGTTAATTAATCTGAGGGAATGCATTGAGTCTTGGAAGTGTTTACTTGTGTTAGGCATCCTTGGAAATACCAAGAAGGACAAACTGTGGTCCCTGAGGACCTAAAGCCAGGAAACCAGGGTTATCGTCTGAGCTCTTCTGGAAGCCAACCTAGTTACCTGGATTGAACTAGATTTTTAAGATGATTTAGGAAAGGGTTGGACTAGATAATAAAGTATAGTAGGAGCAAAAATGCCATAAACTTTCTTGCCCTTTCCAAAGGCTATTAAGGCTACTTTATGATTCTGATGTGTGGAGAATATGTGATCTCACACAATGCTCCTTGCTGTGCACAGAGGAAGAAGACAATAGATCCATATGGATTGACTGATTCAGTGTAGAATGAGGTAATAGCGGGGGGTGGGGGTTGGGTAACAAGAAATGGTTGAAGACTTATATTTGACAATCACAGCAGGAAACCTTTAGCAGAAGTGATTATCAAGCTTTTAAAACCATGTTTCATGTCTTAAAAAGCACTGTAATTAATATATGTCTCTTCAGTGAAGGAAACAAAAAGCCACATCTTCATTGAAACAACATCAGCAGCAGCTGTCAGCTCTACCAATATAGGCTTTATATGGGAAGGCTTCTGGGTTCAGTGGTAGGTTAAGTTCATTTTTGTCATCATTAAAGTTTGTTGTGAATTGTAAAGCCTTTCATGGCCCTCATACCTACAAAATGTCCAACTCCATAGCCTGGCACATTTCAACCTTCACAAACTGTCATTAACCTGTCTTCCTACTCCTTATCCCATTAATTCAGTAGATATTAACTGACTCTCTGTGCACAAGCTACTCTTGTGCGAGTAGCTCAAGATTCAGATTCAAAGAGATTAAGTTTCCTGTTGCCAACGGATGAACATTCTAACAGTGGAGGAAAACATGAAACAAATCCATAAAACTAAGTGCTGAAATGTTATAAGAGTGATTTCTACAGGGTGCAAATGTGGTTCATAGACATGTCATACATTTTCAAGTTCCTTTGCCCATTGTGTGTCTTATGCCCAGAATGTTTCTCTTGCAGCAAAATTCAACTTTTCAATCAAGGCTACATTCAAGTCTGAAGGTGACTTTTTAGAAACTATCATGGACTCTTTTTTTGGTGTTTGCGTGGGAGTGTGGGTGTGCACTTGGTGTGTCACTGGGTCAGTGTTCCCCGATACATGTGCAGACTTTCATGGCAGAGGATTTGTCTTGTTCACTTTTGTGAAGAGTAGGAGCTTAAATGAGAGTTTGCAGGAGTGCAAGCAAGCTGCTATAGCGGACTTGACAATTGCTGTGTTCTCTGTCTAGAATACTTCTTCCTAACTCTTTGAATTAATGACTCAGTTTCAGAGAGGCCTCTGACTCCCTCATCAAAAATAGAACCTTCTTGGAGTACCTGGGTGGCTCAGTTACTTTAGCATCTGACTCTTGATTTCATCTCAGGTCATCATCTCAGGGTCATGGGATTGAGCCCCCCTTTGGGTTCCAGGGTCCGTGTGGAATCTGCTCGAGATTCTCTCTCTCCCCTTCCCCCTGCTCTCCCTCTCTCTCTCTCTCTCAAATAAATAAATCCTTAAAATAAAATGAAATAGAGCCTTCTCTTTATCCAACTTTCTCTTTATCGCTTTATTGGCTATGTTGTTTCATAGCATGAATCGCTATGTGGAAATCATCTCTTATTTGCTTTTTTCTTTTGCTACTAAATGTGCACTCTCTAAGAGCAGGGATCTTGTTTGTCTGAGTCACTGCTGGGTTCCTCGCACCTGGAACAGTGACAGACCCATAGAAACACATTTCATTTCCTTTTAACCAGGTTTGTGTTTCTGGTCAAGCATATGTTTTTATTATTAAAAAATGAGTAGGGCGCCTGGATGGCTCAGTTGGTTGGGCGACTGCCTTCAACTCAGGTCATGATCCTGGAGTCCCAGGATCGAGTCCCATATCGGACTCCCGGCTCTGCGGGAAGTCTGCTTCTCCTTCTGATGTTCTCCCCTCTCATTCTCAGTCTCTCTTTCTCTAATAAAAAATAAATAAAAATCTTTAAAAAAAAAAATGAGCTCTTCACAGTTTTTCATAGTGTTTTCTTCTCTCCCTGGGCTTGAGTTCTTCTGTTTCCTCGAAGATAATGGCAGCCAGATGATGTTTCTCTTTGGCCACACTCAGCTCTGTGCCACTGACGTTTCATGGAGTTTTTCTCAGCACATGCCCCACAGAGAATGAGTTCTTTCTGAATCATGGAGGCCTTAACCCTCCCCTCCTGAACTTTTGGTGGCTGACAGCCTGGTGTCAAGGTTGGGCTTTTCGAAGCCTTTGTCTTTCTCAGCTGTTTATCTCCATGGAGTCAGCTGACCATCCCTGATAGATGAATTACATTTGAGAGGGAAGAGAGTTTCTTCCTTCCTCAAGGACTGCTGACTGCTCCCTAGGGAATAAGGACATGGAGTTGAGGAGAGGGGATGGGTAGATGGCAAAGGGAGAGAGAATACTGTAGTGGATAATCATGTGCCTGGGAAATTCTGAGGTTCCAACCACTTGAGTGTAGTGAGTGCAAAGGGCCCTGCTCACTTGACTGAAGGTGGCTGGGTGAGGACTTCTCTCTGTCCCCCTGTAGAATCTTGCTTCTTCTCCCATAAGGAGGAAGCAGAATGGGCACAGAATTCTGGGTCTGCAGCTCTCTGCCAACCAGTCATCCTTACTTTGACCACCCTCTTCTGTGTAGTGCAGAGATGGGCAATGGGGTAAAGGGTGAGGAACTGGCTTTGGTGGATGCTGAGTTCAGTGCCACTCTTCAGTGAGGGCATTTATACCTACTGTTCTCAGCCTTGGGACTCAACAACTCAACAGGCCAATTGCACTATTATTATTGTATCCCTAGGCTGAGAGGGCTTATAATGTGTTGTGATTACGGGGGACAGAGAATCACAACAATTAAAATGTCAGATGTCATAACTGTATCATCTTTGTGTGCCTCCTAGTTGTTGTGTGTTGTGCACACACATGCATCTTAGGTTAAGCTATTATAACGACAAGACCACAAAATCTTGGAAATGAAAGTCTTGGAAATTGGAAATCTTGGAATGGAAAGAGGTGGGGTCTTTCCACAGAGCCCAAAGAAGTGCTAAATCCTTCAGTGTATAGCCAACTCTGCGGAACCTCCTAGAATTCCATGGCACATCCTAATGACATGTCTGTGTGAACTTCTCTAGTCTCTGCTTTGCGGATGGAGATACACACACACACACACACACACACACACAGATACATAGATATGTATTTACCATAATCCTCTCACCATAAGAAAATATAGTGGCCTCATTCTTCACTGGTGATCATTAGCATACATGGTACAAACTGCCTAACAAAAGACCAAAGTATTTTTCTGTGAGGTTTTAAAATACTGTTGGAGAGTATTCAAATCTCCTGGTGGTTTTATGTCACAGAAACTGAAATTCTAAAGAAGAAATGGCCTTTGTATGTAGCATGGCTACATAATGACCTACAGTAGCATTTAGTCAGCTGAAAAACTCTGGCAGGTTATTGTGTAGATGTAAATTATAATTATCTACCTAGCCTTTTCTCATGTTAAGCTTGTTATTGAAAAGGTTGTTTTATTTCCTAAGTTGTTTTGTTTTGTTTTGTTTTTTCCTACAGTCTTGGCACCATGTATGCGTATATTAAGTTCAATTTAGGGAAAAGAAGAAAAAATTGCTAAAACCAATTGGTAGAAATCACTCCTTTGTGAAATATTATCTAACCTCTATAGTAGCATAGAAGGCACTGCATTTACAAACAGTCTCTAACATTTATAAACATTTTTTTTTTCCTGCTGGCAGGAAAATCCAAATAGAACTCATAGACCTACTTTGAATGAGAAATAGTCTCAAGTTGGAATTTATTATTATAATCACTGTTTTTATTAATCATTTAACAATTGTATAGTGTTGATTAATTTTCCGGCAGCATTATGTTAATAAGATTTCAGGGAAGGGAAAGAAGTCATTTCATGTATGTGGGTTTAGTTTAATTTTATTCACCAAAATGGTATTTACTTAATAACAACTGTGAAAATAAGCACAGATTTGGGCTTTGTCATCTTCTGTTTTAGTGCAGAGCTAATGAACAGAGTGGGTGCTTGTGGAAAAAGAGGTCGGTAGAGCTAAAGAGGGTATGAATCAGAAGGGTGTGTTCTGGCTTCATTAGAGGGTTTGCAGTTTGGATCAAAGATGTTTGGCTTCTACCAGAGTGTGATGTGTCCATGGATGTTTGGTTGAAGTGAATTAATGAGGAGGATTGAGAGCCCCTGTGTAATTTTAAATTTGCAATTTTTTAAAAAGATTTTATTTATTTATTTGACAGAGAGAGAGAGAGAGATCACAAGTAGGCAGAGAGGCAGAGAGAAGTGGAAGCAGGCTCCCCGCTGAGCAGAGAGCCCAATGTGGGGCTCAATCCCAGGACCCCGAGATCACGACCTGAGCCAAAGGCAGAGGCCTCCACTCACCGAGCCACCCAGGCGCCCCTCTTTTTTTTTTTTTAAAGATTTTATTTACTTACTTGACAGAGATCACAAATAGGCAGAGAGGCTGGCAGAGAGGGAGAAGCAGGCTCCCCGCTGAGCAGAGAGCCTGATGTAATACGGGATCATGACTTGAGCCGAAGGCAGAGGCCTCAACCCACTTAGCCACCCAGGTGCCCCAAATTTATGCTGATTCTTAATGCACAGACGAGGAAACCCCTTTAAGTGGAAATCAGTTTACTGAGGAATTTATTTATAAATTTGGAGGTAAAAATTTTATTTACTTATTAGATTATTTATTTAATTATTTATTTGACAGAGAGAGGGACAGGGAGAGAGGGAACAAGCAGGGGGAGTGAGGGAAGGAGAAGCAGGCTTCCCGTCAAACAGGGAGCCTGATGTAGGGCTCAGTCCCATGACCTGAACTGAAGGCAGAAACTTAAGGACTGAGCCACCCAGGTGCCCCTAAAAATTCATTTTTTAAACTAGAATTGATCTGTTGGTGCTAGTTTTTAAATTGTTGTGTTGTTTTGTGTCCCATTTTTTCCCTCTCTTTATTGCATGACGATTTTTTGTTTTGTTTTGTTTTGTTTTTACCTTTTTGTCAGAACGAAGATCTAGATCTCTCATACTAGCCCTTGTGGGTATGTTTTGCGAGTATCTTAGAATAGGTACCATCTAGGGGTGCCTGGGTGGCTCAGTTAGTTAACCGTCTGACTCTTGGTTTCTGCTGATGTCATGATCCCATGGGAGTACAACTCTGCACTCAGCGGGGAGTCTGCGTCAAATGTCTCTCCTTCTGCCTCTCCCCCACTCTCTCCATTTCTCTTTCAAATAAATAAATGTTAAAAAAAATAAGTACCATCTGGATATTTAACGCTTTGAGGGACTAATACAGTCTCGATCACTCTAGGTTGTGAGGAATTGAGTCCTACATATTGAACCAAGTGGTAGGCATTGCTTGAGTATGTTGCTCTTGTAAAGTCTAGTCTTTGAAAATCTGTCCATTAAAAGAAATTTAAGAATAATAAATTTATTGTTTACCTCAAAAGTTCCTGTAATAGAGCTTAGGTGCTACCTTTCTAATTTTTCTTCCTTTATGAAATATTTATCATTTGGGTTGATAGGCAGAAGAACAATGGTATCATAACAAGGAGTGGGTTGGATTGACTTTATCACACAATCATTTCATTTTGGATGAAAATTTCATACCTGATGGTACAAACCTTGAGTAAGTGTTGACAGCCCATTAAAGTGTAGTTTAGAAGGTTTCAGATTCCAATAATAAATAATAAATATAGACTTCTTTTTGGCAATTGCATGGTTATGTAAAGATTTCAATTGAAAGTCCGTGGGATTTGATATTATACTCTGGTGTTTTAGTGATTTTAAAAGGTGTTTGTTGGGAATTTGGGAAATAAGGGAGCTGTGTAATGTGGCTTTCCAGCCATCTCTAACCTTTTTTCTCATAAGAAGACATTTTCACTCCTCAGTCCTCTCTAGGTGGTTTTCTGGGTTCTCTGAGGTATGCAGACTTGAGGAGTATGCTTTAGTATATGTCTCTGCCGGTGCTTAGAAGGGGTCCCAGAAGCTTCTTTTTTGATCTTCAGCTTTCTTCCTGCATAATAAATCAGGGTTCCATTTGGGTTGGAATGTCAATTCCAGAATGACTTCTCTGGGAAGTGACTGAACCCATTTTGCTTCTTAGCAGAGTGTGATAGAGGCCTCAGACCTCAGGACCTGTCCCTCTGCTTTACAGATGTGGGGACAAAGAATTGGTGAAGACTTGGGCAGCTGCTGAGAATGTTCTCTAGTCTTGGTAACAGTGTGGCCATCTTTCTAGAGTGAACATCTATCCTCTGCTCTCACAGAATTTCCCCTTGGTTGAGTTTATTTGTATTCGTGTCATTTGCCTGACTGACTAGTCTCCAGCTAGTATGTTGGATCAGTTGTCCCTGCTGTTTGGAGATGCAAAGGGACAAAGATGGCTAGGATCTGGGTCCTACCTGGGATCTGGACACACTACAGTGGGAAAGATGACGTCTGTCCTGTTCGAACTGGGAGGACATTATTGGAAGAATGAAAGTTGAGAGGAGAGGCTCAGTCCGAGACTTGCACTGACGTGGAAGGGGTGACGTGAGGCAAGGCCCAGAGCAAGCAAGGACGTAGAGGTCCCAAGTGCACAGGGAACTGATCAGCAGATATGAGCTGCCAGTAGTGGCCATCCTGTGGGTCCTTTTGTCAGGACAGGTGCACAATGCTGATCCTTTCAATGGGTCAGACCAACCCAGGCATGACAACTAAATGCAGTGCGAGTTGCTGAATTCAATTCTGGACCAGGAAAAAAGACATAAGTGGTACATATTGGCTAAATTTGCCTAATAGACATTTATAAGGAAAGTCACCCATTTGTTTCAAAGTTCTCTCATTATAAGCCAGAGTTGCTACAGAGAAACTGATGGCATTTCTCTGTCCTGTCATTCATTGTGCCCTCTTTTTTACTGAAGTGGAGTGCTGCAGAATCTCAAAATGCCACCAGAATATTGAAAGAGAAGGGTTCAGAATTTTCACATCATCAAAAAATCAGTTGGCCCAGAGAGGAGCTATTTCATGGTTAATAGCTGTGTCGATTTGGGGGTAACTCAATTTTTATATATATTTTTTTTCTTTTAAAAGTCCCTATTCTATGGGGTGCCTGGGTGGCTCAGTTGGTTGAGCGACAGCCTTTGGCTCAGGTCATGATCCTTGGGTTCCAGGATCGAGTCCCGCTTCGGGCTCCCAGCTCCACGGGGAGTCTGCTTCTTCCTCTGACCTTCTCTCCTCTCGTGCTCTCTCTCACTTTCTCTGTCTCTCAAATAAATAAATAAATAAAATCTTAAAAAAAAAAAAAGTCCCTATTCTAGAAGGGACATTTCCTTCTTACTGTAGCATTCAAATGAATAAAATGTAGAAGGAATAATGGAAAGAGAAAATTACCATTTAGCAAACTCCACAGCAGTAATTGTCATAGGCAAGAATTATCAATGGGTGCTAAACTTCATAGGTAAAAGCATGATAAGAAACAGTATATTTGCATAGTCCCAAGCTATCTCCCCACAAGAAATGTCTGAGTTAAAGAGCAAAAAGAGTGATTGTATAGTGGAGAAACCTCCTATCACTTTTACCAAATGATCAAAGTTAATATCACCAGTCATGGGACACATCAATATCAGATACCTCTTGATAGGATGCAGGAGAAAGGAGATCATCACTTCTATGACATTCTTTCTGAAAATGCACATCCTGAACTAATCATGAAAAGACATCGATAAACCCAAATTGAGAGCCCTTTTACAATGTAACAAGCTAGTACTCTATAATAACAAGGCCTTGGAAGACAAAGGATGATTGAGGAAATGTCACAGACTACAGGAGACTTAGGGAGACCTGACAACTAAATGCATGGTTTCTTGAACTGGATTCTGGACCAGCAAAAGCACATACCTGGGATAGCTGGCAAAAAAACTGTAGTCTGTCAATTAGTTAAGAGTATAGCATCAATGTTAATTTCCTGGAATTGGCATATGGTTGTATAAGATGTCAACATCTGGAAAAGCTGTGTGACTACTATATGCAAACTCTTCAAACTAGTTTTTCACCGGTTTTTTTGTAACCTTAAAATTATTATTATTTTTTAAAGCAAAACTCTCCTTTCTTTTTTTTTTTTTAAAACTCTCCTTTCTTTAAGAGACCTTAAGCTTCGCTGGATTAGTGGATTCATTAACTCCCTCCTATCTTGTCTCTGCACACACATAGTTGCCTTGCTTAGAAAATAAAATCACACACACACAAAAAAAAGAAAAAATCACGTGGACACTTTCCTTTGATGTTATCATTTTGAATAGTCAGACTGCATTTTTTAGCTTCTCAAAAGCACTCTTTCCTCTTATCGAATCTACTAAGAAAAGGTGCCGCTCCTCTGTAGGCGGAAGGAAGTGCTAGCTTTGCCCAAGATCCGGGTCTTCCCGCCCATTAGGTGCTATTAAGGAGGGCACTGATTGCAGGCATATTTACCTCCAAGTTACTGACTCTTAAGCTTCATATCCCTTCACTCTCAGGGGCTTCCTCCAAGCTCTCTACTTAGTTTTGAACTCATAATTTTATGTATATTTTTTTTTAAAGAGAGCCCTCCAAATGGTCTAAACCTCAGGCCCCATGGTATACCTAGAATGCTTCTACTTAATGGGAATATTTTGCGTGAGTCAGCCCCTTATAAGACAACCCAGTGCATTTGCATACTGGCTCCTGTTTCAAAACTGCGGAGAAGAAAAGGACATCAAGCAGCAGCTAGAACAGAGTATTTCCAAAGTTTCCCTTTGTTTGTTTTGGCTCACTACCTGGCTAGGCAAAATCACAATCAAATAAAGCCAAAATAAATGCACGTGGAAAGCATCGTTGTAAGCTGTCTGAGATGGGGCACATTTAGTCAGAAGACCAGCTTTGCCACATCTAAAAAGGTCACTATGTAGAGGGACACTTGAAAGCACCATTGCTTAGACCATAACTCAAGTTGCAGCTGTAAACATACCCAGTGCTTGCAAGGGGGCCACCAGCTCACCCCCCAGCGTGGCCACCAGCTCACCCCTCTCTGCCTTATATCTCTCAGATAAGCCAGCAGCCCAAGGTTCTTTCCCCTCCGATTTTCAAGTACCAGACCTCACAAGAAGAGTCCAGTTATTCGTATGCAGAAATCTGTGTTAAATAAAATACAGGATCAAGCCAAGGAACATGAAATTTGGAGTTGGTGTTGACAGCCCCTCATTCCTATCGCTTATTAATTTCATTTCCCTCCTCAGCTTGTGTCATTGCCTATAAATTACTTAAACACAGGTTTTCATATTTTGTGATTTAACTCTTTAAGACCTTTTGTAACACAGGGGAATTAATGATCTCTTTATGAACAGTTTAAATTGAGCTTATTCTTATGGAAATGTGATCTTTAGTAATTTTATTTTTTTTTTCCTAGCTGTAAATCTAGCTATTCTAGCCCTGAATTTATCATGGACATTTTATTTTTCTAGTCACGTGCTTCAGAAATCAGAAGTTTGGAGTTACAACACGAGAAACAAGGCACTCATTTTGAAGTTGACCTCTTGTTTCCCCCGACTTTCACAGTTTTGTGTGTGTGTGTGTGTGTGTGTGCGTGCGCGCGCGTGTGTGTGTGTGTGTGTGTTTGGAAAGTTTTACCACCATCTCTTTCTTTCACAAGTTGGTTGAATTTGTTTCCAGAGTAAGCAGAGGACAGAATGTAGAAGTGGTTTGAAATAAAAAATTAAACTGGTTGCACCAGAAAGAAAATATTTTTATATAAAGAGCTCCTGGAGTGGAAATCCCACTAGAGAATGGTTCCCCCCCCCGCAGCCTTCTTTTAATGAAATAATTAAATCTAGCAATGTCATTTTCAATATTATTTTATCTCTGGGCTTTGAAAAAAAAAACTCAGTTGTTTGATAATAAAATGAAATCTGAACTAGAGAGGATACCATTTTTAAGAAAGATGTGCTGTAAAAATCACTGGAGGAGACCAAGTCAGGTTTACCAGACTAGAGTCTCCAAAACATGAGTGAGTCAAATGCTAGAGCACTGGAATTATGTTCGGAAGAACCCAGCAATCATGAAAGTCCCTTGTGAGTTAAAGCTGAGAAAACCTCACAGGAGAAACAGCCTGCTGGCCATCAAAGACCTGAGGATACCGGAGAGATGATTTCATTGACTTCACGGGTCTATTATACTTAAGGTTTTAAAATATGTTCAACCAAGTTATCGTGCCCTTCCCTGCGCTCAATTCATCTGTGATCTGCGTGTGGCTCCCGCCACCCCTAGCCTTCCCAATTTGGCTGTCACTCTACAGAGGAAATAAAAAGGCAGCAGACCCAGTTTCCCGGCTGTTTTATTTTATGGAGATGCTAAAAGGCAGCTTATTTCATATTGATCATACCAGGGAGCTAGCCAAGTATGGTGTTAATTGGGTCCTCTGGAATTCTAAACCCCTGGGACCAAAAGCTTTCTAGGAAGGATGGGGAAAAAAAACCCATAAGCTGCCTAAAAATGAAATCCAGGAGCCCACAATGTCCCAGTTGCTGGTGATTTGGCCCACTCGTTTTGTATCCAGTCGCTTATTTCAATTAGCTTGTTTTGTGTTATGTTTCCCCACACCCCCTTTTCCTGCAAAGCCTTGAAGCCTTGTTTTGAAAACTGCTGCCCCAGAGTGCACTGGTTTGGCTGTCCCGTCCTCATTGTTCTAATGCTCATTCCATATGTGGGTCACATACTAGCGCTCTCCCCCACACCCCTCCACCTCCCTCCTATCCCTCCAGCCACCTCCCCTCCCCTTCCCTTCTCTGTCCATGCATTGGCTCTCTAGCTCTCATTCTCCTTCCTCCCTCCCAATCTCTCTCTCTCTCTCTCTCTCTCTCTCAAACACACACACACACACACACACACACACACACACACACACTTTTCTCTTTTCAAGAGGCAGAGGTAGGGGCCAGATTTTCTCAGGAGCTTTGCAAGCAGAGCCATTCAAACTTAAAAAGCTAGTTGCTGTGCATTTAGTTTATGGCAAACACCACTTCACCTTCGTGAAAGTAATTATTCTGTCCTTCTCCCTTTTTCTCTCTTCCCACCCCTTGCTCTTTTCCCTTCTCTTTTTCCAGGACAAAGGTTTTTAAGAAACTAAGATTGCTGCTTCCTTCTGTCCTCTCTTGTTACCTTGGTAGCCAGTATCCCAGACAGTGAAGGATGGAGAGAGCAGGCTGGGGTTTTATGCACAGATCTTTGGGGGCTACAGGAGTCCACTGAGAAATGTGCATTGCAGGCATGCTTGCTGAGTTTGTTATGCCGGTTTTCTGTCACTTACTCTGTCTAAAAGGTAAGGGCTTCTGTAATTTGCGGCTGCAGAGAATTGGGACATTGTTCTCTTTCTAAGGCCTTCAACTAATTGGCTCTTGAGAGAAGATTGGAATGAGACTTTTTGCTTGACTTCTGTAGCTTATCCTTTTAGAAGTCTTGTGATTTTTTGAGTGTCTGAAGGAAAAATAATTTTGGCAATCTTATGGTTATTGAGGGCATGTCCATTTACATGTCTTCAAGGCAGAAAAACCCAACTTTTGATTCCATTATGTTTCTTTCTTTTCATTTAAAACTTTTCATTTACCGATGAAAAGATGTGGTATATATGGGGTCAATATTTTCAATGGTTATTGTAAACTTTGGGTATAGGAGTTGGGATATCATCCCAAGCAAGATAAGACTATTTTAATTAAGCAGATTGAGTTTTTACCAATTGAAAATTATAGTACATTTGAGTAGTAAGAAGTAAGGAAAGTTTGAGACTGTATAGATGAGTAGTAACATTTACAAGGATTGGTCAGTTACTCTAGCATGGATAAATACATAGTGATAAACATAAATAAGCGTT
>CM052815.1:60342989-60375388 GCA_028533885.1 Nasua narica
AAGCAGATCCCCTGTTGATCGCGGAGCCCTTGAGGGGCTTGATCTCATGACCCTGAGATCTTGATCTGAGCTGAAATCAAGAGTCAGATGCTCAACCACCTGAGCCACCCAGACACCCCAAAAATGTATGTAGACTTTAAGTTTATGTTTTCAAACTTACCTACTTAAAGGACTTGAAACTAGAACATCAGTTGCCTGTTACCTCTGGGAAAAACTTGCCGTTCGTTAAGAAGCATAATGTCAAAACCAGATTGTACATCACTATGGAATTTATACCGCTGGAAACCAGCTGAGCTTTGTTGAAAAACAGTGATTACACTTTATTTTCTTAATGGCAGTAATTCATGAAGACTCTTTGTTAGGAGTAATAGATATTTTATTGGAGATGGAGGATCCCTTTAATGGTATTTTCCTTTATGGCCGCTGCCCAGGGCGGGTGGTGAGTGTGTTGAGGTCTGGTTTTGTTGATCAGTCTGTCTCACCAGCCATCCATGAGGGAAAGGTGTATGTTTGGATACTCAATTTAAGTCAGGTTATTCTATTTATTACTTTATATAATTTGGGTCAAAGAGCCTGTGGGAAGTATTTCTTCCAAAAGGACTTATGGATGCGTCTGCTTCAACAACCTAGTGATATTAGCAAAACAAACTGGATTTTTTCCAGTGATTCACCATTGAGAAGATACCAGAAGTAATGTGAATACTGAGGCAAGATGGTTTCTGTGAAGGGAAGAAGCTTTATCTCTTTGACCCTGACCCAAAAGTTCTTAGGGAGTAG
Source organism: Nasua narica (assembly GCA_028533885.1). NCBI lineage: Eukaryota > Metazoa > Chordata > Mammalia > Carnivora > Procyonidae > Nasua > Nasua narica. Next base: position 60,343,767 of record CM052815.1, read on the forward strand.
GTAGAATAGGGCCTAGATTAGGGTCTGTTTCCCTCCCACAGATACCTGTCACCCATATCCCCTGTTACCTTGTGTCTGTCATTACGTCCCCCTGGTTTCCTTATGTGTCAGCAGGATGGCTTTCCATTCCTTTCAAAATTAGTAGGAGATAGTTCAGATGAGCACATACTCAGGGAGACCTTAAAAGTTTTCCCTCCCTTGTTTTATCCTACACATCTCCTTCTTAATACAAAGAAAAAATAAACAAGGAAAGAAAACACACCAAATACTTCTTCGTAGGTAATTTCTCTTCTCTTCCCACTTCCCAAACTTTCTAAAATTTTAATTGAATTTATCCCTTACATAAAATGTGATACCTTTTTTTTTTAAAGATTTTATTTATTTATTTGACACAGAGAGAGATCACAAGCAGGCAGAGAGGCAGGCAGAGAGAGAGGGGGAAGCAGGCTCCCCGCTGAGCAGAGAGCCCAATGTGGGGCTCCATCCCAGGACCCTGAGATCATGACCTGAGCTGAAGGCAGAGGCTTTAACCCACTGAGCCACCCAGGCGCCCCAGAATGTGATACGTTTCCATGTGTTCAATCGGTGACCGTCAACCAGGGGGTGTTCAAAGGACTCACCTGTGAAGGATTTTAAAGGAAGGAAGATTGAGGGATGGATGAAACAGGTAAAGGGATTTAAGAGGTACAAACTTTCAGTGATAAAATAAGTCACAAGGGTGAAAAGTACAGCATTAGGGAATATAATGAATAATACTATATTACATGGTGACAGATGGTAGCTATATTTATCATGGTGAGTATTGTATAATGTATAAATTGTCTAATCACTGTATTGTACAGATGAAACTAATACTCTGTCATCTATACTTGCTTAATAAAAAATAAAGAATAAATTTTTTAAGAAAGAGGATTCAAACAAGTTACTCTTAATATTATCTGTAATATAAGGACTTGAATTAGAGTAGATGATCCTTAAATCATTCCTTGATTTCTAATCTTTGAATTTTAGTCTTTATTTCTTTGATAAGTTTAATCAGCTCTCAGTAGAGTCAATTCTGCTATAACACTTATTTTGGAAATGAGAATTTTTATTATATATTAATAAATATATAATATATATTAGAGAACAAATATCAAGCAAATGGTGCATTTGCTTATGTCCATTTCTTTCTAGAGAAACATTAAATGAATGCAGAAAAGTGCAGCCAGCTGAAAACCACTTAGGATGATCCCTAATGCACACGTGTACACATCCCTGTCCCTTACAGACTTAATTTATCCGTGTATTATGAGCCACACCTACCCACGTTTGGTGTTACAACTTTCTGATGGATATCAGATCACCCTCGTACGATGCTTCCCAAGAACCCACAAGATGAATCCGTTTCTGCACCCAGTTCTAGGCCAACCCTAGGTTTTTTTGATGAGGTCAAGTGCCATACTGATCGTAGTTTGATGTATATCTTAACAATTCAACACCTATAAAACTGCTGCCATTTTTATTAAGCTCCTGCTTTTAAAAAAACATTATCCTTTTGGAGTGCTGTACCCCTAACCACATGTTTCCCATAAACCCTATGGGTTTTATTGCACGATTTGCATGGCATAAAGATTCTTAGGAACACATATGTTTTGTTGTAGCTGAACTGGCTCTAATGAATTTTGGCATGATAAAATTCTTGGAGGCAAGGTGCAGAGGACATTTGGCATACCCTAGCCTCGTTTTCTGTGAATGTCGTCAGCTTAGCATGCTTCTTACTACTTTGCGTTTTTCCAGTGGCTCTATAGGATTGCCTTGGAATAATCATTTCTCAAACCACAAAACCTCAGGGAAAGTGATATGACGTTCTCAAAACGGAAGACTACTGCAAATGGTTAGATATTTGGTCCAATCCTAGAAACAAGAATTTTGGTTTTTTGGCTAATTAATAATTAAGGTCATTGGCTCATATAATTTTTAACATATTCTAAGGTTCAGATTAAAACACAGAGATGGTGGCGTATCTGACTAGGTCAGTCAGTAGACCACGTGGCTCTTGATCTGGGTTTGTGACTTCAACTCCCAGACGTGATGTGGAGTTACTTAAAAAAATTTTTTTTTTAATAAAAAAAAATGCCATGGAGATGGTATCATACTTTTTTGGTACAAAACTTTGTCAAATGAATCCAAATGTGATCATTTTTACATTTGCCAAAAAAAAAAAAAAAATCACTAACTCTTCATTGTATGAAACCAGGAAGAATGCTGGTCTGGCTTGGAAGAAGGGAAAGGAGATCTTAGTCTTAGGAAGCGATAGGGAGGTAGTATAGACGGCAAGCTTGTTTGTTTGTTCTTAGTGTCTGCTTATTGGGGGCCCAGGAATTGGAGTTTGCATTTTTGTTTCTGATTCTCCTTGGGGTTCTGACTTGGGGCCAAAGCAGTCCCAGCCTGATGGTGTTCTGGGTGTCCTCCTGCTACTCCCTGCTGGGATGATGTTTGTTTCACCACTGAGTGTGAAACCTCTGGAACACTGCGTAAGTCCTTCCCAGAGGGGAACATGATTGGGCGGGAGTTTGCAGCGGAACTGAAGCTGAGCTGTCCTAGGGTCCCCCACTGGTTTCTAGCTGTGTTATCAGGCCACGTAGCCACAATCTTTTGTCCCAAGTCATGAAACAGAGCTCCTCTCTAGCACCTTCCCTAGATTTTCCCCTTTCAATCGTAGCCACTTGAAAGCATCCTGGACACCTCGAGGTAGTTAGGGAAGGTCAGATGATTGTGCTTAGAACTTACTCACTTGGCTGGTGCCCTGAGCATTATATATCCTTAACCCATGTAGGGTTCTTTTTTGTTTGTTTGTTTGTTTTAATAGAGAGAGGCAGGTGAAGGGCCAAGTTAGAGGGAGGTAGAGAATCCCAAGTGGACTCCATGCCCAGTGCAGAGCCCATCTCGGGGCTTGATCTGACAACCCTGAGATCATGACGTGAGCCAAAATCTAAAGTCAGTGCCACCAGGCACCCCAAACCCATGTTTATTCTTAAACATATACTTAGGGACTACGTACTCCTCAAATTCATGTGTTGAAGTTCTAACCCTCGATGTGACTATTTGTGAAGACATGGCCTGTGAAGAGATTGGTAAAAGTTAAATGAACTCCTAAGCACGGAGCTCAAATTCCACAGGCCTGGAGTCCTTGTAAAAAGAGGAAGAGACACCAGAGATCTCTTTCCCCTCATGTGAGGACACAGTGAAAAACTTGTAGCTGTCTACAAGCCCAGAAGAGAGTTCTCACTGGGAGTTGAAATGGCCTGCACTTTGATCTTGAACTCCCTGTCCCCTAGAACCAAGGGAAATGTTTCTGTTGTTGAAGCCACCCAGCCTGTGGCATTTTGTTAGTGTAGCCCAAGCATACTCATATAGATACATAGTTTCTTTTATAACTGTAATGGACTTATGATTGAAGAGAGGAAACATAGGAAACATTGATGTTGGAACACAAATGTTAACAAGGAGCATGAAATGAAAATCGTGCTAATAACCTCGAGATTGTCCTGGGCAGATAGATCCTAAAGCTGAGTTGATTAGGGTTCTCACATTGCGTATCGGTTGCTAAAAATACAAAACACAGTGTCTACTCCATCTGCTTAGGCTCTTCATTTACTGAGAATAAAAATTATTCATACCCACTGTGTAGTTTATTTGTCAAGATGCGTGCACAGATAGAAACCTGAAACCATGAAAAGTACCAAAAGAAAAAGTTGTTTAAGCATACGATGTGACCATTTCACCTATCAGATCATGAAATTGGTTTGCTTATTTTTGAAATAATATTATGTAGTTAAACCTCAAGGTACATGTTCATATGTGCTTGATCCTAAAATAAACTGGATATGATGTCATTTTTTTCATGATTAATCACTTACTTTATCTCATATTATACACAGAGTAACAGTAATAATACTACTACCACCAAAATATTCACTGAGAAGTTAATTTTTTTGTTTATGTTGTTCCCAAACTCTTTTATGCTCATACTTTGTCTACTTAGTTTATATATATAATATATATGTGTATATTATATACACACACATACACACAGTTGCACACTACATGCCTTGTTCTGTCTCTTTTAAGTACCATTTCATCTTACCTGTACGAGTAACAATATGTTTTATGCTCACACAAGTCCTTATGTTGTGTCTAGTCATCTTGATTGTCTGAAACTCATTCTATAATAGATTCTTAGTAAGATATCATTGTAAGATACCTGGGTGGCTCAATGGATTAAAGCATCCAACACTTGGTTTCGGCTCAGGTCCTGATCTCAGGGTTGTGAGATTGAGCCCTGACTTGGGCTCCATGCTCAGGGGGGGAGTCTGCTTATCCCTCTCCCTCTGCTCCTTTCCTGCTCACTTGCATGCTCTCTAAATAAATAAATAAATAAATAAATAAATAAATTCTTCAAAAAGCAAAGAAAAGATCTCATTGTAACAGTATTTCCTGAGTTAAGATAAGAGCTTGTGAACTTTATATCTGAAAGTAATTTCTGTGCGATATTAACTCCTTGGGCAACATTTTTTTCATTGACTGTCTTAAACATAATACTCCATTTTGACCTATAATGAAGCATTGCTGTCAAATAGCTTAATGATAAACTAATTTTCTTTTGTTTATAATTCACTGATGTTCCTGCCTAAATAGCCCCTTCCTAAAATTTTTTTTTTCTTGTTCTTAAAGGCCAGTAATTTTGTCAAAATACATATTGAAATAGGCTTTTCTAGGTCAATATTCTCATAGGAAGTATGCAGTATGCTCTTTTATTACGTAGTTTTATTTGTTTTTTAATTTTTATTTCAGGAGTGATTCTTATATTTTTAGCACTAGTTATATTTCTTTTTTCGTTATATTTCTTCTTATATTATTTTTTACAGTGTTGTATTAGTTTTGGGTGTACAATATGGTGATTCAACAGTTCCATACATGTCCCAGTGTTCATCACAACAAATGCACTCCTAATCTCCATCACCTATTTTACCCCTCCCCCCACCCCTGGTAACCATCAGTTTGTTCTCTATAATTAAGAGTCTGTTTCTTGGTTTGTCCTTCTCTCTTTTTTTCCCATTGCTTGTTTGTTTTGTTTCTTAAATTCTGCATATGAGAGACATCATGTGGTATTTGTCGTTCTCTGATTGACTTAGTTAGCTTAGCATTGAACTCTTAGCTCCATCCATGTCATTGCAAATAGCAAGATTTCATTCTTTTTTATGGCTGAATCATATTCTATGATCATATTCTATTGTATTTATATACATGTTCTTTATCCATTTATCTGTTGATGGACACTTAGGCTGCTTCCACATTCTTGGCTATCGTATATAATGGTACAATAAAGATAGGGGTGCATGTATCCCTTTGAATTAGTATTTTTGTATTCTTTGGTTAAATACCCAGTAGTGCTATTCCTGGATTGGAGGGTAGCTCTATTTTTAACTTCTTGAGGAACCTCCATACTATTTTTCACAGTGACCACACCAGTTTGCATTCCCATCAATAGTGCACGAACGAGGGCTCCTTTTTCTCCACATCCTCATTAACACCTGTTGTTTCTTGTGTTGTTGATTTTAGCCATTCTGACAGGTGTGAGGTAATATCTCATTGTAGTTTTGATTTGCATTTCCCTGATGATGAGTGATGCTGAGCATCTTTTCATGTTATCTTATGGCCATCTGTATTTCTTCTTCGGAGAAATGTCTGTTCATGTCTTCTGCCCTTTTTAATAGGATTAATTGTTTCTCGGGTGTTGAGATGTACAAGTTCTTTATGTTTTGGATACTAACCCTTTATTGGATATGTCATTTGCAAACATCTTCTCTCATTCAGTATGTTGCCTTTTAGTTTTGTTGGTTGTTTCCTTCACTATACAGAAGCCTTTTTATTTTGATGTAATCCCAGTAGTTTATTTTTGCTTTTGTTTGTCTTGCCTCAGGAGACATTTCTAGAAAAAAAGCTGCTATGGTTGATTTCAAAGAGGTTACTGCCTGTGCTCTCTTCTAGGATTTTAATGGTTTCCTGTCTCATATTTAGGTCCTTAATCCATTTTTAATTTTTTGCCTGTATGGTGTAATAAATTGGTCCAGTTTTTGTCTCCTGCATGTTACTGTCCAGTTTTCCCAACAGCATTTGTTGAAGAGACTTTTTCCCATTGGATAGTCTTTCCTATTTTGTTGAAGATTAATTGACCAAATAGTTGTAAGTTAATTTCTGGGTTTTCTATTCTGTTCTATTAATCTATGTGTCTATCTAAAAACAGTTTTTGTGCCAGTGCCATACTGTTCTGATTACTACACCTTTATAATATGTATAATGTTATTTTAAATTTAAATTCTAGGCAAATCATTATTTTTTTATAAATTTAAAATAAATTAAACAGCATATATCACTTATCAAATGGGGAAAGTTGAAATTTGTCTTTGTACATAATGAATATTATTAAAATTGTATTAAGTGAACTTTATGATAAAATCTTTAATAATGTATTGATCTCAAATGAATGCTTTATCCCTTATCATTCACCATGCAAAGAGGATGAAATGATTAAAAGATTTCCTAAGGGGTTTCCAGTGATTATACATGATGGTGAAAAAAGGGTTTCTGAGTAAAATATGAATGCACAATGCTAGGCTGAAAGATTCCCGGAGGCCTCTCTGTAGAGGCTACAGTTCTCAGTTATCTCTTGAACAAAGCAGATTTAGAAATACAAAAATGGATAGGAAGAAGAGACTACTTAGGAAGTGTAAACAAGACACTCCACTTGGAGCTCAGTAAGTACAGAAGGCCTCATTTAGCTGAAAAAGAGTGAGGTTTCAGTTCTCAGACACAGCCTGCCTCATAAGATAACATGCTTGTTGGCAGCAGTAGAACTGTTGGTTTTTGGAGAAATATATACAAAATACATATTTATTAGTTGCTTTGATTAAGAACAAAACTAATCTAAATGTCTGTCTTTCTATTCACAATGGTCCTCTTAATGTCATGCCAAAAATATGCCCCAGCTATCCATGCTTCACAGGTTCAGTCGGAGATAGTTTACATCTTGAGTACTTCACAATTAACTGCTTTGGTTAGTCTTGGCAAATTACGTAACCAAATTGTTGATCTGTTTTCTAATGTCTCTACAAAATCATGCTAACAAAATGCATACAAAGGAAATTGCAGCTGGAATTGCAGGGTACCCATGTTCTCTTTGTGTTGAGGGGGGAAGTGATTACGTCACTTTTTGAGAATCTATTTCAATCAACTTTCTGATCATAGGTCTAGTTAGGGGTTAGTACGGGGACCTTTATGCTGCTGTGTGTTGAGCCAAGTGAACTACTTACTAGCCTCATTGGAGCTCTCAGGCAATGATTTCCCACACTGCGGTCTTTCTCCACTGAGGAACCAGGCTCCTTGGGAAAAGGGAGATCCAGGGTTTAATCTGAATAAAGATGGAATTAACTGTTATGCCCAGATTTTGAGATCCCCAAATTCCACCAGGGAGCCGAGTCCGATGCAAAAGAGCCCTTTATTCAAGCTAGCTTGAGCTCTGTCTCCCACACCCACCGACGCAGGGGCGTGGTGTAGAGAAAGAGAGTGAGTTTCAAAGAGCACAACAGTTTTAGAGGGGCCAGTGGCCAATGACATTGTAACACACAGAATGTTGCTTAGTAACTGTTTGAACTAGCCTATCACCCTGGCCAGAATTGGCGCACAAGTTTGACCGGCAAAAGGCGGAGTTTATATCCTCCTCCCCGCCCCGCCCCCCCCTCCCGCTGGGGTTCCGCGTTCCTATTGGCTAACCCAAACCCAACCCACAGGCCATCTGGGCTAATTAGCTCAAGGGAGGGCTGAGCCACGCTCAGACCCTCCCAGAGGCAGGTCCTGGGGGGGGGGGAGGGCGGGGCACACACAAGAAGGCGGGTGTAAGCAAAAGGAGCCAGCCCTGCTCTGCTCCTTCATAACCAGTCATCATTCCAAGTAATCCTAGGACATAGGGAAGATAGAGCAGTTGAGGAATTGAGACTTCAGTACTGAAGATTCCGAAGGTGGGTGGGAAGGAAGGAAGAAAGGATGGATGGAAGGATAGATGTATTAGGAAAACTAAGAGCTTTCAAGTTCAAAATGTCTCCCTCTTCTTCCTCCACACAGGGGACACAGACATTCAGGTAACTGCCTCCTCTCCTTTAGTTGCATCCTTTTGTTCTAATGAATATAATGGTTATTTACTTATTTCCTTAAATATAAGTTCTTTCATTTTGCCTGCTACAGCTGAGTGACCTTAGGCTATTTAGCCTGATGACCAAAGGATTTGGTTGTTTGAAAGGCATTAGCATCAGAAAGGAAGGTTGCCTGGTGTGCTGGAGTAGGTAACCTTGCAGGAAGAGGCTGGGCTACTGGTGAGGGAATTTCAGAGTGCTAGAGGGTCTTTGTTTCTTTGTTGAGCAGTAAAGAAATAAAGCCATGCTCTCCAGTATTTGCTGACTATCAAGTTCTCTTTCTTGATCTGGAGTGAAGTCTTTTGCAAGTGCCTGTGTCTTCTTAATGGTCGTCAGTAAATGGGTGCCTGGGCCAGCTAGTGATGCCTTCTACTTTTGTAGTCATCACAACTTTTTCAAACCTTTTCCTGTCTTCAGGCTTCTAGAATTATGTGATGCATGGGCTGTGTAGGGGATGTGGTGGAAGAAAGAGTTCTGGCCAGAGTCTGGTGACTGGCCTTTGGGTGCCATCACTACTCTTAATGGACTACTCTTGAGTACTTCCTTTTCCCTAAGTGACCTCAGCCTCATTAAGCTTTAAAATATGGTGCCTTGATTCTAAATAGTCCTCACTTTTCTGCTTGCATTTATTAAGTACAAAAGCTCTTGCCTGTGATGGAAGTAGGCCTGCAGTAACTTGGAGGGAAAGAGTTATTCCAAGTCATCTGCCCCTGCTGGGATGCTTTTTAGTTAACAGCAATTGTTTGCCTTTACCTTGAAAATACTTTGCAAACCCTCAACACATGTAAGATCCTATTGTATAGAAGAATCACCATATTGGGCACTGATTTCTAGAAATGGGCAAACCAAGGTAGAGACAGGTCACGTACCAGCCTTAATGTCTCATCCAATAGTGACCTGCTAGTGAGGTAGGAAGCAGTCTCCTCTCTGAGGCTGCAGAAGAAAAGTTAGCATTTCCCCAGGAATGGTAACATGGCCTTCTGTGCCTCCACTCTGTCTTTCCCCACTCCTCTTCTCTTCCTTTCATTTAGTCATTTATAAGCATTCTCTCAATTTTGCAGCTCTAAGGTTAAGGTGGTGTATTTTGAAAATAAGGGCTATATGGAGAGAGGAAGTTATGGAGAGACTTTTAATCCAGTGAGATTTGTATTTCAGGGTGTATATAATTCTAAGAGAGGATTCCTCCTTTTTTTTAGGTGGTTTATTTTAGCCTTAATTATCTATTTCCCCTTCGCTCCTCAGACTCCTGGTAGATAAGCTCCCTGAAGAAAAAGTCCAGCTTATGGAGAGAAATTCTTTTGCTCAGAGAATGAAGATATTGTAAGTTTCTTGGAGTTGAGAGAGCCATAACATAGAAGTATTTTTTTTTAAGATTTTATTTATTATTTATTTGACAGTACGTGAGAGAGAACCAAGTGCACAGTGAGGGAGGGCAGAGGGAGAAGGAGAAGCAGATTCCCAGCTGAGCAGAGAGCCCGATGTGGGACTCAATCCCTGGACCCTGAGATCATGACCTGAGCTGAAGGCAGATGCCCAACCAACTAAGCTACCCAGGCGCCCGAACATTGTTGTTCATAGAGGTATTCAACACCCGTGACCAATGCACAGATCTTTCCTGAGTGAACACAAGCTCTGGGAGGTCTCAGTGGAGGCTCAATGTCTGGGGACACTGTTGGGGGATCTGTTAGTCTCAAATCTTGATTAGCCAGGAAAAGAGGTGAAAGCGGGCCAAGGAGGTGGGTGTTGGATGTCTCAACCGCATCTCCAGCAAATGCATAGGAACAGTGTGGCAATTCCTTAATTCTCTCATCTGTTCCCCATGGTTTGTGGAGCTCTATGCTGGCTCTCCTAAAACCGAAGCTGCTCCATCAGTCAACAAAACAGACCTCCTCCTCTCTTGGGACTTCATTCTAGTGGGAGAACTTTGGTCACTTGCATACACACACACACACACAGTCTAAAACAGGATATTCTCTAAATGGTTACTGGACACCTCGATGAAAAGCACTGGGCAAGGAAAACAGGATCTTTGCCCCCATGTAAGCAGAATGTTTCACAAATAAGGGATAGACTAGGGACACCTGGGTGGCTCAGTTGGTTAAGCATCTGCCTTCTGCGGGGGTCATGATCCCAGGGTCCTGGGATCCAGTCTCATAGCATGCTCCCTGATCAGCAGGGGGTGTGCTGCTCCCTCTGCCTGTCATTCCACCTGCTTGCTCTCTCTCTCTGACAAATAAATAAAATCTTAAAAAAAAAAATAAAAATAAGGGGTAGACTATAAAAAAAAACCCTTCCTCTGGGTATGTGTTAATTTTCCTTCTCCCTTCCTTGATAGGGTATAATTGGTTAACATTTGGAATGGGTCAGTATGGCAAGTAGTGAACCATACATATTCAACAGGTGGCATGAAATGATGGGAAAATGCAAAGTTGTAGTCCTCATGCATTCTTTTTGTTGCCTGAGATTTTAGGCAATGATGAACCATTTGTGCTTTAACTCACACTGTTTAAAAAAGTCTGTAAACTGCTTTAATCCTGTGTTCAGTAAGTGTAATATTGTGCATCTTCCTTTTAACAGCTCCAGCAACAAACACTGATTCATTTCATACTCTGTGTTGCTGATACAAAAATAAATAAGAAATGATCCCCAGCCCTAAAGGCTTATAAAATGAGGGTTTGGAAATACTATGGAAATCTGCTTCTGAAAGTCTTTTTTTTTTTTTTTGGCGTAGTTCTCTCGGTGTAGGTGTAGGTGTAGGAGTAGGAGATGGGGAAACTGAGCTCTGAATATGAACCACCCAGTATATATCCAGGGTGTTCTTTTCCAATAAATTTCTACTATAAACATGTCTACTAGTGTCACCATTTCTAATCAAGTATATATAAAAGTGATTTTCTGAGACTATGAGGGTTATGGAAACACTGGATTTGCTTATATTAGTGTTTTCTGAACTTTATTCAGTGGGAGAATGTTAAAGGTTATGGGGGAGTGGGTGGCAAGAAGGCATTTCCATGTTAAGGGAGTTTGGCAAACATTGGACCAAAGGAAGGAAGCAGGATTTTTAATGTGGCTTTTCCGTAATCTTTAATTTGCTGGTATACATTGTGAATCTCCAACATGGGTTTTAGCAGTAGTTTCCAAATCTGGCATCCTAATCACAAATTCCCGGGCTCCACAGATTCATCGAATCAAAATTTGGGGAGCCGGGACACTGGGGATTCTCATCGAAAAGACATTTGGGAGAGTACCTTGAGGCAGGGAATTCCTCTGTTCCAGCATTGGTCTGAGGCAACTTTGAAGTGCAGGATACAGCCTTCCCCAGCTTATTCAATACCAGAACTCCTTTTATCCAAGAAATACATGTTGACATTTATGGAACTAACAGTTTAGAAAATGCTGGCCCATGCGTTCTCTCACTAAAGGCTGAAAGAAAAAAAATGATCCTTTGCAAGTTTATTGGTTTGGGACTTTCCTTTGAGCTGTATATTTCGCTTGTGGTGGTGGTGGTTCCAATAGCACTAAAGATCAGGCTTGTTTTCTGAACCCACACTGATGTGTTACTTATTTTTCCAGCGGCATTTATTTCATTATATTATCTTTAGACTTTTTTTTTCTGTTTTACAACAGACATTCCCACAGAGGTTGAATGCAGCATGTTGTCCTAAATTTTGTTCTGTCCTCTCACTTTGGTAGGGAATAATACTTTTAAAGGTTTCATTCATAAAACCCAAATCCCCAGAGATAGGAAAATTTGTAATTAAGGAGTATTTGCTAGTCTTGGCATTAAATAGATGCGTCTTCAAAGAGAGGAGAGAGTGGAGTATCTCATTTTTAAAAAATGCTTGATTGTTTTTGGGACTGGATTCTAGATCGTTAATTTATTATGCCATGAGGGTAATAGTGGCATAATTAAAGTGATCAAAGTAGACAAATATCATATGAAAAATACCAGTCCTGAAAAGAAGATAATTTTTCTGAAGGGGCGCCTGGGTGGCTCAGTGGGTTAAAGCCTCTGCCTTTGGCTCAGATCATGATCTCAGGGTTCTGGGATCGAGCCCCACATCAGGCTCTCCCCTCGGCAGGGAACCTGCTTCCCCATCTCTCCCTGCCTCTCTGCCTACTTGTGATCTCTCTCTCTCTCTGTCTCTGTGTCAAATAAATAAATAAAATCTTAAAAAAAAATTTTTTTTTTCCTGAAGAAAAAAAGAGAAAAAAGTGGGAAAGCCCTCCACAGAGGTTTAACTGTCGCTTCAGACACACCTGATGCTGCATTTGGGAACGTGGCCGTGAAGCCCGCGTGCTCTCTGCAGACTTCCGGCATTCCCCTCAGACTTCCGGGCGCTCCCTGCAGACTTCCGGGCGCTCCCCCCAGACATCCGGGTGCCATGTGGCCTGCCACCAGGGCGCGGGGTGTGGCTGTATGTGGAGCAGTGATGATAAGCTCCAGTGGCCGCCCTGGTCACAGGCATCAGCCTCAGGCTGAACCTAAATACAACCTGCTTTTCAAAATTTTGAGTGTTCTTGCGTGTGGGAAACTTTTTAGCAAACCCACATGAGAGTTTCGGCTCCCTTCCTTCCAAGACACTGTAAACCAGATGACCACTTTTGTTCAAGCGACTGGACCTCTGAGATCATAGGCGGGTGAAAAGGGCTGGGAAAATTTCTGTACAGTCGTCGGAAGCCTTAATTGCTCAAGTGGAGATTCAGGCTAAATGTAGGCCTTGCCCTCAGGCCCGAGGAGACCCCGTGAATGTCAGATAACACAGTGCCCTAGGAGTCCACGAGAGGCGGCCTCGAAGCCGTGTCGTGATGATTAGGATGGATCCAAAGAGCCAATGAAGAAAGACCAGTTATCTCCGCCAGTCGTGCGGGCTGGATCCTGGGTAGGTTAGACGGAGGTTGTCACGGAAGACCTCCACCAGGAATCAGAAGACGGCTCTCACAGAGGTATTTTAGGAACCGGGACCTTTAATCGGCTAACATTTCAGACCCATTTCGGGCATGTTGGGTAACTTATGGCAAGGCTCTGGGGAGGTGTCTCCGGAATCCGAACATTCTCTGGGGATTGTTGTCTGACATTTGGGGCAGGTGACAGTCCTCCACCTTGTGAAGTCATTAAGGTACAGTTAGGACAGGCCTGACTTGATCCCTTCTGATTTGCCTGCCAGCCCTGACAGCTCCAAACAGCTGTAGGGACCCGAAGACACTTCTCTGGCTCCTGGTAGCACACACAGTGAAAATATTCAGCTCCCTATGGCTAACGCTTTGTGAAAGAAATTTTTTGCTGAGAAAAAGTGGAAGGCCCTGAGGTTGACGGCTGTACTTAAGTTAGAAGCCTGGGCCCTATTATCCATGACTCCCTAGGTGTACAGAATGGTATAATTCTTTCTCTTCTTCTTCTTCTTCTTTTTTTTCTTTCTCTTTTTACTTGTGTTTAATTGAAGGCAGACATTTTTCTCATTCTGGCAGGTAACTCCTTATCTTAGCTCTCATTTGACATGTGGCAAAAATGGCGCTTTTGGAATGCAGGACTATGGCATGTCTGCAGTCACTGGAATAACATAAATTAAGGGTCATTCTTTATTTGTGGACATGTGTCCATTTCTTTTGTGCATGCCTAAGCCGTTTGTAACTTAGGGTCCGGCTTCCAAGCCATATCCATTGTTGGCAAAATAGTTTATTTAAAATTTTCTTCAAGATTTATTTATTTCAGAGAGGGAGAAAGAGAGTGAGGGGGGAGGGGCAGAAGGAGAGAGAATGCTCCAGCAGACTCTCCACTAAGCACAGAGCCAGATTTGGGGCTCAAACCCTGAGATAATGACCTGAGCTAAAATCAAGAGCCTGAGCCACCCAGGCACCCGGGCAAAATAGTTTAAAACAGATGGTGCTTCCCAAATAGGCAACGTAATATTACTGTGATCACTGAACAGAGGGGTCATGCAGGGTCTGTCACCAATAACTGTATGATTTAGAACAAGTAATTTAGCTCATAAGCCTCAGTTTCCCCATATTCCCACCTGAGAAAACTGGCTAGTTAAACCTAGCCTATAGGGTGAGCTTAAGATGGAATGAGACAGTGATTAAAAACACCAGTGTCAGGTACATAATAAGTACTTTATAAATAATACTACAATTATTGCTTGGAGTTAACTGCACTAACATAAATATATGTATTTTCTATCTTCTTGGAAAACAGGGATCTTTTATTGACTCCCTTTGTGATAAATGATACAAATATGAACATGGACTAGAATTTCTGAATTAATGCATCTGCTCGCAGGAAATTATCTTATGTTGCTGGCTATGATTGAAAACAGAATAAAGATGGGCTTCTGGGTGGTTCAGTTGGTTAAACTTCTGCCTTTGGCTCATGTCCTGATCTCAGGGATCCTGGGATGGAGTCTCACATCAGGCTCCTTGCTCAGCAGGGAGTCTGCTTCTCCCTCTCCCTCTGACCCTCCTTCCTACTCGTGCTCTCGATGGCTTTCTCTCTCTCTCTCTCTCTCTCAAATGAACAAATTAAAAAAAATATTAAAAAAAAAAAGAAGCAATAAAAAGATGGACACTTGTCACATAAGCCAGGTTTAAATTACAGGAGCACTCATATTCTTAAGTCTTTGGTGTTCCTTAACTTCTCTTTTTTATTTTGGCTAATATTAGAGTTCTTTTCCTCCTTAGTTATACATAAATATATTTTATCTAATGCCTCATTTTGTAAGAAGATAGAAAAGGTTTGTGTTGTTTTAAATTTTTTTTTTTTTTAGATTTTATTTATTTATTTGACAGAGGGAGAGAGAGATCACAAGTAGGCAGAGAGGCAGGCAGAGAGAGAGGGGAAGCAGGCTCCCTGCTGAGCAGAGAGCCCAATGTGGGGCTCGATCCCAGGACCCCTGAGATCATGACCCGAGCTGAAGGCAGAGGCTTAACCCACTGAGCCACCCAGGCGCCCCAGGTTTGTGTTGTTTGAAATGCATTTGGCACAAGTAATAGAAAGCTCAACTACAACATATTAAACATATAGAAGTTTATCATTCTAATTTAACAATAGTCCAGAGATGGGAGGTTGCTAGCTTTGGTTCAGGGCCTCAGCAGTATTAGGGCTAATGTTTCTGTGATTGTTGTACATTTCCATCATTTTTTTTTCTCCCACATGGTTGCAAAATGGCTACTGCTTTCCAGATATCACATCCCCATTCAAGGCAGGAGGAAGGAAAGCAGAGTGAAGGGCGATGCTTTCTGTTACCTGGTATCTGAGAAACAGAAAATTTCACACCCTCCCCTCTGTCATCCATATTTCTGCTAGTTTCTTTGCCCTAAACTGAATCACATCCTAGCTGCCAAGGAGAACAATAATTATCATCACCTGGGGTTGGGCATACACTATTAAAAGATATAGGTGTTATTAAAGCAGCAATAGGACAATGAATATTGGGTAGACAAAAAATAGCCACAATATTGTAGACCCTGGCTTAGTTTTTGTGCAGACTGCATTTTGAATTAGAGTGTAAATGCCAGGGGAAATGGCTGATTCCAATACTGCCAGCCTCCCTTCATGTGAATTGAACATGCTTAATGTCTGTATTATTTATTTGGTGCGATGGGCAAAAAGGAAATGTTTGAACCAGTCAGTTGCCTTGCTCCCCAGTCTCCATCTTTGGCTTCAGCATGATTTCTCTTCCCTTCATCACATCTATCAGGGTGGTTATAGTTGGTGATGGATATAATGGATGTAATGTTGGACCATGTTAGATGATGGCTGGGTGCTCACCAAAAGGTATCTAAACAAACAAGCATGAAGCCTGTTTTTCTTGACCCATAGTCTTGGGACCAGGCACAGGCCCTGATGTGTTCTCCTGAATAGTCTGTAGTAATCAGTGTGAGAGCTCACCCATCCCCATCCCTATTCCCTCCCTTTTTCCCCATCCCCTTTCCACCTGTACCCCTCCCCACCTTGCACCCCTACCCTTACTTCATCAGAAACTGGGAACTTATTTCCTATTGGCTTATTTACTCCCAAGACTCACTTAGAAATAGGAACCTGTATTGACTCAATTGATATCTAGATTTATGAGCCAGAGTTAAATAATTCTGTAATATTTTTATGGACTTAAATCTTTCCTCAAGTCAGCATGGACTAGGCCAGTACAAAGTAGCTGCTTTCTTATCTTGATTCTGTATTTGAAAAGCAAAGTTCACTTTCCTTTACTCAGTCATTGTTCAAGCTGAAATAGGCATAACCAAAACTTTCAGATATCCCTTGTGCAGCGCAGATAGCTTTCCAATAATATTTATGAAAAGATAGGGAGTTGCTTTTGCTTATCATGCAGTTTGCTCCTGACTTTTTTTTTTTCTGCATAAAAAGAAAAAGAAATAAGACTTCTGTCATCTTCCTATTAAAAGGCACCTAGGCTGAATGGAAGATTTCCTTTTATTAGTATTTTTTCTACTTGCAGAGCCAGCAGCCAAAACCATAGAATCAGAGAATTCTAGTTTCTTTATAGTTCAAGCAGAGGGAAGCAGGGAATGGACAGAAATAGGTCACATTGTGTTTGCAAGACCAGGACAATGAGGAATTTCTTGGAGTGGTCAGACTCTGACGGATTCTTCTTTGGGGGAATAATGTTTCGGAAATGTCAGAAACCAAGATATGTAGTGTATAACAGCCTACAGAACACTTTTTCCCAGTAAGAGGATATTATTTGGCAATTTTTAAAAATCATTTGTCAAAAAGAGCCAAGTGGCTTTTGCCAGGATTATTTGAAGGTGGGTTAAACATGTCTCTGGAGTTGCACGCAGCCCTTGGGTGATTTTGAACCATCACAAACTCCCACCTGCTCAGGACCAAGGAGATAGCAGCAGTGCCCTTAGCCCAGAGCTGTAGGTCCTAGCCACCAGTTTTGCCAATTATTCTACCAGCCATTTGGCAGTGACTTTGAGGAAGGCACTTCACCTGAAATTTTTTCACCAATAAAACAATGGGGCTGGGCTATTCGGTCTCTTCAGAATCTAAAATCAGGGTTTTATTTCTCTGTGGAATATGAGGATTCAGGATAATCTGGTAATTCTTGGGTTATTGCTCTGGTCCTGAACAGATAGTAAAAACGAGGAGAGAAGCGGTGGAAGCTTCCCTGGGTCCCTGTCTTTACCTTTCTTTCCTTCTTCTTCTTTTTTTTTTTTTTTAAGATTTTTATTTATTTATTTGACACAGAGAGAGAGATCACAAGTAGGCAGAGAGGCAGGCAGAGAGAGAGGGGGAAGCAGGCTCCCTGCTGAGCAGAGAGCCCAATGCGGGGCCTGATCCAAGGACCCTGAGATCATGACCTGAGCCGAAGGCAAAGACTTTAACCCACTGAGCCACCCAGACTCCCCCCTTTCTTTTCTTCTTTCCCACAGGGAAGGTGTGATTTTCAATCTGTCATGGTCTCAGAGTGCCAAGGCCTCCAGTTCCTGTGTCCTTGCTCTCTCTCCACCTGGGATTTAGGGACATTATTCCCTCTCTCTTTCTTCTCAGTTCTGCCCAGAGATGAAGTGCTTTGAACTCCTCTAACCCTTCTGGGTATACCCTCCTGCTGGAAATGCCACACACACACACACACACACACACACACACACACACACACACACACACTGGTAGCTTCTCCGCTCTCTGGACACTAAGCCAGAGTCAGTTAGTTGCCAGATTATTTGATGAAAGTGATGGCCATTAGATTGTCAGATGGTGCTGAACTTCAGCATGGCTATTTGCCTTTTATTTATTTTTTTTTGAAAGATTTTATTTGAGGAAGAGAGAGAGAACAAGCAGGGGGTTGAAGAGCAGTAGGAGAGGGTGAGAGAGAAGCAGACTCTCCACTGAGCAGGGAGCCGGATATGAGGGCTCAATCCCAGGACCCTGGGATCATGACCTGAGTTGAAGACAGACGCTTAACCGACTGAGCCACCCAAGTGCCCAGAATTTGTCTTTTTAAAGAGCATCATGTCCCCCTGAAAAGGATCTCCAGTTGGGATATGTGGAAGAGATGAGAATAACACCCTGTTATTATAATGCTAAGTGAAATAAATCATTCAGAGAAAGGCAAATACCGTATGATTTCACTCAGGTGTGGAATTTAAAAAACAAAAGGAAAAAAGAGAACCCCCCCCCCCCCCGAACAAAACAAAACAAAAACCTAACCAGATTGTTCACTATAGAGAACAAACTGATGGTTACCAGAAAGGAGGTGGGTGGATGGGATGGGTGAAACCGGTGATGAGGATTAAGAGTACATTTATTATGATGAGCCCTGAATAATGTATAGAATTGTTGCATTACTTTATTGTATGCCTGGGGCTAATATTGCACTGTATGTTAATTATACTTGAATTATAAAAAAAAAAGAGTAATGCTTTGTCCACTGCAAAGGCTTTCACATTTATCATCACATTTATCATAATCCTCAGACCCCTTTGGGATTTTATCTATTTTAACTGTTGAGACTCAGAGAAGTTGAGCAGAAATTGTTCAAAGCCATCTGGCTACAAAGTGAAAAATCAAGAGCTTGCACCAAGTCTTCCCATCCAGGGCTCTGGCTTCTGTAGGAGCCACCTCTTCACAAGCCCCACTTCCTACTCCTCATCTTCTCTTTCCCTGTTGAGTCAAGTGTGCTGGCCCCAGGACCACCATGAATTTCATAGACCTACTGACTTTAGAAGATGACTACTGACTTAGACTTAGCTCAACTCTACGTAGGCTCAGCTTTGCAGCTATCAAACATCTGTGATCATCTCCTTTTTTGGCTTTCCCCATCTTTTAAAAGCGGATTCAGTGAGGACAGGTGTAGCACTGTATGGCAGAGAGAAGGGAGGATATCTTATACCATGGCCTGGGCAGTTGTCCACCTGCTGACAGTATTTAATGTGACAAAGAAGGACAATTTAGTGGGGTGGTGCAGGACCAGCACCTGTCTTCATGCTTTAGAAGACTGTGTTTAAATCACCAGGTCATAAATAACAATTCTTCCTTCAAATAGTATCCTTCAAACGGTTCTTTATTCTTCAAACTACAGAGAATAGAAAATAAAATGTAAAATCTCCTTCTTAGCCCATTCAGATTCCGCTCTTTTGGGTGACTTTTGAGTGCATAACCTTCCAGATCTTTTTCTCTACCACACAGATGTATGAATGTATGTACATATTTTAAATAACAAATCCCAGCTGCTTTAAAAAAGGTCTTTCCCTGTTGGTAAAAGGAGACTTATTTGATTCTTCTTAATGGGCACCTGATGTTCATTGGATGGACTCATTGAAAGGCATTTGCCTTTTCTTTACTGAAAAGCATTTAGGTTGTCTTCAGTTCATCTCAATTATAAATAATCTTGTAAAATGTATTATGAGGGCTGCCTCTGTGGCTCAGTTGGTTAAGTGTCTAACTCTTGGTATCAGCTCACGTCATGATCTAGGGTTGTGAGATCAAGCCCTGTGCTTGGCACGGAGTCTGCTTCTGCTTGAGATTCTCTCTCTGTTTCCATCAGCCCCTCCTGCTCATGCTCTCTCTTGCTAAAATAAATAAATAAATCTATAAAATTAAAGTATAAAAGTATTTCTGTGGGTAGAGTCAAAGAAGTGAAATTGCAGTGTTAAAGACTATGTTCCATTTAAAATTTTAATAAGAGCTACTCAGTTATTCTTCAAAACTATCATCCCAAATTATTCTTCTTCTAGCAGTGTTTGAGTTTGCCTAATTCCTCTCACCATTGCCAACACTGAAGAATATGAGCCTTATAGTATCTTTTGCTGCTCAGAGGCTTTTAATTTGTATGTGGTCAAATACGTTAGCCTTCTCTTTATGGCTTCTAAGCATTGAGTCATCTTTAAGGAGGACTATCATCCCTGCCAAGATGATAGAAATATTATAAAGTATTTTTTCTAGTACTTTTATTTTTTTTGTTTTTTAAACATTTGTTTGTTTGTTAGATTCCTGATTCATGTATGACTCCAGGGAGACTTCTAATTTAACTCTGAAGTCCTAAACTGGACTATTTTAGGGAATAAACTAAGATATAAAATTCACCAAAAAATTAACTAAACTCCTGGTGGCCCAGGATCTGGAGAACCATCCAGGGGGGAGTTGGGGATCCAAATCACCCACAGAGGGCTGAAACTCCCTGATTTCATTGCCCCACTGAGATCTCAAGAAGCTATAGACTATCCTGGCTCCTACTTTAAATCCATTAAGGCATATTTTTATACTGGTCCATGGGTTTAGTCATTATTGAGAGATAACAAGTCAGTCATTTGAATTGGTTCTTTTGAAGACAGTACAAGAGAACAACCTTGATAACCAAGAAAATGCTTGCTGGAGGAAACTCTTTTAAGAAGGAGAAAGTTGAGTGGAGTACTCCATTTAGGCAGGATTGCAGAATTTCTATTTCATTTCACGTGGAAGAGAACCTCACCTATAAGCAGATGCTTTGTTGACTATGCAGAATGGGAAGCCAGCTGAATTCATGGAAAATGTGTACAAATAATGTGCATGCCTAGTAGCTTAGGGAACATACATAGATGATTGGCTTAGAGGATTGTTTGTAGAGGTAATAGAGTCAGGAAGAAGTCCATATGGCAGGAATTTATCCTCAGCAAGGCTTTCTTAAAAATACGGAAACCAGATCTTAGGTTAGGATGGTGAGCTAGCTGCAAGGTAGTTGAAGATCATCTGTGGTATTTTAATCTATTTTGAGTCCTCTTCTCCGTGAGGTACTTTTAGATCCATGAAAGAGCAAAAAAAGATACCAGCATGTGATAGACATGTTCATCCCAAAAATCAGAGGGGAGCAGGGAGAAACCCATGAATGTCACCTTGCCTCTGTCAGAGTGGAACAGCCACACGCAGATGTGTGGTACATCACAAAAAGGTATTCAAAATTTTCTTAAGAGAAATTTCCCAAGATTAAATTTTCACTAAGCCAATTATGACGTGAACTAGCATCTGTTGAAGAGAACATAACGTTCTTCATGAATTAATACTTGTCTTTTGTGTCTTAAAACATAGCCGAAATTATTATTATTATTATTATTATTATTATTATTACTATTATTATTATTATTGGTGTCTATAATAATTGTGGCCATTCCGAGGCAAGAACCCAGGATGTTGAGTCATTGCTCAGGGACCTAGGGGCCCAGTTGATTTGCCCAATCAACCTCTCCTGAGCCTCAGCTTCCCCACCTTAAAAGGAGAAATAATACCAGCTTCAGAGAGTTGCTGTGGAGAAAAAGCTGGAAATCCCCTCGCAGAGGAAGAGGTTATAAAACATACTAGTGCTATTGATGGTTGTGAACCTTTTTGGACATCTTTCTAATATAGGTCAAGTTTTCTTCTGATGTCAACTAAAATACTTCTCTTGACTCATTGCGCCCCGAAGCATCTGACATTATAAATACATTTTAAAGAATTGTGACATTAGACAGGAAATTTGAATTGTATTTTCTGTGCCGTAAAGGGGGGGGAGGGGTGTGGTGAATTAAGCTTTCTAGGGCAAAGTTCCCATTGTCTACTTTTGTTTATCCCTCAGAGTCCAGATGGCATAGTGCAGTGTCCATAGAAGACATTAAGGAGAGGTTCAGCAGTGGTCACAGATCATCACTGACCTCTGCTCCAAATTTGCCTGCAACAGGAGGGTTGAGGTATAGGTGTCCCTGCTGGAGCTCAAATGAAAATGCTAGAATTCCAGATGGATTTTCAAAAAGTCTCCATCTCTCATTTGGGGAGACGAAGGGCTAATTAGAGCCAGGCACTAGAGCGCCCATCCAGACTTTGGTACATTCTCAGCTACCTGCCACAAAGACCTGTGACTCCTCATTTGCTCCAGAGCTGCCATTTCCAAAAACTAGTCCTTGGAGAACTATGGGAAATGGATCTCTGCAGGCAATTTCTGAATGGGTCCTAGTCTTTTCACTTTCTGCTTTCAGACATTCTTAAGAATTATTCGTACCTAATCTTGACAGTTAAAACTTCAAGCCATCTGAGCTGTGAGGATTCAGGGAGTTGCTGGGGGGTGGAAAACTGCCTGTTTGCTAACTTGTTTTAACTTAAGCGGAAAGTTGGGGGCCGACCAAATTCTTCCTGCTGTGCTTCTGTTGCTGGGCACCTATCTTTCTTTGTTTCTTGTCTGAGACAGTAAACAGAGGGTAATGGTTGCACAAGCATCCAGTTCTTTTGTGATAGCCTGGGAGCTTCATGCAAGGAGTTCTGAACAGGTTGCAAAAGGGAAACTATTGTTGAATTAAAAAAAAACAAAACCCCAAAACCAAAAAACCCTCAAAACAAATAAACAAACAAAAAACCATGAAAAACAAAACCTTTCCTGTTCTAGCTTATTAGTTTTTTCCAAGCTCTTTTGTGCCTTACCTATCAGCAAGTCAGAACCTTGACAGTTTCTGCAGTAATAAACTGCTGGGTAGGATTGAAACTTGTACAGTTAGTGATTTTGTAGGCAGTTCTCACCTGTGCTTAATAAACTTCAGCTTCATTTGAACATATTTTTTGCAGTTGCTAGACGTCAGGCATGTTTGGAAAGTCACAGATTAAAATAGCTTTATACTCTTAATGTTTTAGAGCAAAGGTTGTAAATTCTCAGCATGAGAAGAAAACTAACAGATAAACCCAAAAGCAATTGTAGTGTAGAGGAAAGAGAACTGAAGGAAAAATTAGAAGACCTGCCTTATTTTCCTAGAGACGACTTAAGACCTTCAGCTGCCCCAAACATGGAAAGACCATAGGGTGCTTCCTGTCTCAAAAGCACAATAAAATGCAGTTTTTCAGAAATCTCACAAGACTCCATGTATGTTGAAATTAAAATAAGTATTTCTAGATGGTATTACTGCAGAATTTGGCATGAACTCATAGAAGCTCCCTCTCTCCCCATCTCTTTCTCTGTTGATATCCTGACAATCGTGAGTCTGCCAGTAGGGGAATCTACAGCTATCTTGGCTCTGTTGCCCTCTGGCTTTTCACTCTGGGCAAGACAATTCACTTGGCTTTGGCTTCCTTATCAGCACAATGCAAGACAGTTTATGCATTAAATTGTAAGGTGTTTTTGGATGCAGGATTTCATAATGGTGCCCTGAGGTACGTGAAAAAGGAATAAGGTCAAAGAGTAAAGAAAACATTTTTTTTTTAATTGAGGTATAATTGACTTATAGCATTGTATTAGTTTCAGGTGTACAACATAATGATTTGATATTTATATGCACTATGAAATGATCACAGTAAGTCTAGTTACCACTAGTTACTGTACAGTTACAATTTTTTTTCTCATGATGAGAACTTCTAGGATTTACTCTCTTGGCAACTTTAAGGTATACACTACAGTGTTTTTGACTGAAGTCATCATGCATCTATTATATTCCCACGACTTACTTATTTTATAATTGGAGGTTTGTACCTCTTGATCCCCTTCAGTGTTGTGCCCCCATCCTTCCTCTATTTTAGCAACTGCTGTTCTGTTCTCTGGACCCATGAGTTTTCTTTTAGTTTATTTGTTGATTTGTTTTGTTCTTTGGATTCCAAATATATGGTATTTATCATTCTCTGTCTGACTCATTTCATTCAGCATAGTTCCCTCAAACTCCATCCATGTTATCACAAATGACAAAATTTCATTCTTTTTTTATGGCTGAGTAGTATTCCATAGTGTGTGTGTGTGTGTGTGTGTGTGTGTGTGTGTGTGTGTATCACATCTTCTTTACCCATTCATTCATCAGTGGACACATAGGTTGTTTCCATATCTTAGCTATTATGATAATGAAGCAGTGATCATAGTGAACGTATCTTTTTTAATTAGTGTTTTCATTTTTGGAGCTGCCGAATTACATGATGGTTCTTTTTTTAATTTTTTGAAGAACCACCTTACTATTTTCCATTGTGGCTGCACCAATGTACATTCCCACCAACAGTGCAAAAGAATCCTCTTTTCTCCATATCCTTGCCAACACTTATTTCTTGTCTTTTTGATGATAGCCCTTCTAACAGGTATGAGGTGGTATCTCCCTGTGGTTTTGAGTTGTGTTTCCCTGGTGATTAGTGATGTTGAGTATCTTTTTATGTGCCTGTTGGGCAGAAATATGCCTTCTTTGGGAAAACGTTTATTTAGTTCCTCTCCTCTGCCTATTTTTTAATTGAATTTTTTTGCTATAGAGTTTTATGAGTTCTAATATATTTTGGTTATTAACCCCTTACCATACGTATATGATTTGCAAATATTTTCATTCATTCAATAGGTTGCCTTTTAATTTTGTTTATGGTTTTCTTTGCTGTGCAGAAACTTTTTAGTTTGATGTAGAGAACATAGGCAATACACTTGACATTGGTCTTGGTGATGATTTTTTTTGGACCTGGCTCCAAAAACAAAGGCAACAAAAGCAAATATAAACACATGACAGTTGAAACATGTTGTCCAGGGTTGCAAGGCAAGCAGGACTACAACTTACATTTACTTTCCAAATTCAGTTTCTTCAGCTCCACTGCTCTCCTGGGGTTTATGATAAATTGTAAGGGCATGACATTGGGTAATGGCCAAAAAGATGCAAATAAATGGAATACTTTATTGCTTCATTGTTATTTATTTGAGTAAATATTCATTTGAATGTTGCTATTATGCCTCCAAATGTGTAATTGTTTTATTATTGAAAACATTAGCACTTTTGGAAGGAAGGCTTTAAATATCTGATAAACAGAACAAATATTGAGTAATGTGAAGTATTTTAATGAGTTTCCATTGACTTTAGTTTGCAAATTATGGTAATGTAGTAAAGGAAGGGATTTCTTGTTAGTGGGACTGACAGGAGTACAGCACGCACGGGTGTGTGTGTGTGTGTGTGTGTGTGTGTGTGTGTGTGTGTGTAAAACATCTACAACTACATTTACCAGCTCCTCAGATGTTGTTGCTGAATACTATACACAGTTGTGTAAATAAATGTTAAGAAAATAAAGCCTGTAATAAAATACTTTTTCATGTCAAATAAAATGTATACTTAGGAGTGCTGTTTGAGATAAGTTTTCAGCCTATCTCAAGATGTTGTAGATCATGAGTAATTTAACATTATTTAGCACTCCTGTTACACAGTTAAACATTATCTATGGTTGAATGGATAATGAAATGCAGTGCACATAAGGTATGTTTTCTTTCTTCCCTTTTTTTTTCTAGATGAGAGTTCCATCGAAACCTCTCTAAGATATTAAAAGTCCTTCTCTGATCTGAATAAATATTTTCTTTTCAGGCAGGTCATATATTATAGTTTGTTTAACAAAATAAAAGCTTGTGGCAGAGACATATGAAATGCAGAAAATGGTAAAATAGCTGTGGACATTGCTCCCCAGGGCAGGTGCAGAGTGTTATTTTAGCAGTAAACCCCTCCTTATTAAAGTCTCTGTCACAGGGCTTTAGAAGCAGCTGATGTTCTTTTGAACCAAAGTGACCATAAAAGCTACATCCTCACTTCTCTGCCTTGATGATGGGTGGAGATACTCCAGTAGTGAGATGCTAACTTTCTTGTTTTTGGCTTTGTAAAATTCATAATACGATGAATATCAAGTGAATGAAAAACTAAATTTGAACTGCTTTAAAAAATGGAATTTTCGGGGTGCCTGGGTGGCTCAGTGGGTTAAAGCCTCTGCCTTCGGCCCAGGTCATGATCTCAGGGTCCTGGGATTAAGCCCTGCATTGGGCTCCCTGCTCCGTGGGGAGCCTGCTTCCCCCTCTCTCTGCTTGCCTTTCTGCCTACTTGTGATCTCTCTCCTCTCTGTCAAATAAATAAATAAAATATTTTTTAAAAAATGGAATTTTCACCCCTTATTTTTCAGACTTAATCATTTTTTTAATTTGAGGATTAAAGATAGTTTTGAAATCTAACAAGGGGATGGATAATTGGAAAAATAATATGTTAAGTAATAATATATATAGAAAATACTAAAGGTCAGTGAATTAACTTGACTAAAGGCCATTATCTTTTCTTAAGATGGTCTTTTCCTAGTTTGTTATTCCATATCAGACCCTCCTGCCTCTTATCTATCTATCCCCTCAATTATATCCCATAAGCATTAGCTACAAAGCTATAATTTTTCTGAAGCAGGTCATTTATCATGAAGCTTCCATGGTCAACAAAACAGGATAGGGAGTGGATTCCAGAATTGCCTCCGAGTAAAGTTCATGGTCTTCAGGTTGATATTTAAGGTTTGAAGACCAGCCTTTGGTGCTTTATACACCTCTTTCCTCATTGTACCCTCATGCTCCTTCTCAGCCGGCTATCCTGGGTCCTGATTCAGTGGCCTCGCACTCTCCCACATCTGTGTTTTTGCTTCCTTTGTTTCCTTGGGAGTTGGGACAGGAAAGATTCCAGTCAGTCGTTAGAATTCTTTCCACCTTCTGTGACCCACCTCAGATGAGTGTATAATACCATAATGGGTGAGAGCCTGGGCGTTGAAGTTAGATACACCCAGTTGGAATTGTAGCTCTGTCATAAGTGTTCATAAGAACACAAGCAGGAACCTTGAACTCCGGAAACCTCAGTTTCCTCATCTGTAAAATGAACATAGTGATACTTCATGAATTTATGGTAAGAATTAATTAAAATAATATATGTAAAGCATATATGATAACAGTGCTTGGCATTTATTAGGCACTCAGTAAGATATTATCAAATGCCTCCTCCTCCATAATGTTTCTCTGTTTTCCTATACCCACACAGCAATTAATGACCCCTCTGCTGGACTCTAACCTCTTATATCCTTAGTCTGTATCACTTGCCACATTCTATTCCTTTTTTTTCTATTCCTTTTTTTTCTTGAAGTTTGTCTCTGCTAGGTGTTTCACAAATGTCATTGAATCAGTTGAGTTGCTGCAACAGATACTTAATGACAGTGATTTTTAAATTATTTCACTATTAAAAAATGAAAGATTTTAGATAATTAATGGTCCTAAGTTACACCTCAATTCAAGAATCATATTTTTACAGTACCCTAACTGGAAATTGAGCTGAAAATAAAAAGAACTGAAGGCCAAATACTTAAATTAGAAAGAACTGGGAGGTCTGTAGAGGTCAAACAGCGGACGGGAAGTCATTCAATGTGGAAACATGTCAGGGGTGTTTGGACTTCGGCGTCGCTGATTTCAACTGCACCCTTTTTAAAGCCACAAGGATTTATTATAACAGTGACTTCTCTGTGTTTTAGATTCTCATTAAATCATATGAGCAATGTTAACTTTCTATTAACCATAAGCATTGGCTTACTTGAATCATTGAAATTGTACGTAAGTAAGTAAGGCAGCAGCTGGCACCTGTGACCAGGAGAAGATGGAGTGTTTGGTGGTCCCCCTGCACCTCTCCTACTCCTCTTTACTTGGATGTGGTTTCTCTCCAAATCCCCTTATCCTGTGGGGAGTTTAGAGCCACTAGTCCTAGAACATAATCAGAATTCTCCAGATTCTCACCTTGAAGTATCAAAGACAAGGAAAGCCATGAAAGTTTCTTTCCAACTTCAGTTGTGTTCAGATTATCACCCTCCCTACTTCTACCTCATTAATAAATGTCCTAATGTTACAGTATTTTTTCTCCACTGAGGCACCAGTGAGATAGTTTTGAAGACTGGACAAGATGTCAGGAGTACTCCCCAGTTATAGTTCACACACTTGAGCTACAAAGCTTTAATACTCTTCCTAAAAGATCTCTTTAATCATGACCCTTCCCTGGTCCCCTTGCCCCCTCAAAAACAGTGAAAAGGGAGAAAACCTTTAATTTTGCCCCCAGTTAAAGAGATTATATTTGGTAAGAGATTGAGGTTGAAAGTTGAGTTTCTAAATCCAAGTATTTAAATATTGCCTTTTCTTCTCATTTTGAGGGACATCATCCAGACAGGAGAGTCATAACTTAAAGGAAGTGACGCCATTTTATTTGGTAGATTGTGAGAACTGTCTTACGAATGCCCTATGACCTTGTCAGAACCCACTTTTAATGGGATTCGTTTTATACCCCCACATAAGAGGCTCATCTGTTACCAATGATTTTCTTTCTCTGTTTTTTAATTTCAGTCCTCTCTAGAGGGATTCCAGAGAGTGCTGTTGATAAAAGCGTGATTCTTTCTGTGAGTTAGGAGGGCACAGCCTATGTTCAAATAATGCCATTCGTCTCGAGCTTATAATTCTTTCCCTGGTAGAATATGAAAACACCACCTTGAGGAGAAAAGATAGCGGCTTCTATTATGGAAAGACTTTGAAACCGCCCCAGGCGAGCATTTGTGAAACCTGTTCAGAGCTCCTCTCTTCTGTCAGTGAAGAGCTGACTCAGATAAGAATTGGTCACAATTAAATTAGGCTTATGTGAGGGAATGTCAAGCTGGAGGGACTGCCCTGTATGTTTGCCATTGATTAGACCTGTGGAAATTCTTATCCTGAAGGGACTGTGTGCCAGGATCTTGATGAACTCTGCATATATTAGAAAGGAGAAGCGCTTACCACGGTAAAAGTCTGATGATGTCGCAGCAGGAGCATTAGACACAAAGCCATCTCTGTCATCTGCTTTAAATATCCCCGAGAGTTACCTTTAGCCCATTTCCTTCCGTCCTGGGTGCTGGATCCATCTTCAGTTGATCTACAAACTTGTTTTTGTTAAAAAAAAAAAAAAGGCAAAAAGTCTCCGAATGTCTCCCTCCCCACTAAGACACTGAATGTATGCAAAATTCCCAAATGACTTGAAATTGAAGGTTTCACTCCTTGATGTTATTATTTAGGTTTAACTAGTTGATTATGGTTTGCTTGACACGCAGGGGAGAATGAAATCGATCGCATGATGGACAGAAGGTGATGTATTGGAGTTATTGTGTACTTCCTGGGGACTGAGTAAGGTAATTGTTCACAGTTAAGTTGTCTGTAATAATTACTCCCTCACCCCACCAAAAAAATTGTGGCTTCGCTGAAAATCTCAAATATTCTGCATTGTATGCCAGCATATAAATCTAATATAAAAAACATAAAAGCCCTGATCTTGAAGAAGGCCAATTTTTTTTAAAGATTTTATTTATTTATTTGACAGAGAGAGACACAGTGAGAGAGGGTACACAAGCAGGAGGAGGGAGAGAGGGAGAAGCAGGCTTCCTGTGGAGCAAGGAGCCTGATGCGGGCTGAGCCAAAGGCCGACGCTCAACGACTGAGCCACCCAGGCGCCCGAAGAAGGCCAATTTTTAAAAAATATTTTAAATTGTGATAAATAACATGTAGCGTAAAATTTACCACTTTATCCATTTTTAAGTGTCGTGTTCAGCAGTGTTAAGTAGTCTTGAGTTCAGTAATGTTAAGTATATTCACAGTTTTCCAATTGTAGGCTAATGGTTTTGGGGTGGTCCTGGTACAGAATCCAGTGGATACATTGTGCCATGTGAGTTGTGACTATGAGATAGAAAAAAAATGGTTTGGGACCGAAATTAAAGTTGACTCAATGGAGAAAGAAGGAGTAGTTAGGGCAAGGTCATTCCAAAATCTCCTCCAATGAGATAGACACTATGTTTCAAAAGAGGATTGATATGTGTTTAATCTTACGGGTATATGTTCTATATAATCTGTACATGAACTGTGAAGGGCAAAATTATACAAATAATTCATTCATTTGCCTCACTTTTACTTAGTGGAGGGATTATGATGATGTAGACCAGAGCTGATTTTTTTTTTTTACCATTTTTTTATAAAGTCAAATAACCAGGGGCGCCTGCGTGGCTCAGTCGATTGGGCGTCTAACTCTTGATTTCAGCTCAGATCATGATCTCAGGGTCCTGGAATCGAGCCCCGCATCTGGCTCCACACTCAGTGGGGAATCTGCTAGAGATGCTCTCTCTCCCTCTCCCCCTACCCCTACTCTCTCTGTCTCTCTCAAATAAATAAATAAGTCTTTAAAAAATAAAATAAGATAACCAGGAACTATTTGGTTGCCAAGTCAAATAATCTTAAACTACCAAATAACATTTTCTGATTGCTTCCTAGTGATGTGGGAACCCAAGTAAACTCTTGAGTGGAAGAGGTAGGGTCATAAACTCTATGGCGCTCGTTGAAGATTCTATGAGAGTATGTTAAATAAGCATTCTCTTTGTACTTCCAGAAACTTATTTTTAAAATATACTAGCGTTATAACTATTGCTTTTGGTCGGGAGTGTGTGTTCTCATCCTGGCCCTATTATCAGTTAGCCTGTGAGATGAGTACTGAGTTCTGAACACCCTTATTCCACCCTCCATGGCAAGGCTGCTGAACTGAACTGCTTCTAAAATCCCTTCCTCTTCATTTCCCCAGCTCTGGAAATACCAACCTTCAAGTCACCTGAGATACCATAGCAACGCACCAGGTCTGGCAATGGGGTGAGCGCTCCTTCCGCATTCACTATTATTCCTGTTTCCCAATTCAACAAGTATTGATTGAAAGAATGGTATTTGATCTTGCAGGTTACATGTGAGGCCAAGGGTAGGTTGATGCCTAAAATTTTGGTTAGGGATCTTTAATCTAAGTCATTTTTCACTCATCATATCATTTGTTCTTTAACCTAAAAACACAGAAGAAATGGAAGGATGGTATTGTTACTCTCGTGAGGCGGAGAACTAACTAGAATCTTTCTTTCTATTTGTTTGTTTATTTAAGAGAGAGAGCGCACAGAGCAAGAGCACAAGCAGGGAGAGGGACAGAGTGAGAAACAAATTCCCTGATAAACAGATGTGGGGCTGATCCCAGGATCGCAGGACCCCGGGATTATGACCTGAGCTGAAGGCAGACGCTTAACCGATGGAGGCAGCCAGGCGTCCCAGCATCTTTTTTTTTTTTTTTTTTTTTTTACGTGAAAGACAGAAGTTCTTGAAAACAGTAGTGTAGCCTAGTGGATTCTTGAAGCTCAGAACTTAAAGTGCTTGGTATACAGATTTTCCTGTTGCTAAATTCTTTGTGAATCACGTTTACTCCTGTCTGTCAGCATTTACTAATAACACATGGACACTGAAAAGCAGACTTCGGGGCTTACATTTGTAATGGCAAAATGACATTTGCTCATAATGGTCAAACCACTAGAAACCACTAGGGCTTCTTTCTTTGGTTAAAAAAAAAAAAAAGGAAGTGGAAAAGGCTTGTTCAGCACAGCGGTAGAAATCTGTTTGAAAGGAAAATGCAGATCTGAACCCCTTAGGTGGAATGGCTTGGTAAAGGTTAAACAAACCTTCTCTCGCTCTTGTGGGACTTTAAAATAAATTTCATCTACATTCTCGTCAGCTTCCGTGTACAGCTGTCCCTAAACATCTGCTGTGGATGCTCGGAATGACTGTTTCCCCCTTTCACAGTTTACATATGCTTGTGTAAACTATTTATTTGTAATACAGAATTAGTGGCAAAGTCTAC